>OZ004705.1:7767259-8967259 GCA_963924515.1 Vespertilio murinus
TATATATATATATATATATATATATATATATATATATATATAAAAGCCTAAGTGATTGTTATGACTAGATGACCAGCAGGTAGCTATGATGCACACTGGCCACCAGGGGCAGATGCTCAATGCAGGAGCTGCCCCTGGTGGTCAATGTGCTCCTACAGCCAACCTCCCCCAGCCAGCCAATCTCCCATAGACCCTCCCATGGCTGGCCAGTCCTGATTGGCCCTAATCCGGACCGGGTGAGATGGCCCCAATCAGCTCTGATCTCCGGCCAGGCTGAGGGTCCCATCCATGGATGAATTCATGTACCAGGCCTCTACTACATAGATAATATTACATACCAACTGTAACTGAAAAATAAAATTTATTAAAAAAATATAAGTCAAGCAGATTTGTATATATAATCTGTTTAATGTTTTCAATGAAATCACTTTTCACATATTGCACGTTTTTGTTTTTTGTTTTTGTTTTTTTTATTTTGTTTTGTTTTTCCCCCTTATTTACTGGAATGCACTTGCCAGGAATGAGAAAAACTAAATTATTATTGTTTTTTTTTTATCTCTTCCCAGCATTTTTATTTTCTAGAACCTTTGGTGATCCCAGGACTGGAATTTATTAAATACAAGGAGAATGAATAGAATGCTTTGCAATTTTTGAGATATCACTCCTTTAAGAAATGCCAGAAACACCTGGCTGGTGTGGCTCAGCGACTGAGTTTTGTGCTATGAACCAGGAGGTCAGGATTTGATTCCTGGTCAGGACACATGCCCGGTTTGTGGGCTCAATCTCCAGGAGGGGGCGTGCAGGAGGCAGCTGATCAATGATTCTTATCATTGATTCTTTCTCATCATGGATGTTTCAGTCTCTCCCTCTCCCTTTCTCTCTGATATCAATTTTTTTTTTTTTTTAAGCCAGAGATAGCAGACAGAACAGCACAGGCAGAAAGGGGATCTTTGGAGAAAGTTTCATAAATAAATGCAGAGGTATGATTCAAAATGACCTGGCTCCTTTGTGATTGTTATAGGAAGCTCAGAGCACTGAAAGCATCATTGTTGTTTTAATGATGGGGAGATGGGAGTAGTTTCCTGTGATGTGGGAGTCGTGTGCTGAAGTAAAGGGGGAAGTGAACACCTCAGAGCAGCTGCTTTCTAAAGAACAGAAGTGAGCTCAGTGGTGTAAGAGGGTTCACAGGAGCTTTGTAAAAACCCTCTTTCCATTTCATGTGCACCTCATTATCCCCACTATGAGTGAGAGACAAACTTGTGGGAGGTGCTGAGAGGACAGGAGTGTAGATAAAAGGAGGCACTCACTCTGCGCTCAATGTTTCATCTCCAGAGAAAGGACAAATAGGTGGTATGCTGTTTGATACCCATAACCAGGCGGTCATCTTCCTAGTATGCTATATTTATTTACTTACTTTTAAAATTATTTTTCAATCACCATTCATCCCCTCTATGCTCTTTTCCACCCGACCCCACACTCACCATCACCACACTGTTGTACATATGAGTTTTCTCTAATTTTTTTCTTTTTTGCTCAATCCCTCCACTTCCCTCTTCCCCACCACCACCGCCTCCCTCCTCCCCACCCAGTCCCCTCCATCAGAGCTGTCAGCCTGCTCTCTGAGTCCGTCTCTGTTTCGCTTGGTAGTTCGTTTTGTTCATTCAGTTCCACATCTGAGTGAAATCACATGGTGTTTGTCTTTCTCTGACTGGCTTTTTTCACTTAGCATAATGCTCTCCAGGTCCCTCTATACTGTCACGAAGGTTAAAATTTTCTTCCTCCTTATGGCAGAATAGTATTCCATTGTGTAAATGTGCCACATCTTTTGTTTTTAAACCACTCATCTATGATGGGCACTTGAGCTGCTTCCAGATCTTTTGAGATCTCACTTGAATTCAGGGAAACATAATGCCATGATCTAAAGACCTGGGGGAAAATGAGTGGCTGTTCTTTTCTAAGTATTCACCACCCCTGACCTGGAACATTGCTAGTATTTGATGAATGTTGACCATTTCGTGGGACAGTCAGTATTTTTTGTTAACAGCTGCATTTTCCAAATATAGGTCAGAGAAAAACTCAATGTTTAGAGTTTTGTTGTATTGCTAAAGATTATGATTTTGGAGATGCAACAAAATAGTAAAATAAAAATAAATCTATCAAACACCGTGAGTGTCTTGATAGAAAAAAAATGATTTGTCCCACTGATCCTCTGGAATTTCTTTCCTTTTATTCAACATCCTCTACTTGCCTCATCTTTGATTTCTCTTCCTTTTTGAACACATTCATTTTGAAATGTCCCCATCTTTGAAGCAGCCAGCTTTCAATTGATGCATGCAGTATATCAGCTCCAAGTTTATCAGCAAATGCTCAGCAGGAATCTCCCCCCTCAGGAGTGCATCCCGAGTCCCTGGCAGCCACTTGCTCTGGAAGACCATCTCCCTTTCTCCTTGGTTAAATGATGCCCCTCGACAGACAAGACAGATAGAACTATCATTCCTGTCAAGTGGGGACACCCATCTTCATCTCATGCACTAAGATTTCATGAAGATGTAAATCAAACTCACGAGATAAATATCTGAGTCAGCTGTTGCTACTTCTGTATTGAGTCTAATTTAAAGTCATGAAACAAATGCTTGTGACAAATTCTGTTTCATTGAAAAATTAATAAATACCAAGACAAAGACTTGAAAGATAATGGCAGCTGGAATGACAGAACATCATTCTAATCAGAGGGGCTTCAGTCAGCCCTCCAACATCCAAAAAATCAATTTTAGCTAAAATTAGCATGATGTGTGTTAAACATGTTCAATGTTGAAGGATTCGAATTAGTACTATGAGAAGGTATTGGGATGGATGGCTGTCAAATCGTGGATGAATCTAACGTTACAGATATGCTAAGATAATAGAATATCTCCCAGGTATTCTTAGTTTATGATACAAGGCAGCCTGGAAAAAGCTTCTGTGTAACAAAGATTATGTCATAACACAGGGGAATATGTCACCTCAAAGTGCAACAAATTACTGTGGAGCTGTGATGCCTTCTTTAAAATAGACCTAGGAAACAAAGCATTCACTGGGCTAGTAGTAGCATATGCCAGGGGTTGTTGGGATCTACTCCAGCAGGAAGACCACATCTGGAACAGCAGCTGCCACGGGAAACACCACACTCAGAAGCTTGCAATAACCAGCTGATGTTCTCCAAGAGGCATTCTTTTTAGTGCTGGACAAACTAGAGAGTGAAATTGGAATATTCTAGAATCCAACTGCCCTGAATCTTTCAAGTCTTCATAGTGACACAGATTCCTATGACAACAATGAATACAGCACTTCTAGATTTAAATTTTTGATTGGGAGAAGGAATTCTAGGTCCTAGACTTGACCTTTCCAGCCAGAATAGCTTACTATTCCATAGGCCTGGAGTCCACCAAAGGCTTCTGCCTGTTGCCCAGGAGTGCTGGGTCTAGCCAACCATATGATCAGAATGCAAACTGGATACAGAAAAGGGACACCAAGAAATAAAAATTGCTTCCTTTTTGGAATATTTACTTATTAATGGACACATTCATTTTATTATATTGTTGGATGTATAGTTTTTTTCTCAAAAATAAAATTATCTTATATAAATATTTGTATTGATTTCAGAGAAGAAAAGAAAGGAAGAGAGAGTACAAACATCAATGATGAGATAGAATCATGGATTGGCTGCCTCCTGCATGCCCCTTACTAGGAGTCAAGCTAGCAACACAGGCATGCAGCATCCTGGTTCATAGGTGGAACCTCCTGGTTTATAGGTTGACAATCACTGAGTTACACCAGCCAGACTAAAAATCCAATTCTTTGCAAAAATCTAAAACAACATAGCTGTAAGTAATATGAAATATTTATGTTGATTATATGAATCTTAAAAAATTAAGTAGAATAACATTTATACTTAGAGAATTTTATCAACTTTGATGTGTAAATGTTTCTGTCCAAATATTTTCAACCATAGCACCATTTAAAAATAAATATTCTACAAGCTAAAACTCACCATTTTGTATCTATTTACAATTTATGTTTTATGAATTTTATGATTTTTCATACTATTACCATGTTGCCAATGTGTAGGTGCTAGAGCATCACAGAACCTCTCAATTTAATTTCATTTGTTTACAATGTCACCCTCATGACAAACATCGTGCATGTTATTGCTCTGACTTCGCCCAGTGCAGCTTGGGGGACCTGGGAGCCTTGCAGGGCTGTGGTGCACTGACCAGGACACCCAGTGGCTGCTGGTAACAGCGTCATTGCCTGTTCCTTCAGCTCTTCCTGGAGGCTTGCAAGTGGTAGGTGTTCATAGCCTCTCACATCCAGGCACATTTGTGTCACCAGTGAATGCCTTCAGGCTGTCCTTGAAAGGGACGTGTTCTAAATGCATCTGCTCTGACAACACGCTAGGGGAACGATGTGCCTCATTTCTGGTCATCTGGTGGATATAACCTTGCATTAGAGGAAGAACTCAATTTACCACACAGTGTGCTTCCCAGGCTACCACATGAGGCAGGTCTGTTAGACAGTTCTTGATTTATTCTACTGCAAGCATTCATAACACACTTCAGGCTTTATTGAAAATGAAAAATCCAGGACAACTTCTCAGTCTAAAGCACACTGGAGTAATAAGTGTGGCCCACTGTCTTGGGCTAACAGGAACCTTTGGCAACAGATGGGAACTGGTTAAATCGTCATATTCATGGTTGCACATGTTACATGTATTTGGTTTCAACCTCTATTTATCAGCTTCATCTTCAGAGGCAGATCCATGTTAGATGGGGCTTCAAACTTGTTAAAATGAAGGGCCTTTTTCTTAAGAAAAAGAAGATAAAAATACTTTATATTCACACAAAAATAAAAATAGTGACACACTGCTGAGGTCCTCTCAGGATGGTCTGAAGTTTATCAAGATTATTGTAAATCTTCCAGTGATTCTCTTACTACATGCATGTCACACTGACCCCAGAGAGGCCCTCAAATGGCAGAAACTGTAATCCTGGGAGCAGTGTTCTCTTTGCTTTGACTACATGACATTAATGAAGACATTAGCAAGGCTGTCTCAATGAGATAGGCCAAAGTTTGGGCTTCCTGTTTCTTTAATTGCATCTCTCTTTTTTTCCTCTTTACCTCTTGGTTTATTAAGTCATTGGCTGTCACAGTCATGAAATAGACTATCCAATGGGCTTTAATCATTGGAGTCAGATATGGTGCCCTAAAGCCATGCTTTCCAGGACCCTGCCTCACACACATTTGCTTCTGTGTGTTTGGTTTTTTAACTGTATGTACCAAGATGAACATAGGCTATAACATAATGAATCTTCATCAGACAGCATCAATAATTACTACCTCATGACCAATTTTGTCTCACCCCATAATCCCATCCTCTTATGTTATTATTAATATATATTTCCATTGTCACCCCCCCCCAAAAAAAAATAGGAGTCATCTGAATCCCAAATAAAATGGGTTTATTTGGAAATGGAGGTCACAAGAAAGAGAATGGCTCAGTGGAAGACAAAGTAGAGAAATAAGAGAAGAACCAATGAGCAGGTAAAGAAGAAAGCTAGCTGAAAAACCTAGGGCATCCAACCCCAAACTATACAATAAGCTCCATTATTTCATCCTTAAAATGTAGGCATTCTCCTTGCCATTGAAGTTGTCCAGGCAGTGACTTGGCTCTCTCTGGGAATTGCCTGTGCGGCCCAGACTCTCTCCATGTGTTGGCTTAAATCTGTTCTCTCTGTTCATCCCATCTACCTTTGCTACTATAACTACGAACGGTGCGTACTAAATTGTGCAAAGAATGCGCTGAGTCCTCCCTTCTTGCTCACCCTCCCATGATCTGGGACTCTGACTTCCAGGGGAGAGCCCTCATCCCCTGGTGCTGGTGCCTCTGAGGGAGCATGCTGGGATGTCACTGGGTGTAGAAAGCCTTCAAACTGCACACCTGCTGCCCCTAGGAAATCTGTCAGTGTCACGGTGGCTGGCCATGGGTGTGTGGTGGTGACAGGGACAGAAAGAAATAGGAGCTGTGTGTCCCTTCTCCTGCTGCCAGCTTCCAGTCCCCTCTCATCTTCCCTCTGGGAGGACCCTGACAGTAACTCAGCTGGCACAGGGAGTCACAGATTGAGAGGCCCAGGTGCAGTAATGGAGGACCAGCTTCCAGCGGAGAGGAGAGGCAGGGCCTTGTCGGTGAGGAGCAGGCATCCCCTCACTGCTCTGGGATGACTTTGCTCCTTCCACGTGTATTCCTTAACATCCACTACAGACCGGGAACTCTAGCTCAGTGAACAACATCAGCCAAGTCTCCACCTTCATGGGGTGGATATTCCATCGGGGAAAGACCAAAGACAGCAATTTTGACAAAACAATGCAAGTACTGTGAACACAATAAAAAGGGAGATTCTTTGTGCTGTTTACATTGTTTCATGGCAATTGCTACCTGGTTGCCCAAGCCTTGCTCTCAGTGGGCATTGGTGCTGAGTGGACACAGCCCAGCACTCATGCGCTGTTCTCCACGCCACCTGGTGCTGTGAGTGCCCAGTTTCCATGAGAGGGAGATGAATGGGAGTTTTGCTGCTTTGGCTTCATCCAGCAATGTGATCAGTTTCAGACCCCCCATCTCTCCCTCATGGTCTATGCCTTACTCTATTCAGGCTGCTATAACAAAATTCCACGGATTAAAACAACAGCTATTTCTTTCTCACTTTGGAAGCCAGAGTCCAAGATCAGGTGTAGGCATCTTGGGGTTCTGGTGAAGGCCTCGTCTAGGTTGCAGGCTGCTGACGTGTCCCTGTGCCCGCACAAGGAGGGAGGCCGAGGCAGCTCCTCTGGGACCTGCTGGTAAAGCAATAACCACTTATGAAGCTCACCTCCCAAAGGCCACTTCCTAGGCCCATTGCCTTAGGGGTTAGGGCTTCCACAGAAGAATTTTGGGGAATGCAAACATATGAACCTCAGCAGTTCATATTTTCACCTCACTTCTGGCACCATATCTGTATCCAGATCATTGGTTACAAGCCACAGAAACTAACTTTAGCAAGAAGCAAATCCCCAAGATTGAAGAGAAAGCAGAAGAAATCAGTGTGGAGAGAACATAAACCAAGTATAGGCAGGATATTTTGAGGCAGGAAGAGCTTAAAAGTCTCATTCATGGCTGTTGCTGGAATGCGTAAGCAAAATTATATATATATTTCTATCCTTATGGCACTCTACTGAGGATTCAAAATCCGAGGAGAGAAAGAAAGTGTTCCTTATTCACTTGGAATGGTTAGAAGAGAGGTTTGCTTCTAAAATCCTCCCCCTTATGTCAGATTTCGCGGAGGAGACCAAGAAGCTTAATGCAGTGGGCCACCAACACAGTTTGTAACGCGGGAGGTCACTTGTCCAAATGAAATCAGAAGCCTATTGGGTGTGAGAAGCGGATGCCAATAAATAAGAAAAAATCACCAAAGTCAATTTCACCTGTCTCCTGGTGTTCCAAATAACCCAGAACTGACTTAATATACCTTATTGGGTTTTCCATTTATATACTCACTCTTGAGAGAGTTATTACTATTACTGTCTCCCTAATGAAGCAAAACAAAGGGCAGAACTGCTGTGCTGTTTTGTCGTCCATATTTTTGTTGTAAACCTATGTTATTCACATTTGAGAAAAGATACATATGTTCAGCAATTTTCACAATAACGCATTGTGCCCACCTTCAGAATTCACCTGCAGAATTCACCTGCAGAATCATTTTCCCGATAGGCCTGGTTTTGAAAGCCATTTCTTGCCTAACCCAAATTTCCGCCTTGATTAGTGGCTAGTGAGTAAATCTGGAATTGCCTTTAGAAATAACTCACATTTCCTTTGTTCTTATCCACTTTGCATCTGAGTACATTTTTCTGGGAGCCCCTAAGAGCTGGTGCCTTTGTGCTCACAATAAGTCCACTCTTGGTGGCTGCTGCTCCACAGAGCTCAGAGGATCTTGAGGGAGCTGAGCTGCCTCTGTGTGGCTCATAGGGCATCTCTAGTTGGACCCTGGGACCCCCACTTTCCTCACAGGGTATAGCTCTGATGCTGGGGAGCCGTTATGTTGTCAAGACTGCCTGGTACCATGCATTTGGCAAGTGTATCGCTGAGTCCATGTGAGTCAATGTAGACTACAGTGGGTATTTATCTCCTTTGGTGTTACCCTTTGTTGTAAAGAGCCCAATGATCCACCAGAAGGGTGGACAGGTACTAACGCCGGCTCCAGATCACTACATCCTTCTTTACCTTCTGGCTATTTCAGTGGTGAAGGGTCATGGTGTGTGGTTTATTTCCTAAGAAGTTTCTCAGGCTTCACACAGTGGGCTTCTGATGGCTCACTCACCAGTTTTCTAGCCACTGTTTACCATCACTTCTGATTTGTGTTTAGCCCATCCAAAGTCATCCCACACCCAAAGAAATAAGACCTGGTTTTCATTAATTCATGACCCATAGTTTCAGTGATTTCATCTGAACACTAGGACCAGTACTCAAGGTTATGGCACTCTACTGATATGCCTTATTCCCAGGAGCTTTGCTATTCCTGAGTTTGGTCAAATAATGAGCCTGTATGAATAATTTTTGTATCATTTAACAATCTCCAACAGCCGATGCTTCATTGACTCATTTATTACACAAAGACCTAAATATAATCCATTAATTTCATTAGCTTCATCAATCTATTAGTGCCATAATAAATTGCCTCTTCTATTTTGACTGAAATGTTACATTTTTCAAGATATTACTCATAAATAGGACTTTTCTTATCCTAATTCTAGTTGGATCTATGCAAAATATATCAATATCTCTTCTTTTTTTCTATAAAAATATTGTCAAATCTAAAATTTAGGGTCATTTTTTTCTTACATTAAGCACTTACATCATTTTAAAAAAATTTTAATGTTGACTCAATAATTTCATTGATAGTATATTATTTAGCGTGAAAAGACCTGGGCTCTGTAACACAATATTTCCATAGAAAATATAGATAAAAATAGAAGGCACAAATAAGGGAATTCTTGTGGGAGAAATTAGGGATGGAATCTCACATTGTTATCACAGAAAACGCAGCCAACTGCCTACTTTCTCAGTCTGTGCTGAAGAGCTCAGAGCGTGGGCGAATAAACTCCATGCCCTGGCTTGAGTCCAGCATCCATACCTGTGATGGGAGGAAGGGGCCGCAGGGTTCTGCAATGGGAACCTAGTCCTAATCAGTGGACTTAGGAAAGGGCTCTGATGTCAAGAAAGGGAATCGACATGAGGCTCCTACCAATTAAAAAATGTTTATAACCAATATTGTTAACCAAAAAGACTATGTTTCTCTAAATGAACACCAATTTTTCAGAATGCACGGATGTTGTTTATTTCATTTCTCCATTCCAGTGAGGTCAATTATTTGTCCTCTGTGGGACTGCTTATCCTATTTTCTTTAGCCAAATTTTATTCTAATTCTTGGCCATTTATTTTAAATTAAGTCCTTTGTTTATAAAAATATTAAGAATAGGGGATGTGAATGGATAAGTGTAAAGTAATTGACATTGCTGAGGTGGAGTAGAGGGTAACAAAACAAATAGGTTTAAAAAACTGGAAATTAAGGATTTTTATCAATTGCTAGGGAGAAGAATCACAAAAATTAACCTCCTTTAACCTAATTTATGCATTCTAATTTATTAAGAGGCAAAACCAATGATAGCCTTTTTTAAAAAATATATGCAACTTTATTTTCAAACTTTGTCTGAGATTTCCTAAAGAGGTAGAGAAAATCATCTCTGAGACTCAGAGTTGATCAATGACATCTTTGTCATACTACCCACCTCCTCTCACAAATGAGTCAGGAGGTTTGGCCTTGGAAGTGAAAGGTCAAAGAGGAGCATGACTTTAAGAAGAAAAATAAAATTCATCAGTTTAGTCTTGGCAAATTATTAACCCCATTTCATCTCATTCATTCATTCATCCATCCATCCATCTGGCGATGAGACATTCAATAATTTTCAAAGCCAAGACCCATATGGGTTTAAAGAATACACATATAATTCTTACTAAAATAAGAACATCATTTCAGTTAGGGTCACTGACAGCACTGAAATCAGAGAGGCTGAGTAAAAGTTAGCTCCACCATATAAAAGCTAAATCAAGTTTTTGTGTGTAAAAGCTCTTGATCCTAGTGTGTAAAGGAGGCAGAATTTACCTTACAAAGTTAAAGTGAGCCGTCTGCAGAGCACACAGCTCAGGGCCCAGCGCAGAGTAAACTGGCGTTATCCCTAGAAGTTATAACACTAATACTGGTCACATAAAAGGATAAAAAGATGCAAGTCAATAACTATCATGCACTGTAATCCTCCATATAGTAGTGAAAGGAATAGCGATCTACCAAGTGAATTAATAGCCAAAAATGTAATCTAAACAGAACATCACTTCCAGTACTGTGCTGAACAAAATAGTGAAAGCAAGCACCCTTGTCGTAATTGTTGATCTTAGAGGAAAAGCTTTTAGTTATTCACCATTGATGTGATGATGTTTACTGTGCATTCATTGGTTGATTCTTGTATGTGCCCATCTTTTCTGATATAACTAAGTGATTTTCTTCATCACTTGAAATGATGGATTTTGTCAAATGACGTTTCTCATCATTTGAAATCACCACTATGTATGTCCTTACATGTGAAATACTACATGTTTTTCCTTCATTCTGTTTCTGTGGTGTATTACAACAAATAATTTCTGCATGTTGAACCATCCTTGCATTCAGGAATAAATCCCTTGGTAAGATGTATAATTCTTTTAAAATTCTGCTATATGTGGTTTGCTGTTACTTGGTTGAGGACCTATGCGTCAGCGCTCATAAGGAATACTGGTCTGTAGTTTTCTCTTCCTGGAGTATATTTGTCTGGTTCTTCCAGCTCTTTTTGTGATTTGTTCTTTGATCCACTGGTTGTTTAAGAGTGTGTTGCCTAAGTTTCACACATTATTAAGTTTTCCAGTTTTATCTCTGTTATTAATTTCTAACTTCTTGTTGTGGGCAGAAAAGGTACTTTGTACGGTAGCTCTTTTTAAAACTCGATTGAGAACCCTTCATTTGTGGCCTAGCAAATCTCCGAGGGGCACTTGATCAGAATGTGTATGCTGTTCTTGTGTAGAATGTTCTGTTATGTCTAATTGGTTTATTGTGTTACTTAAGTTGTCTGTTTCCTTCCTTATCTTCTGTCTGGGGGTCCTATCCATTATCAGGTGTAGGGTATTGAAGTATTCAACTATTATTGAAAATATATTCATTTTCCCCTTTAATTCTGCCAGCTTTTGCTTCATATATATTGATGATCTGTTGTTGTATATATAAAAGTTTATAATTGTTTTATATTTTTGCTGTATTATCTTTATTAATCAACAATGTCCTTCTTTGTCTCATAACTTTATTATTTTTTAATGTATTGATGAAAGGGGAGAAGCATCCATGTGCTATTCCAATTATTTATGCATTCATTGGCTGATTCTTTTAAAATATATATATTTTATTGATTTTTTTACAGAGAGGAAGAGAGGGGGATAGAGAGTTAGAAACATCAACGAGAGAGAATCATTGATCAGCTGCCTCTTGCACACCCCCTACTGGGGATGTGCCCACAACCAAGGAACATGCGGAATCGAACCTGGGACCTTTCACTCCTCAGGCCGACGCCCTATCCATTGAGCCAAACCGGTCCCAGCTGGTTGATTCTTATATGTGCCCATCTTTTCTGCTATTAGTATAATTACCCCTGCCTTCTTTTGGTTACTCTTGTATGAACTATCTCTTTCCATCCTTTCAGTTTTAATATAATTTTTCCATGTTGGCTTTGTTTTTACTTTCTAAATTTTGTTATTAACTATAATGATTATGCAGTGATTCTTCTGGGTTTCCAGGGAAGCAATACTATCAACTAAAAATATTACACTTTGTAGCCGTGCTGGGTATGAGTGTCCTGCTCTGACTCTAGCAGCTCCGATGCCTCACATTAAGCATGATATTGCTGGATGCTCTCCAGATGGATAATTGAGTTTCCCTGAGCATAAGACTCACAGAGGCTGTGAGGTTGCCTTTGGTCAACTATTCTTTTGCTGTTTCTTACAGTTGCTTTCTCTAACACGGACAGAGCCAACACTGTTTCCTTACATGTGGAATGCATGTTTAACCCATTTCCATGTCCTACTAAGAGGACTAACCTGTTTTATTTTTTAAACCTTTGAGTTCCACTGATACTTTTGCAATAAGCTGTCAAACTTCAAGTCGCCCACCTATCCTTTCTGTCTCATTTTATATGTGCTTGTGTCTGCTGCGCGATTTTATTTTAGTTTCATATGAATCTTCCGCTGCTGCCTGCAATTGGATCTCAAGCAGAGTATTAAAGGAAACAGGGAACTGTTTAAAAGATGCATAATCCTGGGATGCCCCGAACAGCACCCATTCTGACTACTGTTGGGACATGCTCATGAAATAAATTCATAATTGATGGTCTCAAATGAGTCCTCGGAAATTAGATCCCTCTCAAATACCAGGCACTTTGTTCGACATCATGGACATTGAATGACATAGAGTCAAACATGATGGTAGTCCTATTTCTTTTTTTTTTTTTCTTTTTTCAAAAAAATATATTTTATTGATATTTTACAGAGAGGAAGGGAGATAGAGAGAGAGCTAAGAATGTCAATGAGAGAGAAACATTGACCAGCTGCCTCCTGCACACCCCCCACCGGGGATATGCCCGCAACCAATGTACATGCCCTTGTCCGGAATCGAACCCGGGACCCCTCAGTCCACAGGCCGACGCTCTACCACTGAGCCAAACCGGTTTTGGCAGTAGTCCTATTTCTAAGATGACTGTAAACAACAACAACAACAATAAAACCTACCACTCTAATCAACAGACATGCTAAGAAGAGGTTATACTCAAATTTCAGGCCTTTCTTGGCATGTGGTCCACATGTGTCTGGAGTGAGTTAGGGAAGGGAGAGACGATGGAGAAATGGTAGTGACAATGGGCAGGTAAAACTTGAGTCTGGGGCTGGAGGGTGGGAAGCTGAAGGAGAGCAGAGTCTAACTTGCTCTTCTCTGTGGTTCTCATCTCCTCACTCACCCCTGCTGAGCAAATGACCATCAGCCCCTGACTTCTTTCTTGCTCTAAAAACTGTTCTAATTCATTCAGTGGGTTTGGAAATAGAATAGAACAATTAAACAAAGAAAGGCACGTATCTGTTCTAGCCACAGAAGTCTGGTTTCACAACTGAATCCCGTTTTAAAACGTATTTGCTGATTCTGCCTGTCTCGTTGTTTTCATTCTTTTGTACTTTTCACTCCTAATCTTCTTGCCAGCTCTCTCTTTTCTGAGGGAGTTTTTTTTTGTTTAAGTCCACATTCTAAATGGCTTATAGTCAACAATCTGAAAGCACAGTAAA
Source organism: Vespertilio murinus (assembly GCA_963924515.1). Lineage (NCBI taxonomy): Eukaryota > Metazoa > Chordata > Mammalia > Chiroptera > Vespertilionidae > Vespertilio > Vespertilio murinus. Next base: position 7,780,731 of record OZ004705.1, read on the forward strand.
GAAACTTGACTTTTATTTTTATTGCTGACAACCTTAATAAATGAATACCATATGCGGTCCCCAAATTGTAAGAATGAGTATTCTGAGAATGTGAATGAATGAAAGGCAACCTACAGGCTGCACCTGGACCAACCAATGACTTGTCACTCTATTTAGCTATTTCTTTGTTCTATTTTGAAAACTTGCTTTTTAGTAGTTCCGTCCTATTAGTTCAGTACAGACCTTGACACCGAGAAAAATTCTGACCAAAATAACTGCCTAGTCATGCATCAGATGAAGTTGAAATGGAACCAATAGGATTGGCTAAAAGAAAAAGAGAGAGTGACTTAAACTTAGCATAACATCTTAGATATTTATAATAATGTATATTTTTACATTATTATAACGTTTAAAATTTGTGCTAAAATAGACATTGTTCCACTCCTGACTGGAAATAGAGGGGTTGGAGAAGCATGCAGAGTGGACTCATAACGCAGTGCCTGCGTGCCTGGGCCTTCCTGGGGAGGGGCTGGGCTCTGGGCATGCTTGCTTCTTCCATCCCCCCGGCTTCCCTGGCCCTCGGCACTGCTGTCCTCCTCTGACCTTCTGCGTTTCCGAAGTCCCTGCTTTGATAGGTCACAGCACGATATTGTTCCCATTTCTTACCATTGCTTTTTAGCCACCTGTACTGTTTCCTTGGGGTTCTGTGTTTTGATCAGTTGAAAACATTTGGAGTCTGACTCCCTGAAAGAGAGTTAGCATAGGCTGTGGTAAGTAGAATGGTGAGGGAAATCATAAAAAAAATTAGAATGCAGTTGGGCCTAATGGCTTCTTGGTTCTGCTTCCCCCTGCCTTTTTCTAGGCTCTCTGCTCCCTCTCTCTGCTCTCTGCTTCCTCTCTCTGCCCTGTTCACTCTTTGTGATGGCATCCAGTTTTCGTCCTTCCATTGGTGGCCGGCGTGTCACAGATTCTCTCCTTGAGGCGCCCGCTCCTCTTCCCACAAAATGTGGTGGTAGCAGACAGGACCCCGTGAGACCAGGGACGCTTGGTGGGGCGGGGTTTCCTTGGAACAGGCTGTGGACAGGAAGACAATGCTTGTGTCAGAGAAATGCTGACTAAAATAAACGCCTGCTCATGACTCAGATGACGCAGAAACAGAACCAGATAGGGTTGGCTAGAAGAAAAGAGAAGGCGACTCAAACTCAGTTAAGCATACCTCGTTAGAGGGTGTAGTTTTACATTATCATAGCATTTAAGGTTTATGTTAAAATATACATTGTTCCGCTCCTGACTGGAAAGAGAGGGATGTACTGCCAGCTCACCAGCCACTCAGCAGGGCAGGGTGGGGGGAGCCTCGAGACTGTTCGGGGACATGCCGGGCCGCCCCGCTGAGTGACTGGTGAGCTTGGCAGTACATCTTGTTTCCTCTCGCTAATCCGGGGGTTTGGGAGACACCGAGGGAGGAAGAGGATCCTTGAACGCCTCTCCCAGCCTCAGTAGCACCCTACAGATTTCATGTGAGGAAACTCCTCGGTGTGAAGCGGTGGTGATTGCACTCTGCCTGCATTCCCAGTCACCTTGGTGTAGGTGGCCAGGGGTAGGTGGACACTGGCCATGGCGCACGCCTCTCACTGGGTTTCCCTGATCACACAACCTGTCTGCAAGACAGGCCAGCTCCGGCCAGGCCTCCCCGGCTCACTTCTGTCCCAATGAAGGCAGCGGTGGGAAGGCCTGCCTCCCTCCCGCAGGGGTGATGGTGTGCATGGCCTTCGGGGAGAAAGCATCCCATCCCCTGCGTCAGGAGGCTGAGAGAACCAGCAGGGAGAAGCGGAAGGAGGGCAGTTGTCTGTGGGTTCAGAGCTCCATCTGAAAAGCCCTCAGCGGATGATTAATCCGGGTTACCCAGACAGGGTGGCTTTTTGCTGTCTGCTCTGGCCTTGCAAGGTACAAACGTACACACACACACACACACACACACACACACACACACTCTGAACTTCCCTTCTGCTCATGAAACTTATCATCCACGTGACAAATCTTCCTTTCTCCTGTACATCTAGTGCATCTCCTGCCTGCGAGGCCAGCCGGCCACCCCTGTCCCCAGTCCCCATCTGTGACCCCATTCAGACAGGCGGCCCCACACGGGGCGACGTCTCAGGGAGGTTTGGGATGTGTGTTTCTTCGGGGTGAACGCACACCCGCCGGCTCAGCCCGCCTCCCCCTCTGTGCACGCACCCCCGCCGCCCCCTCTCCCGTTGTCCTGTAGGATCCGTGTCCCCCGGGCTGCGCTGCGGAGTTCAATGTCACGCCGGCCGGAGAGGAGCCAGCGGCAGCGGCGGCGGCGGCGTGCGGCGCGCGGCCCCTTCCGGCCGGCAGGGGGCAGCCGCGGGCGGCGCGGCGCGGGCAGAGCGAGGCTCCGGCTCCGGCTCCGGCTCCGGCTCCGGCTCCGGCTCGGCGGCCGCAGCCCAGCCCAGCGCGGCGCGGGGAGCGGAGCGCAGCGCCCGGGCAGCGGCGGCGGCGGCGGCGGCGGGAGCGGGGCGCACGGAGCCGCGGGCGGCCGGCCGGGCGGGCGGGCGGGAAGCAGCGGCGTCCTCCGGCCCGGCCCCCGCCCCGCAGCGCCGAGCCCCCGCGGCGCCGCGTCCTCCGGGCATGGAGGGAGGCTGCCCGCCGCGCTCGTCGTCCAGCGGCAGCCGCGGGGACGATGGCCGCGGCGCCCTCGCCGCCAAGCCGCCCGCGACGGGCGCGGGGCCGGGCGGGGCGGCGCCGGGGCCGGGCGGCCCGCCGGGGGGCGGCGGCGGCGGCGGCGCGGGCGCCAAGGAGCTGGCCAACTCCGTGTGCTTCAAGGTGGACGGCGGCGGCGGCGGCGGCGGCGAGGAGCCGGCCGGGGGCCCGGAGGACGGCGAGGGGCCGCGGCGGCAGTACGGCTTCATGCAGCGGCAGTTCACCTCCATGCTGCAGCCCGGCGTCAACAAATTCTCCCTCCGCATGTTCGGCAGCCAGAAGGCGGTGGAGAAGGAGCAGGAACGGGTTAAAACTGCAGGCTTCTGGATCATCCACCCCTACAGCGACTTCAGGTGCGGGCGCCGGGGGCTCGGGGCGCGGGGAGGGCGCGGGGAGGGCGCGGGAGGGCGCGGGCGGCGCTGCGGGGGCCCCCGGGACCGAACCCCGGTCCTCAGCGAGTGCCCCCCCAGCACGGAGCTCCCGGGGCCCGGGACCCGGCTGCCCCGCGCCTCGCCTCGCCAACTTTGCCGACCCAGCGGGAGAAAAAGGCCACGGGGACGGACCCCGGGGGTGGGAGGGAGGAGGATGCAAAGTTGAGCCAGGAAACTTTTCCTTGGGAGATGGCACTGAAAGGAAGGAGCCTGAAGGTGGTTTTGGGGGGGATCCGTGCTGTTTAGGTCTCACTCCGCACCCCGAGAAGCGCGTTCCTCCCCAAAAGGGAAGGGGCGCCCTGGGCTGAGCCGGGCTGGGACGGCCCGCGGCGCACAGTCGCCCACAGGTCCCCGCTCCTCGCCCCGGAGTGTCCGCCCCTCCGGGCCCCGGGCTCGGGCGCTGGGCATCCTGGCGGCGGGCTGGCCGCGGGTCGTGCGCTCCGAGCGGCGGAGGCTGGAGAGGTCGGTCCCCCGGGGCCGGGCGGGAGCGCGACCCGCAGCCCAGCCCAGCCCGGAGCCGGCGCGGGCGCTCCCGGCTCCCTTCCCGAGACACGGGCACCCTCTCCTCTTGACCTTGGCTCCGAGTCTATTTCAGAACCCTCCTCCCGGCTCCCCGGCTCCCCGGCTCCCCGGCTCCCCGGCTCCCCGGCTCCCCGGCCGGAGAACTAACTAACTAGGGCAGGGAGCCGTCAGCTGTCAGGCTAGCCGGCCGCTTCGGGAGGCTTAGGACGAAGGCATCTCGCGTTCTGGTTCGCATTCACCCGCGGATGGGCAGCGGTTAGAGATTATCCAGTGAAGGTCGCGGGCAGATCCTCTTATTGGCGAGCGCACACCCTCGGCCACTTTGTTTGAGCTCCCGAATAAGCTGGGCTCTCCATGGGGAAAACACACACACACACACACAAAACACTGCACACGGAAATCTAATCGCCACCAGGGTGGTGGCCTCAATGAATGAATGAATGAACTGAACTCGTTCGAAGAAGCAGCAGCGAAAGGAGGGTGCCAGCACACTGCAGCCGCCTGAGCAGGTGTCCATTAACCAGCGAACAGGTAGAGCAGCGCAGAGCAGCTTCCTGTGGAGTTGTGTTTAGGAACACGGGGACATGGCCACCAGCCTCAGGCCTCGCTGGGAGCTGTCCGCGGTCCTGAATGGCACGGAGCGGTGGAAGACCCCGCTTCCGCCCAGGTTGGGTTGCATGTGAGTAAAGTGAGTGGATTTCAGGAAGTGCATCCTTTTGAAGTTCTCATTTGCACAGCAACATCCAGAGGAGAACTTAGGAAACATAAATGTATTTTATAGCCCATAGAAAACGAAGAGTGCGACTGACAGAATGCTCATACTAAAAGGATCTACTAAACATTCTCCAATATGTTTCCTCCACCAGGAGGACGCTAACAGGAACAAACTCCTAAATGACCTTGTCATAAAGTATGTAACGTTGTCCTGTTCTTTAGAATTTTAAAGATATATAGGATACTTCCTCTCTCAATACTCAGTGGAAATATGATGCACTATAGATTACTATTTTTTTTATGGGGGAAAAAAACTATATGGCAACAGTCTCCAGTCTTAATAACAAAAGTAAGCATGGTCTTTCCTGAAATAGATTTGGTTCAGTATTGACATGCAAGTAAAATGCTAAATCTTAATTTCCACCCCCAATGAAATTATTTTAAAGGATATTTTTGTATGTTTTTGAACAACATGCAAAGACTACATTTTTCAAAATGGTGTCATGTATCAAACAGTTAAGTTTTTACCACTGACTGGATAAAAATATAGGGGCTGTCTTTCATGAACTGTAATAGTGTGCCAAAACCCTTTGAATGAATGAAATTCATGAAATGAAAGATTCTCTACATTTCCCCAAGTAACTCATATGAAGAAAAAGCTTTCTCTTTATTTTTAAAAAATATATTTATATTGATTTCAGAGTGGAAGGAAGTGGAGGAGAGAGAGAGAAACATCAATGGCGAGAGAGAATCGTTGATTGGCTGCCTCCTGCATGCCCCTCACTGGGGATCCAGCCTGAAACCTGGGCAGGGCCCTGACCAGGAATGGCACCATGACCTCATGGTTCATAGGTGGATGCTCAGCCACTGAGCCACCCCTGCCAGGCACAAGCTACTTCTTTTAAAAATAAATAAATATTACTAAAAAAGGGAAGAAATCTAAATCAAATGACGGAATCATTTCAAATAAATGGGAGATGACAAAGAAGCGAACTGATAACCAAGTTCCGTTGTGGAGTAGTTTGGAATGTGTGAGTAATTGCATTGGAAAAAGAGAATGACAGACATAGATTAATAATGACCAACTTGAAGATACCTTAAAATAGATTTTTAAAACTATAATTACAGTATTTCTAAAGCAACAAACTAAGGAGGTGATCATATAAATACTTATTTGAAAGGCAAAACTCTGACAGTATGTTTGTGTAAAGGAAAAGCCAGGGTGAGTAATCTTCCGCACGATAGGTAGGCTGTGGGCAGGATCGGTGCCCCTCAAGGCCCTTTTCTGAGGAAGACACTTTCAGGGAGCCTCTTAGCTACGATTCCTGCAATGCCAACCTGGCACTCAGTCATTTACCCACTGAGACAGTGACTCTTAAGAAAACATTTCCGTGAGGGAGGGATGGGATACTGGAGATCGGGATCCCCAAAGTGTGTTTTCCTTAACACCATCATAAGCCTTCATCTGCTCTTTGGTCACCCCACACAGCTGCTTGTGGCCCGAGCCTGCTGCTCCGGGGCACGTCTGGACTTGAACACTGTGGCTAATGATCTGGTACCTCTCTCTCCTTGGGGTGATTTCTCTCCACTTTCTGGTCCCTCGGCACTTCCTGCTCCCACTGAGACTCCCAGAGAGCTAGCGAGGTGCCTCTTACGGGCCCAGGAGACCTCCTGCTGTGTCTGGCAGGTGGCTCTCCCACCTCAGGTGGAAGTAGAGTAGAGCCTCGGTATTTCCCTTCTTCCTCAGGAGAGGATGTTCGAGAATGCCAGAGGGGAAAGTAGAGTCAAATACTATCCATACTGTTAGGAACACTGGGCAGGAGCTAGAGAATTGAGTGAAAAAATAATCTTATGTTTTTGTTTACACCATGGTTTCTAATCACCCAAATGAGGGAAAATATAGTTAAAGAATAAAATCACATGGACCTGTGCATAGCGAGGACACGGTGTCAGTCTTCCTGACTTCCTTGTGAACAAAATACACAACGACAGGGTGCCCCCAAACAACGTATGCACACTTTAACAGCAGATAGCTCCGTGTTGAAAATGAAAGGTATTTTACTAATTCTTCAAAGTGCGTGTATACATCGTTTGTGGATACTCTATATTTTGGAGTTTAAATTTGATTTTTTTATATTACTAACAGTGATTATATGTTTATTAGCTAAAATTTTATTTTTCACTTATTTAATTAAAAATAAAAGTGACCCAGGCCGGGCATTGTGTTCTCACAGCCGGTCCCCTGTGTGCTACAGTCATTGCCATGGACTGGAAGAATACTACTGAGAGTGCTTCTGTGGATGGTTTTGGCTGTGTTATTAATTTACTTTGGGAGAATTATCGCCAGGATTTATTGGCTATTTTGGGGATTCCAACATTATTAAAAACAACACTCCTTCTCCATATATATCACCTGCCAACATCTTGCTTCTGGTGGTGGTGGTGGGGGGGGGGCGGGCATTTCATATATCCATGTTATTTCTTCCTCTGCTTTACATCCGTTAGTCTGGATCACTCTGTGCCAAGCTTGTTGCATCATCGGGCCCACAGGCCCCTGGAGAAGGGAGTCGCTTCCTGAAGAAGAGACTTTCCGGATTTCCACCTCCCAGGTGCATTCACAACGCGCACGGGGGTCAGGGGTCACTGATGTGGCCCCCAGTGAAGGGAGCCTTCACCCAGATTCCACAGCTACTGGGGGAGACCTTTTGTTTCCAAAGGCCTCTCCGGAGGAAGCAATCCCCCCTCTGGGGTTTAAGGACTAATTAGCCTATTGTTATGTTATCTTTGTTCTCCTGTTCTCCCAGCAACACTGCTCCCTCCTTTCGTTTCCTTTCCCTATCAACACAGCCAAAATTAACCTTAAGAATGTACTTGCGTTTTTTCTGTTAGATGTACCTTTTTATATCTTAGAAATTCAATTAAGTTTTTTTTTTTCTTCCTGGCTCTAATAACTTTTAGGCCCAATTAAAATGAAATTATTGGAAATACTTGGAGGTATACATTTTTTTTTTCAGTTACGTTTTCTTAGTGGAAGTGGAAGTTATGCAACTTTAAGTTTTATTAAATATTTTACTCCTTAATTGCATTTACAATATTACAGTTCTATTAAATTATTAATATATTATGAGATGGGTTTTTTCCCATTTTATTTCTGAGCAACTTCCCCTTTAAACCTACTTTTAAACCTACTTGGTATAATCTGAGTCATTTGGGAAGCTGTACTTTCACCAATTCATAGTTCAGTATTTGGAGTTGTATTGATGAACTAGAATGTTGAATAACAATGACTTTTAAAAGCATTGGAACTTATTATTTGTATAGGTTTATTTAACAAAGCCAAATTAAACTATATCTGCTTGATCAAAAACATAAACCAAAACAACAACAACAACAACAAAACCACTAACACCAAAAGTCAATTTACATAGTATTTGTAACTCTTCATTATTCTACTCCATGCACCTACTATGATCTAAAGTGTGAGGCAAGCAGAATATACCTGATGTGATTTTCATGTGAACAGTATGCCAGTCTGGCTGTAGTTTTTTGTTTAACAGATAATTCACTTCTTCATTTAGAAAATCAAAGTTGGGCTTAGGATGGGTATTTTCTTGTTAAGGACAAGGACTCCTCGTGAAGATGCCTGAACACCTTCGGGCTCGGTGACAAGTTTTCATGTCATCTTCCTGTGTAAAGAGGTAGCAGGCTGACCTAGGCAGACGCCATACAGCTTAGGAGCAGAGGCAGTGGGAATGAAGAAAAAAATCTGCATGCTCTAGGGAGAACGACTCTTTCCACTTACACTACGTACTCTTCTAAAAATAAGTTTCTTTGTGAGGGCATCTTGATGTGAACCTTATCGTTACTGTACAGGAGAAATGAGGGGGAAATGGTGATGATCAGTGGAATTTTCTGTTTTTGCAAAGTAAACCTTCCTGGCTGTGTGTGTGCATATGTGTGCATGCACACATGTGAATGCATGTTTATGTGTGTACACATGTGCGACATAAACAATTCTAGGGACATCTGTGTACAATTATGTGTACATGACCATGGAGAGTGGGGCAAAACTAGGTTAACAATTGTGAGTACAGGAAACACAGAGATTATTCTTGCATTATTATTTATCAACATTGTATCATTTTTATACGAACAACTGTAAACCTACTTTTGCCCCATACTATACATAGGTGTTGATTATTTTTGAGCTGAGTGTGTATCTGAAACACTCACCAACATTTGAATGACAACAATTGATTCCGTGGCCCTAATATTCTTCAATCCTTTCGCCAACTAACTGACCACTCAGTGAAAGCAAAAGTAGCAAAATTCTGTCTGCACGCCCTGGGTTTACACTTTGAAAGTCTTATTTCCATAGGCCTGGCTTTATTGGCCCACATCAGCCATAACTCCAAAGAGGTAAGGCTAATTAGACACACCGTGTTAGCAGCTCTGGCCACATTTTGTATATCCGTGCTCATTTTCACTATTTGGTGTTTATATACAGTGCTGCAGCAAACATCTTTGTACATCAGTCTTCATTATATCCTGGGCCAAGTTCAGGGAGTGGAATTACTGCCTGTGAACATTTTAGAGATTCTATACATAGGGGTTTTACCAGTTAATACTGCCACCGTTAGAGACACCTTGAGAAAGCCGAAGAGTGATGTAGGTTCACCAATGTGGATGTGCCTGTTTGGCTATGCACAGGGAGTTCTGGACAGAAACAGAACTATCCTCCATTCTGTTCATCATGGAGTGGCAAGACAAGTGATGTTATGTAATGTCTAGCAAAATACTCATTCTGCTTAAAACCCTTTAGAGCAGCTATTTTCACCTCATGGCACACATAAACTGCTAAAATTCCACAGCAAATGAAAAATATATATATATTTGCTGATTTGACAAAAATAGGTATATTTTTTAATGGTTTACAAAGAAATAGTGATTATCTACTTTTTTTTTCTTTTCTTTTTTCTTTTCTCTCCAGAGTGACTTTTAAAAAGTCAGGTGCCTATCCTTGTTAAGATTTCTGTTACCAAGAATTAACCAATCAGACACAATGTTATTATGCAGCATGACCAATAGGATGCAACTCTATCATTTTACCTATGTATTTATAGTTTAAGTTGGCATTCATACCTGATGGCCATTGTTGTGTTATCTATTGCCTTTTTTTAAAAAAAATTAACAGTTTAAGAGAAAGGAGGTCAGTGCCCCCGACTAAAGTAGTTGGGTATTGCATGTTCTAGGAATTCTTGTGGCACACCGGTTGGAAATTGCTGCTTTAGAAGCTTCCCATTACTGTTGGAGTACATTTGGCAAGCCTTCCATTGCTACAAGACCTTCATAATTCCAATTACAACTTGGTCAGGCCCTACTGCTTTCTCCCCGTCTTCCAGCCACGTGGGGGATTTGCACTCCTCCACCACACCCAGTTCTCGCCTGCTTGCTTTACGTTTCAGTGTGATTTCACCCCACTGCCTGAAATTCCCTTTTCCCTTGTCATCCATCGTTCTGCATCATAACTGGTGAATCCTTGTCATGTGTATTTCTGTCTAATCATTGTGATCACCTTCGACGCCTTTCCCTTTCCATTTCCCATCTGGGCCTCTTGTTTCAGTAAGCATTTACCATTATGTGTTACCTCTGTCCCTCCATTAGAACGTAAGCTCCGTTAATTTTTATATTCTTAATGTCTTAAACGTGCACACGGTGTCCTTTTTTTTCCCTGGGCAGCTTTCTCAGATGTTTTATTTTTAAACGGATCTTGAGATATAATTCACACACCATGCAGCTCACTCATTTAACTGGTATGATTCAAGGTGTTCTCTAGTGAGGTCACAGTTTGCAGCCATTACCACAACGAATGTTAGAGCATTTGTCATGCCTAGAAGGAACCCCATACCCATTAGCACTAATTGCTATCTTCCTCCCCTCCTCCTGCCCCATAGCTTTCAGCAAACACTAATATACTTTCTGCCCCTATAGATTATTTTCATTCAGGACGTTTTATATCAATGGTTATATACACTATGTAGTCTTTTCTTATTGGATTCTTTCACTTAGCATAACCATTTCCAGTTTCATCAGGGTTGTAGCATGTTTCAGTACTTTATTCCTTTTCTTGCTGAATACTATTCCATTGAATGGTTATACCAACTTATGTTTATGCATTCATCAGTTGTTGGAAATCTGGATTTTTTATTTATTTTTATTATTATTATTATTGGTCATCGTGAATACTATCCACAGGAACATTCTTATACAATTTTTTTTGTGCAGAGATATATTTCATTTATCTTAGAAGTGACATTGCTGGGTCAACATAACATACTTTTTATAAATATTATTGAAGGAATGGGCAAAGAATTGGTCTCCAGACAGGGTGTGCGCACCTTTAATCTTAGCATTAATTAACCCAGACAGAGAAAGCCTCCCCCCCCCCCCCTACAGTAACACCTGGCATGCCCTCCTCACTGCCACCTGCAAGCATGTGTCCCAGCTGCTACATTTCCCTGCCTGATCTACAGACAACTGACTGGAACAGCAGGCTGTTAGCAGCCTGAGTGCGCTGACGTGGACAGAGTGTAAGAACTGGGCTAGGAATTCGCCCCTTCTGAGTCTTGGTTCTCACACCCCAGCTCTTTTACCTAAAAAGAAACAAGGCTGCTGGTATACATAATTCCCCAAACCTGAAGAAAAACATGGTGGAACAAGCCTTATCATTTACTTTTCCTCCCTCTTGAAATCATTGCACAGTAATATGGAATAAACACAGATGCACAGACAAATAGAAGAAAGAGGAGAAAGCAGAGAACATGAGATCTCAAAAGCATTTTGGAAAACAGAAAGCTAATGGAAATATTATTCCACTTCCACAGTCCTTCACCTTGAACCCCAGAAGTGTTCAGGACGTGAAATTACTGGTTAGGAAATAGCTCCTAGGCTGGACCCGGGAGGTCTAAGTAAGGGCCTCCTTTGTGAATCCAGAAGACTCGTTTCTGACCTGAGAATGCTCTGCGTCCGGTCCATTCTGCTCAGGCAGGAAATCAGAGAGGAATGCCTCCAGTGGGAGACATTGCAAGGGTTTCCAGTAAAAATGTTCTCTATCCCCTAATGACCTTGCAGAAAGCCTCACCTATGCACATAGAAACTATAATCATATCTTCATATCCCATCTAATATGATCTGAAAAGAAAAGATTATGAGACTTTGGAGACAAATCACCATCATAAAAAAGAAAGCCTAATCATATAGCAAAATTAAATCCAGAGAACAGAGGCATTTGGGATAAGGAGACATCACAATATTAAAAATACTCTATCAAGGATATCTTCAGGAAGGCGTTTTATCTATATAACTAGAGGCCCAGTGCACAAAATTCGTGCACGGGTAGGGTCCCTAGGCCTGGCCAGTGGTCAGAGCCGATCTGCAGAGCGACCGGCAGGGTTATCGGGGACTCCCACTTGCATCTGCCTTGGCTGGTCTAATGCCGCCTGCTCACTGGCCCTACCCCTCTTCCTTCACCCCCTCCCCTCCCATCCCCTGCCTCTGCTGCTTCATGGCCTGCAGGCTGGGGACAGCTCCTGCATTGAGCGTCTGTCCCCTGATGGTCAGTGTACATCATAGCGACCAGTTGTTCCATCCCTCGTTTCACCTCTTGGTTGATTTGTATTTTAGTGTTTTATATAGAAAGATAACAATGTGCCACTTAGGGCACAAGCTTGGGTCTTGAAGGAAACCAATCTACATGCTAGATGGGGCAGGAAAGCAGAGGGTTCTGTCAGAAGCCCTTCAAGAGAAAGAAAAACACTGATGAATTTCAGCATTTGAAAAGTAATGTTAATAGGTGTTCCAGAGATAATTTGGAACAAGATATCTTTGCCGAAACTGGTTTGGCTCAATGGATAGAGCATCAGTCTGCGGACTGATAGGTCCCAGGTTCAATTCCAGTCAAGGGCATGTACATTGGTTGTGGGCACATCCCCGGCAGGGGGTGTGCAGTAGGCAGCTGGTCGATGTTTCTCTATCATTGATGTTTCTAGCTCTCTATCTCTCTTCCTTCTTCTCTGTGGAAAATCAATAAAATATATATATTTTTAAAAATATATCTTTGACACTGATATAAATACCTATAGGTTACACTGCCTACAAGCAAATGAAAGACTTTTATCAACTCCAGAATGATTTGAAGATACATAAAAAAGGGGGGGAGGAGTCACAGCACATCGTCTGGCTCAGTGGTGAATCCCACTGACCTGGTCTCTATAGTCTCAAGAAGTTGACTGATATAAACAAAGAGTGTGGCCTATTTTTTTCTGGGAGGGCAAGATAAAGGCGTGTTAAGATTGGGAGCAGTAAGAAATCTAACTCCTCAAGTGCCATCCTTGGAAATGAGGAGGTTTTATAGTTGATTTATCAATTGCAACTTACAAATTAAATAGCCAAAGGAACAATTGGGGTGTTTGAATTAAGACTGTGTGTGCGCGTGCACAGAGTGAAAGGAATGGGGCAGGGTTTACACGTTTAATCCTTTAATACTATTTTACTTTAAACAAATACTGTAGATAATAGGTTTTGAGTTTACATACAGTTCTTTTTCTCAGAACACAGACTCTGGAGCCAGGATGTTTGGGGTACTACCCCTGCTCCACTAACCAGACCTCGTTTCCAAATTTTTTGAAAAAATTTTTCCTCATTTTCCTCCCTAAAATATCTGTATCAGATTTGGGGGAAGATAATGTATTTTATATTTATATTATAAATATTTTTATATTGCCTAGATAGGTAGTGCTTAGGAGCGACGCTCTGCATGAATGCTACATACTAAGTGTTAGCTGTTGTCATGAAAGTGAAATGGAAACAGAATTAGGGCATGTGAACTACTTGAGGGAGAAAGGGCTCTTCATACACCCTTGACAGTCTTCAAAATTTCTTCAGCAGCTGCGTCTGTGAAGGCAGGGCCCTGCGAGTGACAAGCGCCTCTGCTGCCTTCATCTCCGTGGAATCGGGTGGCAGTTCCCGTGGGCGCTGTGGGAAGTGGGATCACTCAGGAGGCAGCTAGCCCGGGAAACTTCTAATACTTCCTCTATTGGCAGTGCTTTCCAGACGTAACAGTATTATCTTCCACTCTGGTCTAGAATACCGTAGCAGCAAACATTTATAAATAACGTTTGGAGAAAATACGAGTAGCATTGCATGTGCTCCTTTCTGTTCATCTTTATTTTCATCAGAAAAATGGCATAATTGCACCATTTGGGATCTTATTTCAAATCAGTTAAGTGTTATATCTGAGCCAAATAAGATGATTTCCTCACTTGCTATATTCTTTCATCTTTTTTATTGTCCAAGTTAATAGTCATGAAAAACAGTTACTTAGAAATATGAGTTTGGGAAGGTTGCAAATTTGAAATAATGATTTTTTTAAATCTATTTTTAAACCTCATTTTAGAGAAGATGCCACTTACTGCCCTTAGAGAATGTTTCACCTTGTTTTTTTGTTTGTTGTTTGTTTTGTTTTGTTTTTGGCAGAAAATATCCCTAATTAAAACTACCCAGGCTTAGTTGTTTGAGAGCCACGATCAAAGGCTGAGAAAATGAATTTTGCAAGTTTATGAGTAGTACCTATAGGGAATGAGTATTAGCTACCTTTGCTGTAGAAGAGTTATTCATTGTAAATAAATTACAAAGAAGATTAATAACAGATGTATTGCTTGGGATTTGGATGTGTTTTTTATTTATATAAAATAGTAGAGATATATGCTAAAAAGCACCTAGTTACGGCTGTGTATGTATTAAGCAATATAAATAACCCATAATTCTGTTAACAGTAGCTATTGATTATATTAATCATTCATGGGCATCCATTTGCCGTACTTAGGCCTCGAGGCTCATAGGACACTTAACACATCAGATGAAGGCTGTGGCCCTTTGCCCCGATAAAGTGCACACATCCATTCAGTGTTGTCTGTGATTTCCAGAGGTCTGGGGTTCCCTTCGAGCACGTTGATTTTTGGACCCCTAGTTAAGACTGCCCGGACCGTTTAATATTTGTACACAGGAATACGATACTGAACACAGTGTATGGAATACGGGCAGGTAGCTTGGACAGGACATTCGATCATCAGCACTGTAGCTAGACAGTCTCACCTTGAGAGGGAGAGGATCCCAAGTCAATCAAGTGCTTTAATGTTGAGGCTCCAGACCTTGTCCACAGGGATGGACAAGATATTGGTTCCGGGCAGGTCAGCCAGGGCAACAATGGGAAACATTGTAGCTAGAAATATATTTGGGATGAAAGGAGATAAATGATTTTTTTGCGTAGGCTATTTACCTACCTTAAGAAGCTGGTTGAATCAACTGAGAAATGATAGAATTAACTCTATATCAAAATATATTGATATTAGATAAATATATCAGTAACTTTCCTAAATGTTAACAACTGTGATGGAGGATATATGATAGGAAAAAGAATCACTGGATACAAAAGCCGAAAATATAAACTATATATCCAAATTTGAAAATTTCAAATCCTTATAAAAATATGTTATATGAGAAATAGTATGTGACTAGAATACTTGAGTAAAATCTGTTTTTATGAGCTTACTACAAAATTAAATCCATATAGGTTTAAATTTATCAAAGGTAAAAAACACATCTGAAATCATTGTTCCAAGAGAAATATTGGTGGACTGTTTAATGATATCACCATGCTGGAGAGCTGTCCAACATGGACTCCAGACAGTCCTGGGACCTTTCCAAAGGGCAGTGTGAGCCTGTATAAAAATTATTAAAAATATAAAGGCTAGTAAATTATCTTTTTTTAGATGGATGTATATTTTATTTATTATTTTTTACAGAGAGGAAGGAAGAGGGATAGAGAGTTAGAATTAGAAACATAGATGAGAGAGAAACATCCATCAGCTGCCTCCCGCTCGCATACCCCCTACTGGGGATGTGCCTGTCCACAACCAAGGCACGTGTCCTTGACTGGAATCGAACCTGGGACCTTTCAGTCCACAGGCTGATGCTCTATCCACTGAGCCAAACTGATTTCGGCTAGTAAATTATCTTTTAAAAAATGATCCACTTGCAAATACATGGATACAGGATGAACCCTATAGAACTTTTTATACTAGTAGAAACTTTTGAACAAAGAGAACCCAAGTAAAATTCCAACCCTGTCCAACCCTTATAATCTAGCATACTAAATGTGTTGTTGATTTAATTTAATCATTATAGTCCCTCTTCTATTATTTAAGCCTCACTTAAGGCGAGGGTTTTTATAAAACTTGTTTTTAAATCACTGTTTTCCCAGGGCAAAATGCATGCCTGACACAAAGTAGGTGCTAAATGAATTGGAATGAATGAAGACATTTTGGCAACATGACGCTCAAGCTTGGCTTTTATACACAATTTCCAACAACCAGTCGGTCCTTTCCTGTGTATTCCCTACAAAATTTTAAATTTAGTGTGAATAGCCTAATCTAATACACAGAAACATGTATTTAGAAACAATATTCAAAGATATAAATTAATATACATCCATGCTTATATTAATTCTATTTACCTGAACTTCTTGTTTTTAATGTAGTTTTTTAAAAAAATCAGAGTTATCTTTGATGGCTTTTGTTTCTTGCAGCCTTATATTTAAATGTCATTGCTTTTGGAATCAAAGCTATCTTTATCAAAATAGACTGGAAAATACATTTATTTGGGCAATGACATTTAAGAAGAAATGGCATTACTTTCTCCTTATGTATTATTTGTTTTTCTTTTGCCAAGTTGTGCTGCCTGGTATAGCAGTGCACATTTTATTTCATGGATGGGAAATGAGCACTGACTTTATAGGTATAATTAATAAACTACTGCCGAAACCGGTTTGGCTCAGTGGTAGAGCATAGGTATTCGGACTGAAAGGTCCCAGGTTCGATTCCGATCAAGGGCATGTACATTGGTTGCGGGCACATCCCTGGTAGGGTGTGTACAAGAGGCAGCTGGTCGATGTTTCTCTCTCATCGACATTTCTAGCTCTCTATCTCTCTCCCTTCCTCTCTGTAAAATATCAATAAAATATATTTTAAAAAATAAATAAACTACTGAATCCATGTTTTGAAAGGGGATTGACTTTTATTTTTAACTGTGATGAGTAGATTATTTCCTTGTAGTCACCAAATTTAAAGAAAAAATTTCCAACCAAAATCTTTCTGAGTCAACACTCTTAATTGGTTTTTGTATTAAGTTAATGGCCAACATAGCATAGATCTTGATATAGGAAAATTGAAATTGACATAATTTTCTTTATAAAATACATATATATTTTTATTTCAGAGAGGGAGAAAGAGAGAGAAACATCAGTGATGAGAGAGGATCATTGACTGGCTGCCTTCTGCATGTTCCCTTCTTGGGATCAAGCCTGCAGACCAGGCCTGTGCCCTGCCCCGGATTCCAGCAGTGACCTCCTGCTTCCTAGGTCAATGCCCAACCACCGAGCCACGCTGGCTGGGCAAAGTTGACATAGTTTTCAAAAGGAAAAGGGACTTGAGTCTGAGAAGGCAGTGGTAGCTTAGCTTTTGCACGTAAAACACAGATCAGGCAAACAGATAGCAAAACCAGAAACACCATTGGCAGCTTTTACAGTTACATTCTCCTCATGAATCTCAAAGATGAATAGACAGGGACAAACCTGCTGTGAGACCTGGGTTTTTGAACCTCCACCTCTGTCGGAGGAAGGCAGTTGTGGGAAGCAAGGTCACCTGATGGGTCTGAGAAAAGGTGGACCTCTCATGAAACCAGCAGGCAGTTTCTGGAAGAGCAGCTCAGAGGGGGCTGGAATTGTCCAGTCAAATCGTAAGAGCTCTGCCATATCCAAAGTCACATATGGTAGTGTCTCTAAAAGATATCTTTCTGCCCTAGCCGGGTTTGCTCAGTGGTTAGAGCATCGGCCTGTGGACTGAAGGGTTCCGGGTTCAGTTCAGATCAAGGGCATGCACCCTGGTTGGAAGCTTGATCCCGGCCCTGGATGGGCAGCATTCAGGAGGAAACCAATCGATGTGTCCCTCTCACATCAATGTCTCTTTCTCTCTTTCTTTCCCCTCTCCCTTCTGCTTTCTCTAAAAATCAGTGGGAAAATAACCTTGGGTGAGGATTAACAAAAAAAAAAAAAAAAATAAGTAAGTAAAAGTATCGTGGTGCCATGGGCATGAATTCAGTCATCCAGTAAATATTTGCTTAGTGCCAAGTGTGTTTTCAGGGACTAGTACATGCTTTAGCTACAAAAACAACAAAACCAAGTCACAGTCTCACCATTCATTTCATAGATTGTTTTAAACCATCAGAAATAATCAATTCTTTTATATGTATATTTTTGTGTGGAAAAAAACAATTACTCTACTAGGTTAAAAATATCTCAGATTTTTAACATTTAAAGCGTTATTGGTTTATTGTCACGCTTGTGATTCCAGAAAGAAGAAGAAAAAAAGATTTTCAGGCTTATTTCCAAAAAGTCAATCAAGTTGAGAATTATTTCACAACTGTGTGCTTAAAAGAGAGAAAAATCCATTGGAAAATAGCAGAGCAATTTACTTATTGACTGAAATATGGACTGCCTCTATATTTCTCTCCACTGTAAAATGAAGCTAATTGATATGCCTTCTGTGTCAACAAGCCATGTTGGGGAGAGAGAGAAAAGCTCTTAACCTACTTTTTTTTTTGTATCTTCAATTTTTAACTTTATCCTGCTTGTTAATTGCCTGGGTGTCCTTTAACCATCAATTTTCATGATTCTTTCCCAGAGGCTTGGTTTAATTTTAAAAGTGCAGTGTATCCAGCCCTAATTATGTGAGAGCTCACTGCAGGCAAACAGCAAGAGACGGTGATGACCAAAATGTGGTCGTCAGGCAGTGCCATAGATCTCTCGGGCATGTGGTTGTAAACATTCTGGGAAATACAACCACATAAGGAAGTATTTTGAAGCTAGTGACATTTGAAAGTAGAGTTTCTTCCTAGAATATAACTTCACTGTGATTTAAATACATATACACATATACATATACATATACATATACATATACACATATGCATATATGTATTTAAATCATATGGAATTTTATATTTTTTTACATTTCTCTCATTAAGCTGAACACCCACATAGTCTCAAATTCTTTCCATAATCAATAACTGGACACGAAATGGTTCTACTTTATCTCATATAGAATAAAGTTTGCAAAATATACATTCTGTGTGCCTAGAAATGCTGTCCATTGTTTCCTTTGAGAAGCATGCTAATATGCTGACTTTCCTGTCTACAATCAATCAAACATGTATGCATTATCTGTCAGTTATTTTTACATTAATGTAGGGGGAAAGAATTACTGTTAAAATGTTTTGCCCTGTCAGTCACATATGGGAAAAGCAACAGTGATTTATTCTACAAAAGATGGTCAGATGAAATATTGCCTGCTGAGTTCTATGTGCCAGGCACATTCTAAGTGTCTTGATTTATATGTTCTCATTGAGTTCTTATAGCAAACCTACAAGTGTCATATTATAGCTCAGAAAACCAGATTATGGAGAGGTTAGGTGATCAGACATCTTCTATGTGGAGGAGCTTGGATTTGGACCTGAAAATCTGGCTTAGAGCTCAGGGTCTTAACTACTATCCTTTGTCCCAGAGGAATTCAATTATACCCTGATTAAGCATCTCAGTGTTTTTCTTGATTTCATACAAACACTAGAGGCCCTGTGCATGAAATTTATGCACGGGACCCAGTGGGTGGGTGGGGGCAGGTCCTTCAGCCCAGCCTGCACCCTCTCAAAATTCAGGACCCCTCGGGAGATGTCCAACTGCCTGTTTAGGCCTGATCCTCTCACAATCTGGGACTGCTAGCCCCTAACTGCTCACCTGCTTGCTTGATTGCGCCTAACATCTTCTGCCTGCCTGATCCCCCTAACCACCTTTGCCTGCCTAATTGTCCCTAACTACTCCTGCCTGCCTGCCTGATTTTCCCTAACTGCTCGCTGGGTGGCAGCCAGGGTGAGGGGCTGTGGCTGTTCTGGTCTCTGGTCATTCTGGTCATTCCACCGTTTCAGTTGCTGGCCTTTTATTTTATAGGATGTTGTTAGAATTTATATAGTCTTTTTCTGTACAAGGGTGGGCAAACTTTTTGACTCGAGGGCCACAATGGGTTCCTAAACTGGACCGGAGGGCCGGAACAAAAGCAACCTGACCATGCTGGCACTCTCATCTTGGGATGCTTGTGAAGGAGCGGAAGGGAGAGCAAGAGAACCCTCCGCTCTTTTGTCTCTGTGGGCTGGATAGAACAGCTGAATGGGCCGGATCAGGCCCACGGGCCATAGTTTGCCCACAGCTGTAAGAATCATAGATATTTAGCTGATAGTCTTGAGTGGGAAGTGGTGCTTCATTAACTGAATATTGGCTGAGCTAAGAGCTTTATTTCCTATCTTGAGTTCATCATGTTGGATTGGGTCCTATCTGTCAAAACCCAGTTATTCCAAATGTTCATTTGTTTTTCTAAAAAGCTAAATATTTGAAAGTAAAGAGTTAAGAATAAATTTTGAAAATTGAGATGTTCTTATCCAGGAAAGCAAATAAGATGAAACTAAAACTGTAAAGATTGCTTTTGATTCTACTTGAGTTTAATACTCCAGAAAATGTAAGTACTAGTGAAAACAATTGTATTTCTAAAATTACCTTTAATTTTCTTTTATTATTTTTCCTATATTATATTTTAATTGGTAGTGCTTACTTAGCAAAATGAACAGGCTATTAAGTGAAAATAGCAATGAAGAGCTGTGCTTGTAATGGAGCCATTGGGAATGGGCGGAAGTAAAAAGAAGCTGTAAAACTTTAGCTACAGATACTACTGAAGACAGACATAGTTATTACACAGAAAGGCAAACATGTGCCATTAGGTTACAGTCTACCACCATATAAATGCTACATGTTACATAGCTTCTAAATTGGAGTTTATTAGATAACTAGAGGCCTGGTGCATGACATCATGCACTGTGGGGGGAGGGGGTCTTCCCTTGTACCTTTTTGCAGTTTGAAAGCCCTTAGGGGATTTCCGACTAATGGCTTAGACCCGCTCCCTGACAGGCCTAAGCTGTCAGTCAGACATCCTTAGTACTGTCTAGGAGACGAGAGAGGCTCCTGATATCACCCGCTATGAACCCAGCTTCTGACTGAGCAGCGCTCCCCCTGTGTTAGTGCAGTGACCACCAGGGGATAGCTCCTGCCTTGAGCATCTGCCCCCTGGTGGTCAACGAGTGTCATAGCAACTGGTCATTCTGCCGTTCAGTCTACTTGCATATCAGCCTTTTATTATATAGGATAATGGGTTACAGTTACTTGGGACAATTTCGGAAGGTTATTATAAGAATTTGAGTCTACTGAAAGAGCCATATAAGAAAGGCAAGAAAAAATATGGATGAGGTATTATGTTGCAGATGCCTGAGATATTTCCCACAATCTACAGTCCTGTCATACCTCTGACATCACACTCTCTAGCTTCTTGAGGTATGATAACAGGATCTTCCACCTGATGATATCCCTCCATGGAAATAAGTATGTCCTTCACCCACCTTACTTATTGGGACGGTGGTGCTATAGATATATATAACCTGAGGAAACTAAATCCCACACAAGCCTCTTACTTTCATATTCTCCTTGGTAAATATTATTCATTACCATGTCATGAGTTGCCAGTACCTATATGCTAATGAATCCCTGCTCTGTTCTGTCCAGGCCATATTCTTTTGCATCAGACCAGATATCCAACTTACTACCTCTTTGATTAATTATGTCAATTTCGACCTGATGGCTAAATCTGCCCTCCAGCTTATGTTTCCTTAAGGACTGAATGATTAACCCTAAATCTTATTAAGTGACGTTATCCTATTTCTGTGTTTAAGTTTTTATATCTAACTAGAGGCCTGGTGCATGAAATTCATTCACTGGGTGGGGTGGGGGTTCCCTCAGCCCTGCCTGTGCCCTCTTGCAGTCCAGGAAGCCTCAGAGGGTGTCCACCTGTCAGCTAGGGCCCTCTTTCTGCTGCTGCTAACCAGCTGGGAGCTGGACTTCTGGCTGAGCTGCACTCCCCCTGTGGGAGTGCACTAACCACCAGGGGGCAGCTCCTGCTTTGATCGTCGGCTCCCTGGTGGCCAGTGCATGTCATAGCCACTGGTCATTCTGCTGTTCAGTGGATTTGCATATTAGGGTTTTATTATATTGGATGGTGGAAGAGAAATTGTTCACAATGGAACATGAGCAAATTACTTGGGTCCAGGTAGATGACAGGAGCCGTACAGAGACGACCCTTAAATCACATAAGGCTTCCATGGCTCTTCTTGAAGGCAAAGCTGATTTAATGCTGTGGGATGATCCAGGGAAATGTCAGGAGGTACAATTGACTGTAACACACAAGGCTGAGAGGAGGAGCATAAATTTCCCGAGCCATCTGGGTGTGGGTGTGTGTTTTTTCTTGAACAGTTCAGCATCTCTGTGTACACACAGAAACTTTAGGTTGTGGCCTAGATCCACGTGTGTGTGTGTGGCTGGTGGATGCGTTTGAGTGAAGGATCAATTGTCCTCAGTGGACTAGAGAATGAGTGCTCTAGGTGATCCACCATGAGATGTAGCGTGTTTGGGAAAGAAATAACCAAAAAAGGTTTGAATGAATGGGCAATAGCTATACTATGACTAGCAAATAGAGTGAGAGCTAGGACTTTGCTGACCTAACATATAACCTAAAATATCTTAAGGGACAAAATTTGGCTTCATGCCATATCTGAATCAGGAGCAAAGGTAGTGTCAGACCCCATATTATTGGGGTGCTGCAAATCATCTGGAAGTATGTGGCAGTATGTCTCCTCGCCCAAGCTATATATTATAAAACTCAGAGTAGTAATGAGAGTACTCGTTCCAGGAAGGTTATCTAATCATATTTCCTAGGAAATTATATTACCGCTTATTTATGTTTTCTAAGTAGTAATAGTTGTTTGGAAATTCTGAAGTTATGTGCCTCCTACATACAACATACAGTAAGTGCTTTTATATCCACACTTCCCTTACTGAAAATGCACTCATTCTCTACTTCTTTTAAATCCCACAAATATTTTTAATGGTACTGTAAAATATATTAAGAAAACATTATTTTCACAATGTTGAAACATTTTGTCAATTTGTGACACCATTTCCTGATCAATATGCAGTGACTAAAATACAGTTAAGATCATGTTAAATTAATTCTAAGAGGTGGAAGAGGACACAAAACTTTAATTATATCTATTAAAAACACATTGCATCAGTCCCAGGATGAGTCACAAAATATTCTCTATTTCAGTCTTATAGAACATTTATAGAGTTCATAATGTAAGCCTAACATTAAATCATGAACAAATACCATAAAGTATGCACATAGAATATACTTAATGAAGTATATTTTTTGTAGAATGCATGTTTTTCTTGTTTTCTACTTTATTCTTTTATTAAGAAGTTTTAATAATAGCCTCCTTAGAGCGTTGTGTGGCACTTAAAAAAATATAGGCCTCTAAGTTCCACTCATAAAATAGATTTAAATGACTAAATTCTAATTTTTTAGTATTAATCCCAAAGAGATAGTTTATGTAACTCATAACAAGCAGCTTAATTTAAGTAAAATTTGTGTATAAATATAAAAATGAGCATTTTTAATATTAAAATTGAAAACATAACTATCTCATGGAAGCTTAGTACTATACATAGAGGTTTACATTTATTATTAAATGTCTTAATTTTTTTTTGCTTCATCAAAGAAAAATAAAACACTATTTTGCCTTTAGCATTAAAAGAAAAATCATTTAAAATGTGAAAACAAATAATGGAAAATAATTTGGGGGACTAGATGTGTTCATGTTTGATTTGCGAGTAATTAAATAAAAGTTAGTACTAGAATGATTTTGCTGTGTTTTGTGGTTGCGAGCATAAAGTCAAGTTTGTGATGGTTGCCTAGAGGTCTATTTTTGAATGTTTTTATCAGTTTCTTGTAGCTATAGAAAACTTTATTTGAAGACAAACACATTTCTCTGTCACCTCTGACCCCCAACTTGTGATGCTGATATAAGCAAAGAATTGTGCTCCTTGAAAAAGCTACTAATGACTAGGGATGCTTGGGTGGAATTTGAAAAGATAACCTACAGAGCTGCAAATGACCCAAGTTGGAACAAATTGTGGAACTAAATAAGCTAGTATGGACTTATAAGCCAAAGTATGAAATCAGTGTTCAGGAGTTCATACTGATGTAAATAGCTGAGTTAAATCAATGGAGAAGAGACAAAATTCCCTGTCCAAGAATTTAAAATAATTTAAGCTATTCGGCTTTCAAAGAATGCATTGTGACTCCCCATTCTCTGATTGTGAGCTGTCAATGGTGATTTATTTACTGGTGAGAAACCTGACCAACACAATAGAGCCAGGTGATCAAGGTTATGTTGAGAAGCTGTGCTGCTAGTTAGGAACTCGCTTGACATGACTTGATATCAATCTTTGGGGCCTTCCTCCCCAAACCCCAGAACCCCCATGTGATCATAAGAGAAACATCACACATCTAAATTACGGAGGGTGTTTTATAAAATATGTGAGAAGTGCTCCCCCCAAATATCTAAGTCATCACAATCAAGAACAGTCTGAGGAGCTGTCACAACCAAGAGGGACTCAGACATGACAATGGAACTGTAATGTGGTATCCTAGGCAGGATCCTGGGACAGAAAAGGAATATTTGGTTAAAAAAATAGATAAGGATCTCTGAATAAAGTATGAACTTTGGATATTGTTTGGATAACAATAATGTATCAATATTGGTTCACTACTTATGACTAATGTAAGATGTAAAAATAGGGAACACTGGGCATGGGGTAAAAGAACTCTGTACTATCTTTGTAATTGCCTATAAAGTTAAAATTATTCTGAAGCAAGGTTTATTTATTTTTAATATTTTGTTTTTAACTTTAGAAATGTGTCACATTTAAATATATATATATATATATATATATATATATATATATATATATTGATTTCAGAGAGGAAAGGAGAGGGAGAGAGAGATAGAAGCATCAATGATAAGAACCATTGATTGCCTGCCTTCTACACACCTCCCACTGGGGACTGAGCCTGCAACCCAGGCATGTGCCCTTGACCAAATCGAACCTGGGACTGTTAAGTCTGCAGGCTGACTATCCACTGAGCCAAACTGGCTAGGGTTGTTTATTTATTTTTAAAGATAACCAGTATAATCTTTTAGCAACCAGAGACACAGAGACCTTAGCAAAAGCTTCAGGCATCTCTAATTAAATAATCGGGTCTTTTGCATACAATTTTTATTTATTTTTTAATGACATCATTTGTATTTCTGAATTGTTTAATATGGCAACCATCTGTTCTAAACAAATAGGCCAAAAGCAGGTACTTTCCAACTAAATAAATATATTTACTCTAGTCGGATAATTTTACCTAAGTCTCTAAACAGTTTTTAATTAGTTGATATCATTCAGTTCTTTTGTTCTAAATTGGGTTGGTAATAGTGTGGGGCAAAGTAGGTTTATAGCTGTTCCTTTGGGGAATCCTATATAATAAAAGGCTAATATGTAAATCTACTGAATAGTGGAATGACTGGTCACTGTGATGTGCACTGACCACCAGGGGACAGATGCTCAATGCAGGAGCACTGTTCAGCCAGAAGCTGGGATCATGCCTGGCAAGCATAGCAGTGATTGCAAGTGCCCTTCCTGCCTTTGCTGCAGTGCGAAGGATGTCCTACTGCCAGCTTAGGCCTGCTCCCCACGAGAAGTGAGCCTAAGCCCTCAGTTAGACATTCCCCAAGAGCTCCGGGACTGCAAGAGGGCACAGGCTGGGCTTAGGGACCCTCCAAGTGCACGGATTTCTTGTACCAGGTCTCTAGTAATACAATAATTAAGAAAAAATAATACAAGAATAAACTGTTTCGTGTACTCTCCACTGTAAACCTACTTTTGCCCAACCCTGTATATGTGTAAGCTACTATTGGTTTGGATATGAATATGTGTTGTTGTTGTTTTTAAAATCCATTTGGTCATGTGTGTTTACTTAATAGTAATTATTGGCTGGTCTAGAAAAATTAATCAGTTGTGATAAATTATCCAATCATTTGCACTCATTTCATTACTCACTTTACTTCCATACAACTGATTTTTCTCCAAAAAATATATTTATATTGATTTCAGAGAGGAAAGGAGAGGGAGACAGAGATAAAAACATCAATGATGATAGAGAATCAATTATCATCTGCCTCCTGCATGCCCTTTACTGGTGATTGAGCCTGCAACCTGGGCAGTTCCCTGACCAGGAATCCAACCATGACCTCCTGGTTCATTGGTTGCTGGTTAGCCACTTAAACACACAGGCAGGACTATACATCTGATGCTTAAATCAGCATCTCTGCTTATGACCATCTTGTTGGGTGAAGAACTATGCCACACACATAGAAATGAATGTAGTCTTTATACACATTTTATGTGAAGACAATATTCAAGCTTTGGGAAAATTTAATATGTATACTTTCAAGATTTGGCTATTGAAGTGTCTATAGTATCATATATAAGATATTATATTTTCTGCCAAATACTCTCATCTACAATTTTTAATCATTCCATTAATATTCAAAGTCAGGTTTCTGCATTTTCAGTTTTACCATGGGGTGGGCAGAAAACAATAGCATCATCTATAACCAAAGCTCTCTCTGTTCCCTTTGATGCAATCTACATTCTTCTTGAATTATATGTTTTTCCCCAAGGCCTGCATGCAAATTCATTCATTTAATCATCCAGCAATATAACAAACATATTGAGAGCACCTGCTATCTGCCAAGAATAAGTCAGATGCTGAGTCTACAGTGTCTGTTTCTATTCCCTCTTGGCCTTCCTAATCCATTTTCCCCATCAGAAATGCTCTCTGTAGCCCCAATATCATCTTCATCTGTCAAATTCCTGGATCAGCTAAATCCCTTCTACAGCTTCTTTCAGTCCTCTGAACTAATGAGTTTCCTTCTCCTCAATTTCCAAAGCGCTTTGTTCCTGTTCTACTAATTGTCATCCAAATCGATCATGTTGTACCTTGTATTTTTTTGTCACTTTCATACATACACAAGTACAAGACACTTGTACTTGTCTTGATGTCTTACAAAACAGAAGAGATCAAAACTTTTATTGAATTGAGATAAAATTTTGTTGGATTGAAATGAAAATTATGCTACTACTAATACTATATTTAGGTGTATTATTCAAGCAGCATTTCACACTGGTGAATATAATTGTATGACAACTTGTCCTTCTTTGGCTTAGGTCATTGAAATCTAGCCTAATGACAGGCTTGTACAAATATATACTTCTTCCTAAAATGATTTCATTTTAGAAAAGCTAAACGATCACAATGCCAAGCCCCTTCCTCCTTCTCAGAGATTTCGTCTCAGCCTCATTTCCTGCTTTATATTCTTGTTGCCCAAGGTGGACTTGGCTTGCGACCATCACTTTGTCTCTTTGCCCTTTTCTGTGTACAGTTTCTCCCTTGGAGGACTTATGTTTCCCCAGGCTTTGGTTTTCAAATCTGTACACTGACTCCTAAAGTTTTCCTAAACTTCGGCATCCCTTCTAAGTTTCAGAAGATTACAGTTCCAACTGCCTTCCGTCATGTGAACTTGAAACATATTAAACTCATTATCTCCAAAATTTAATTACTAATCTCCCCACATCCACTCTCAAAACTGCCATATTATCAGTTCCTAGTTTCTTTGGCATAAGACACAGGAGCTTTATTTGACTCCTCCAACTCCCTTCTCCTGGATTTTGGATAATCGTACTCTTACCTAGTGTTCCTTCATGGGGATCTTTACCGCCTCGTCTTCTTTGCCTTTACCTAGTTTCCATATTACATTTCTTTAAAATTGCTGTGGTCTCCATTCTTGCTTTGATACACAACAAAACTCTTATATTTGAGAAGACTGTTGGCTCCGTTCTAGGTTCATCTTCTCCAGGGAATTGACAGAGATCTAGACTGAGGGGGTTTTCTCCTAGGTATAGCTCTAGATAATACTAACATGGGAAGCTCAGCATTCCACATCTAATCTAGTCTTCTTTCCACTCTGTCACACTTATTAGTAAGTAATTTTGTGTGTTTTTTCACCCTAACACCAAGAATTTTTTTGTTAAATAATAAACACAAATATGACAAAACACAATAATAGCAGACCAGTATTTTGGCTTAAATGCATAACTAATGTTTTTCCGTGAAATTGTTTTAAATGAAAAAGAAATTAAGTTGGAAAAGTTCTACAAAATGCCAAAATTGCCCTTATTAAATAAGACTCCTGTTATCCAATAGAATGCTTGATTGTTCATAATGGTTGGAATTTAATAAATGGATTATCATCTAAGTCCCAATTATGATCCACCATCTAGGATGTTTATACATCCTCAGGAGTAGATATTTGGAGTGGAGTCAGGGATGAATATATAATTTTGCATTTGTGACTCTTTTGATAATATTTTCAATCATGTCATTCCTCTGTGTACAAGGAAAATTATGCTATGTCCATGGCATAAAAATATTTGTGTACATGTATAAAATACAAATAAATGCAAATCAAAGTAAATGTAATTCATGACAGAGAATGGGAAAAAACCCTGGGTTAGTGACTAGAAAATCCTCCTTCAAGTCTCAGATTCCACTCACTAAATGGTAAGTCACATATCATTGTTTCATTCAGGTTTCTCATTTGTAAATATAGGACTGATAAAACATTTCCTTATGTCTCACAGAATTGTTGAGGAAATACAGTGAGAATGATTACTGTGAAAATACTTTATGAGTGCTAAGGTGGTTTTGTAACTCTTACACCTTTATAGTAGTTTGACAACAGAGTGAGTAGGTCCAAAGCATTCTAAGTATTCTTACTGCACCCCCGGAAGCTCAGTTCTAGAATGCACTGGGGTTTAGAGGACCAGCCAGGGTGGGTTCCATGGCTCCTCCTCTGCCTTCCATCTATGCTGGTTGAAAGTCCTTGTTTACTTTTAAGAATGCGTGGAGTCTGTTCACATTTCTTTAGACTTTGAACCTAGACAAGATTTCTGTATTCAGTTTTTTTCAAGTCGTTTGTCACAAATTAGGCTTTCCATGTCTTTAATTACCTCCCCCTCCCCCATTTTTTTCTGGGCATCTTCCAGCTTGTTCAGTTTCACGATATTTAGATGCCCCAACAGAAAAATATTCAAGTGACAGATACTTACAGGCTGGGATTGTAATGCCATGTCTTCATTTCTTTATTGATTCAGTGGATATTTAGAGAGTTCGCTGTAGTGGTGGGCATTGTGCTCTATGTTGGCCACCTAGTGGGAAGCAGGAACAGGTGTGGTCCCTGACTATAGTACCACTATATTTGGAGAAATAGACCTGAAACAATTGTCCACATTTATTTAAAACAGAAAGTGTTTGCCCAGCTGGGTCTAGCACAGTGGTTGAGCATCAACCCCAAATCCCAGAAGTCACTGGTTCAGTTCCTGATGAGGGCATATGCCCAGGTTGTGGGCTTGGTCCCCAGTAGGGGATGTGCAGGAGGCAGATGATCAATGGTTCTCTCTCATCATTGATGTTTCTCTCTCTCTTTCCCTCTCTGATATCAATAGAAATATATTTTTAAAAAATAACAATGAAGCATGTGTATGTGCACACATGTGCATATCTGCGCTCATGAAGGAAAAGCCAAGGCCCCTTAGGGAAGAGCCAAAGTACTTAGGGAGTATAACTGGGCACTGGCCCCATCTGGAGCTCATTTCTCCATTCAGTCTCTGGACACTTCTCTAGGCTTATGATGTGTATGGTGCTGTTACAGGTGTGTGTGTGTGTGTGTGTGTGTGTGTGTGTGTGTGTGTGTGTATTTTAATGAAGTAGAACAAGACATGATCATTGCCCTTCATAAAATACCAGGGCATGGCTTGTGAGAGTTATGCCCTCCCAAATGTGTTCTGCAATCTTGTATGAAGTGTGAGTCAGTGACTTTAGGACATGTTGACTCTTTTTATTGGCCAAAAATTAAAACTCCAAGCAAAAGCAGAGTGCTGGCTAACAAAATAGTTTTACTTGAAATCTTTCTACATTCATCTTCTACATCACCCATTTTCCCTATCCTCCTTAGTTCCACCCAAAAAGACACGTTGAAGGTGCCACTGCTTGCATCTTGATTAGGCTTGATACATTCAAAGGTCCAGGTATCACAAACGTTCTGAGAGAAAAGGGAGTAACCATGGATTTGAGACACTGGGCCATGTACTAGGGGAGTTGCTTGTCCACTTGAAGATGGAGAAGGAGAAGATGAGGAGAATGGGTGAAATGTACTCCCCATAGTCTCAGGGAGCAGTTGTGCAGATGAAATGAAGGGAAGGATGTGTACAGGGGCCATGATTGGATAGAGTCTAAAGATCCATGCCCAGGTTGAGGATTAGTGTGAAGAAAGGTCAGAGAGATTGGGTGGGAATATGAATTTAGACATTTACATCAATTTTAAATTGCCAGCAGTTCTGGCATGATTTAATTTTCATAAGCATATTCTAGAGGTTGATATTTTGTTTCATGCTTTATGTTATTATATAACACCACATGGGTTTTGAAATAATGACTTTTGAGTTAGTCATCTCAAGATATAACAAAATAATTATTTTAAGAATTGATATACTTGTCAAATATATAAGACCAGTTCTTGAGTTCTTCATTTTTTTCTCAATTATCTCTCTGATACCAAGAGAAGCATGAGATTTTATTTCTCCACAGATTTTTGTTTTTGTTACTTGCTTTTTTTAGCTGTTGAAGAAACCAAACCTTCTATAGAATCAAGTAAATTTCAATCAGTTTAAACATTTCCTGCAGGTCACTGGGGTACATAAAAAAGAAGGTGCAACTTCCATCTATTAGAGGGATTCAGCTATGTTCTGAGCAACATCCTACTGTGGATATATTTCTGTTGAAGCAAGAAAAAAAAGTTTAATAAATGCCACAGAAAAAAAGAGGAAGGGAGAAAAGGCATTACAGTTATTAGGAAACATAGACATCCATCCTTGGTGGGAACTGAAGTGAATTGAAGTTCTTATTCATTCAACTCATTTGTAGATTATTAAAAATTCCTCATAGTACTGACTGTTCGGCCTAAAATATGCACCAGAGTTTGTGTGAATTGCCTAGACAGCTAAAGAAACTGGGTCCTCTTTCTTAAATATTCCATAGCAAATGTTACTCTGCTCACTCACCCTTGATACATGTTACACACTAGAAGCCTGTTGCACAGATTTATGCATGGGCATGATCCCTCAGCCTAGCCTGTGCCCTCTTGCAATCTGGGACCCCTTGGGAGGGTGTTGGACTGCCAGATTTCAGCCTGCCTGGGGGATTGGGCTGAAACCCCGCAGTTCGACATCCCCAAGGAGGGATGTAGCAGTGCCAGAGTTGCAGGGGGCTGGGCCAGGGGCAGCTCCACTGCCACTCATCCTGGCCCCACGGTGCCTGCTGCAGCTGCTGGGTAGTGCTGCTGCAGAGGTGGGAGAGGCTCCTGCCACTGCACCTTCACTTAGCAGTGAGCCTGGCTTCTGGCTGAGCTGTGCTCCCGCTGTGGGAGCTCCTGCATCGAGGGTCTGCCCCCTAGTGGTCAGTATGCATCATAGAGACTGGTCGACCTGTTTTCGTTGCAATGGTTGCTTAGGCTTTTATATATAGAGATGGGAACGAAAACATTTTCTTAAAATTACATAGCTGCCAGGGGGGGAAACCTCATTGGAATTCAAGAATGGAATAACATGTTTAAGTATTATTGTTTTAGGAAAAAAACAAACTAAATGGAAATGGTATTCCTATTTCTCCATCCATGTTCAACCTAAAATTCAGGGAGGTGAATAATCTTTAGCTTCAAAAGTCTACTGTTAAAATAAATAGGTAGATATTGACTAGTTAAAAATATTTTGAAGAAAATAACATAGTATTATATAAAATTTATTTAAAAATAAGCAGTACTTAACACCTTTTAATTGATTCCATTTTATCTCATTCTTGGCTATCCATAATCATGATCCTTCATTTTCATTGGGAAAACAGTGTTTTAAACTGTATGTAGAGAAAACACTTTACATAGCCATGGATTTATTCAATATGAAACAGCTAAAGTAATAATTAAAAAGATAAACATACCATACCTTTTAACTTTTATGGCATTTCACACCTTTTCTCTCTATCTTGAGGGTCTTTCTCTTGGTATTCCTAGTGGCAATCCTGGTGGGTATTTAGTGAAAACCTGACTTAGTGCTCAGTCAATGTCTATGGTGGTCTGTGTTCACCAAAACAAGCTAGTGTGGTGTGCAAGTTAAATAGCAAATCCGTGGCTCTATGAAACCCTGCCACCTCTCCCATCCTTCCCCCAGGAAGACTCAGCACTTCTTAGTGTGCCTTGGGAGTTATCTTTCCATCATCTGTCATAGACTTAAAATCTTTTAGGATATATTATCGTTTGTCTTTCTTATACCTTGTTTTCTTAAGGACTGGATTGTGGGTAAGTTTCTTTGTATGACAAGCGCAGGCAGGAGCATTTATTTGCTGATAAATTCATGCATGTGCCTGAATAGAATGCAAGCTTGAGTACTCCCAGCAAATAATCTCTGAATTTCCTTGATCATAGTACTTTTATTATACAAAGGACAGATTATTTTTCTACTTTGGAATCTCGGATTACCAATCGTTTGCAATTTATGTATATGTCTTCAATTTTGTCCTTATCTATTTTAAATAAAAGTCTTCACTTTTCTGTTAAGTTGGAAGTTCATGAGAGAAGAATTGATATATAATTTGTTTGCATTTCTTAGAGTGTGTAGAATCATACCTGATATGTAGAAGATAGCCAACACACATTTGTTGGAATGATTATAATTTAACAATTTTGAAAAAAAATACTTGATATCAAATTTCACTCTTACGTTCTAAGTGCTTTATGCCTTTAGAGCATCAGAATTCATTTTTGTTTAGACACAAGTGAGATATTTTTGTATCGCCAAAGCAGAAAGAATTCAGAAGTCCTCTTATAAGTAAACTATCCCGTAGCTCCTTTATTTAGACGATGCTTGCTAACACATGGGCATTGGAACAAGTGAGCTGTCACACTGATTCTCTGGAAATGTAGGCAGACCTTCAATGTCTCTCCTATGGAAAAGCACACACACCAAAGACCAGCCATTGAATCCTACCTCGAGCATCATTGTCTCTTCCCCATCAGGGCTCGAACTTTCCATTGTGAAAACAATTACGTTTTCATTTGGAGGGTGATGGATCATAACTGGCGAAAGGGTGGTTATGCTGCTCTACTTTGTGAGGGATTTTTATTTATTTATTTAATGTTACTTTAAATCCTTGAATCATTTACTCAGGCATTGAATATGGTGGAACGGGTGTGAGTGTGCAAGCTGGTCATTAGTTATTTCCTACCTGCATGAATTTAAAAACAGTCCTTAGCTGGATGGGTTTCCATTTCCTCTTGTTAAATTTAGATAATGCTGCCTACCTCTTTGCCTGTTTGGAGTATTAAACAAGACAGTGTTTACACAGTGCCTATTATCTAATAAATGTTACTTATGCTTTATTGCCCTGGGACTGCCATCCTTTTCAATATTCAGCGAGGTAAATTATTATATACAGAAATTAAGATCGTCACCACATTCCAGAACTGCCTTAAACTGTAGATATTTGCAGACTTACGGGCACACTCACGTGCTTGGGCATTGATTCTGTATCTGCCATCACTCCCTCACACTAGAGCGATAGTGCCAATGAACCTTGTGGCATTGACAGAGCGATAGTGCCAATGAACCTTGTGGCATTGACAGACTGAGGATGAACTAAGAGGCTATGGGTTTGTTGGAATCTGCCGAGTAACAAGAAACACATGGGAAGCGACCTATGTTATCAGTAACAAGATAAACTCTGATTTGAAAACAAGCCAGGTCGGGGAAAGGTTATGGTAGCAACGAGGGAAGAATCGCTCTGAAATGAAAATCTCCAAACTGGCATAAGCCGTAGCGTAGCTCTGTATTTAGACAGGGAAGAATTCTGTCATATTCCTTCTTTTCAAAATCTCAGTGGTTGGATGAAAGTAATCGGCAAATATAAAGCCCATAGCAATGGGTAGTCATTAATTGAGCTTCAAGGTAAAGGTGCCCTCAGTGTCTGTGTCATGAAACTACCCATCATTAACATTACCAGTGTCAGGTTTCCTTAGTCTGTCCTTGGAAACAGGTTAAAAACGGATATGAACTAACTGGATTTTTGCCCCAGAATGAATGGTCAGGAATGCATTTTGGTTAACCTGACCACTGACAATATATTTTCTTTCCTTTAAGGCAGCAATTTTCAAACTTTTCATCTCCTGGCATACATACATACACTACTAAAATACACACCAAAAGCACATTTTTTTTTGCAAATATGACAATAGGTATACTTTTGTTTCATTCACACACCATATGGCTATTGAATTGGCTGTTGTTATTTTTTTTAATCTGACCATCTAAGGGAAAAGAGGCCAGTGCCTCTGACTCAATAGTTAGCACATTTTATAAATTCTTGTGGCATACCAGTTGAGAAAATCGATGCTTTAAGAAATAAAGTTCTGAGAGTCCCACGTAGAGACTTAAATTTTTGAAAACCACTCAGTGACAAATCAAATAAAAATACTGAGAAACCAAGAAGTAGTTTTAAATTAGATTTTTAAAGTGCAATTTTTAAACAGTAGGAGCTGTTTTATACATTTTCTACTTTCCTTTTGTAAGTTCAGGATTTTTATGAAAAATCCCTGTTGTCACAAAGATAGAATCCTGCAGCGCAGACCTATTCAGTTCTCAGGGAGTTCTCTTCATTCTGCATCTCTGATGAAAACAGTAGAGTTATAGAAATATATTTTGTGCGTGACAGTTAGGGGTAAACAGATGTTTTGATTCAGTGGAATGAAAGTTGTGGCCTTCATTTGAAGTGAATTTGAATGACATAATGAAAATGTCCTTGAATGACATCACTCTGTTGTCTAAAGCAAGAAAATTAGAAGTTTAAAAGAATGCATCATAATTCTACCAGCAAGGAGAAATAAAGGAAGCTTGTCCTTATTTAATTTCAAAACCATCCAAAAGGACAAATTATCATATGTATATTAATTAAAATAGTATAATAATATAGTACATCTTCCTAAACATAAATGTCATTAATTTAAAATTTGATCATTGGGGAATTGGCAATATGTATATTATTTGCTAGGCAATTTAAATACAAAGAAGACTGGCATACAGTTAGGCTAGGAAGAAGCACAAAAGCAGTATTTACACAATTTTTCATTAATTGATCCCTATTGCACTAAATTATGGTGTTCACTAGTAGGTGTCTGCAATGCTTAAAATCACATAGAGAAACTGAGATTGGAATTTGGAGAGGAGATAAACTCCAGCAGGACTGGGAATGTGTTATAAGAGGGTGGTGGGAGGCTCCTGGCATTGTACTTGACCACTGAAGTAATGTTAGTAAATGTGGAGGTTGCGTTTGGGTTTTAGGAGAAGTAAACCCCAGACATTTGCTGGGCAATGGCAAAGATGAGGCATCTGAAAAACAGTCTTTCTGTATTATAGCTGAGGACCATGTACACACAAAATGATGAGCTTCAAGGTAAAGAATTGGGACAAGCCAGCCGTAGAGGATTTTGAGTGATTACACTTCATTTTGCAAGCAATAGGAAGTCTGGTGGCTATAAATAGGAAGTAATTTACTGGGGCAGGTAGGAACAGGAAAATTAGTAAGCAGAATAATGATATCATAAAAACTTCTTGGAGAATGATGGCAATGGAGCAAACACGAAAAGCTGAATGTGAAAGCTGTTGTATCGGAAGGAATATAAGACTGGTTGAATGCAGGGCCAGGCCCACAGGGGAGTCAGGCATCATTTTTAAGTTGTATGCCCAGTGGATGGCTGAAAGAAGAAAAGCAGACATGCTATAATAAAGAGAAATAAAAAAATACCAGGAGAATTAGTTTGAGGTCAAAAGGTAAAAACTGGTTTTGGTTTTAGCCTGTTGAGACAGCTATTCCATTGGGACCTGTAAAGGCCACTAGCCGTCCAGGGTATAGCTAGAAATGCATGGCTCCATCTCAGAGGTCAAGGCCAGGCAGAGATCGGATAGCCATTTACATGAACATTTTTGTTCAGCCTGTAGGGATTTATGAGGCTAAAGGATAGAGTGTATAGAGGTATGAGAACTTGGGTGAGATGGTCACGTGATATATACTTTAATGTAGGAAACTAGGACTTAGGTAAAGGTTGAGGAAAACAAATTTCTTCCGGTATATAGATATGAGTGAGGAGTGATGAAAATAATGGGAACCAAAGATTCCAGAGGGTTTCTGGTAGGAGGAATGAACAGAATTGTGAATCACCACAGACCAGAATCTATGGGCCAATATAAACCATTCATATTGGCAGTGGGGGGATTAGCACACAATGAAAAAGTGCAGTTACAGGGGAAGGGGGCTTAGTCTAGCTCAGCTGTGGGCAAACTACAGCCCTCGGGCCGCATCCGGCCCCTTTGGCTGTTCTATCCCGGCCCACGGAGCGGAAAGAATGGAGGGTTCTCTTGCTCTCCCCTCCGCTCCTTCACCAGCAGCCCAAGATGAGAGTGCCAGCATGGTCAGGCTGCTTTTGTTCTGGAACTCTGGTCCAGTTTAAGAACCCATGGTGGCCCTTGAGTCAAAAAGTTTGTCCACCCCTAGTCTACCTCTTCACACCCTTATATGGATTATGTTTCTATCCTATCACTCATTTTAGTGAATAAGATTATCTATAACATAGTGTAGCTCTCACCCATCTCATGTTCTCTCTCATTTGGAAAATTGTTATGCTTATTGGAAATCATTTCAGCGTCTTCAGGCATGATTTAACTTTGTTTTATCCATAAGTTAGACTAAACTTTCCTACACTGGGGATGTTAGCAAGGTTTCACTGTATTAGAAAAGCTAGCATATTTTCCCTTCCAGAATTCTGTTTGAATGATCTGGGTTTTCTAATACGTTTACTCTCGACCCATCCTTGACAATGAATTTATCCTTGGAAGACATCAAGGCATTAGACCAAATCTCAGACCTAAGAAAAGTTCTTTGCACAGCTTAGGACAGGCATGGCAAGCCCAGTGCAAGGATTCTGTATGTCAATAGTGAGGTTTATAAGGTGGTGAAGAGTCTCTGAGAATCCATCAGATCCAAGCTCAGGGATTGGCTGCTGAGTCTTGGCAGGTGAATTGCCACTGATGGTACTAGGAGGAGGATGTGATATTTAAAAGAAGGCACTTTATGCCAGTTCTCAAGACATGTGCTTAATATCTGGGCTATTAATTTGACTTCTGAAAGTTAAATCAGTTTTAAATAAAATTCAAAACTTTGTTGCAAGGACTGTGTGCGTATAAAACACATTTTATTTTTTTAAATATATTTGATTGATTTTTTTACAGAGAAGAAGAGAGAGGGATAGAGAGCTAAAAACATCGATTAGAGAGAAACATGGACCAGCTGCCTCTTGCACACCTCCCACTGGGGATGTACCCGCAACCAAGGTACATGCCCTTGACTGGAATCGAACCTCGGACCTTTCAGTCTGCAGACCGATGCTCTATCCACTGAGCCAAACCAGCCAGGACTAAAAAACACATCTTAAGTGAGCTAGACATGTACTCATTTATATTGATAAATAAGTAGCTTAACAAACATATGCCCAATTATGGTTGATGCCTAAAATGTAATTTTTCAGAGGGAGTCTTAAGTATTAGTAAGGGGACAGGTCTGACTCATCATTTGATTTAAATCATAGCTACAATAATTGCCACATATAAATCTGCAACATTTAAGGGGTTTAACCACAAGTCTACATAATGACAAACATTTATTCCATCAGAGAGAGTGGAGAATAGAACCTTTCATTCAATATTTAGAGAGAAAGGTTTAAATCCCAGTAGAGAAATATGGAGATGGTTTAAATCTCTTTAAGGCTTTGGATTAGAAATGTCTGACATCAGGTATTTTCACCTGGAGCAGGTGTCATCATAGGGTATTGAACGTTGGGAACATTGGGGAGGTGGTTCTTGTTATGGGATGGGGTTGTTTTTATTTACCAGGAATACAAGCAGGTAGAAGAAGGAAGCGTGACTAAATTTGAATTCTTCGCAGTTTAATATTAGGACCGAATCTTTATAATGCCACTTTTTTCCTTCTAAAATCTTAGGGGGGGAAATGGAATCTGAACATAAGTATAATTTATCTACCAAAATGAATTTATTAGCAATTAAAATCATAGTTATCAATTATATATTATTTTTAATTGTAATATTATTTTATTTTGTCTATCCCCTTTCAGTAGGAGGTAAAAATGATTACTTAGTTATTACTTTACTATAATTATCAAGACGCTTTCTAACAGGTTCTATAATTTGCATACATCATTGCTTATAGTCCTCCTATAAAGAAAGTAATAGAAGAAAATTGAAGTTCACTGCCGTTACCTTTCTTGTTCAAAACCACGCAGCTAGTAGAACTAGAATCTGTCTGCCTTCAAAATCCAGCTAAGATCTTTTACAAATAAATCCTGTCTCTGTAGAGCAGCATGAGAAGAAGAGGGCTTTTGTAACATATCAAACCAACTGTCAACTCCCAAACTGCTTTGTTTTCAGGCTGTCTAACCTAAGAATGTATTCTTAATCTGTTTTCTTATTTAATTTATGTTAATGTATTCTATGTCATAAAAAAACTCAATGAATAAAAATTCAGTGTTATATAAAAGATAAATTAAGAAAGTACTGAGTTAAAGGCTCTTATTAAAAAGCATTTCTTTATCCCCACTGAACTGTAGCTTCCCATTAAAGTTCAGTGAGTTCATCTTCTTAGCATTGGCTAGTCTAGATACTGTCCCCATTACTGCAGAAATTAAACAAAAGACAAGATACAGTTTTGAACTTTAATGAATTTAAATCCAGTGATGACGGAAGAAACAAAAATAGACCAAAAGAAGTAGTAATAGAAGAAGCATACTGAAAATATATGTTGCTCTGGTGAAAATCCATGAAACTCATCACCAGAATGGGACCTGAGGGAGAGGTTATGCTAATAGCGGAAATGGTAGGCAGGATGGAAGTAACTGTGTCTCCTGTTCATGGACCCAGGTGCACTTGGCAGGTACTCTTACTTGACATATGAGGTACTTGCCATAAAGTGTTAAAGCAGAGTCTGGGAAGGGAGTTGGAAGCTTTATTTCTTTGAAAATTGGGGCAACTTGTTTCTATTTAATTGAAAGTAATGGATGGCTTTTGGCCTGGCAAGTTAACCCTGGCACGTGCCCTTGACCAAAATCGAACCTGGGACCTTTCAGTCCACAGGCTGATGCTCTGTCCACTGAGCCAAACCAGTGAGGCTCAGTGTTTTAAAAACAGAAGTGTAAAATATTGTTTTAAAAACAGAAGTGACATAACACTTCTGAGTGGATGTTGACTGTATGTTCCTTGGCTAGCAGAGAATGAATGAATGTGTGTTAACTGAAGAGTTACATTATGCAAAGTCTTTTTTGAAACCTGTATTTGTATCTGTGAAATAGAGTCAATGATATTTTAAGAGGAAATATTAAGGATCAATGGGCCTTCTTGATGATGTCAATATAGCTAATGGCTTCAGACCATATTAAATCCTGGTTATAAAAAGCTACAGTGTGATAAACATTATTGCAATAATAAAGATTGGGTGGCACTTTATTCTTTTCACCTTTATTGACTAAGATGGATAGAACATTATTTTTCCTTAAACATAGCTTCTATCTTAATAACAAAAATACAGACATGCATATGAAAGGAATTATTTTTCAATGGGCTCCTAGTTACTCCCCATAAAAATGGAATTGTTTTGGAAAGGAAAGGTAAACTCATACTAAGTAGGCCACCAGCAATGTGTCTACAGTTTGCTATATGCTAGGATCTGTAATTTGTATATATTATTTTATTTAATATATACATCTCTACACATTTGGGTCCATAATAATCTTCATGTTATAGAAGAGACAATTTGGTATTAGAGAATTTAAGTAACTTCAAATTCAAAAGCTGGTAAGAACTTCTGGTTGCAGACAGCTGCAGTGGGAATGATAAAGGGAAAATGGGTGAATCCACCTTATGTTTAGGTATTAAAACCAAACAGCCACAGTGACTGAGCATGAGATTAAGTAGATTCAGGTCCACAAATTATCTAGAATGGCTCCAAGCTTTCTGACTTATAAATCAGGCATAGAGTTTTTCTTTTCCTTGACAGAGGGGACATGGGGAGTACATGTGGGAGGGGAGAAGTTGAATCAGGGCCTGGTATGCTGTCTAACCAGAGTGTGAGATAGGCAAAGGGGTAGGTTCAATAGGCTGCTGGAAGATAGCAGTGGATATAGAGATAAAGCTTCCGGAGTACCCAGTTACAAGTGAACCATGGAAGACACGGCTGAGTGTATGGTATTGCCCAAAGAGTCTGTGTGGAGTAGAAGGTAAAAGGCCCACTATGTCTGACACCCAGGGGAACAGCAGCCTTCTGGGGAGGCCAGAGACAGGAGCCCACACAACAGACTAAGAGTAGCCACAAGGTGGGAATCCTCAGTGCACACTCCATTGATTTCACACTAGAGCTCAGTGACATCAACTTCCTTGTGAAATGGCCATTACACTATTTCTCATTTGTCCTTAGTATTTTAAGGGGCACATTTTGCATATTTCCATTGATGGAAGGAAAAAATAGAAAGAGGAGGTTGCATTAAAAAATGGCAGTGTATGATGCATGATTGACATGGCTATTTGTATGCTTGTCCCTAAATGTTTAGGTAGGTTTTGATGGAAAGGCTGGTAAAATTTTTAAAATGACAAACATTTAACTATGACCTGATCTTGAGGGACATGAGGAGACAAGCTGGCCAGTGCCTTTTATAGTTCTTATACTACTACTTTAATCCAGGAGACATTCCTAATTAGGGATGGTAGAAACTTTGATAGGTTTATGCAAGTGTACGCCCTTCCAAAAGTGGTTCAAATAATCTAAGTGGGAGAATTAATGTTAAATAAAAGTATCTTAGTAAACAGAAATTTCTATGTCTCTTATGCAACTGAACTTCCCAAAGAGGACACATATGACCGGGACAAAGTAACTCCTCATATCTATTCAGACTTTTCATTACTAAAGAGTTACATCAGTGCATTTGCTTCTTCATTGTTATAAGTATATACTGTCATAAGTATAAGTAGTCTACTTATAATGTCAATATTCTTTGTAAGAATACAAATGAAAATTACATAATTATCTCTGAAGAATTTAGTTACAATAGATTAACCTAAAATAACCTGAAAGTTCCTGGTTTTCTCCCAATTTTAATGAAAGGTGAAATAAGAATATTTCAAAAGATAGTTAGTAAGCATAGATTCTAGTTTCAAAGACAGAGTCTCTTCAATTATTTTTAGCCTCAGAAAAACATTAGTTTTCCTACTTCAAACTAAAGAAAAATAAAGCATACATATTTGGAGTTCTGTGAAGCTAGGGATGATTTTAGAATTCATATTTGACCCAATCTCCTAGGGATAAATGTGCAGTACCGGTATTTTTAGTACACCCTGTTTATTATAATCTATGATTTTTAATTTGGCATATAAAGTTCTTTAAAACACCTTCAAAGAATCTTACCAAAAGCATTTTTTAAATTAGTTCTTCTGGTCTTATACTTTTCCCTGGCTTATAGGGAGAATTTTTTTGGGTATTTACCAGATAAATGGGGTTATGAGTGTTTTTTAAATTTATTTCTATAACACTTGATATAAAATAATTTTTGAAATTCTTCAGTTACAATACCTTGCTTTAGGAATGTGTTAATTTTACTTAGATTTAAATGTGTGGCCATGAAAGGAGTTAGTTACCTTATTTCTAAGGCCAATGCTTTTTTGTTTTGTTTTGTTTGTTTTTGTTTCTGTGTTTTTTTTTAAGGCCAAAACTTTTTTCTCTCATTTATTAACCACAAATCAGTAATAACTCTTATGGTGGGGGGGGGGGAGAATGGTCTGGTTGCTGCCTCCATCTAAAAATCTAATTGTTTTATTTGTTGTAGGTTTTACTGGGATTTAATAATGCTTATAATGATGGTTGGCAATCTGGTCATCATACCCGTTGGAATCACGTTCTTCACAGAACAAACAACAACACCGTGGATTATTTTCAACGTGGCCTCAGACACAGTGTTCCTCTTGGACCTGATCATGAATTTTAGGACTGGGACTGTCAATGAAGACAGCTCGGAAATCATCCTGGACCCTAAAGTGATCAAGATGAATTATTTAAAGAGCTGGTTTGTGGTGGACTTCATCTCTTCAATCCCAGTGGATTATATCTTCCTCATTGTGGAAAAGGGGATGGATTCTGAGGTTTACAAGACCGCCCGGGCACTTCGCATTGTGAGGTTCACAAAGATTCTCAGTCTCTTGCGTCTGTTACGACTTTCAAGATTAATTAGATACATACATCAGTGGGAGGAGGTAAGACATCTGTTTTACTTTTTAAAGTCACTGTATGATCACATTGCTAATGATGGCTGTTTTAAAATGAACAACTGGTCTATCTATGAGTTTTATGAATTTCAAGGATAAATATTTATTTATTTTTTGGTATGAAAATGATATATGTGTATCTTCAAAAGATATAGTCAAATATCAGATCTGAATGAACTGAAAGGAAATTCGTGATTTTAAAACTATTGTCTTATGTCATTTTAGTTGTTTCCTAACAATCCCACTTTAAGCAAAAACTTTTTTATTCAAACCAAAGCAACCCCTCCTTCCTCATGAATGGCTCTTTTTTTTATCTGACATGAATACATCAAGGACAATGTTTGACAAAGATGTGGAGGGTCTGTTTGCTAATCTAGTTTTATCATTAGCTCTAGGAGATAATCTGTTGTATGGTTCCTCTAATATTGATATTTCAGAGAATTTGTGTTTGAAGACAACAGATTTTGGGGGTGTTTCCAAGTTACATATGTGAAGAGTGATTTCAATATATTAATTTTGCTCTTTGTTTTACTTTTTATGTAATTAATTATGCTAGTTTCTTCCTATTAGTTCATTGCATAATACTGAAAAACGGCATACCCAGGAAGAAAATTAATACATAAAGTGGGTAAGTGCAGTCAATCTGGCCAGTATTTTGCTGATGAGGGGCAACTTTGTGGACAGGAGAGGGCTTAGCAGTAGAGTTTCTTAGCTCTGAGGGAATTCTTCCATCCCACACAAAGGAGTTCACGTCCCTGCTTCCAGAGTCTGTGGATTGGACATCTTAACTTTCTTCTCCTTCTCAGTATACCTTTGTAAGTTATCACCTGAGTTTTATTGAAGGTTGAAAATGCTTTGAGACTGTCTAAGTCTGCGCTCCAAAAAACAATTACTTGCTATGGGTTGTCACTTTACTCATTGCAGCAGTTCATTTTAGCATTTTTTAGGATGAATTGTGTTTTGGAATCTCGGTTTAGACGAGTCGGAAAATGGAACTTCTGTGAGCACCAGCTCTGTTTTCTCTGGGGCCACAGCCATGTTCTGTGTGTGCTTGTCAATGACGTTTCAGCTCCTAGGATTTCAGGAAATGCCATGTGATCATGCATACTGCGTGAGACGTTGCTGCAGAGGCTGAGAACGGATGGTTCCTAAAATATGGATATGAGTTATATTTAAAATCCAGTGAAGCACATTTGAGAGATTGGATTCATCTGTATCTATGTAGTACATTCTCTCTGAAATGCAATAAATGTTTGGTTCTCAAACTTTATTATACCAATTTGAAATTGATATCAGACCAAGATGATTATGGATAATAGCTAATGTTTATTGGGGAATTATTATATGTCAGGTAATATATTTGACTCTTTACAAAATCTTCCTGGTGACTCTAGTAGTTGGGCAGATTCATAGTAACAGGCGGGGCTGGGATTCTAACCTTGGCAGTTAAACTCCAGAGGCAATTCTCTTAACCACAAAACCCTATAGCTTCTTGCTGTAACCTATGGGCACTCTCCTAATGACAAATACCTTAATATCCAATGATTTTATGTATTAAATACAAGTTGTAGATGAATAGCCCAACTGGTGTGGCTGAGTGGTTGAGTGTTGACCTATGAACCGGGAGGTCATGGTTCAATTCCTGGTCAGGGCACATGCCAGGGTAGCTGGCTGGATTGGTAAGGGGTGTGCAGGAAGCAGCCCATCAATGATTCTCTTGCATCATTGATGTTTCTATCTCTCCTTTCCTTCCCTCTCTGAAATTAATACAAATATATATTTTTAAATGTAGATGAATATTTACCTCTTAAAACATGGTTTCACAAAACAATATTAATGGCTAGCCTGTGTAATGAAGAGCCGCTGGGACGAATACCCAG
This sequence comes from Vespertilio murinus, assembly GCA_963924515.1. Taxonomy (NCBI): domain Eukaryota; kingdom Metazoa; phylum Chordata; class Mammalia; order Chiroptera; family Vespertilionidae; genus Vespertilio; species Vespertilio murinus. Next base: position 7,824,662 of record OZ004705.1, read on the forward strand.
TCAGTTAAAAATGCAGTGGGCAGTGCGACTGCTTTTCAGCGTCTTGTAGTTTTAACCCAATTACCCTAGAGAACAGCATCAGGGGGAACAGATGGTGGCCTGTCGGATGAAACGGCAGGCCACGTGGCACAGAGGACACTCCTAAAAGGGATGTCCTCCAGCATCTGGCAGTGGTCACAGGCACCTGGATGTGTGTGCCGTGATGGTGTATAAATGCCGTGCTAGGTATGATTCAGGCTCAAGGCCACAGTGACTGAGAAATGCCATTTAATAGGCACTTACAGGCATTTGGTAATCAAACACACTCCGGCCAGAGCTGAGACTTGGCAGGTTCTTTTGTATAAATAAATGACCTTGGTGATAAATGAACCATAAGCTCGTTTAAGTGAAGAATGTTTCCTTGATTACATGCCACCTTCCTATGATATCACACACCTCCTTGATATTTAATGTGTGTTGGTAATCCTGCTAAACAGGGAAGAGACAGTCATGATTAGTCCAAAATGTAATATGTATTCATGACCTCACCTCCGACATGACTCAAACCAAAATCACAAAGCATCTTACATGGTTCCAGGCTGGCAAATCTCTACCTGGCTTTCATAAATGCCACATGCATGTGTTTACAAGTAGAAACACAACAAATAGCTTGGCAGCCTTCACCCGGGGAGGGTGTAGAATAAGACTGCAGGAAGATGTGAGCTCACCCACATGTCTCTGAATTCTGGGTGTTTGAGAACCGAGCTGGCTGGTGCTAAATTCAGCAAATTTGGGGAAGTAATGCATGAAGTCTGGAAACTGCTCTTGTTCTAACTGATTCATTTCCAAGGAACACAGCTGCCTTCTATAGGAACTGCTTTGGTCTTCAGTGATACATGGTGTGTGTGTGTGTGTGTGTGTGTGTGTGTGTGTGTGTGTGTGTGTGTGTTTTCTGGTCTGAATTAATTCATCTGAAAAAAAATAAGAAGAGCCAAACCCAGATACATTAGAGAACTCGTGAATGAAAGAGAGAAAATTTAAAACTTAGTCCTTATGTTACTATCATGACTAAAGTTGAATGCCGTGGCTACTGTACAAGGGGAAAGCTGATTTGGCCAACAGATTTGTGAAACACGTGGTGTTAAGAAGTCAGGAAGGACGTTTACGTAAGACAATTATAAGATCAATGGCTTTAAGATGCAAAAATAGAACTCTCTCTGCGTGATATTTACACTGTAAAGTTTCATGACCCTGCATGTATATATCGTCAGGTGAGGTTAAAAACCTAGAACAATTATTTCAATAAATCAGGCCAGAAAGTGCCTCTTTCTCTCATCTCTAGAAAAGTGAGGTGAATCTATCTTGGAGTTTGGCTTTTTAGAATGCATTTCTTTAATTCAGCATTGTTTTTATCATACCATTTCCGGTAAAGTCGGTGACCCTTGGCAGAATGCTCTACTGTGGCCTATCATAGGGTGACCCATTCTCTGTGATCCTCCTGAAGGAGGCATATGGTGAGGAGATCCTTGGAAATGAAATGGAATATTAGCAATTGTTAGCCCTCACAAGCCACTGAAGAGATAAAGGAAGATTAAGAGTTTAGTAAGTGGGAGATTATTTAGTTAGTGAAGGTGAAGGGTCCTAGGAACTTTGTATGCTGCGCAGCTCACTGGGTTGTTTTTTGTCTTTTATCAACATTGGATGATCTCTGACATTATTAGATATGGGAAATAGCAATTGAAAAGAAAATACTATTCTGTAGAGGTTATCTGTTTTTAGGACTTAATGCTGTGGGCAAGGAACAAAATAATGTGAGGCACTCATGATGCTTGTATCATAACTAAGCCTTTGGAACGCATATCTATAATGTTTGCTCTCTTGTTCCTCATTTACTACTCCATCAGCCTTCCTTGCATAGATTTCAGACCCATCACAATGAACTAAATCCATTCTGGGGCAAGAAGGAGGGCTTATGGTTTCCATCTTTGCGCATGTCTATAGCAATCTCGGATGAGTAATGTGTCTGGGATGTCACAATTTTCTGCAAGCAATCGATATTAGATTTTTATGCAGACTGAGAGACAAATTGATAAACAGATGATGTTTAACAGCAGAGCGTTAATCAGGAAATTTATTCCACAGGGAGCTAATTCGGATCGCAGTTTCTGTCTTTGGTTAATTTTAACCTTCTATTTGGTTGATATTAGAAACGAACTCTGGCTGTCAATTGCCTCTCTACAATTACACAACACACACTGTAACTACTTTCATTTTTTTAAGTATTCCAAGGCTTGCCATGAGCAAGCACCGTTGTTTCTCTAAAGCTGTCCTCTGTTAGGGTGTAGAGAACTCACTTCCCTGTTGCCTATCACATCAGATCTGTGTTTCTTCTCTTGCCTTCAAGGCTCCTCAGCCAACCAGCCCCTGTCTCAAACATGTCACTTCCTGTTTGCACCCAAGGACTCCTTCCTGACTTTTGTGTCTTTATTTGCTTGTTTGTTTGCAATGCCTCTTGCAGAGAATGGTTCTTTCTGCTTCTGTAACTTTGCATGTGCCACACCTCAGATGTAGAAAGCCTTTCTTTTTCCATGACTCCCTTAAAAATTTGACTTAAACTTATTTCCAGAAAACAGTTTACATTGTCAGTCCCACTGCTGTGAGCGGTTCTGCTGGCTCTGCTTGCATTTGTTCCGTGATTGCTTGGCTGCTGATGTTTGCTTGGATGCATGTTCCTTTTCTCTTGATGGACATACATGTCCGTGGGGAAGAGTCAGTGCTAGGTTGTGCCATTGTATCTGCTTGTACACAGCTACAGAGTTCTAAACACAGAGCCTGCCTGTCCACTCGCAGTTCTCCATGCACTGAATCCACGAAGTAATTGCAAGGGAAAATCCATTCTTCACTCCCAAGCATGGACTAAGTGTAGACACTGTACATGAGAATACAAAGCACTCCCCAGCTTTGTAGGAAAAATAGACATAATCGCAGGTGGTGTGGTAAATGGTGGCATAAAGAAGTGAGTGATGCTGGCTCATGTGGCCCAATGGTTGAGTGTTGATCCATGAACCAGGAAGTCATGGTTGGATTCCAGGGCAGGGCATATACTAGAGCTGTGGTCTTGGTCCCAGTAGGGGATGTGGAAGATGCAGCCAATCAATAATTGTTTCTCATCATTGATGCTTCTATGTCTCCCTCTCCCTCTCCCTTCCTCTCTGAAATAAGTTATATGTCACACACACACACACACACATACACACACACACACACAAATATATTTATTTGGAGGGAATCAACATAACTTTCTCTGTACAAGAGAGCTTCAGACATGGTTGAATGAGGTTCAAAGCTGGAGTCCTGAGTACCTGGGTTGGCAACATGGAAGCAGAAGAGCACATTCCAGGAAGGCAGCCTAGCCCAGCAGTCCCCAACCGCCAGAACCGAGGCAGTAAGGCGGTGCATTGGGAGGTGCAGACAGGATTTTTTGCCCATGGCAGATTTCCTTGGTCAGGTGTCCCCGAGGCAGAGCAGGCAGAGGGTTCACATGGAGAATGCAGAGAGTGAGGAGGATTGGAGCTAAGGAGAAGTGAGGAGAGAGTTATCACTCACTTGTGTTTTTTTATACACAGCTGGTGTGAAGCAGGATACTTTTCTAGATATCTCTGCCATGTATTCTTGGCCTTTCAGTGTTTGTATAAAATAAAACATGAACAGGACATATGCAAGGTTTATTTTGTCAGCTTTATAATTTAAATATCAATTCTATTTGACATTATTAATATGATAGTAATATAATTATATCATTGTGATACAATTATATTTGAGATTAATATTTCTAACCACCAAAATGTGGTGGTGTGAATTGGATCCTATACTAGAACTTAGTATTTATGTGTGTTTATTAAAATTGTGCCTTATATTTTCTATTTAATCTGGGTGGAAGTATTTAAAGTGAGTGATTCATGACTAAAACTTAATAGAAGTTGTGAAGTTTCAATTAAATGAGATACATGAAAATTATTTGTGATACATAAGTTGATCTGTGCCTTTGTGTAGAAATATAAGATCCTGATATCATCTTTCTCTGATTAGCCCACATACTGAAATTATCATTATGTTGTGTGTGTGTGTGTGTACTTTTGGCAGAATATTATTGATTCTGCTAAAAACCATTAGATGTCTTCTATTTGTTATATTACTTTAGGATTGTAAGATGCCAGCACTATCTTCTTTGAAATTATTCATTTATACTGCTTCATAATCACCTAATTGCTTGGCTATTGATGTTCAGATAAAATAGATGACTTCAGATGGTCACATAGATAAAAAAGTATTTGTTATATCTTTAATTTTTTCTCAGATGGAATACTGTTAAGTTCCTTCTGCAGAGTCATTTATATTCTGTGAGAATTGTTTTCAGTAATATACTGTGTGCTTTATAAGGTATTTTAGCAGATATCCTGAGATTGTAAGGTACAATGTGATGGGATCTATTTGGATAGGAAATGTTAGATCAATATAACTAAGGAGAAATTGGTAATATTGATAAATAATGTGTGGGTATGTATGTGTGCTAGAAGTAAGATACATACTTTTATGAATGTTCTTGGTCAGTGCCCTGAGGCAGATCTGTATAGCCCTATGCTTTTCACATGGAGATCTCAGTTTAATGGCAAAGTAATCAGATCAAATTTAAAACTGCTTCCAGATTAAAATATAAGACTTTAGTAATGCTTTGTAATTGGTCCAGTCATGTCCCTGTTTTTGCATATTTTGTGTATTTCCCTGACTCTATTTGGAAAAACCCCAGACTTGTATCCCAAGTTCCAAAACGATGTAACCCATGCCTCCAATACTCATGGCGATGATTCCCTAGAAAGACAGCTGCTGAGTTCTTCAAGCTCATTATGTTCTATTTCTTCTCAGGGAATATTGTAAGTATTACAAATGTTATTTTGTATTGTTTTCTACACAAAATATACCACATGAGGAATTGAAGCAACAAATGAATCAGACAACATTTAGGACAAAATGCATTCAGTCTTACACGTCACTGAAGTGTCTGGGTAAATGTTTCAGCTTTCCCCTTCATTGAGCTTGCAGATACAGCATATATTATGACTACTACCATTGTGGACTCATCTATGTGCTACTGGTGTACAAATTGGGAATGTCATTGGTTCATCACAATTGGACACATGATTTGTGATGTGATTCTGGCTTAAACCCTAATTCTGGTTCAACTGGCAGAATGTTTCATACTAAGCATGTGTTATTTTAATCCCTGGGGAATGATCTCAGTTGGTCTTGTATACCACATGCAAACAAGACATGTGTGATGAGACATACATCACTAAAAGTGGTACAGTGGTGCCCAAGAATATTGGTTGTTATAAACAATGAGGTGATGTTAATCTCAAGAACTTTTGAGTCTAATTACCTAATCATTGGTGGTGGGGGGGGGGAATGGGTGCTTATTATGTCAGTTTCTAACAAATCAGTCTTTCATTTTAGTTAGACCCAAGTCAAAAGTATGTTTTACTTATTCGAAATACTTTGGGAAGCAAAATTAGGCTTGCACTATGCTAAAAGTAGTAGTTGATTCATATTTCATTGGGCAAAGCATAGTCATTGAAATATATCAGGAGTTGTCACAGAAAGTGTTTTATCAAACATTGCAATTGTTATGAAAATTCAAGGAATAAATCAAAGTAGATCCTTCATCTGCACTGGGTAATCACAGAGAGAGACCTACTTTGACTTCTCTTTTTGTCTTGCTGATGTATGCACTTTAGATTTCTTATGAGAGGACTCCTGTCTTAAGTGTGAAAAGGAAATGCATTTGGTTGGTTATATAATTCTGGTGGCTATTTTGAGTTAAGTCTGTCATTTAGGCCATTTTTTTTTAAAGAGAGTCAAAATCTTTTTTTCTTATTGCATCTTAAAGTGAAAGTAGACTCTGAGGAAGGACTCTGGAAACTAGTCCCAGGGTTCCATGTATTGTAAAGTGGTTGTGAAGTAAGCCAATAGTAGCTATTCTGAGATAATCTTATTTGTCAGGAGTGGTTTCCTATCAAGATTGGTCATCAGAGAGAATGTTTGCAATAATGCTGATTATTTTAGTGTGCTGCTCTTTTTGTTCTTACTGTTGTGGAGATGAGTTGGGTGAATATATAAAATAAAGGAAATTCAGCTAAATTGTAGTGAAAGTCAGAAATACCTTCTATGGACACTCTTCTCTCATTTTAAAAATGTGGATGATGGTTTTCACTTGGATTATATGGTTGCTTTAAAAATCAAAGAGGACATTTATTTATAGTGCTTTATAAACTCTAAAATTAAAAGTCTAGAGAGCATATTAATGTAAGATGTAATTAGACAGTCAAATTATTTTTACAGAATTTTTTCCAGAGTAGTTCTGAAAGAATGAAATCCTCATCTTCCTCAATATACTGGGTCAGACCAGAGAGTAAAAGGCAGCAGTGAGAGCTTTGAAATTTAGAGTGACAATCCTATTTGGAGAGTCACTAATGTTGTGGAGGTTGCAGTTCAGCGGGAAGCAGTGATGCCCTGTGAAAACGTGCTTGTCTCCATGACACTGAAGAGAAGGACCTCCTAACCTGGTGGAGGGTTACCGTTCCTGTCCCATTCAGCATATGTTTGTTATAAAAGCAAAATCCTATATAATAAAAGCCTAATATGATAAGAGTCTGGTTGTCCATTCCACCAATCAAAGCATAATATGCTAATGATATGCTAAGGCTGCCCAATTACTTACTATGATGTTCACTGACCACCAGGGGGAAGACACTCTAATCAGTAGGTTAGCTTGCTGCTGGGGTCTGGCCGATTGGGACTGAATGAGATGAGCTGGACATGCCCTGGAACATTCCCCTGGTTCCTCTTCCTCTGAGGCTCCTCCCTGGAACCTAAGTTCCTCTGATTATGCACTTGGGGAGTCCCTCGGCCTGGTCTGCACCCTCTTGCCATCCAGGACACCTCAGAGAATGCCAGAGAGTTGGTTTTGGCCCGATCCCACAGATCACGCCAAGGGACCCCACTGATGCACGAATTCGTGCACCAGGCCTCTAGTAACTTTATAATGACCATAATTACCAAAAATTTGCTAATACATTTATTAGCAAAGAGTTATTGAAGACCTTGATGACTTATGATATTGAAGGCTCCCATAAATTATTGACTTTAGAATAATATCAGAGCATGGATGGCTGGATTCCAAAAGAAGTATATGTGTTCACTCTCCTGACTTACAAGGCCCGGGGATGTGTATTGGACTCTAACGTCCTAAGGGACTGATGAGATTTCTGCTCTCAGGAATGGTTTCTTGGGAATTGTGACCTTAACAACACCGTTGGGGGATGATTCTCATATGTCTATGGCTTTCTCAGATTGAAAAGATCTGATAGGAACTTCAAATATAGACTAAGCCATTACAGAGATAGCATCTTAGTAGGCTATAGGTTGCCAGGCAGTGAAGTAATTCTCAAATAGCTGAGAGGAAGCCTCCGTGCAAACGAGACAGATTAATGATTATGGATGTCCCAACTTGAGTGAGAGGTGCATTTGTATCAGAGAGGGGTCCCCACCAGGATATGAGAAGTTCAGCTGGGCTGCAGAGAAGACACAGGGTACCAACAAATGATAATAAATAAATAAATAAATAAATAAATAAATAAATAAATAAAATTCAGTTTTGCTGAAGACTTTCCCTTCCCTTCTGTCAAATTACCAATATCTGCCTAATGTCAGAGGTGAATGTTTCAATCTTTCAAAGTGTTAATGCTGGGAATTTTGCCAACTAAATCATCCCTCCCCCTTTCCATTTAGGTGAATTGCTATTTCAGATGTTCTAAGAATCTCCAGTGTCTTGAAATTAGTTCACTAGATGGCTCCAGATGAAAGTTAGCAAAATGCTACTGTTTTTGAAATAATTCCAGTTAGTAGCACATTTCTTAAACATACAGTTCTATATATCCAGTTAAGCATTGTATATGTAAGTATAGACTACTAGCGGCCCAATGCACAAAATTTGTGCACAGGGTGGAGGGAGGGGTTGTCCCTTAACATGGCCTGGGCCCTCTCACAATCTGAGGCCCCTCGGGTAGGGTTTCTAGGCCTGGATGGCAACCAGGGCCTATCAGGACTTTCCATCCCCATAGCTTCTGGGAGCTGGCCCTGACCCTGCCGCTGCCACCGCTTGCCATCTGTGTGAGCTTCTTCCTCCTCTCCTGCCACCAGTTGCCTCCCTCTGCGGGCAACAGGCATGGGGTGTGATTGCTTGGCTGGCCTGGGCCTCCCTCTGCAGGGCCATCGCTGACCAGCCCCGCACACTCACCATAGTGTTGCTGGCCAGTGCTCTGGGCCTCCCTCTGTGTGGAGATTGATCATGGGGCCCCCAGATGCATCGCCCAGCAGAGGAAGGCCCTATCCACCCGGCTGGAGCTCCGTGATAGATCACCCCGCACAGAGGGGGCCTGGTTCTTCCTCTTTGGGGCTATTGATTGCAGAGCCCCCAGGTGATCACCCCACAGAGGGTGGCCTGGGCCTCCTACTGTGGGGCAATCGTGGGTTGATGGTACCCCCCTCCCCCCGACCAATCCAATCACACCCGCCTTGCTGGCTTGGCACCAGTGCGTGTCATAGCGTGGTCATCTGGAAGCTTGTCCAGATGGTGGTTCTGCTGTTTGGCTGTTCAGTTGATTTGCATATTATGCTTTTATTACTATATATTATAAATAAAAGTAAGAGACTATGTAGTTAGATATTTTCCTGACTTTTCATTTGCACATTTCATATATTGATATTATCTTCAAATATAGTATTTAATGTATATTAATCGCCCACCCTCTAGATTCTGATCACTGCCCTACATATAAGACTACAAAGATGAATAATTAATAACTGCAGCTAAAAGGGGATTTGTAATCTAGTGGAGGAGTTCGAAAGGAAATCGACAATCATGTAAGCAGCTGTAGTGTGGGAATCCTTGCGTGGATAATTTCCAGCATGATTCTCTGACAACATGGCAGCGTGGTTGAAGAGAGCTCCACTGTGAGTTCATAAAGTGGACTGGTGGAGCAGCACAGGGAGTGATGTCTGAGCCAGATATCTACCATCCTGTCTTCAGAGAGTGAAACAGAAAGGGCTACTTAATGCCAAGTTTCCTACAATGTGAACGTTGCTGAGTTTTACAAACATAAAAATCAATTTCATCTAAAATAATATTAATACTTCTTAAATAATGTAATATAAATACAGTTTGAGATTACAAAATGACTTCCTCGTGTTGGAATCTGAATTTTTTTCCTTTCTTTTCAATCATCAGAACTAATGGATGATTCTTAAACGTTGAAAGTTTATTAGGCAGAACAAGTATATTTAAACTTTAAACATTGTATTACGTGCTCTATAGTAAGAGAATTTAGCAAAAAAGGACCTAGATTCTGCCTCTCTTGCTCTCTCACTCTGTATGTAGTTTGGATGCTCTTGCATGAGACTCTGAACCAGAAAATGCATTATCACAGTTACTGAGTAGACAGTTCCTAGTAGACAGGAAGAAACTGAGCCGGATTTAGTGACATGAGTACCAACAGCGAATCGGTTATTCTGTACCACCTCCACTCAAGATGCCTGAATTTTCTCCACATTTTGCACTCGTCACTCATTTCCCTTGTGCTTCCTGCTTCCACTGATCTTTAACATGATGGTTGTGGCCGTATCGCTGAGAATTTCCTAGGATTCCTTGAGGAATCATATGTTGGTAGATTTCCCTGAAAAGAAAAAAGGAAAATATTTCCACCAGAAGCTCATTTCAAATGTCCTTCAATCCTAGGGCTGTTCTTTAATGTTACTTTTGTTGTTGTTATTGTTGTTGTTACTTTTGTCCGGAGAATCACCAAGCAGTGAAATTACCTCAGGGAATCTCAGATTACATAGGATACCTGTTCTTCAAAGAGGTAAGAGGTCAGATGCCCCCAATTCTATCATTGCCCTCATGAAATCAACCCTTCTCCCTGTTCCCCAAGAAAGCAAGGCCCTTTCAGTACTGTGAGTTCCTTTTACCACCTTTACCTTTATGGAAGTAGGGAATTTTCCCTGTCCTCTTTACCTGTCCCATTTCTCAAGAAATTTACTAACAAAGAGTGTAAGAAAATACCTATGGGTCACTTTTTTTTATAGCTGTTGTAAACAAAATATATGTCTCTTATCAAGAGACACAGACAAGCACTGTAAACCTTGGAACCCGACCCACTACATCTGTACAGTATTTTCCTATTCCTTCATCTGACAGCTGGGGTGAATAAACCAGTGTGATTTCTGGTTGGAGAACCACTGATCTTATCTATTAATTAATTGCTATATAATTTTACCTCTTTCCAAAATAGAGGAAAATTTTGTCTGAATAAAACAAAAGTGATTAACAAGATGATTAAATTGGCAAAATAACTTAACTTGTAAAACCAATCAGATGAATTATTTTCCTTTGTATCTACTATACACTGAGTGGCCAGATTATTAAGATCTCTGCGGTGGTGGATGGGATCCAGTCAGCCTGCCAGAGGGAAGGGACATGGGCAGTTGGCCAGCCTGCCTGCTGGTCGGACTCCTGGTTGAGGGGACAATTTGCATATTAGCCTTTTATTATATATGATATACACTGAGTGGCTAGATTATTATGCATTCAGAGATCATCATAATCTGGCCATTCAGTGTAAATCTCCAGGTGATATTTTATATTATTTAATTATCTTACTTGAAATAGGAAGTAAATACTTCAGGTTAAAAAATATAACTTAAATATGGCAGAATTTTACAGTTATAAACATTTTCCAAACTATGCTATTAAAATTTTTCTAAAAGCAAAACATAATCCAAACAACATTTTCCTTAATAAGCAATCAAAATATTTTCCTCGCAGTTCCGTCATGGAAACATGTTACACCACAAACTTAGGGATGCAAAGGAACATTAAGATGTCATTAAATTTGTACAGGGTTTCCTTAGAGTGCTTGCCTTGTGCTGTAAGAGTTTTTAGAAACCTCATTCAGCATCCCCAGGGTGTTGTCTGTGAGTTGTTAATGGTTTTATGGAGACAACATTTTGCTTTTGTTTTTCAGTGTTGAAAGTGTTATCATTGTCCCAAGATATCTTAGTGGCTTCCCCCAGGGCAGAGCTGTTCATTGCTCCCTCTACCCATCCATCAGTGGCAGGCTGTCGGCCCTGGTCCTTGTCCCCTCACACCTGGGTGGGAGCTGACTAAGCAGCTTCCCTCTTGACCTTGTCAGTCCTTTTCACAAGGGATAGAAAGGGCCCCAGAGTCTCTAGGGAGTCTTGATGGGCAATTAAATGATCTGACACTGAGTGATATATAATCACTTGTTATAACTCTTTGGCCAAAATTTGTCACATGTCCTATCCCAGCCACAAGAAATCAAGAAGAGCAACCCCACCATGTTTCTGGGAGGCAAAGAACTGGAGCCATTTACTTACCAGCCCCATTTCAGGGGTGGGAATAGTTGAGAGATGGAGGCAGTTATGTCTGGACTCAGTCACTCAGTTGGCCTGTCACTAACTTGCATTAAACTTGAATCTATTCAAAATAAAATCACGGGCCTGCTTGTTATCTCATTATTTTTTTTCCTCATAGATAGTTTTGGTCAAACTATAGTGGTGCTACCACATGGCATCCCTCCTAAGCTTACAAAGTGCACAGAGAGCTGATGGACATGCCTTTGGGCATGAGAGAGAACTGGCACTACCCTGGGTGGCCACCTCTGAGATGGTTCTTGGATGCATCAGCTATAAAGCAGTCTTTATTTGATTTAGTTTTTCTAAGTGAGCCCATACTTAATAGGAATATGGATGTACCGATTTACAAGCTGGCAAACATCAGATTTAGGTGAGTTTAATGTGGTAGGAAATTTACATAATTTAATTTTCTATCCTCCACCCTAAAATGAATTACAATGCTAATTTATAGACCTTCACCCAATCAAATAGAGAACAATAAGTGTTATGAATTTAAAGGGGGATGAGCAGATATAGGTTTACAGTTGTTTGTATGGAAATAATACAATAATTTAATAAAGCAAGAATAAACTCAAGTTTCATGTACTCACAGCAGTATACTTACTTTTGCCAACCACTGTATGATATAATTAGGATAATTATTTTACAAGGAAAACTAATTATGCTTGAAATTTTGAGAACACTTGAAATGCAAACATTAAACAATTAGATGCTAAGAGTAGCATAATATATCTATTTTCCTTAAAATATATTACTTTTATTTGGACTTCATTTTTCAAACACTTTAGACTTTCAAAGTGCTTAAAAATTAAATGCAATTCTGGGTAAATATTACTATTATTATACCTTGAATTATTTTTTAAATCTATGCTTTGTTCCAATTTATTGAGCCTTGTTTAATGGCCCATAGTAGGTCCACATTAGTGAGTGTTCTATATGCACTCAAAAGATGTGTTTTCTGCTGCTGTTGTTTGTAGTGTTTGATAGTTGTCAGGACAAGTAACAATGTTATCCAGTTGTCTTGTTCCAGCATTTCTTGAGCAAGGGATGTTAAAATACCCAATCCAGTCATTTTGGATTTGCCCATTCCTCCCTTCTGTTCTATTTGTTTTTACTATGTGTACTTTGAAGCCATAGTTAGGATTTTTGTATCTTTTGGTGGATTGTTCTCATAAGATGACCTTTTTTTCATCTCTATAGACAATGTCTAATGATAATATAGCCACTTGACCTTTATGTAGGTAATATTTGTATGGTATAATTTTCCACACTGTATTTTCAACCTATGTATCTTGTAGACATCACATAGTTGAAACTTGCTTTTTGCTTGTGTACCAAATCTGATAAACTAATTTAAACCATTTAAATTGTTGTAGGTGGGTTTAAATCTATCATCTTGATGTTGTTTTCTGTTGATCTCATGCATATTTTCTTATTGTTTTCCAATATTCATGCCTCCTTTTATACTAAATTTGTATTTTTACAAAAAACAAAAAAAAAAAACAACCAAACAAACAAACAAACAAAAAACAAACCCTGTTTTATCTCCACTACTGATTAGTAACCATGTTTATATGTTTTTCCAATGCTTGCTATAAGGCTTACCATATATATTCCTGTTTAACTTACCAAAGTCTACATTCAAATATTATTGTACCATTTCATATACAGTATAACAAATTTGAAATACTATATTTCCAATGTCCCATTGCTAGCATGTTTTGTTTTCATATAATTTACTATATGATATAAATTACTATAATTATATTACTATATTTATATTTTGTTATAAATGCCCAAATATATGGTGATTCTTTTTGCTTTCAATGGGTAATTGTCTTTTAAGATATTTTTCAGAGAGGGAAAAATGCTTTTTAACGTGTTGTTATTGCTTTTCATTCCTTTGTGTAGATCCAAATTTCTGCCTGGTATCAATTGTCCTTCCCTCCCAAGATCTTACAGTGTTGGTGTGCTGTTGATGGATTGTCTCTGATTTTGCATGCTTGGTTGCCAGGATTTTGTTCTGTTTTTTTGAGAAGTATATTTGCTGCATATAAAATGCCAAGAAGACACTTTTTGCTTAGATCAGAAGACGCCACTTGATTGTTCTCTGCCTGCCTTGTTTCTGATGGATGGGAGGACTGATGGCATTCTTTTATTTGTTCACTGGACATGGTATGACATTTTCCCTCTAGTTGTTTTTAAGATTTTCTCTTTATCATTGCTTGTTAACGGTTTGATTTTTATGTGCCTTCGTGTGGTTTTCTCCATGTTTCTTCCACTTGAAGTGTGTGGAGCGCCTCGGATCTCTAGGTGATAGTTTGCATGAAACTTGTGAGAATACTCTCCATTATTTCTTCATGGGTTTTGTTTGTTCTACTCTTTTTGGATGGTTCTTGCCTTGGCCTTTGTAGTGACTTCTCAGGCCTGTGCAGATCAGTACTCAGCTAGCCTCCATGGGGGCCCTCTGCTGACCTTGGAGCTTTCCCTTGGGCAGCTCCCCCAGCTGGCATTTTCCCGTACAAACCCCAGCCATCAGGACTTCCCTGTCTCTGCGCTCTCACTCTCAGCCTCACGCTCAGCTCTGGAGATGTCTGAGCAACCTTGTATCCCCTTTCTCTGCACTGTGTTCCCCCTAGGCAGGGAGCTGGTGCGCAGTTAGGGCTCACCCGATTTGTCCTCTTCCTCTAGGAGTTATTCTTCTGTGATCCCTGGACCCAGATCTGAAAATCATTGTTTGGTGCCATTTGTCAGGTTGTCTGGTGGTGAAAAGCTGGAGGGGAAGCCTGGTCCCTGTTATTCCATTATGGGCAGGATCAGAGTGGTATGCCTTGTTATGAAAAATCGGATTTCATAGAGAGGTCTTGCTTTTCAGAGTAGGGCATGGCATATTTGAAAGAACAAAATCATCCTAATTTTTGCAATGTAAAGTTACTTTGCGTGTGGATGGAGCGCAGGTGGGATCGATGGCATCATTTGCTTTCTGTAGATGTCTGCATGGAAGGACCGGGCAAGGAGAACAAATATGTGCATGAGGATCCTTAAGGTGACCTTGCGTACTCATTGGTGTGCTTCACCAGCCATGAGGAGGCTCCAATGATAGCGCTTTAAATTTTAACAACTGCAGCGTGTGAGTCCTGCCTTCTACGCTGGGATCCACAGAGCTTTGGATGAATTTCAGCAGTCGGTTCGCCCAAGGTGGACAATGCGTGTGCCAAATGTAAGGCTTCCCCCTTTCGTGGACAAAGGGTTCCAAAAATAATTTTCGGCCACAATGCAAAGTGACACCTGGGTTCAGTCTGTCATCTCGGGCACTCCGGAAGAGGCCCATGAAAACTGACGCCTCTTTGCCCTAAGAATACCAAACATATTCAAGTGGCCTAGAGCCTATTTTATTAATTCAAACAGCAAACAATTTTATTACATATAATAATAAAAGCATAATATGCTAATTAGACTGAGCATGCTTCTGGGCGAAGCCAGGGCTGCGAGGGAAGCCTGGGCCCCAGGTGCCTGCTGGTGGCAGGAGGGGAGCCCGGGTCCCGGGGCAAGAAGGAAGCTTGTGCCAGCAGCCAGGGGAAGGGAGTTCTACTCTTGCATGAATTTCATGCATCGCGCATCTAGCTGTAGAATAAGAGTGCATGTATTTACCTGCCACTGATCACTTTTAGAAAAAAGGAACCGGGCCGGGGATTGGGCCTGCAACTGAGGTACATGCCCTTGACTAGGGATCGAACCTTAACCATTCCATCTATGGACAAGTGCTCTAACCACTGACCCAAATCGGCCAAGGTGATATGATAGTTTTATAGCATAACAAGAATAAAAATGATTAGGGAATATAAATAATAGTATGAGCATCGAGTAATATTGAGAAATTGCAAAACATATCCTACTGACAATGGTTCCACCATGGCTATGTCTATTCAGGCATTGTTTTCCTTATAATGCCTCTAGCTCTTGAATCTGTATTCATCTTTGTGAACACATAACTGAAAAGGTCTTTATATTAGCTAATATTCTCAACTTCTTTCCTCCGGTCTTAGCTCCTTCATCTCTGTGGAGAATTAGTCTAGGTGGGTAACTTCAAATAACTTCTTCAGACTTGTCATCGCCTGGCCTTCAATCTTCTCTTCCCAATGAGCCGGGCTTTGGGTCATCTGTGAGCTCACATATGTCATGGAAAATGCTCAGGGAGCCTGGCTTGTGTGCTCAGTGGTTGTCGACCCATGAACCAGGTGATCCCCAGTTCACTTTCCAGGTTGCAGACTCAGTTCCCAGTGGGGGGCGTGCAGGAGGCGGCTGATAGGTGATGTTTCTTTCTCATGTCAATGTTTCTATCCTTCTCTTTTCCTCTTTCTCTAAAAATCAATAAAACACGTATTTAAAAATGTTCAGTGACATCAGGGAGACACTAACTTTTTAGGGTATTTTAAAAATGTGTTTGCTGTTTTGAAGTTCTGCTCCTGGTATTCTCTACCTTGACATTACAGAGCCAATATTTATTTCACCAAGGGAAGTATAAAGTACCAAGTTTGGAAACACAAGTTGACTGGCATTTTATTGCATATTTATGCTAAAAATGTTCCGGTGCTTTTTATAGACTGAAGTGTCCAAGAAGCTGCTAGTTTGCCAGTTTTGTATTCTGGTGGCTGCCCATATGTTATTCGTTTTGTCTCTAGCTTATATAGGTTCCATACACAAAACACGATATATTTAAATAACAGTATCTACCATTTCACAGATACACGGAGAATATTACTAATACTTGTTTGTTGATGGCTTATGAAACCATGAATGATGACTCTTTTAAGAAATACCATATTTAGGATTATGGTATGACATTACTCTGCTACCCAAACTTATGGATAATGGCAACCAGTAACCTAATTGCCTCTCCTGTCACTCAAAGCAAATGTAAGTTTGATGCCATCCAGCCTGTTTTATCTAAAGGTAAACATTATTCAATATACACACACAGTAGGCTGGGTCTTTTCGTGACTCTGTGCCCTCAGTCAGTGGTTCCTTGGTTTTATTTCATAGATGAAGAATTTATTTTCTTCTTAAAGTATATGTGTGGCATAGGTAGATAAGTTAGCTCTTTATTTGGACACCGCAAAATTCAGCCATCTACTATTACAAGTTTGCGTCACATGGAAATGTAGGGAGCACAGTTACTGAAAAACTCTTGCTTCCCAAGTTCATTGAAAAACTCGCCATGGCCGTGCCAGTCCACGGAGGGATAGCTTGGAGAGATAGCTCAGTTTCAAGCCAATCGAGAGGGTGAATGAGAACATGTTGTGTCCATACTTCACGATGCCTCTGGTCACATGGCTTCATCCCCCGGTTATTCTGGGAGAGAAATGACACCTGTCACTCTGAGGGGAGCCAGCCCTGCGGTTCAGATGTGAAGCTTTCAGGGGCGTGGCATGATAGAGGCTGACGGTGCAGCTCTGCATTTCAGTGTCAGCTACCAAAAGAAAGCTGTCATGGAGAGGAAGAACAAGATGAAATCAGAACCACAGAGCTGTGCTCCTTTCTGCCTGGAGGCACAGCCGTCTTACTCAGCATCAGCTCTTAAGCGCCTGACTTTGAGAAATATATTTGGCATAGAAGTGTAGGCAAATGATTATCTACATATATATTATATCTACACACACACACACACACACACACACACACACACAGACATATATATATATATATATATATATATATATATATATATATGCAAATCATTATCTACACATATATTATATCTATCTATCTATCATCTATCTATATCTATCTATCATCTATCTATCATCTATCTATCATCTATCTATATCTATCTATCATCTATCATCTATCTATCATCTATCTATCATCTATCTATCTATCTATCTATCTATCTATCTATCTATCTATCTCTATTTATCTAATCTTTCCGATGATGCTATTTTACCTTTCTTTTCTAAATTGGACCTAGCCTCCTCTGAATCCTCTGATTAAAACCATCCAATAACTTATGGTCACATCCAAATGCCTTACATGACCACCAGGACCCTGCCGGATCTGGGCCCCGCGCCCCCCTCCAAACTCAGCTTGTGCGACTCTCCCTCTTCACAGAATATCCCGTGGCTTCCTTAGATTTACTTCTGTTCCTGGAAGCGCGGGCCCTCCTCAGAAGTTGTGTATCGCTGTGTTCTTGGTGTCCCCAAACTTTGCTCAGATTCTCTCTTCTAGAGGTACTTCCTGAACACCTTTGACTGAAGTTATTTATGTTCCTCTACACTCACCTTCTCACTAAGACGGGCCTTTCCTTCCTGGCATCCGGAGTGGTTTTACTTTTCTGTTTCCTGGTTTGTTGCTCTGTGTCTATGGCAGAACACGCATCCTCTGTATTGGTATGGGATTCTCAGAGCTTAAATAGGACCCAGCACAGGGGGAGCACTCAGTCATGATAGTTGAAGGAGGATTTCTGGGAGCAACCTCTGCTGCTTGTGGGAGTTCAGTGATTTCTGCATCAATATTCAGAACTGCTGGCCTAGATCTGTGGTCGGCAAACTGAGGCTCGTGAGCCACATGTGACTCTTTGGCCCCTGAGTGTGGCTCTTCCACAAAATACCATGGCCTGGGCGAGTCTACTTTGAAGAAGTGGCATTAGAAGAAGTTTAAATTTTAAAAATTTAGCTCTCAACAGAAATGTCAATTGTTGTACTGTTGATATTTGGCTCTGTGGACTAATGAGTTAGCTGACCACTGGTTTAGATAGTCATGCAATTACTTTCAACAAAGAAGTGCTATCAGATATTTATTTGCCATTGACATGAATATTTGTTCACAGTCATCATAAACTTGGTAAGGGGCAATAATTTCAACCCATGATCTGGTTGAAAATTTTTTTCTGCTTCTTTTGAGCTCTATAATTTTGTGAAGCCTCCATTTCTCTGTCTCTATAGTAAGGGTAATGGATAACTCTGGGGAATGTTATAAATACTGGATGAGTTATATTTATAAAGAGCCCAGGACAGGGCCTGAATACAAGGCCCAGCACATAGAAGGAATTGTCTGAATCATACATACGAAACTTTTGTGTGTATCATTCCAAATTTTCTTATTTTTGTTGTAAATATGCCTTATATGTATACAAGGCCAGACAAATAATTCATTATGCAGATGAATCACAATAGTGGCCTAATCATGTACTGAAATATTTCTTTATCATGTTTAAGTGTTTGCAGTAAAGTAATACGATTCACAAAGTACCCAAAACTTAGCTCAATGTAATTTTGCAATTTTACTTTCTTTGTCTTGTATTGGTATATTTTATGAACATATTACTGACGTGTTTTTCCATACTTTTTCCTCATACTTTTTTATACTTCCAAAAATTTGTAATTTTGGCTCTTTAAGAAACTTTTTCTGCTTCCCAGATGAGTGTTTTGCATTCTTGGGTTTTAGAGGTAAAATTTTTAACTCAAGCTCTGTATGTCTTCCCATCTCATATGTGATTCATTACAGAGCCTCACGAGTTAAACACACACAGCCCTATAAGATGTGCAGGCACAGAGTTTGCAGAGGGTAGTGGTGTGAGGTGTGAAAACCATGGGCATAAGACAAGTCTGGGGGAACTGGGGTGAGTTACCTTATAGTGAAGAAGGTAAATGCTCACTGATCCTACATGCAGGTAAGCGCCTATCTAATGCCGACATGTATCCCAGTGCCTCAAACAGATCAAGCATTGCCAGGACAAAAACCAAGGATGCAGCATGTTAGTAGAGAGAGCATGTGCATTTCCATCAGCCGGGAGCAGCAGGGGCTCCTGGCAGGAAGTGGCCTACTTCCTGCAGCGCTGACTCACAGACTCATCACCAGTGGGCCCGAGACGGCATCCCACAGTGTGCCCACGGCCCACTTGCCTCTGCAAAGGCAGGAAGACTCAGCCTGTCACGTGCTTCGCATCCCAGATGGGTCCATTCACTCACTATTCTGACTTTCTCTCCTGCCTCTCTCTATCCCCTCCCCCCACACTGGTTCCTAAAGGTCTTATCAAGGAAATGCCTCTGACCTCCAATTCTTCATTCAACATTTCATTCACTTTTTCCCCCCCTTAAACTGAAAGCTAGTTCTCCCATGAGGGCCCTTCCCCTGTAGTCCATGCTAGTGTGACTTTTCCCTTTCCAAAAGTCAATGACAGCCCTCCCCCCGTAGCCCCAGCCCATTGCTTACTTGATTATTCTTTCCCACCCTGCCCATATCCAATCCGTTGGCTCTATTTTAAAATAGATCTGGGCCGAAACCGGTTTGGCTCAGTGAATAGAGCGTCAGCCTGTGAACTGAAGGGTCCCAGGTTCGATTCCGGTCAAGGGCATGTACCTTGGTTGCGGGCACATCCCCGGTAGGGGTTGTGCAAGAGGCAGCTGATTGATGACTCTCTCTCATCGATGTTTCTAACTCTCTATTTCTCTCCCTTTCTCTCTGTAAAAAAAAATCAATTATATATATATATATATATATATATATATATATATATATATATATATAATAAAATAGATGGGGGAATCTTACTATTTCTAATTAGTTCCACCTGTACCATCTATTTTAAGCTACTGTCCTCCCACCTGGGTTATTGTAACACCTCCTAAGTGATTTATATCTACCCTTGCACCCTTTTGTATCAGAGAGATATGTGGGTGGGGCTTCTCCAATGCTAGTGGGAGTGGGGTATCCCTTTCCCCACTGAATGCTGGGGGTCGGGTCCTTACGATATCTCCAGAAAAAGAATTTTCTGAGACTCACATGGGAGGATGAGTGATTTTTAATTGCATGGAATTACATCCTTAGGCTTCCAAAGTCTCATTTCCCTTATAGAATAAGACCTGAATATATGCAACAGGAGACTCAGTTGAGCTAAAAGGAAAGCCAATATCCAAAGTTTCCGTTCCATAGTGAAGCTGGGTTTGGTTTAGCATCAGGCTGTTTGTTGTCTGTTAGTCCATTGTGTTACTGGGCATGCCTAGAATATTTGGTTTTCCTTTTGCTCCTTTCCAGTTATTAATAAATAGGTTCATCACAGCAGTATCACTTTGGGCCTATTTTTCATACAGCTGCCAGAGCATTCCCCTGAAAATCTAAGTCAGACGAGGTCACTTCATGGCTCCAAACCTTCCAATGGCTCCCAGTCCCATCATGTCCTGCATCTCTGACGCCCCAGTTCCCTCTATATCCTTGTCTTCTATCACACTGCCTCTTTACTTCCCTCTCGTCTAGACACACCAAGAAATCTGCTAATAATGCCCTTGACTCATGACTTTTTCACCAGCTCTTTCCCTTTATCTGGAATGTTTTTTTCACCAGATATTCTCTCATCTGTCACGTCTTTCTGAACTCTACTCAAAGGTCAGTTGTGAGTGAGATCTTCTATAACTACCCTACAAAGCAGTGAACGACTCCCCAGTGTTATCTATCCATCTTGCTGTCTTTCTTTTTCTTCATAGCACTCATCACAATTTCATATATTATCTTCGAGAGGCCCGGTACATGGATTCATGCACAAGTGGGGTCCCTAGCTATGAGAGATGTTAGAGATTTTTACTGCCTATATTTTCTTGTATGATTTTGTGACTTACATTTAAGTCTTACCCATTTTGAGTTTATTCTTGTGTGTGGTGTAAATTGGTGGTCTAGTTTTATTTTTTATTTTTTGCATGCATCTGTCCAATTTTCCCAACACCATTTATTGAAGAGACTGTTTGGACTTATTTTCGCTTTCTTAGTCTTTCTTTCAAGGAGCCCAGTCTTGACATTCTAGTTCTTTGTAGCTCATGCCTTTTCATACAGCCAACTTCCTATTTTTATTGCTGAATCATCCAATCAGGCTTAATTGTCTCTCCAGCTGGCTCTGTCCTTTTGCAGAAATATTTCTGCTACAGGTGCATTTTTTAAAATTAGGCACAGATGAGTGCCTGCATATGGATACAATTGTGATTTTAATCATGAATTCTGAATAGATATATGATTAGTATGTTTTACCTTTCATCATAGCAACTAATCAATTAGGACCATCCCATCACAGGCTGACCCATGGTGATCAGTGGAAAATATATTTTTTAAAAGTTCCCTTTTACATGGTATTTATGTGTTAATTATTTTCTTTCTTTTTAGCAATTGTATATAAATTTGAAATTGAATCACACAGTCTTCAAAGGAAATATGATTTGAAGTAAAAACAGCTAAAAATTGGAAGCTTTTAAATTATTAAGATTTCATTTTAATTTCCCCTCTATTGTTCATGAAAAACTAGATTATCAAATAAATTCATTGTTTAAAAGTTTTAAGGAGGGATGATTTGCCTATTGAAGTAAATGGCTTATAATTCTTACCAGATGGAAGGAAATCTTTGGGTGAATGTTAAGAATAATATAAGGTGATCATATATGTAAATGTTCTAAAATACTTTGTTCTATGTACTTTAAAATAAGAAACAATTGTTTTTAATATACTTTATTGGTATTCTAAAATTAGTCCTAATTAGTAAATTGTATGTTAGTTGGTAAAATAAACATTTTTTTCTGCTCAGTTTATTCAAATATTAATGTTCAAATATTTCTGTTAAGTTAACCTGCCTAGAAAAAATTTCACTTACACTGTCCCAGATGATATGTCTTGACTGGTGTAGATCAAATCAAAGATTCAGATTGTTTGATACATTATACTTTATGGGCACAGCATCTGCACTTATGTGATGTTCAAAATGTTTCCAGAAAACATCATTTATCAAATATTTAATTTCTTCCTTTACTGTATTCATAGTTACCTAGTTCTGCACATAACTCTTGCTCATATTTTACATTTGATATGTAAGTCTGATACTGACAGGGAAATAGAAGGAAAACTAATTAGTATATACCGATATTTTGCTAGCATGTTCATTATTTGATTATGTCAAGTAATCTACACAATGACTTCAAAGGCAGGTATTATTCCTTTTTGTTACAGGTGGGGTGAGTCAGGTTCAGAGACACTAAGAAACCTGATCATCAGAGACAATCAGTAACAATGTCCTTTAGGAAAAATGTTGATGCTGTGCCTGTTGGCAGTTGCATGAAGCACGTAATACTGCCCGATGCTCCCCCATTGCCCATGCCTCACAGGGATGCAGAACTCTTCTCCCTGGTAGTGAGATCACTACAGAAAAACGGAAATTAATTCCGTGTGATACATGAGGTGAAATAAGGCAAACAGGAGGAATCGGGGACTTCTATTTTCAGCTTTGTCACTATCTCATTAAATGAGCTCAGGAAAACATTTAACCTTTCGAAACCTGAGTTTCTCCTTCTGGGGGAAAAAAGAAGAGGAAGAACAATTATGCGATTTATCTAACAAGGGTTTTCTGGTGATTAAACAGTGTGAGTTTCAAGTTCCTGGAATAAAGGTTGCTGGAAGTAAGAGCTCTTTAAATAAATAATCATCACGATCTCAAATCACCCTTAAAGGTTGGGGAATTTTTTTTTTCCTAGTTGCAAAGGGAACAAACACCTTCAATACATTTCTCAGTATTTCTACTCAAGCCAGTAGCACTGTGTGTGTTGAGAAGAAAGTTGCTGAAAAAGAGTCTGATTTTCAGTCTACTTCTGTCCTTACTGTGTGACCTTGTTCTGTGTCCTTGGTTAAATCATTTGATCTCTGAGACAGTTTCCTCATCTGAATAATCAAGGGTTGGATTAGTTGGACTCTGTTATCTATTTCAACTTAAAACAATATCAGTGTGTTCCAGTCTCCTAGAATAAGGTTTGGCACATAATATATGCTCAATAAATCATAGGTTGAATGAATGAAAGAATAGACCATCGCACTGCCTTCATTTGCTTCACTATCTGAGGCTCTGTAGAGGTGTCAGGTAGAGAAACTGCGAGGGTCCCAGTGTTAGCAGGACATTGGAATGAAATTAGTGAGTTTTCTGTCACTGTGATCATATGTGAAGGTTGGGCATAAAATTTGCTCAGTCATCTCGTGTATGAACTTGTTTCTGAGCCTGTCCCTCCTTTGATGGCAAAATGTAATATGCAAGGCAGAGAACTGACTGGCCTTGGTGTCACAGTCATGCAGATTTACTCTTCTCACTTCAGTTAGTCCCTTCATGCTCTCCATAGTTTAGTTGTCTTCTCATACCAATCAGGTAATTTTTTTTTTTACTTTTGATTTTGAAATAATGTTTAACTTACAGAAGAGTTGTAAATATAGTAGTTAGCGTTCCTACTAGCAGACAGTAGATATACCTTCTACCCAGATTCCCCTACTATTAACATTTTGCCTAACAGATGGTTCCCTTTTCAAAAGCAAGACACTAGCTTTACTTCCAGGTACACTGGTACAATACCATTAACCACTGGACTTTCCTTACATTTCACCAGTTTTTCACATCCTTTTCATATTCTAGCACCCCAGGACCTCACAGTTAGTCACCATTCTCTTAGTGATATGAAAATGTAGTGTAGTTTTTTCATGACAATGACGCTTTGAGGAGTACTGGTCAGACATTTTGTAAAATTATTTTTCTGAAGCTTTCTTATGATTAGACTTGGATTATGGCTGAAGTGAAGTTTTCTTTTCATTACATCCTATTGGGATACATGACATTAACATGACTTATCCTGGGTGACCTTGATCACGTGATTAAGGTGGTGTTTGCCAGAGTTTCTCCACTGTAATTTTTTTCTTTTTTTCATACTCTGTTTAGTAGAAGCAAGTCATTAAGTACAGTCTGCATTGAAAGAGAAGGAAATTAATCTTTACCACCTGAAGGGAGGAGTATCAGAAAATCTTTGGTCAGTGTGATTCAGTTGGTTGAGTTTGCCCCATATACCAAGGGGTTGCTGGTTCACTTCCCAATCAGGGCACATGCCCCACATTGTGTGCACAGTCCCCAGTAGGGGGTCTGCAGGAGGCAGCTGGTTTATATTTCTGTCTCATCAATGTTTCTATTTCCCCCTCTCTCCTCTTCTCTATCTAAAATAAATAGAAACATAAACAATTAAAAACATCTTTGGACATGAATTCAAATCACCACATTAAGTATTTTTGAGGATCAATATAGGCTATGTTACTATCCTGTTTACCCTTAGTGTTTGTTTCACTCATTTTACCAGTTCAATTGAACTTGGCTGAAACAACTATTACTGTAGTATTATAATGGAGAGTTCTCTTATTTCTTCCTGATTTTTTTATTTGAAATTACTCTCTAACGAAAACCTGTCTCTTCTCTTATTAGTTACTTATTTAACCATTTGTCTATATCAGTATGGACTCAGGAATATTTATTCTATCCTTTGGGTTTCAATCCAATACCAGTGTTACTTATTTTGTTCCTCAGCTTTTTTCCAATGATAGACAACTCTTTTAGGTTGGCTCCTGTGTCCTTTTGACATGTCCCTAACATTCCCCCCTGGCATTACTTTCTGGCATTACATGGTGATCCAGACTCATATGTTTTCCTCTGTAACCATTGAATCTGCAATTTCTTCAAGGAGCCCTAACTATTCTTATTGGAATGATAGAAATTAAGATCTGTGTACCTGGTATGCATTCTACTCCAGAGGTGTCATTGCTCTGAGGCCCCTGAGACAGACCAAGGGAGCAGTTTCAGTCTAGGTTAGTGTCTCTGGGTAGAAATACTTCTGAAGAGGCTTGCTTTCCACTTCCCATTACTTCTGTCCCTCAGAGACTTGAATATGACCGATCATAGCGTCCCCGCTGTTCTACCAATTTTTCTGCTAATTAAATGTGCACACATTTTTTAAAGCAAATATCAGCAAGAAATAAGATTTCATAACTACCTAAATCATAATGACTTTTGGATTGCACCCTTAAAGCACTTCTGAGTTTCAGACTTATACGCTCAACCTCTTGCTGAATTCTACTTGAACATCTGCCTGGCACTTCAGATTCACTGTGTGAAAGGCGCTCTCTTCATGCACCCTATGAAAGGACCCTTCTCCTTTGTATGTATCTTCACAGCAAGACCACAACCCAGTCATTTCACGGGGACTCTCCCTCAGCTCACCCTTCCAATCTGTAACCACGGGGTATGTGGGACATATTTGGTGGCTGATTAATCAGTGGCATTTCTTGCTGATTTTATTGCAGCCATAGCTACAGGCATTCATGTCACTGAATATTTGTAACATGCCAAGAAGTCTGCTGGGCATTCCCTGTTTTCCTTTTCACCTTTCTTAGGTGACTGTGTCATAGCTTCCTGCCTGTGCTCTGCCTGCTCTAGTAGACCGAGCTCTTGAAGATGCACCAGACCTGCCCTGTGTGTCTCACCCAAGCCCAGCACAGCCTCTGTGGGGGCGTAGGTCTGTGACGTATTTTGTAGTGAATGGATGAGCAGACTGTGGAGCAGACTGGAGAGGGGGGGCAATTACAGTCTTCTCAGAATGTCCTTTCTTGAATTAAATTTATATTCCTAGAAATTCATCATGTTTGCTGCTAAGATGGTGCATTAGTGCAACAAAGAACACTGGTTGTTCTGTAGGGAATATTTGCAATGTGGAAACACTTCTAAGTGTATTACATGTGCTCTTCTCAACTGACCTTCACAAAACCAAGTAGGTTTTCTTCTCAATTTCACAACTGAGAAAATTGAGCCTATGGCAGCGTTTGTGGGAGTTTCTCCCAGGGCTCACAATACCTTTATGTCCATTCTACCTACAGAGTGGGGCATGAAGCTCAGGACCGAGTTATCACCAATGGGATAGGAATGAAAGGAATGTGCTTCATTTTTATACCCAGAAGTGGAATTGCTGGGTTGGGTGGATAGCTTTATTTTAAAGGTGGGTTATTGTTTTTTGTTTTGTTTTGTTTTGTTTTTGAGGAATCTCCACCTGTTTTCTGTAATGGCTGTGCCAATTTAAGTACAGAAATCCTGCATGTTGTAAATCATTCTAGTTTAAAGGTTCTCGATAAGAATCTTTTACATTCTTTTACATTTTAAAAAGATAAGTTTGATTCTGTTTTAGTATAGCATGGATAACTACTGCTTCCAGCAAAGGTCATGAATATATTATGTGCTAATTATTACGCCTAAAAGGATTGCAGGAAGTGATATAAATACCGTGATATCAATGAAAATTGGCATATTCTTTGGGAAGATAATTATTGGGGGTAGAGTGTGGGTGAGATTGTTTGGAGTGTGTAATATGGAAGTGGAATAATGGCCACAGTGGAAATTCCTGTGCAGTACTGCTTATGTGGACCAAATTGCACTGTGCTGGTTCCTTGTCAGTTTGGGCCTAGCTTATTTGGTATTAAAAGGGCCAATGTTTAGGGACATAGCCAAAGAGGAAAAATCAGAAGAGAAAGAGAATCCAAGGAGATGATTCACATATTTGATTATCACCTTCTAAATAATTGAGAGCTGATTAGTTTTGAAAAGCTTTTCAATAACAAGAAACCCTTAGGTTACCTTCAACTTCTTATCCTTACAGTCAGGGAGAAGTAGTCTAGTATTTCAAGTTTCCATTTCCTCTTTTTCATCCCCTTTGGAAGGTCTTATGAATGAACACCATGGTATGCCCCAGCATGAAAAACAAAAAAAAATCTACCTAATAAAAGACTGGCATGCTAATTGACTGTGCCTTCGCAACGCCACCAGCCAATCAGGAGTGAGTATGCAAATTAACCCAACAAAGCTGGCAGGTTAATTTGCATACACAGGCACTGAGCAGTTGGAGGTGGGAAGGTCTGCACCATTCCAGCCACTCTGGGCCTCTGGGCAGCTTGGGAAGGAAGAAAGGCAGCTCTGGGCCAGAGCAGAAAAGCCAGCTTCAGCCAGAGTGAAGGCAGTGCTGGCATCCAGGAGGAGGAAGGCCCATTCTTGCATTAATCTTCATGCATTGGGCCTCTAAAAAAAAAAAATATATATATATATATATATATATATATATATATATATATATATATAATGTATATATATGAACATAGTGTTTTTTTAAACACAAATATCTCCCTATTTTTCAGGAATGCCTCATTATATTAGTTACTTATTGCTACTTAAAAAAGGGCCCCAACACTTAGTGGCTAGAAACAACAAACATTTACCATCTCTCTGCTCTGTGGGTTAGACAGCCAGGGGCCCCTAGCTCAGGTCTCTGCTGAGGTAGCCTCTGGGCTAGCTAGAGCTGCAGGGTAACTAGCAGATGACTGCAGCCACATTCTTACACTCCTTTATCAATTCTAATGTGTTTCTGTATTCTTGGGGTTCCCCATATAGATAGTTACGGTATCTTCATATTTAATAGAAGTTTTTTGTTTCCTGACCAGCTCTATTTCTTTTAATGGTTGTTCC
This sequence comes from Vespertilio murinus, assembly GCA_963924515.1. NCBI lineage: Eukaryota > Metazoa > Chordata > Mammalia > Chiroptera > Vespertilionidae > Vespertilio > Vespertilio murinus. The sequence continues at coordinate 7,852,518 of OZ004705.1, forward strand.
ATGGCTAAGGCTTAACATACACTATTGACTAGGAAAGGTGATGGCAGGTATTTTTCCATTATTAGTTTGTTAAGGAATGCCCTTTCTTCTCCATCTGTTGGTATTGAGAGAGAGAGAGAGAGAGAGAGAGAGAGAGAGAGAGAGAGACAGAGAGAGAAGAGAATAATTATATGGAAATATAATGTGTGTATATATATACACATTATACATGATGTATATATATTTCCCTCTAATCAATCTATAATGTATTAAATTAATTTCATAGGGGAATGTCCAGTGTTGAGCTAGACTTGCATCTTGTATTCCTAGAGTAAATCCAATTTGTTTGTGGTATCTTAGGCTTTTTTGTCAAAATCTTCATTTTTCTTTGCTATTATTTTGCCTAGTATATTTTCAACTATTTAAGGCTTTTTTTCTTAAAATGACCTTTTCTGGTTTGTAATCAAGATTACAGAAGCATAAAATAGGTTATTTCTCTTGTTCTGTTCTCTTAGAAAAGTTGGTTTATTTGGATATCTCTTTCCTTTAGCCATCAGACCCTAGTATTTTTCTTCTTGGAAATATTATTTTTAGTAATGAATCAATTTTCAAACTGTTATTCAAATTTTTATTTATATGTGAGTCACTTTTGGTCTTTTATATTATTTTTCAGAACATGACTTAAAGTTTTCAAAGTTAAGTGCATAAAGGTGCTCATAAATTATTTCATATAATAATTTCAGTATCTTCTCTTAATCATATATTTATCATATAATTATTTCAGTATGTGCTCTTAATAATATTTTTTCTTTCCACTTTCTCTTAAAGTCATTAAATGTTTAGTTGTAGTCATACACACAAAAAAGGTACCCAGGTATTAGAAGCATCTACATACCCAAAAACCTATCTCAAATATATCCCAACTAATAGGAAAATTTTTTTCCTTGCTTTTATCTCCTATTTTATGTAGGTTATATTCTTACAAAGTAAGATAACCTGATCTTTTATGCTTCTGTTTATTTTCTCATATCTTAAGTCAGGTGCTTGATTAATTTCTCATTTTTCCTAATGTAAGCATTAAAGTCTACAGATGAGCCGGAACCAGTTTAACTCAGTGGATACGGCGTCGGCCTGCAGATTGGAAGGTCCCGGGTTCGATTCCGGTCCAGGGCATGTACCTTGGTTGCTGGCACAAGCCCAGTGGGGGGGTGTATAGGAGGCAGCTGGTCAATGTTTCTCTCTCATCGATGTTTCTAGCTTTCTATCCCCGTCCCTTTCTCTCTGTAAAAAATCAATAAAATATATATATTTTTTAAAAATTCTGCAGATGTACTTGTAAGTACCATGTTAGTACATCCCTGAAGTTTCATGGATATATTTTTTATTATTGCTCAGTTTTACATCTATTATCTGGAGATTTAGAGTATCCTCATTTATTTAATTAGCCTTTTGTAGATTCATTCCCAGCAACTTATTTTGTTATTCTCCTTTTACAACTATTTTATTTTAGTGTTTTTCACTTGTTGTTTTTATACTTACTTTTTTTGTTTTTGTTTTTATGTTGTTGCTTCTTTGCAGTTGAATCCATTTTCTTCTTTATATTCCTCCTCCCCACCACCACCCTTCCTCTCCGCCCCCCTCCACTCTGCAGCTAACCGTTTCATCCTGTTTCATTCCAACCCTGGGCCTGATGGATAGTCTGCTTTTGTAGACTGGGTTTGATTCAGATTTACCTACTGGGAATGTGGCTCTTGTCCTGGATTTTGTGATACTGAGGGATCTCTGATTCAATTTCCACCTGTGGGGGAACCCTGAACATTTCCCCACTCCACCCACTTTTTCACTGTGTGTGTACTCTTTCAGACATAGTCCAGGCCATGAGAGTTTAGCATGTTTCCTCAGGGTGAATTCTAGCTCCTGAGTTGACCAGTGTGAAATCCTATTATTTTCTTGTTCTTATCTTTTAGTTGTTCTTGTTGTTTAATATGAGCTTGGATATAAGAGAAAAACATATCCCAAGATTCTGCTTCCCCTCCTCGTGACCTTGCTTATAGGACTGTGACTGGGAGAACTGGCACTTTGCTTCCCAGACCTGCCTGCGTGAGAACTGAGATTGCTCTGGAGGAAGAAGTTTTATGTTAGGACATGAAAGGCCATGAAGCTAATATTTCCCATCAACAGTTTTGTCTAAAAATTTTTATTTTGCATTTTATAATTTCATTGTTCACACGTGAGAAATGTGAACTGTGATATTACCTTAGATTTAATGATGTCTCTCTTTAAAAATTCTTTTGAAAATTCATCCTATAATCTTCACAGGGGGTTCATTTTGCTTTTTATCTTTCTATATAGTCTTAAAAATAATATTACAAGAGTAATGCTCCTATATTAATTTTTAAAACTCTAAACATAAATATGCTAATAAGCAAAAAATTAAAGTCTTCATATCATTTCATCCATCTCAATTGCTAGATAACAACTATTTATTGTTTTATGTGTATACTTCCAGATTCTTATTTATGAGTCATTTTCAATATATAAAACTTTATACAATGTGTAAATTTTTAAATTTTTAGTAATGTTGCCCATATTATTATGAAACTACTTTTCTTCAATTAAAATATATTATGGAACATCTTTTCCTATTACTCCTAGAGCTAACTTAATATTTCAAATAATTGCACAGAATTTTATTATCTGTTTTTACACAATATAATTAATTATTCCTTAACAGATGGCATGTCGATTGATTCCAATTCAATGATATTAGAAACCACGCTACAGAAAGTATTATCATATATAGCTCACTAACCAGTTTTACAATTATTTTTGTAGGATAAATTCTAGTAAAATAATTAATGAGTTAAAGACATGCATGTTTTTATTGATCCACCTTTAAAATGAAATATTAAAGTTTTTAAATGTTTGGTTGCATTTACACACAAAAATAGGTATCCAGGTAATTTGAAGCATCTACATATCCAAACACCTGTCTCAAATATATTCCAACTAATAGAGGCAAATATTTGCCTTGCTTTTATTTCCTAGTTGACTTAGATTATGTTCTTACACAGTAAGATTACATGCTCTTTTCATTTTCAATAGCTTTTGATAAGCCTTCAATGTAAAAAGTTGTAATGTTAATGTTCACTTTTTATTTCTATGAAACTATAGTGGAAAATATATCAGAAAACATTCTAAATAAAATAAATTTGCATATTTGCTGAGGCCTGGCAAGCTCCTCTTATTCCACTCCCCAATTCAGCCAGCAAAATACTTTTGTTTGATAAATTGTCATTAAATTAAACTACTGTTTTTGTTTTTTTATATTTTATTGATTTTTCACAAAGAGGAAGGGAGAGGGATAGAGAGTTAGAAACATCGATGAGAGGGAAACATCGATCACCTGCCTCCTGCACCCTCCCCCGACTGGTCATGTGCCCACAACCAAGGTACATACCCCTGACTGGAATGGAACCTGGGACCCTTCAGTCCACAGGCCGACGCTCTATCCACTGAGCCAAACTGGTTTTTGGCTAAACTACTGTTTAGATGCAGACATTGAGCACCTTGCTACTTATAAAGCCATACTTTTCTTTGCCCATACCTAACTGATGTTTTAATTGATTCCAATGAGAGGAAGGGAGAGGAGGAGAGAGAGAAACATCAAAGACAGAGAAGCATTCATTGGGAGCCTCCTGCATGCTCCCTACTGTTGAGCCTGGGTCCCTGTCATGTGCCCTGACCAGAAAGCAATCCTGAAACCTCCTAGTGCAGGGATGATGCTCAACCAACTGAGCCACACCAACGGGGCTCAATTGTATCATTTTTTAAAAGTTTGATATATTTAGCTCCTTGACCACATGACATGCAATTTCTGTCCCTGTATTATTCATACATTTTGAAGGATCATTTATCAGAAGACATAGAACAGTAGTTAATAGATGTTTTGTCACCTACATGACTGGCCACCTAATTTCTTATTTATTGATAGAACCTTTTTAGTGTGTCAAAAACACACTTTCTTTAGTGTTCCTGACTGGGAAATTGAATAATGTCATTACTAGCAGAACGCTTAACGGTGTGCACTTGCCCCCAGAATGTCTGTGCTGGAGTCTTGGCCCTGGCACTCACTGGCCACCCCACCTTTGAACCACCTCGCTTATCTTCTCTGGGTGATCAGCCACATCTGTAAAATGGGAGCAAGGCTGCTTCCTTCTGTTCTTATAAAGAAGGAGGAAGGGAAAGAGAGGAGCAGGGAGGGAAGGAAGTTTCATTAAACCACTTAGAAGTGTATTGGCAGTTGGGTTGATTGTAAAATAATATTTATCATTCCTTTGATTCTCTATATAGAGTACAGTATATACCCTAAACCACTCCATTTGAATCTTGAATTCATTTAAGTAATTTTGTGAACAATTATTTTGGTAAAATTTTTTAAGTGGCTAAGTAGTTCGCACTCAAAATTAAATTTTTGTTTTGCATTAGCTGCTATGAGGACTTGAAAACTGTTAATAAATTAAATCAATTAGTAAAAATAAAAAATGCATTAATTGTTACATATACTTACTTTGCTTCTTCCTTTATGTTGACTAATATATGTTCAGAAACATAAAAACGAAGGGGACTTTCAGCTGAAACCGGTTTAGCTCAATGGATAGAGCATCAGTCTGGGGACTGAAGGGTCCCAGGTTCGATTCTGGTCAAGGGCATGTACCTTGGTTGTGGGCATATCCCCAGAAGGGGGTGTGCAGGAGGCAGCTGATCGATGTTTCTCTCTCATTGATGTTTCTAACTTTCTATCCCTCTCTCTTCTTCTCTGTAAAAAAATCAATAAAATGTATCTTTAAAAAATCATCATTAATCTAAATTATCTGAGAGGGTAAAATGATGAAAACAGAGAAATAAAAACCTAATGTAATTGTGATTAAAATTTCATACCTAGATGAACATAGATGCTAAAATCCTCAACAAAATGCTAGCAAATCGGATCCAGCATTACATTAGAAAGATCATACACCATGACCAAGCGTGATTTATTCCGGGGAACAAGGATGGCATAATATTCGCAAATCAATAAATGTGATACATTACATAAACAAATTGAGAGACAGAAATCACTTAATCTTATTAATCAATGCAGAAAAACCATTTGACAAAATCCAACACCCTTTCTGGATAAAAACTCTCAGCAAAGTGGAAATAGAGGGATCATATCTCAACATAATAAAAGCCTTATATGACAAACCTACAGTCAACATCATACTCAATGTGCAAAAACTAAACTCATTTTCCCTGAGAATCGGAATAAGATAGTGATGCCCAACTTCACCGCTCTTGTTCGATATAGTACTGGAAGTGCTAGCCATAGCAATCAGACAAGAAGAATAAATAAATTGGAAAAGAAGAAGTAAAACTGTCCTTATTTGCAGATGACACGATACTCTACTTAGAAAACTTCGAAGACTCCATAAAAAAAACAAAAAAGAAAAAACAAAGAAAAACTACAGACTGGTGTAGCCATTGTGGAAGACAATATGGAGTTTCCTCAAAAAGTGAAAAAATGGAACTTCCATTTGACCCAGTAATCCCACTTATAGGACTATCTCCCAAGAAACCAGAAACACAAATCAGAAAGGAAGATTTGGAAACAACCTAAGTGCCCATTAGCAGATGAGTGGATTAAAAAGCTCTGTTACATCTACACAATGAAATACTATAAAAAAGAAGGAACTTTTATCATTTGCAACAGCATGGATGGAACTGGAGAGCATTATGCTAAGTGAAATAAGCCAGTTAGAGAAAGATAAATATCCCATGATCTTACTCATATGTGGGATATAATGATCAACATAACTTGATGAACAAAAGTAGATCCAGAAGCAAGTGGCAGGGGAGGTGGGGGCGGGGGATTAGAGAGCAACCAAAGGAATAGTATGCATGCATATTAGCATAACCAATCCACACTGACATTGGGACGGTGGGGGCTTACCCAAGGTGGAAATAGCTGGGGGAGGAGGAGGGTTAAATCAGGGGAAAAGGAGACATATGTAAAACTTTAGACAATAAAAAAATACATATTATACCTATGTTACGAAAGACACCAGCACCCATGTCAGACAAATACCTGGCATTCAGTTTCCTGTTCTTTCTGTAGTGGGTAAGCTGCATCACTGTGTACTGAATTAGAGGCTGCCTCTGACACACATGTTTTTTAGTCTTGTTAGAACTGGCAGAGCTTGGTTTCCAAGTATGAGATTGTTGTCAAGCTTGCTGTCATAGAAAAAATTGATATAAAGGAGAAAAATAGCTTCAAAATATGTGCCTTAAGAATCTAAAAACTACATCGTTGGCGGCAAATGAGGACCAGAGAACGCACTGCACTGAATGCTCTGAGTGGTCAGGGTCCTGCCTCTATATCACCAATGTTTAGCACTGACAGGTGGCGGGAATAGAATAGTTCTCTGAGAAAGGTTAGGTACATAATGGAAAATGATCACAGGGCATGTGTGGTATCGGGGTGGAGCAGCACGAATTTGGCCTCCATCTCGTTATTGTAATTGGCGGTTGAATACACACTATTGATACAAATTATTAGCACAAAAATAATTGACATCAAAGAAACACACACTGTTCCCGGCCAATGGGAATTGGGGGAGGAGGTGGAAGGGGGGGTAGTTTGCTAATAAAGGAGGCATCTGGATAGATGTTTCTCTCTCGTGGATATTTCTAGCTCTCTTTCTCTTCCCCTTCCTCTCTCTAAAAATCAATAAAAACACATTTTATATAAAGTAACACTGTAACGGTTACATTATAATTGTAATACCAAAACTTCAGTTACAATCGTGTTTTTACATACCACAAAAAAAGCTGTATTAAAAGACAATCTCCTTCCTTTAAGAAAATTTAACTATATAAGATTTTCTTTATTGATTGTTTTTAAAAGTGTGCATAGATCTGATCCTATTATTTCAGCACAGCCATCATTGTTTCCCAAGTAGTTACTCTGCCTTATTGGCAGTGTCACAGAGAGATGACATCGGCTACTCTCAACATGCTTTTACCTGAAATTATCCAGACATGATGAATTTAAGTGGTTTATTTTTATTATCAAAATAGCAATCTTAATAACTCCCTCTCTTTTGAATGTATAGGCAGAGTCTAAAAGTGATTTTGGAAAATGAAGAAAAATCTATTCAATAGCAAACACTTTTATTGCATGGATCAAAGACAAAACCAAGAACCATTTATTTTCTTTAGAAATGCCTCGCATTGTAGCTTTAAGCAGTCACTAATAGGAAAAGTCTGTCATTCAGCTAGTCCTGTTTTGAAGTCCAAACTGGCGTTGTTTTCGGTAATTGGCGAGGTTTCATTTGGCTTTTTGCGGTTCCTCTGGGCATGGCTCTCCACAATTGATTACCACATTAATGGTTCTGCTGGCAAGAGAGGTTTGTGGGCAAAGCTTTCAGCTATAAATTGCCTGCAGAGCGCCATATATCTGTTTTGCTCTCATAACAAATGCAATCCTTTAATGCTATACTTAGAGTCCTTTTTAAACATACGATAGAGGATGGGATGTTTTTTCAATAATAAAAGCAACCCGAAGATGGGTGGGCAACTACTTTGAGCCAGCATTCATCGGCAAGAATTCATCTCTAAGGAGCTAGGTGATGTCATGTTTTAATAGCCTTTCCAAGCCTAATTGTCATATTCAAATTTATCAGGGCATAACGCTTTATGATTTTTTAACAGGCTCTATTCAGAAAAAGGCTAGAAAGAAATTGGCAATTATTCTAGCCATTGGAATAGCTATGATCCATATAAATCCTTAAGTTTATGCTTGAAGGGGTGTCTGGTAACAAACACAAATTGATTGGGAAATTTATTTGGGCAATACTAAAGCTGGAAATGAATTCAGAATATGTAGGGTACTATGCATTTGAGTTGTCACCTAAGATATTATAAATCATGTGGCTTCTTCAGATTCTAAAAGGGTGATGTAGCAAACATCATGCCACTCACATTGACCAATAACAAGTTGAGATACATCTTCACGTGACCCTTCCTTGGTGTGTGTACATCCCTGCTGTGCCTGTGTCTGAATCTCCTCTTTTTATAAGGACACCAGTCATATTGGATTAGAGCCCTCACCAAGGGTTCATTTTAATCTAATCATGTTTTAAAAGACTTTATCTCCAAGTACAGTTTATTTTGAGATGCTGGGGGCTGCAACTTAACATCTCAATTGGAAAGAGACCTCTCAACCCATTAGCACTCACATTCCATTCTTTCTCACTTTCTGTTTGGGAAAGATGGATGCACTATCAGCACCTGCAAAGGTTTTCTATTTTTGCCATTTTAAACAAACAAAAACATTAGGCAATGGTTGGAATCCCTAGATATTCTAGCTATAAAATAACTGGAATTCTACTGTTATTTTGTAAAGGGTTATCACAGCCGCCGGTACACTGAAATCCAGGTGCAGATGACATGTTTGACTCACAGAAACCCGTTGTAGGCCTTCACTCAGATCTGCTTTATTTTTAACTTGTGTGTGTTTGTAACACAAAGGACAATCCTATTTCCTAGGATTGTAGCATTGGGAAGGGATCAGGTGAGAGCGAGCTGATGTCAGCTGTCATCCCAGCTCCTGGTGTCCAAGTGAGAACACAGGCCTGGAGGTCAAGGACACCCAGGAACCCTGCCTTCCCGGCTGGCTATCCAGAGTTCTCAGATGAGCTGCTTGCTGGATTTATGATTGATTTCCAGCAGTTGAGCTCCCATGGACCCTACCCTTTGAGATTGCCTGCCCATAGTGAGGCAAGAAACTTCATTAGATTTTTTTGTTCCAAACTGTAGAAGACAAAACAGACAAACAAAGAACCTACTCAATAAGACAAATCCAGTAACACAAAGATATTTGAGAAAGGCCAGACATGCCTGCCCTCCATCCCAAACCAACTAATCCATGTGACTTTTCCCTGCTCTCTATTTCACTCATTAAAAAAATTTAGTATTTTTTTTTTCTGACAGTTGGTTAGAGAGTAGAAAAACAGAAATCTGGACAAAGTTCAGTCCTATACCTTGTGCTTTTGGCTCATTTACCTAACCATAGGGAAAAGGAAAGTACTTCAGTTTCACTTTTTAGATTCTTCCTATCTGCTGCCCAGTGTTCTTGTGTCACAGGCAAAAATATGGGTTTTAAATGCCATTTTCCCAGGAAGTGTTTTGTTTCCTAGCTGTCCTAAGCCACAGAGCTCTCTTTTCTGAGTCCCTAACAATACTCACTGACCGGAATGCTGACTTGGCCCTCCTCTCGGGTGGCATGTGTCTTTTTCCTTAAATGGATTGCAGAGCTCTTGACAGCAGGGCGTTTGTTCAATATCTCTATGAATTTGCTGGTTCTCAGGCCAGGAATTGCCAAGAAAGTGCATCTCTGTTCCTTCCAACTCTCACCAGTCTGATATCTTTAAAAACCTCTCTTTCCAGGGGAGATTTCTGGGGAGATCCCCTAATGGATGGTTCATTCCTAGTGCAATTTAACATGGAAAAGAACTCCTTTTTAACTACTCTTTCTCATCACATATGAGAATTTCAATGGCTCTACATTAGTTATTACATACTGGAAACAGCAAGATTTTAATGAGACATATTTGGGTCTATGGTATATGGGATTTCTGGAGAGAGGAAAACATTTTTGATTCAATCAATCAAAATTCTTTTTCTCAGGATTCATCTTCTTTCTGTTGGTTTTGCAATGACATGGATAAAGAGGAGAGAGACCAAGCAAGGTGTGGATGGAGGAGGAGGGAGGGAAAAGGAGAAAGTACATAGTAGGAAATCGTGTTTAAAACTGTCACCATTTTTATAGAGCAAATCAATATATTTATTTAATCTACCCTTTTTACAAAATAGCATAGCTACACATTTAGAGAAAGTATGGTAGCTACTGCTGCTAGCTTTGATGATGCTTTTTGTCTTTGTCCTGAAGCCACCTGCAGCAGGTCTGTGATGAGTGTGAGCAGATCTGGGCAAATAGTCATGATCGAATTATCATTTCTTATCATCTCACTTCTCTGTATGCCCTTTATCAGAGAGAAAAGAAAGTTCCATGCTAAGCTCTGCATTGAATTCAGTCTCACTTTTGTTTACGTGAAACAGCACAGAAAATGAAAAGGTTGGAAACAGAGAACACACTGCCGTGTAAGCTGCCTACAGAGACCACAGAAGGGATGACACAGCCAGTTACCCCATGGCAACTATCAGCAGCGTCTAAACCATCACAAAACCTTTTCCCCAACAGAGAAAAAACAAGGCACTGACTCTTATCTTCCAAGATCCTGGAGGAACTTCCAACTGTTCTAACCTCCAAATGATAGCGATTGTCTATCTTTTTTTTTTTTTTTTTTGAATAGAACATCAGTAGTTTTCATCTGAATTCTCTAGGAAGTAACTTTCTCTTTTAAGGTAAACAAATAACTTATTAGCACCCCTGCAGATACAAGCACCTTTTGCAATGAAGTAAATACTAAGCAACTGTTCTTTTTTCTAGCTTTGTCCCATCTTGCTACAGACACCCTTCTCATTTATTTGGCAGGTGCATGGGTCCTAGAGCTGTCCTGACTTAGTTTCTCCAGACAACAGCGTCCCCTTCCCTGGGTGATTCTAATGCACATGTCAGACTTTCTTCCTTGGACAGGATGGGCATTGGGTAACGGAGCTGTGCACGTAGCTTTGTGAGACACAGACAGCCTCAGCCCACATTGTTTCAAAACTGTCCCCACATGGCAGCTGCTGGGCTTATTTCCTGCTCTGGAGGGGCAGCAGCTGGAGGGTGCTGTTCGCTGCTCACGTAGTTGCATGCCTGTCTCCACCTGTACCATTGACTCCTGTGACTGTGTCCATAAACTATTTACTCCTGTTTGCTCAGCTGGATTCCCTTTGAATGGGGAGAGTCAGGTTAAGGGAGTGATTTGTCGGTTCATGTCCACGGGCCAGGCATGGCCGCTCTGTATGATTACTGAGGTGCAGCCATGGAATGACTAACAGTTCGATCATCTACTGGGACCAAGCCCCTGCTCCTGCGAAGCCGTACTTAATTCTCAGTAACCTCAGTGAGGCAGGCACCACCGCTATCCACAAGACACCGGGCACACAGTGCCTTTTGGCTGCATGGTGGTTATTTGTTTCAGACAGAGGGAGATAAAAACTTAAGTATCTTATGAAATGATAGAGCCAAAATGAGATGGCCTAAAGAAGTGGTCGGCAAACTCATTAGTCCACAGAGCCAAATATCAACAGTACAATGGTTGAAATTTCTTTTGAGCCAAATTTTTAAACTTAAACTTCTTCTATCGCCACTTCTTCAAAATAGACTTGCCCAGGCTGTGATATTTTGGGCTAGAGAGCTGCAGTTTGCTGACCACGGGGCTGAAGGATTTCAAAGTCTATGCTCACTTCACTAAGTAGTACTTTAAATATAGCTTTGAGAATTTTACAATGATTTGTTGGTATTTAATCGTGGAATAACTAAGAAAGAAACATATATTCTTTAATAAGATTAGAGGGTGTTTGAGCAGCCATTTCTCAACCTCAGTATCCCGTTGAGTATCCTTGGAGCTACCATCTCAGTTAGAAGCAGAGCGAAGTGAGCAGACGCCAGGGTTGAATGGCCCCTTGTGCACCACTGGCTCTGGCAGTGCAGATGTCAGAAGGCTTCTGGCTTTTAGCTTTGGATCTATCTGCATGTCAATGCCTGTTGGCCTCTGCTAGTTGAGAAGAAAATCACCCTTTTACCCCTGTCACCTGTTTGACCATCTGCTTGCACTTCTCTTCCTGGGTGAACTCACTCCACACCCATAGCTTCCCCTGACTGAGACACCTCATGTATTTCCACCCCGCCCCTGCTTCCGCTCTGAGCTCTGACTCCAATGTACTCATATATGTTCCGACTCACACTGTCTGTGGGCCAGAATTGTCAGGTGACTTTCCTCCTCGTGCCCAGTGAGTGCCACTCTCTGTACCCACACCGATTGGACTTCTGTCCTTTTGCCATGACCCAAAGAAGAGCAGGTGGCAGGGGAGGGTATTGGGAGGTGAGGGAGATGGTGAGCCGGACTGGTATAAGGAGAAGGCAGTTGGGGAAATTATCACTGGTGGCTGTGCTAGTGGTAGTTTAGAGAAATAAATTATCTATATGCAGAACATGTATCTATGTATGTTTTATGCACCCATTTCTTCTCTTCTCTCTCCCATCCTCCCTTGCTCCACCCCTTTCTCCTTCTCCCTCTTCCATTTCTTCTCTTCTCCGGTCATTGGTAATGATGAGGTTTAATCACCTGAGAGTCAGGTAAATACTACAGTTAACATTCTCTTTGGCAGTCACTCAGTCTAATGGTTTTATTTGTCAGTTGAGAAAACTAGGATCCAGAGAAGGTAAGCACCCTGGGCAATATTTAGAGCTGGCACCACCTTGCAGTGCTCCTTGTTTTCCGTAGGGAAGTCAGGAGGCCCCAGTGGGCTGGCTTCACTGAAATCCTCATTACCTGTGACTGATTCACCACAGGGTGCCTCTCCTTTCCTCCCAAAGAGAGAGTGAGGGGGCAGGCTCTCTCTGACTTTGTAATAGCAGAGTCATTTGCATCTGATGCCATGACACACTGTGGGGCCCCTGGCAGCAAAGAAGTGCATCCTCATCAGACAATGGAGAGAACCCTTTCCTTCCGAGTCCTGGGACCCGGGGGCTTGGGGAGAGAGACATGGGAGTGCTTCCTCTCACAAAGGGCAGCCATTTCATAAATTGACGCTGGATACCTTTAGAGTCCCCTTAGCAGGCTGTAAGTGCTACTGTGACTCCCACAGAGTTTGGCCCAGACCCAGAGAAAACAGGGATGCTCTTAATTTAGGGAAAATTTGTGAATAATAATAATAATAATCAATTGCTATCCTCTTGTAGCCATCTAGAGAGCCAAGAACACATTTTCTTTGCTCCTCCGCATCTTAGTGTTGGCAGTCGCAAGGTTAAATGAGGCTCCTTGTCTGCCTTTTAAAGATGCGGGTATCCCCGCTGGAACACTGCCCAGGTGTTAACAGAGATTGACCAGCTTTGCTGTCTTGCTAAATATGGCTCACCATCAGGGGCAAGTAAGGATGCCGTGAGCAAATTAAATTTGTAGTTTGCTAATATGAATGCAGCACACAGGGCCCCCGTGTGTTGTGTGTATGGGGGGCGGGGGGGGAGACTAACAAATTCATACCGTTATTCTGAAAATTAAAAAAAAAAGTATAGAACATATTTAAAAAAAAACAAAAAACTTCTGTTTGGTGATCCAAAGGATTTGAGGGGAAAACTGGTTATTTCCAAATTAGTTTTCCATTCTGAAAATGAAATACTTAGTGATCTTATCAAGCAAATCTATATTATAAAAACCCAGTGGCCCTAATGTCATAACAACCAAAGACTGGCGTGGGTGGGCAGGGTTGTGAGCAAGCCTAGATGGGCGGGGCTGCATGATTTTATGTGCTGGGCTTCTAGTTTTAAAATAAAAGCACTAGGGTATATGAAGGCATGTTTATTTTCTTAACATTTTCAAAATGGAAATAGTTCAATCCATGGAATTAAAAAAAATAAGTCACCAGAATTATTTTGTCAATGCCTTAGGAAATGCATGTGGAGAATCTCAATCTTCAGTAGTCTTTCTCTTCTATCCACATGGAAGTCGATACTACCTGGCATGTTTATGACTATCTTTATGTAAGTACATAGAACATTCAGATAATTGATTATTTGAATTTTTATAGTTATATTAAAACTAACTACATTTTTAAAGTGCATTCATATGTACTGAGTGAAGTACACTGAAATAAAAACAATTTAAGAAAAAAATGTTGAGCCTGGCTGGTGTGGGTTGGTGGGTTAAATGTCCACAATCAATGATTCTCTCTCAGCATTGGTGCTTTATCTGTCTCTCCCTCTCCCTTCCTCTCTCTGAAATCAGTAAAAACATATTTTTTAAAATGTTGATTCCAGGAAAATTTCTTAAGCATAATCTACAATTTTGTTTCAGAATATGTTTTAATGAAATAATATGTTTTAATGAATTACTATTTATTAAAGCTATGGGACTATGTAAGTACAAGAATACATGAATAGTTGAAAATCAACAGCTATTGAAATCCTCTATTATTTCTTTTTATTCTTAAAGGTATTTGTGGCTCCTATGGAAAAATTACAGGTTATGCTAATATCGACAGTCAAAAACAACTCCTGTTGATGATCCATGACCAGTCTCACTGGTGAAAAAGCTTTAGCCATTTATATCTACACTTAAGAATTCTTCATTCTCATTAATTTTCTTTTTCAATCCGAAACCCTTGAAGATTTTCAATACTTCAAAAAATTTGGACCACATTCGCAATACAGTGTTTTACTTAATATGGCAAGAAATTTGTCTAATTTATTTCATGGGGTAAACTTTTAAGCAAAGTAACATGGAAAAAGAGACTCTAGATTGTAAAACAAAACTAGACAAACAAAACACTTCTATTACTTAGAATTTACCTGTAACTACAGAAGCTACCCCAGATTTAAAATATTATAGCCTGGAGAGGTTCAAAAGTATAGTCCGTCATCAATTGGCTGTTTCCAGAGAAGTCCTGGGTGGAGGGTCTGCCAAGATGAAGGTCTCTGTGCCCCCGAGGGTCTTGTTTCTCCTTGCTGCTGTGATGAGCCTCGTGCTGGGAATGTGCATAGGAAACAACTTGTTCTGTGGACTGGATATTGATCCGTTATTCCACATGCATACTAATACAGCCTATACTTGTGTATTCGCTGATGGATTCGTTATACCTGGGATCGGGCTGTTCTGTGACTCAGATATAAACGTATGCATAGGGAGGAAATCTGTGTGGTTTACACCCGTTTTTACAGATGGAATAAAATTGGATCCCAGTCCTTCTCTTGCCAAATGGAAGACAACGCCAGAAGAGTTAGGATTATTACATTCTAATTAAACTGAATCTCTCCTTAAGGGATAATGAAAATTTGAAATCGGGGTCATGAATTTTGTTGGAAAACATTTTTTTGTACAAAAAAATAATTGGTAATCTTTTCTTATGTATCTGATCCCTAAAAATTCCTCATTTAGTAATGGTGTATTATTCATTAGGTATATTTAGTGATGGCATATTATTCATTAGGGCTTATTAATTTAATGTTGACTATAAGGTACTTCATATTACCCATTTAAATGTTATTTTTTGTTCTATATAATAAATTCAACAATATGCCCTCAATGAGAATAGTTTGATCAATTGATATGAACCCCTGAAAACTATTCTAAGTGTTTTATTTTATTAACAATAAAAAATAGAGATATGTATATAAATGTGCCAGAGACTAAAATTTGTGCAGAAACTTTAATACGCTAACTCCCAGGAGAGACAAAGCCCTTTTATGTGAAGATGCTTTACCTTGTATTTGTTCTCCTAATTAACCAGGAAAGCTGAATCTTAAATATAATGTACACATATAATTATTGCAGAAGAAATTAAATTTATATCCTAGAATTTAAGAACCACACTCTTAACCAAAATTTGATGCCACATTTTATTGTCTCCCCAATATGAGCCTTTTATACTGGACATAATTGTCACACATAACATTATCCTGCCACTTAAGAGCAGTTCATTCCATGACCACGCTTGTACTGTCTTCTTTTCAGGGAAAAGGGAGTCTGACAGTAACACAGCGAATATCACCTCTGACTTTGGGGAGAATTCTTATACCCATTATGAAAATTAACTTTGCCACTGGTCATTCAGTTGTTCACTGAAATGTACATTTTGAGTGCTAACCCCTTCTGAAAACAGATTTTGCTGAGATATATTTTTTATTAAAGTTTAAAAAGAACATTCAAGTGCTTCTATCTTATCATTGTCAATAAAATGTTGCTTATGGATATTAACTTGTCCACAAAAACCCAAGACAATTGAAAGAGAGAAAGGCACAAGGCAGAGGGGGGGAAAAGTAGGTTTAGTGTTGTTAACATGGAAAATAACACAATACTGAATGAACAATAATACAAGAATAAACTCTTGTGCTTCATGCACCCATTACTGTTAACCTTCTCTTGCCCACCCTGTACATACAAGTGGAATAATTACCACGCCCACCCACGGGGTGATCTCTCTCAGAGGATTGATTGATAATATTAGCCAATGTCAAGGGTGAAGAACAAAGAAGCTGCAGGGTGTCAAATGTGTGCCCATGTACCCCTGAGCATGCACACCCATAGATCATGGAACTGTCCTGTTTAGACAACTTGTCTAGGCGTCAAGTTATCACTTAAAGGACCTTAACTATTAAGTGATTTTTCTCTCCTAATTAAGTGTTGCCACTTGCAACCATCGGATAATAAGAATTATTAAACAGAATGCCAGAATCTGTTGAAATAGAATTACTGATCATTAGAAACACATATTCCCATTCACAAGGTACCTAGTCTAAATTCTCTAGAAAGCACCTATAGAGCAGACAAACCCTCCCTCTTTTGAAGCTTTTACCCTCATATTTTGCCACCCCTGGACCTAAATTACTAGAAATTGCATTTATTCCAGAAAAGCAGAGGAATTGCATTTTGGGAAACACACGTTGTCTTAAGCTCCAAGCGAGTCCATTCAGGGTCTGGGGCGGGTTGTATTTACTTGGAAGGAATGCATAGAGGGGGCAGTCCAGCCAGAGCAGAATGTTCTTGGGTTTGATTCCAGGTGAGGGCATTTATCTCAGTTGCTGTCTCAGTTCCCATGTGAGAGGTGTTAGGTCCCTTCGGCAACCCTAACAGAAGGCAGCTATCACTGAGCCAAACCGGCTAGGGCTTTGTTTGTCTTTTGTGTCTATTGTCTAAGCCTCAGAAAGCTGGATTGTAGATCAGTGCTCATTTAACTTCCTTTTGTGTTCTTCGCTGCTTGTATTAAGTTCTGTCTACAGCTAAATTCTCTTCACTCTTTGTTATTTCTGTTTCAGGATGTCTGAGGGACCCTGGTAGATATTTGTAGGAGACAGAAACATGACCAAAGGGAGAAGAAGGAACTCAACTTACAATGTGTCCCCTGAGAAGGGTCATGTGAGGTTGACTAATTTGGTCTTGGGCCCGATTTATGAGCTAGTTTACACCTTAGGACTTGTAGATGACGGTAGTTCTGGGTATGTTTAATTATTAGACTAGCTTTTATACACTAATATGGAAGCAGAAATTATAAAGTTGTGTTTAAAACGTGTCTTCTGATGTGGAAGGGCAGTTTGAAGTCATGAGATGACAGCGATGACATCTGCAGACGTTAGCTGTACATGCTCATTAGTCCTGGTGAGCGAACAGCAGGCGGGAGGGTATGGGGACATGCTGCCCAGATGTCACTTTTCATTCACTCTATTATTTTTGGTTTGTGTGTCTATTATCTCCGAGTAAAGAAAATACCTTCCTTTTATTTATTTTTTGTTGTTGCTTTTTTTGTAGGACAGAACCAAGAATTTGGCTCCCAACCCTGTCTTAATTGTGTGGCTTTGTCCACGTTAGCTTCTCGGTGCCTCTGTATTCTCAGCGATGCAATGGGGATAATAATAGCACCTATTCTGTGGCGTGCTGGGAGAGACAAATGAGTTAGTACGGGTCACCACTGAGCACAGCACCTGGGAGAAGAGGATGCTCATGCTGCTGAGCTTTGAGGACTCAGAATTCCTGACGTCTCCCAACCTGGCTAGGAGACTGGGGGACAGCGGGAGTTTGCCTTCCCAGCCCTCCTACCTAATGCTGCTTCCACCTGTGCAATTCTACTGACCTGTGTCACCCCAGTACATCTAATTAAAAATAAAATAAAATGCAAAAGGGGCTGGAATACAGTTGTGGGCACTCTGAAGAGGGGTGGATGTGGTGTGTTGTCTTTATTCTCTCTCTATGGCAACAAGGAAGGGACACTGTGTGCTGCGTGTCTGGTCAGAGGCTGCAGATACTTGACTGTCAAGCCCGAATCTCAAGTCAGTTAAAGTCACTGCCAGGAAGACACCGCCTATCAGCCAGGAATGTGCCGGGCCTGGTGTTGACATCCCTGCCATCCCTCCTGTGAGGCGGAGCGCAGGCCTCCTACCCGCTGACCCGGGCTGCCACTGGAGCCTGTGGAAGCCCGCGGGCTTTTCAGGACCCAGCAGAAGGCCGTCCAAAGGGGGCAGGGAAAACAATCGCGATGAAGACAAGATCTCTCCTTACCATGCCAGTGAGAGGAGGCCTCTTCCAGGGGCTCCGGAGGCTTGCCTTTACTGTAACCAATCGTCCTATACACCACAGTTCCCAATGGGGGCACACACCCCATGGGGGGGGGATTTTATTATAAGGGGGATAATTCGGGAATAATCTATTAACAGTTGATTTTTTGCATTTCTTATCATGCTAGGGGCCTCATATGCAGTATATAAGTATCCATTGTGACTTATTTATGCATTTTACTTTCCTATTATATGTTTTGAAACCTCATTTGCTACTTTTTCATATCACTTCATATTATTATCATTATTTAAACAATTTCTTAGTGATTTCTTCCTCAGTACGTCGACTGTCCTTCTGTTCTTTTATTTTTCTCTTTCACGGATGCCATGTTCTTTGGAAGCTTGTTTTGATCAAGTGAATGGCCTTTTAGGCTTCCTCCACAGGAATGGGAGTTCGCTTTTTAAATAATAAAAATTCTATGTCACTGGGGCATCAGGATTTTAGAGATGCTTGGGTGGGGCATGGCCACAAAAAGGTTGCTCTACAGCAGTATTTCCCAAGCTTCTCTCATGATGAGAATCACCTGGTGGAGTTGTTAAAATACAGATTCCTGAATCCCAACTAAGAAGTGCTAAACTAGAAATTTTGGGAACGTATAGGTAAAATTGTATACTTAACTAGTGCTCTAATCTTAGATTAGATTAGATCTAAGATTAGAGCACTAGTTAAGTATACAATTTTACCAAGCTTAGAGCACTAGTTAAGTATACAATTTAACTAAGCTTAGAGCACTAGTTAAGTATACAATTTAACTAAGCTTAGAGCACTAGTTAAGTATACAATTTAACTAAGCTTAGAGCACTAGTTAAGTATACAATTTAACTAAGCTTAGAGCACTAGTTAAGTATACAATTTTACCTATATGTTCCCAACAATTTTTCTTTAGCACTTCTTAGTTGGGATTCAGGAATCTGTATTTTACCAACTCCACCAGGTGATTCACATCATGAGAGAAGTTTGGGAAACACTGCTGAGTCTACATGGTCTGTGAGTGGCTTCACTTCAATGAGTGATAAGCATGTGTTCAAATACCATGAGTAAGAAATGGGGTACTTCCAACCAGCCCAATCCATGAATAATGGGAGTTTGGTAATTTCTAGTATTTAATACCAATTCAGATAACAATATTGTTTTCTTAATTTTTATTTTTATTTATTTATTTTTTAAAGAAATATTTTATTGATTTTTTACAGAGAGGGAGGGAGAGGGATAGAAAGTCAGAAACATCAATGAGAGAGAAACATTGATCAGCTGTCTCCTGCACACTCCCTATTGGGGATGTGCCCACAACCAAGATACCTGCCCTTGACTGGAATCAAACCTGGGAACCCTCAGTCAGCAGGCCGACGCTCTATCCACTGAGCCAAACCAGTTTCGGCTATTTTCTTAATATTTAGAGACTGCCCCCCCCCCCCAGATTCAGTTCAAAGACAGGTGGCTTCATATTCCTACAAATATATAAAGAAACTGGATCTTAGCCATAAGAAAAAAATAAGAAAAATATTTTAAGGTTTGTAATGTCAGAAAGGTTCTTATAAAACTCATTTTATAATTTGCATGTTATTTGTCAAGGTAAATGTGAATATAACTAGAAAGTTATGCTAATGGCAATTTTTTTCTGCATGTGAAGATTTGTTGTTTAGGGACTGGAGGAAAAATCTTTTGTAAAATTGCAAATTATTTATTATGTAAACAACCATTGTAATATATCTATGCTAATAATATATCTATGCTAATAATAATATATCTATGCCTATAACTTTATATTTTCTTCATTCCTATGAGAACACATTTTAAGTTATAAGATTATTCACAAATTAAAAACATGATAATTTGTGAAACCTATTTTATGGACATTTAACCGAACACAATATGATTCAGCATCTTGACATTTTAAAATCACACCCAACCCCAAGGCCCTGCACACCTGCCCGTCTGCTATTAAGTTCTCTGGATCAGCTCAGCCAGAAGAATTTCATCTTCTGACCTCTAGCGACTTGTGCACATGCCACTCATATTGCTATAATTCCCATGCATGATTTTTCATGTGTTACAATATAACAGCATGGAAAGAAAGGATAATAATTTATTCATTTTACTTTTCTTCCACAACATTCTGCTTGCTCTAGGATGTTAACAGTGTTTGTTTGTCAAGTAAGTGCCTTTGTAGTGAGAGAAACTGCTAGAAAGCAGTTGGTTGATACAGCCAAAATGAATATGTAGATTCAGGAAGAGGATATTGTAGATGTGGGTAATGCCAGACATTCATCTGATATACAGACATGTAAATAGGTGACTTGTAACATTAAGAATACTTTAAATAGCAGAATGACAGTCTTAGCAAATTTCCCCGGGGGTTGAGAGAGGTGAAGGATTGGGTTTAGGATGATTCAAGAATGGGGAACATGGACTAATTGGGGAGTTAGCGAGAATTTTTTACAGATGTAAGGACTATGTAACCTCCTGGCATCATCAATACATAGCAAATATTTGTATTATTAAGTGGCATTGTCAAATGGAATATCACCTTTAATGATCCATTGTAAGTTGTTTCAATATGCATGGGCTATTGGGCATCTACTCTTAACCTGACACAATGCAAACTTGTAATATTATAAAAGCATATCGTAATTATGCTTTTTATGGATGCTTATGTTTTGTTCAGAAACCCCACTTAATGATTTTTTTTAAAAAATGCAAATCTTAAAACTATTTCTTATAATGTAAATACCATTATTTCTTCAGAAAACTCACTTCATAGTTTTTAAAATATGACATAGAGTATAATTTCTCAAGGCTGAATGTTAGCAGTCAGCAATCACAGATATCTTAAATCCATCATCTTCAGTTCCCTCAATCTCTTAGTGCAGGGATGGCTCTGGATGGGCGCTTTGCAAGTCTATTTCTGGAAGGCACTATTTCTGTTAGGAGCAAACAAAACTATTTTTCTCTCTTCTATTGGTTTTAGTTCCCTGACAAAATGAGCAAACTTATAAAGACAAAAATAAAGGGAGCTGGGAGGTAGCCGTGTTTGTACTGGGACAATATTAGCAGTGGGATTTGGAGAGGAAAAAATACATCTTCCCTGATGAGAGAATTCGCTGGACAGCCCGGGCGGGGAGTTAGAGGAAGGCTTTCTAAATGACACCCAGATTTTTGGACTGCCGCACACGAGTGGTTGTGCGTCTTACCACATTGAAGAGGAAGGAGAGGAGACATTGTTTTGGGAGAAGATGATGAGTTTCATTTTGAATGTTTGAAGCTGAGATTCTGGAAATTTGACTGGAGAACTTTATATACGTAGCGACTATTATGTGCATGGAAATTTCTTAAAGCTAATAAGTTAATAACATCAACCTCCCAAGCATGAATTTCTAGGCATCAGAAATATTTGCACAACATGCCACGGCAATAGCTAATGTAAGTGTATGCCCACATGTTATTTTTCAGGAAGGCCTCTCCTGACTACCATTTTACAAGATAGTAGCTTTCCCACTATCTCCACACAACATGTTCTGTTTTGAGAATTCTCTTCATATCACTAATTATGACTTGACACTTTATATGTTGAGTTTATTTATTTTTTATCTTCTCCCTTCCACCTCACTGCAGAGTCCCTTCGTGAAAGCAAGGAGTTGAACTCAGTGCTCTGTCCTCAACAGCTCAGCCTGTGCCAGACACCAGGTGCTCATAATTCTGGTGAATGAATGAATCAATGGATTCTGAGTCAATGATTAGTCTTTGAAATTCTTTATTAATAATTTGTATGGACAGTGATATTATTTCACCATTGAAAGAATAAACATGTTTCTCCACTTTAGAGAAGTAATGTGATTATGTCACCTTCAATCTTGGCTCCCCATGAGCTGAGGGCAGCACTTTGTATATAGACACAGCCATGTTTTCTCATGAGAAAGACTTGCAGATATTGTCTAAGTGAATGAATGCTAAGTATGTTAGCCCTGAGTAGACTGCAGGAGATGCAAGTGCATTACCTTTAAAGTATTATGAGCACTCCTGAAGGAATACATTTTAAGGCCACAGGAGGGGCTAATGTAGATGCAGTAGAGAGAATATTAAAGGATATTGAGAAGTCCCTTCCAGTTTTCACAATTCTTTGACTAGATATTCCATTTTTCCAGTTAAGGTCTGATTTAAAGTCCCCTTTTAGAATGGAAGTCCCTATGGCAGGGTGTATATTTATTATTAATCCTTCAACATTAATTAGTTATCCAAACAATTTCTACAGTGAGGAATCTCTGAGTGGAAAATACCAATATATATCTAACCTACAAGGGAAAGGAGAGAGTGGAAGACTAGTCACTGCATAGGAAAGCAACAGGCTTCTGTTCTGATTGGATGAAATTCCATTGCCTAATGAGGAAGGACATGCATGTTTTCAAATGCCTTTTTAAATAATATGCAAATCGCCGAAACCAGTTTGGCTCAGTGGATAGAGCATCAGCCTGCAGGCTGAAAGGTCCTGGTTCGATTCCAGTCAAGGGCATATACCTTAGTTGCGGGCACATCCCCAGGAGAGGGTATGCAAGAGGCAACTGATCAATGATTCTCTCTCATCTGTGTTTCTAACTCTCTATCCTTCTTCCTTCCTCTCTGTAAAAATCAATAAAATATATTTAAAAAATAAAAAATAATATGCAAATGGAATACTGGTATTGACTTTACAACAACAATATCTGTTAAAATTGATAATATGTATACTGAGATAGGGCAGGTAAAGAGTTGATTAATTCAATGACTCAAAGTCTAAAGAATGACATGTATGGAAAAATTTAAAGATGTGAAATACACAAATAGCTCTTTGCACTGTTTTATTCAACAATACAAACATACCAAATATTTCAATCAAGGGAGCCAGATCATAATTCTTATCAATGCTAATACCAAGAGTGTAAAATGTGAGCAGGGCATTAAAAAAGGAAGATTTTTGTTTCAGGGACAAAAAAAAATTATCATTCAAGAATTTTAATTCCACCTAGCAGTTTTGTATACATTAAATTTATTGGTATATTTGTGCTAAATACATTAAATAACTCTAATGTAAAGGTAATAAAAACTCAAAGAATTGGTCTCTAATTGATCCCTTGATCTCTAAATATTTGTTAAAGTTTTAATTTTTAAAGATGTTAAACCAACAATGTAAGGTGTTTTTTGTTTGTTTGTTTGGTTTGGTTTGGTTTTTTGTTGATAGTTAGGCAAGTTCAACTATTTAGCTTACAATTTAGGGTGCAAATGATGAAGGGATAAATGTTACTTAATGATGTAAGTAATGCTTGAGACATCAGTATAGAAGATATTTGGTCTGCTGGTTTCCATATCTCCTGTACAATCCATGATAAAAAAAAAATAGATTGCCTTGTCTCTGCTTTAATTATTGCTTCCCTAAAGTTTTTTTTTCTAACTGCTAAGTTAGTATGCAGGTGACAAGAGTATTGCTGAACATTTTTAATAATAGATTATCATTCCTGCTAAACATGGAGACAGGTGAAAAATGAATGTGTCAGTGGATTCCATGCTCTGGAGGACATGGAATCTAGGAAAATTTTCAGTGAAAAAACACAAGCAGAGACACTGGAAGAACCTTTTGAGATGCAATGAAAATACTCTGGGGTAGCGGAAGTAGAGAAAGAGATAGGGAGGGAAGAGAGAGAAGAGGGAAGAAATATCTGATTCAGTTAAATAAGGATAAAATGGGTTTGTGGCCACATAATTCAAAATAAAATATAATTTTGGTAATTAAAAATAGTAATAGAACTTATTCTATTTGCACCTAATATTTTATATCTTAATTTTAGATAATTTATTTAGCAATTACCTGCAAATTCCTTATTTAGCCCATGGGTTGCCACTAACAAACTCTTGCTATTTCAACTTGTTTTTCTCAAAAAGTTATGTAAGTCAGTCATCCTCTGTATGTACTAGCATAAAATGTGTTATATTCTTGGTCCCACAGCAAGTAACAATAATAATTAGACCCACATAATCCACTTGAAAACTATAGATTAATTAAAATTGTACTAGTACTCGCTATTATTAAGCTTCAATTAAAAATATTAAGACATTGGACTTTGGAATTGTATGAGAACAATCAAAGACTGAAAATTAGATAAATCTTCTGAAACTAAAGAACTTTATAATTAGTAGTTGCTTTTGTCTTCTTTTCTTTATTTATTATTGTTAATCCTCACCCATGACTATTTTTCCCATGTGTGTTAGAGAGAGTGGAAGGGATGCCAAAAGGGAGGTAAGGGGGGAGAGAGAGAGAAAAACACTGATTTCCAAGACACATAAATCAGTTGCCTCCTGAATGTGCCCTGACCAGAAAGCCAGGATTAAACTGAAACCCAGTATTTGCCCTTGACCTAGAATCCAACAGGAGACACTTCAGTACTTGGGCCAATGTTCTAACCACTGAGCAAACCTTACAGGGCACAAGCGGTTGTAAAATATTAACCATAACAAAAATAGGATATTTAATCAAATAAATATATCAAATGTAATGCTACACATGGTAAATGTTATGCACTGAAGCTTCAGAGAGTGAACTCACAGAAGTCTTGGAGTGTTGCGTTTCAAACAGACATCCAGCCATATGTCATAGTCTCAACATCCCTGAAGTTCCAAAATAATGTTTTACAATATAAATCTATCTTTCCACATGGGCAAAACCTTCAGAATTATATAATCAAAGAATAAAGCATATTAAGAAGATGAAATTAATGCTTTAAATAAAGAATTCTTTGCTACAAGGTCTCTAAGAATTTGGAGCATACTTAAAATATGATGGAGTTTTAAACGTTTTTGTTTTTTGCTTACCAATATAGTGGACAGTTGAGTACTTAATGACTAGTTTTAAAAACTAATACTAACAAACAATTACTAACATTTAATAAGTGCTTACTGTGTGCCAGAAAGTCTTCTAATCTACACCTATGAAATAAGTTAATTCTCCCAGTAACAGAGTTAGACACTATTGGTTTGTCTATTAAATGACAAAGAAACTGAGGAATGGAGGGTCATTTTTTTAACCAGTACAATTTGGGTCCAATTTACTAAACTTTTTCCAACTATTGCTCTTCATAATTCTAAAAACATGAATGTGGTATCAAGGCCATGTGCCTTTCCTGGACCATCTAGGGAAGACTGGATTGAGTTCATGATATAACCCTGTTTATTAAAATCAAATATTTTGTGGAGGAAAGCTTTGTTCAAAATGTTATTTTGCAAACAAACAAACAAACACCCTGATATAAAAGTAACTCAAGAAGAATAAAATGATCTTTGATATCTCTCAATGTACAAATTAGAAGTAAAATGGTAGAAATAACCAAAACAAAATTTAAAATAACCCTGGCTACACATAAGTGTAGTAGAAAGAAAGACCTATCACAGGTGACATTAATTCTGGTTTTATGAATTTATGGACAATGTAATTTTGGGCAAGTCTCTTAGTGAACATATGAAATACCATCATCATTTTCTTTTGAAAATGATGAAAGTAAAAATATCTTACCAGACACTAAGACATTTGAAAGTATAATAATGATGGTATCAATTTAAACACATAGTCATAATTGAAATGCTAGCCAAGTGGACCAGACTTTTAAAATTCATGCCGAGAAGGCTGAATTCAAATCCCAGGTTCTTTTTAAGGCGATGAAAATGGCTGTGCAGGAGGGATTCAGAATTAGCATTCAATTTCACCCTCATTTGGGTGACAAGGCACTGTGCTAGCTGAACTCTCCTTCCATCGATATTTCCCACAGAACATTTTCCCCCGATCTTTTTGAGAAGCTGTGTTCTTTTTTGTCCTCCTGCTCTTTACACTTTCTTTTGGCTGAAAATAAACACCCTCTTCTCCCTTACCCTCCGTGCTTAGATAACCTCTGCTAATCCTTCAGATTTAGGGCTGTGTGACGGCATTCAGTTCTGAAGATGCTCAGAGTGACCCTGCTCTCTGCTCCCACTCACCCTTCATTTCCCCAGATGCTCACCACAGCAGTTCATGCTGCAAGACACTGTTTTAGTCCCAGTCTCCTCCATTCCTTTATCTGAGGAAGGAGCATTCTTTTATTTTTTTAAAAAATATTTCTTTATTGATTTCAGAGAGGAAGGGAGAGGGATAGAGAGAGAGAAACATCAATGATGAGAGATAATCATTGGTCGGCTGTCTCATGCACACCCCACACTGGGGACTAACCCCACACACTGGGCATGTGCCCTTGGCTGGAATCGAACCTGGGACCCTTTAGTCTGCAGGCCGATGCTCTATCCATTGAGCCAAGCCAGGGAGGGTGAAAGGAGCATTCTTTACTTGTCTTGACTGTATGCTCACGGAGCTAAGGACAGTTTCTGGCACACAGTAGGTGCTGAATAATTGTGGGAGAAGGAAGGGAGGTACCAAGAGAGAAGACCCAAAGAGAGGAAGAGAATTCTGTAAGTCAGGCAGATGACCACATTTCAACTCAATCTGACTTATTTGCATTTTGATGCAATTAGTTCCTCTTGGTTGTCTTAATTCTTCTGTACACTACATGCAATTTCAAAAGCAATTAAGTGAACTTCCCTTAGGAATTAAGGACAATATTATTAAATTCTGAAACATTTCGTGATCTTCGAGTATACAGGTATCGAACCATTGAATTCCTCTGCCAGGTGGGCTTGAGTTCTTTGTTATTTTCAAAATGTGTCAGAGAAAAGCTTGAAATGAGGGGGCAGATGGACACTTTGGGTGCCTGTGTGAATCTCCCCCCAATATTGAATTTCTCTTTTTTAAAGGCCTTCTGATTTTGTAAAGCCCCTGTTATTAGTTGAATAAGAAGACCCCTGCGGGTTCTTGCTCAGGCCTTCTCCCTTGGAGGGAGAAACCCATCTCAGAGCGTGGAAGGCTAATGTTAGAGGAAACCATGATGATGGCTCCCCACTCAGGCATGGGACTTGCAGTCAAAAAACTTTATTTTTCTCTGCTTCAGTTATTTTTTCTTTCCTCTTTTACTTTTCTCTTTGTGGAAAATTGCTATCAATGCCTATTTTGCGATCACTGATTAGTATTGTGCCAGTATGTCCTTTTGTAGCCCAGATTTTGATTTATAAATCTGTGGTTGCCCTTCGACCCGTAGCAATTAGACACTTATTGCAAAATGTAGTAATTTAGGATATATGGTAATATACTTGTGACTTCATTGTATGCTTTAAGTGGGGACATTTTGTATACTGGAATACTGAACTAATCTAGTAACAGAAATTATTGAGTGAGGAAAAGAAAGTGTTTGAGTCTTAACATTCAGACTTCATAAATATAGGAGAAAAATGTCAAAATAGCGTGTTTGCTTAAGATGGAATCACCTTTCCCAAATTAAGTTATTACACCTGTTTTATTCCTAAGAAGGAGATAACTCATTAAAAAAGGATGTCATTGATGTGTACAATCAAGGTGGTAATATGCTGGTCAGCACGCATAGAATCTCTGAATAACAGAAATGAGGAAAGGTGAGCAATTCCACCCATAGGATGGTAGAACAAATGCTCGTTTCTGTGGGAGAGAGACAAACTTTGACCTGCTGTGAGCCAGCTAGTCAGTTTAAAAGATATCCCTCTACCCCCCGCCGCTTATACACCCCCCATTAGAGTGAGCATGCAATTAAATTTTATTTTGTTTCCAGAATGACTGCATTTTTCAAACTAATTTTGAAAATTGACTAATTGACTCAAGGCTTTAAATCACTTACATATTATAATCCTTAAACCGAGCGATCTTAATTAATTAAATGCTTATTTACTGTTTTTATGACTCCCTAACAATCTCACAGGGTGATTACTGTGCAAGCACAATTACTCCTCAAGGAGACAGTCTTCTGCATCCAGCACTGCTTGGGGAAGGTGGAACAGACGTCAGTAGGCACGCTAGTGTAGTCAGTGCAGAAAAGCATTTCTCTTGTGGGGATTAGGGGCCACCCAAGTCTACCGGAGGAGTGAGTCCTCCTGTCCGGTGGGGAAGCTGTCTGGTGGGGAAGTCATTGTCAGCTGAATGGTGAGGCTTCCTCCATTCATGGCTCCCGTGGTCTCTGCAGATAAGAAAAGCTACAATGAAGCTGCTGTCACTCCCTGGAAGGAACATTAGGGACAGCGGAGGGTTCCAGGGAGGAAAAGAGAACTTCGTTTCTGTGTGTAATAACTCCTGAGTTCATTGGTCAGATCCACTGGATGAGCCTTCAAACCTGACAGTTTAATTTTAATGTACGTTTTCTTTGCCTTTTCTCTGATATCTCCTGCCCATGATGAATTTAGCTTCAGTTCATTTTCACTACAATACACAGAAGATTCCTCTGACAAGATAATTACTCTGGGCTATTTGATAAGGTATTTTTAGTTTACAAGGCAGAGAAAGAAAGGAAGCAGTGCTTACCAAATACAAATATGTGGCTCCAGTGTGCTTTACAAACTCCTTTCTGTTTTTCTTCCTTGTCTCTTCCTTCTGACACAGATCAATAACAGAGGTAACTCAGGTGGCCACCTGTCCCTTGTTTATTTGAGGTTATTCCTTTTATTATCATCTCATACTCTTCACTACTGATAATTATGGAAAGCTTATTTTGAAATGAGTTTATTCCCTGAAATAGGATCCCTTTATACAAAAATGAAGAGAATGCTTGGCATATTTTCTTTTATAAAATGAAACCTGCTTAAAGAATGTATAGTCAGGTCATAATTAGTTACTATTTTAAGAGCACACTCTAAAACACATGTCGACTTTTCTATGTGACATGATAGGCCTTGGCTAGGTGTTAGATTTGGAAGTGAGAGTTTTCTGATGATTGATCTGCACTTAATTTTCTTGTTCAAATTGCTTATGCTAAGTGGGAAATGCATTTGCCAGGTACCAGAATGGCATTAGTTATTTAAAATGTCTTTATGGAGCCCAGCTGGCGTGGTTTAGTGGTTGAGCATGAATCTGTGAACCAGGAAGCCACTGGTTCAATTCCTGGTAAAGGCACATGCCACGGTTGTGGTCTTGATCCCCAGTAGGGGGTGTGCAAGAAGGCAGCTGCTCAATGATTCTCTCTCATCATTGATGTTTCCATCTCCTCTCCCTTCCTCCCTGAAATTAATAAAAATATACTAAAAAATAAAATAAAATGTCTTTGTGGAGCAGAATGAAATGAACTGAGTGTTAAATTTTGATTAATCAACAAGTTATATTTTGTCAGATAAGAAGAATTTTACTACATATATGTGAAAATTAAATTTATGTAGTGAACTGTAGTGTGAAAATTAATTTACTTACACTGGGTTGATTTAGGGATCATTTAAAGAAAAAAATCAAGATACTTAAAATGTATTCTATTATTTTGTGTCTGTGAAGCAGAAACTACATCATAGTATAATATTTTTCTATTTAATATTATGCTTTACTAGAGGCCTGGTGCACAAAATTTGTGCACAGGATGGGGGGTGTCCCTCAGCCCAGCCTGCAGCCTTCCAATCTGGAACCCCTTGGGGGATGTCTGATTGCCAAGGGATGTCTAAACTGGCAGTTGGACATCCCTCTCACAATCTGGGACTGCTGGCTCCCAACCACTCAGCTGCCTGCCAGCCTGATTGACCCTAATCACTCTCCCTGATAGCCCCAAACCACTCCCTTGCCAGCCTGATTTATGCCTAAATGCTTACCTGCCAGCATGATCATTCCCAACTGCCCTCCCCTTCTGGCCAGATCACCTCCAACTGCCCTCCCTTCTCAGCCTGATTGTCCCCAACTTCCTTCCCCTGCAGGAATGAGGGGACTGGGGGACTGAGGATGGATGAAGCGGGGCTGAGGGGACTGGGCACCACCATCTTGTGGCTGGGGGACTGCGAACTTGTTAGGGTGTGGCGGTCAATTAGTACATTCCCTTTTTTTTTTTTACTGTGGTTGCCGCCATCTTTGTGAGGTTGTGTCAATCAATTAGCATATTCCCTCTTTATTAGATAGGCTGTAGTACTAGAGGCCCTATCCATGAAATTTGTGCAGGAGTAGGCCTTTGCAGCCCTGGCTTCCTTGGCCCTCCTAGCCCCAGCTTCGTCCAGAAGATCTTTGGAAAGTTGTCCAGAAGGATGCCCGGATGGTCATTCTGCTGTTTGGCCTTTTGGTTGATTTGCATATCATGCTTTTATTATTATAGATTATTATAGATATCCTTCTTATTTTCAAATTCTAGTGTTAGATAGTCCATCACATGGACTATCACATACCTTATATATTTTGTTTAATCAAATTAATGTTGCCTGTTATTATTTGTTCATTCAGAAAATAAAATATCAGCGCTGGCATTAGGCAATCATTAATTTTCATGAAGTATGATCTGTTCAAGGGGGTTTTTCATTAAGCTATTTTTACTCAGCAGTGATCTGCCTAAAGGAAATGTAGCACTTCTTCTTTGGTCTGTTTATCACTTTCTCGTTGACAATTCTCACTTCCTTAATATCCTAAATTCCAGGTTTCCTCAAGGAATTACCTTCCTGGCTGTTATTTTTACCTAGATATTTATTCACACCTTTTCATTGTATTGTGTGTGTGTGTGTGTGTGTGTGTGTGTGAATTATAAGTCAACGTGCTTTCCCAAGACGTCTTTTCTGATATCGTTCTGCTGATGGGTATTTAGAGTAAGGGGCTTGGAAAACATACTCTTGTAGATTAGGAGGCTGGGACATGTATACAAACACAGAGAATAATAAGACAACCACAAAATGCTGTGATAGGGTTTACCCTGCAATACACTGACCACCTGGTGTGGTGTCAGATGCCATCTGTTGAAGGGTGTGGGACCCACAGGAATGATGCCACTTCAGATGATATTCAGTGGTTTGGCTCATCGCCTGATTGCTCTCCTGCAATTCTGACCAACTGGACACAAACCCAGGTGTTCTCATGACTCCCATCAGATTTGATAATTCATTAGAATTACTCAAATTAATTCAAGAAAGCTCTCTAGTTATGATTGCAGTTTTATTACAAATGAGGAGGACCAGGCCTGGCTAAATGGAGAGAAACACAGGGGAAGGTCTGGTAGAATCTCAATCATAGAACTTCCCTGCCCCCACCCCCCCATCAGCATGCCCCTCCCTCCAGGGACATTGATGTGTTCACCACCAGGAAGTTTCGCTGTCCAAATTTTTAGGGAGGTTTCATCCTGAAGGCACGGAATATTGAAATGTTGACGCACAGCCACATGATTGAACTCAATTTCTAGCTCCCCAAGCCTCCCTGGCAATCTAATCTCCTGGTTGTTCTTTCTAAAGATCTGGGCCCGCCCTGGGTAATCTCCTTAGTATAAACTCAGGTGTCAACCAAAGGGCCCATAAAGAGCAGAGACCCTGATGTTCCTCAGGTTCCCTCCCAAGAGCCTGGGACAAAGCCCTGTGGGATTCTTTATTACACAATAATGATGAATGCGGGATTAAATGTAAAAGTATATATTTCATCTTGGTAAGGCACATCACTGCCACCTACGAGAAGTATGGTTTACAAAATAGGTTAGCCTTTGAAAAATGATTTCTAAATCAGCTTAAGTGTGTCGCAAGGGTATTTCACTTTTTGCTAGTATGCTTTCTCTAAATTCTGCTTGCATTTTGGTTAAACATTTGAAATTTTAATGAAATTATTGAATAAATGGTTTTCCAAAAATAATATGGGAAGCTTTTAATTAATAAAAATATTAAAAATAAAGCTTGTGAAGAGAAACACAGTAAGATGTTTCTATAAAAATCAAGGGTAACTAAACAAACTAAAAACTGATAGCACAGAAGCTTTGGGATATCTTGCTCTGTGTGACTAACTGGATGAAATTCCTTTGTTTATTTAGATCAACTTGTTTGTTTTTCCTACCAGAGTGGAATAAAAATGAGAAGGCCTAAGATTGCAAAACATATAAATTTGGTGAAACACTCACAAGAATAATTAATAGGCAACTAATTTGACATGCTTTCTCTTTGAAAAAATATTTGTTGAAGGCACTCTGAGTAGAGGCAGAAAGATGTGACTTGCACAAATATTTGGGCTGAAAGAATTACACATTTTGATATGCAAAATTCAGAACATCTGGAAGTTATCAGAATTTGATATGAGATTAGCAGATACTTACTACCAGAAAATATATTTTTTCTCAATTAAAAAAATTAGCAATCTATTGAGAAAAGTTAATGTAAATGTGAAGCAATGTCATTTTTGCTAACATAAAATGAACTCTTGAAGAAAATATATTAAAAAATCAATATTGCTATATTAAAAGTCTTCAGATTAATACTAGCTAAACAATGTTAGACTTAGATACAGAAATTTATTAAAGTATATAGGTATGTATCAAGAGTTATTATTCTACTTAATTTTTAAATGTTAGACACACTTAACTTCTTAAATTAGTATACATGCATTGTTTTTATTTGTTAGAAATAATTTTACTTTGAAAATAATTTGATAGGACTATTTTTAGTTCCATCAATACAATAAAATCAAATTATTGTCAGGATGATGGTAATTTTTATTCTTTTTAGGGCTTACTTTAATAAAAATGGTACTTTTTATTCTTTTTAGCGCTTACTTTCACTTTTCAAAATTGTGTTAGTTTTTTACAAAAGATACAATGGCCTCCACCTACTTATCAATGCATATTTGCAATTGCTTATGTAATGGATATCTATGAAATATGACCATTTAGGAATTATAAGCATTTATGCCTTAGCAAATTACCCAATAAAATTTAATATCTCAATGTTTCTTGTGTGGCATGCTGTTATTATGATTATAAACTCAGCAGTTGTTGTTGAAATCATATAGCTTATCCTCCTAATAGAATAAATCATCCTGACAGTTACTTATCTACCTCATTGTAGGTCATTTGGAAGAAGAGTGCATTCTAGAAAAAAAACACAAAAGCCTTTTATTTATATAGTTGTATCTCATTTGATCTTTTTCTTTAATTTCTTTATTGATTAAGGTATCACATATTTGTCCTCATCCCCCTATCCCCACCCCAAACCCCTCCCCATGTATGTCCCACCCTTCTGTTGTCCGTGAGCACTGGTTAAGCTGATATGCATGTATACAAGTCCTTTGGTTGATCTCTCCCTCTTTCCCCCACCCTCCCCTACCGTCTTTCAGACAATTTATGTTTATTACTTTAACTTTCCTTTTAGCGGTTGCTGAAACCTCACATTCTGTGGGAATGATCTAGACATTGGACACTTTATCCCTAGACAGATTTTCATATGAGGATCAGGTTACCGCTGCTCTCACGATGACATTGCGCCTGCTTGGCTTTTCCAGGCAGAAAGGCTAGAAGGAAGATGATAGTGTTAGGCTTTATTGAGAGGCAGATGACTTAATTGCCATCCTGAGCAAGACTTGGAGGCCACCTCTTTTTCCCAAATGTGCCAGCCTCTCAGCAGGCGTGGACTGACCTCAGTGCCAGGGCACCTTCCCGGAATCTATAGTGATTATGCTCTGAGCCCAGCGTCCAATTCAGGGCCAATATTCTGAAGACCCACTGCTTTAGCCACGAGCAATGAACAATTCCACATAGTCGTTTCCAAGTTAGAATTTTCTAGGTGCTCCATTTTCTAACAATGATGTAAAAGCTGCCTATATATATAATTGATTTTTTATAGAGAGGAAGGGAGAGGGATAGAGAGTTAGAAACATCGAGGAGAGAGAAACATTGATTCAGCTGCCTCCTGCACTCTCCCTACTGGGGATGTGCCCAAAACTAAGGTACATACCCTTGGCCAGAATGGAACCTGGGATCCTTCCATCCACAGGCCAACACTCTATCCACTGAGCCAACCCAGTTAGGGCAAAGCTGCCCTTTTTGACTACTGAAGATGTAAGTGTTTAATAATGAGGACCTTGGAGAATTTGGGGTTGTCAGATCAAGGTGTATCATATTGAAGAAACGGAATGAGCAGGAAAAGCAAACTAAGAAACGCCAAAAGGGAACATCACTTCATTGGGAAATGTTAGAGGAATTTGCTCTTTTTACCTTAATGGTGGTTAAAACAAATAAGGCTTTGGACTCTCCGTGACTTTAGAGGTTGTGATACGTCTATGGGGAGAGGGGTGAGGAAGATACATGTCCAGAGTGAGGAGAAAGAAAGCTTGAGAGATGTGTCCAATTTTAATTTAGACATGCAATTATTAAGTAGAGATGTGATCTCCAACAATGAACTTGATCTGCCAAAGGGCAATCCACAGAAAAGACTGGGGTAGGGATCTAGGGGAGTAAAGGAATGAGCAGTGCAATTCGAGGGATTTGGGATGAGAGAAAGTAAAGGGTCTTTGGAAGTTTACATATAATCATGGGGAGATATATACAACGAAGGGATTAAGAAAGGATGTTGAGCTTTAGACAGAGAACAGTGGTCATTTCAGTTTGAGAAAAAAATGGGACATTATCTAAGGTCCTCACTTTCTATGCTGACATCCAGAGTTCCTTGGAAATAATGTTAATGAAGAGAAGTCACACAAGGATTTGAGTTAGGGTTTCTGTAGAAGCTCAGGAGATTAGCTGTTTTGATATAAAAATAGCCAGTCTACTCATGAGCATGTCTGACCCTTGAAAATACAGTTTTGAACTATGCTGGTCCACTTTGATGTGGATTTTTTTTAAATAATCACTGTAAATATATTTTCTCTTCTTTTTTAGCTTTTTAAGAAAAATAATGTATTTTATTGATTTTTTACAGAGAGGAAGGGAGAGGGATAAAGAGCTAGAAACATCAATGAGAGAGAAACATTGATCAGTTGCCTCCTGCACACACACACATACCGCCCCCCACTGGGAATGTGCCTGCAACCAATGTACGTGCCCTTCACTGGAATCAAACCCAGGACCCTTCAGTCCACGGGCCCATGCTCTATCCACTGAGCCAAACCAGTTTTGGCTTTTTTAGCTTTCTTTATTGCAATAATACAGTGTGTATCATGTCTTAGAACATGTAAATTATGTGCTAACCAGCTGTTTGGGTTATTGGGAAGGCTGCCAGCCAACAGTAGGGAAGTTTTGGGAGAGTCAAAAATTATAGGTAGATTTTCACCTGTGTGGGGATGGGTTCCCCAGTGTTTTCTAGGGTAAAATGTAATTTAAAAAGATACAATTGTTTGAACTTCTGGACGTAGGAGAAGAAAAATTCAAAAAGTCTCAATCAAATAAGCCAAGATTAGTTACATAGTTATAGAAATGTTTCTGAAATTTTCTATTGTGCCTTTAAGAAAAAAAATGAGAATTTCAGAATTTCCTAAGTGAACATTTTGCAAGGTTTTAAGGAGAGTGATTATCAACATGTGTTTTTTTTTTTTTTTTTCACACCAGAGTGTTTTGATGTGGGTGTTTTGTCTTGGGAACATTTTAAAGTAGCTTCATTAAAACAGCTATAAAACTGTAAGAAGAAAATGGTTTTAAAGAAATCTTTACTTAGTCTGTCTGCTCTCTATCTCCATCTCTGAGTCTCTGTTACACTCAGAAAAAAAGCTAAACGTTATGGATGACCTGAGCTGCTCATGCGCATGTTGAACAGTTTGTCAGACCAGAGGACCGCACCCTAAGGTCAAATTGGCCTTAACAGATGCACACTACGTACTCAGGGGCCATTTAACAGCCCCTCACCCTTTTTACTGGACTTTTTGTTTCTTGCTGGTTGCCTAAGGATTGTTCTTCAGCCCCTCAGGGCAGATTAGGTTATGGGGTGTCCAGGGAAGTAGGTTTTCTTTATGGTGTTGACCAGGTTTTAAGATCTGCTACATGCTGTCTCTGTAGGAAAAAGAGCACTGTGGTCGCCTTGGGCTGAGATCCTTCCTCTTAGGACAAACCTGAATTCCGTTAGGTTCAAAGTCTGTGAGCAGGGCCGTGTTATATTTGATGAATAAGAGCCTTCTTCTGTATTACCTCTGATCTGAGTCATGAGATGATAGCATCACCATGGCAAGGAAACTCAGGGGTCTTCCAGCTCAACATCCCTCCTTACTTTAGAGCCTCCTCTACCTCCCTGCCCTCTAATGACTTGCTTTACACATTCACGGCCTGGGAGTCACGCTTTCATGGGGAAGCCTACTTCATATCGCAGCGGGCCTTCTGTCATTGATGATAAGCTCCTTCTGTCCTTCAGAATTGCAGCTTCTCTTTTCCTGTCTGGGCTCACAGGTGCTGTGCGCTATTAGGTGGAGTAGGAAAAGGTAAAATCAGGTGCAGGCTGGGGGTCCTATAACCACCTGTGATGTTGGGGTCCAGTGGGAATTTGAGGTAAGTGGGGAAAAGCAGAGATGTCAAACACGTAAGTGACAATATTTCTCCTTTGCCTTTCTTAAAGTTAGGGTAGTTGCAGAGTACTTCCAGACATATCTTCGTGATTAATTTTATCCTTCTCATCTGATCTTCCCTTAAGTCTATATTCCACTATGTTTGTCTCCACCAGCTAATAAGAGGATCTGCATTTACAGTGCCTTTCATTGTTCATATACATGTGTCCTACAGGATACATTTATTCTTTTTTTAAATATATTTTATTGGTTTTTTACAGAGAGTAAGGGAGAGGGACATAGAGTTAGAAACATAGATAAGAGAGAATAATCGATCAGCTGCCTCTTGCACATCCCCCACTGGGGATGTGCCCGCAACCAAGGTACATGCCCTTGACCTAAATCAAACCTGGGACCTTTCAATCCACAGGCCAATGCTCTATGCACTGCGCCAAACCGATTTCGGCCATTTATTCTTATATGAACCAAAATTACCTCTCATAGGTATTAATTTTGAGGACAGACCTATAAAATCAGCACTTAGTATTAAAGAAAAAACGTCATGACACTCATTACAGCATTAAGGCAGACTTTCTTCCAGAGGAATATGGCCATAGGTGTAAGGGGATACCCCAAAGAGGCTTGTCCATGGGGAGACCCACGGGCTCAACAAGGATCAACGAGGATACTGAGGGGAAGAGCCAGGCAAGGGTCAGTGGGGGGAAATTGCTAAGAGGAAACATCCGGGCTAGTGGGGAGTCCTGGCTGATCGGACATCACCTAGGAGATGGGAGAGA
Source organism: Vespertilio murinus (assembly GCA_963924515.1). Taxonomy (NCBI): domain Eukaryota; kingdom Metazoa; phylum Chordata; class Mammalia; order Chiroptera; family Vespertilionidae; genus Vespertilio; species Vespertilio murinus. The sequence continues at coordinate 7,889,897 of OZ004705.1, forward strand.
TGAGGATGTGGGTAAGATGCTGACAGTGACAGATATGGTGGGGGGTTCTGACAACACTGATTTAGCAGGAGTTTTGCTAAAATGGAACAATCACAATATACGAACCTGGATGCCCCAAAGTAAGAACCTATTTAAGACATCAACTCCTGATCTGTGTCTTTCCTTCAGTTCTCCCTTTAAAGCTAAAAGCTGGTAAATAAAAATTGTTTCAGACGTGACATTTCCAGCACAAAATCAAATGCAGCGATGACATCATTGTCATGGAAATCTGTCCGTTTACTCAAGAAATGTGTTTCAGGGATTTTGCTGGCTTATGTTTGTGGATAGAAATACTTAATAAGTAGTATAAAGTAATAATCTGGACACGGTAGTGTTTAGATTGCATATGTGTAAAGAATTGTGGCATTGCAAAGGGACACTCCAATTGCCCTTGGAAATAAAACACTGTTAAAATTAGCCGAAACCAGTCTGGCTCAGTGGTAGAGCGTCGGTCTTGGGACTGAAAGGTTCCGGGTTCGATTCCGGTCAAGGGCATGTACATTGGTTGCGGGCACATCCCAGGTAGGGGGTGTGCAAGAGGCAGCTGGTTGATGTTTCTCTCTCATTGACGTTTCTAGCTCTCTATCTCTCTCCCTTCCTCTCTGTAAAATATCAATAAAATATATTAAAAAAAAACACTGTTAAAATTAGTTGAATGTCAGATTATTTGAGTTCATTGCTGCTTTTTTTCCTTTCCTTTCTTTTCTTTTTCTTTTTTCTTTCTTTCTGTTTTTCTTTTTTTTTTTTTTTGCTAAAGGGTGTCAAAAACAGCAACTTTTTAAATTCACAATTTGATTTGGGAGCACTGCTCAGACATTAAAGGGAATGCACCGCCACTGGAGTTAACAGAGGAGCAGATTTAATGAAGCCTCGGCAGTTCTTTGGAGAAATGTGATAGATTTCACTACAGAAGTTATTTATAGACCAGCCTTTCTCCCAGCTGAAGCTCAGCTCCCAAATTTGAGTGTTAACCACTTCCTTGTTCGTGGATTTCTCTTGCAGATTTGCTCTGGGAGAGAGCAAATCAGCGGTCAGTGTGTGGATATTTTAAAATATCATTTTTGGATTTGGATGTGTGCTAATATAAAACCAATGGCTTTATGTTTTGTAATTAGTTACCTTTTTGGCTACTTAGGAATAATATAAAACTGCTTTTTAAAAATAGCCAGACTCTTGCACCTCATATGTAATTGAAAAACAATCATTTGTGGAAAAATGTTCACTACATTATTATCATAAATTTGTGGGGGTTTTCCAATAACCATTTTTGCTTCTAATGGTGGGGTATTATATATTTTTTATACAGTAATCCTCCATAGTTAGTAAATTGTACAGATAAAAAAGCAAATTTATAATTACCATAAATAGGTACCACTGTTGAAAAAGGATATCTGTTAAAATAAATACCCTTAAATAATTAAATTTCATATCATGATACTATTATCTAAATCAACAGAGTCATTTGTAAAGCAGTATTTTACCATTTTTTTAAAATAAAGATAACTTTCCCCATCACCAACTTTCTATTACTTTATAATACTCTCCAATTTTTCAACGATGTAATTTCTTTGGTGACATTTGAGAGTTCTATTAGTATCTTGAAACATCATTCATTTTTATCTATACTTGAACTTATGAGCATAATTCTTCATGAAACCAAAAAAGAGCAGATTTTACTAGGAATCCTCGTATGGTTCCATTTTTCGTGTTTCACGTGAAATTAGATGTGTAATCAATAGGAACAGGATATATTTTTTACTCTTTGATCCTGGGTTGATTAGTTGTCCATTTTTGTTCCCTGACCAATTCTCCATTGTGACGCCTAACCAGGAAATTGGGCAGAAAATTCTGACAGACATGCATATCCCAGAATACAAAGGGACTTTCCAAAATCAGGCCAGTGAAGTAGAGAGCTACAATGGACCGTTATGGGATGCAAGTGCGTAGAAGAGTTTTACTTGAGAAGAGGGATAATGAGTTGCCACTCGTGGATGATTAAGATCTGTATGCTTAAGACGATGTAATTTACTTTTTTTGTGTATGGCTTTCAAAAATAGTGTGATTTCTCTTCTCTTTTTCTAACAAATGCGAAACCCATACAAGTGAAAATTAGCTGCAGCTGTGATTTTATGAATGGTTTCCTAGAAACTACACTGAGGGAAACTTCAGTCCACGGATGAGTTTTACATGCTCTTCTGAGGACATGCAGATGGGAGTTTTGTGAGTTTTCACAAGACTCACAAAACTCCCATCTTAAATTATATATTTACCAAATATATAATTTTGCCACCAAAATACAGTAAATCTATACTTGGAATGATGGTGTCACGTATTTTCAGGTTTAAGTTAACATTTAAATAAGTTCTGTCCTTATGGGATGGACACATGTACATACTTTAACAGTGGAAGTTTCAGTAGCTGTCCATTACAATGAAAAACTTGTTTCCGGAGAAGTAAGTGTGTCACATTGGCCACTCTCTCCTGGGAGTAGAGTTTCGGGGGCCCCAAGAGACAAGCATTGTGAGAGACCCACCCCCCCCCCCCCAAAGAGAATAAGGTGCGGTAAAGGCCTTTATCTGTGTGGAGTTACATTCTTCGGGTTTCAAGGTTCCATGTATTTTAACCCAGACTTGGATTCAACAAAGCAGAAGCAGGGCCAGTGTCTGAAGTGCCCACTTGATCTTGCAGCCGGGTCCAATACAGAGTCAGGCTAGATGCAGCCCATCAGTCCATTGCTTGGGTACCATAGGATCATGAGGCACATGGACAAATGCAGGGGAGTGCACCCCTGCAATAGGAGAGGAGGGGAGGGGAGGGGAAGGGAGAGGAGAGGAGAGGAGAGGAGTTTAAATATTCAGGTTTTGTGCCCTTGCAGTGGCCACCTTATTGAGGCCATTGACTTGTTCCCATGTGTGATGGACACAGAAGCATCTTACTGGACATGCCTCCCAATTGCCTTTATCCAGTCCCTTTTTCCCCATGGCTCAGCGGGCAACTGACTTGGAGAGTGTGTTAAATTTCAGCTTACTAGCAAAACTGAATAAATGGCATGCCTACAGTATCTAATCTCCCCTTTACCCCTTCCCTGCTAAATAATAACCAGATTATCACAATGGTATCAAACCATTGTATTCCAGTATTTATCTTTGTTAAAAGATAAACCTAGGGGTCATTGCATTTTTTGCTTATTCACACAAACAAGGAAATCCCGTATCATCTTGCAGTGTAGGGTTATTATCAGCATTTATTTCTTTTGTTAAGTCTAGGCTTATAAAGTTTGTTTATGTAAAGTTTATTCTTTGATTCTTACTTTATGCAGGGCATTGGTACTTAGTAGTCTTGGTAAAAAAAAAATAAACTAATTCAGAAATAAGTCTTTTTTTAGGTTTAAAAACTACTTGAGGAGATAAGATATGCATATAAACTAAATTGATGACAGGCCCGAGACAAGTTATTAAATACATGGTTTTGAATGCTGAAAAAAGATGTTGATGTTTATCATATTGTACTCTTAGAACATGTTCTATTCAAATAACCACATTTTTTCTTTGCCAAAACTCTTATTCTCTCTGAACAAAGACTTGGGAAGATGTATTAAGTCTGGAATACAACAGAGTCCCTGATTAAAAGGGTCACCAGGCTGAAAGATATTGTCTGAGAGACTCTTTTCTCATCACAGCATTTTATATATTTCACAGATAAAAAAAAATATTTAGTGTTTATTTATAAAATTTATATACCACATCCAGAATTAGGACCTAAAGTAGTATAGCAACCAAGCATGATTCATCAAATCAAATCAGATAGATTTTAATAAGATTTGATGTATGTTCAGCACTTTGTTTCAAAATACACTCAATTAGCTAAGCACAGGTTGGGGTCAAAATAATAATAATTGTATTGCAAAGACATAGCACAAGTACCTTTGTGTTATTTTATTGTACGGATTCCTATTCAATCAAGCAAGCTCTATAATCAACTCAACCCTTCTGAATGGACAGAGTCTCCAAGTGCCTGGACACACACCCCTTTACATAGCCAGAACGTTTAAGTGCTGCTGTCCAACAGCTCAGCGTAATAGCTTCTCCGACTTTCATCAAGAGCTGGTTTCAGCTGAGTTCTATTGGAAACACAAACCTAACAAAAACGGCCGCAATCCTGTCCCTGGAAAATACGTAGGACAGCCTGGGCCTCTCGAGTGACTCCCACCTGCCTCGGGCCTGTCACAGCTCCTAGCCGAGAGCATCAGAGGCCTTCTAACGGAGCTGCTGCTCCAACAGAGCTGTTGTCACCCCCGAAGTGTTCATCGAGGCATCACCTCAGGAAGAGAGCACACGGATTCATTTTCATTCTGTATTCAAATGTACAGATGATAAATCCTGTGTACTTTCCCCCTTACTCATTATCTAGAGCTTATCATTACTGATCTTCCAATCATCCCAAAAGAGAAAAGATAAGACAGTGAACCTCAGCATCCTCTTTCGTCCGTTTTGTGACAAAACTATCGTGGAGTCAAATTCACATTATGTCACTTAGATTTTGTAGCTCTGTGGAGAAGTCGAGGTGTTCTATGCTACTGCTCAGCCCACTACCTGGTGGGGTTGACAGACCCAAATAAGGAGTGATAAAGTGTGGTAAGTGCCGTGGTTCGGAGTTCAAGACTCAGTGAAAGGACACAGCGGCCTCACTTAGCCAAGTCTAAAGCAGCCTAGAGGTGTCTTCCAGAAGTGAACAGTTGAAGCAGATTTGGGGACCACTAGGTTAAAGCAGGGGTGGGACTGGGGTTCTGGGTGTGCGAGGGAAGGCGTGACTGCAGTCACAGAGGGTAAGGCCCCTGCAGTTGGAGAGTGGGGTGATGGAGGATGTGCAGCAGGTTTTAGCTCTGGAGATCTGTGGTAGACAGGATTTGGGAATAAGAAATGATTGCATTTTGTACAGAATTATGATAGCACTTAGGGGAACTTTATTAGCATACTGTGGCACTTCCATTGCTACTTTATAGATTCCTCTCTACAATGGACATTTGGTAGCAGTATGTGTAGAGCACAGCCCACAGATTTTATTCAGTTTGTAGCAGAGCAATATGTTGGGCCGTATTCTCTTAGATTACAAATACTTTTTGCATAGATATAATGAAATGTTCATAGTGAACATTAAGTAGACCATATTAACAAAGATTTGTGTGTTTCATCAGAGCAATACAGACATACGCACACTGTACTTTGGGCTCCAATTTTATTCTGTTATATGAAAAGGAGTTCAGATTCATTTTGCCACTTCATTTTATAGACATACATTTCTTTTCTTATCTTCAAATTATATGATATTAAAAATGCCCGCTAGAAAGGTTAACACACCATGACATACTTTTATCAAGCAGAATGCATCAGGTATATATTATCAGATTATTATAATTAGGACATGTGGAGTTTGGACAACTCAACAAGAAAAAATAAAAATATCAGTAGTAAAATGTATAAAATAAAGAAATGTATGATATATGTATTGTGAAATCTATAGAAATAACAAAAACATGGTATAATAATTACATAATTATAATGAAATAAAATAATAATGATAAAAATTAAAACCTAATAAAATCATGAGATAGCATGTTTTACTATTTTACCACTTATATAATAAAAGGCTAATATGCAAATCAACCAAACAACAAAATGACCTGTAGGTCGCTATGATGTGCGCTGACCACCTGGGTCATTCGCTCAATGTAGGAGCTGCCCCCTGGTGGTCAGTCAGAACCTTGGCTCAAGGCTGGCAAGCAGAGTGGTGGTGGCAGGAGCCTCTCTTGCCTCTGCAGCAGTGCTAAGGATGTCCGACTGCCAGCTTAGGCTCGCTCCCCATGGAGAATGGGCCTAAGCCATCAGTCGGACATCCCCTGAGGGATCATCCTCCAAGGGCTCCCAGATTGCAAAAGGGCACAGGCCAGGCTGAGGGACCCCCCCTGAATACACGAATTTTGTGCACTGGGCCTCAAGTATATTATAAAATTAGAACAACCCAGCCAGTGTGGCTCAATGGTTGAACATTCATTGACCTATGAACCAGGAGATCACTGTTTCAATTCCCTTTCAGGGCACATGCCCAGGTTCCAAAACCAGTCTTTAGTAGGAGGCACATAGGAGGCTGTTGATCAACGATTCTCTCTCATCATTGATGTTTCTCTCTCTCTCCCCCTCTCCCTTCTTCTCTGAAATCAGTAAAAATATATTTTTTTAAAAATCAGAACAGTCAAAGATAGAATAGCTTTGTGGGGGGAAAAGTCATTCTCATATATTTTTGGTTGTTATAAACATTTTGGCATAACTTTTTGAAAAGTCATTAAGCAAATCTACCTATAGTCTTAAAAAATTTATACTGTTTAACTTCAATATTTGAGTTCTATCTGAATTAACAAAAGTATACAGTAAAAGCCATTTTTGCAAAGATATTCATTGCACCATTCTTTACAATTATGTAGAACTGGAAATAACTCAAATACCCTGATTAAAGAAACTAGGGACTATCCTGACAATAAAATATTTTAGAGTCTTTAAACCTAACTGTATAAAATTGGTATTTTCTTACATTGTTAAAGCAAATGAAGTAATTATACATTGAGTCACTTAAAATTATAGAAAAGAATATACAATATGTGTGTGTGTGTGGGCATGAGCATGCATCATGCAAAATGTTTGTTTTCAAATAATGTTGAATCATACATACATTTTTCACTTCTGATTTCATGTTTTCCATATTTTCTATTGTGCATAAGTTCATTTTTATAGTTAGGAAATTCAAAAATAAGTTTGTAGATAGAACACATGGGATTAAGAAAGGGAGAATGAAAGCAACTGGGATTTATGAATATCTAATATGCCAGGGCTATGGGATATTATACTTAAATCTGAGATATAGATATAGATATTATTTCCATTTGATAAATGAGATACTAGTGTTTTGAGGGATTTGGAATAATTTGAGATTTATGAAACTAGTTGTTGGTTACAAATAGAAAGAATTGGACCAGGTTTTTAAACTCCAACCTGTTGAACTAATATGCCTTCTCTTTCTATATTGCTTCTCTAGGAAGTCAGAAGTTGAGGAAAGACCATTAATTGTTACATGGAGGGGGGAAGGAAAGCCCACTGACACAAAGTTAACATGTTGATTAGAAATTCTATCTCACAATATATGAGACTTGGAAACTAGCAATATATGAGACTTGGAAACTCCAGGTCTAAGTCCATATTAAAATTGCTTCTAAGGTTTTTGATAACATTGATGTTCTTTGGTTTTTCACTATTACAAAAATATTTTTATTATTGGTGTGTGTGTGTGTGTGCGCGCGCGCTTTATACTGATTATCCCAGTTTAATTAATCACATTATTTTACAATTGTGTTTTTTTTATAATTTTCTTTTTTATATATATTTTATTGATTTTTTTTACAGAGAGTAAGAGAGAGGGATAGAGAGTTAGAAATATCGATGAGAGAGAATCATCAATCAGCTGCCTCTTGCACACCCCCCACTGGGGATGTGCCCGCAACCAAGGTACATGCCCTTGACCACAGGCCAACGCTCTATCCACTGAGCCAAACCGGTTACGGCTATTTTACAATTGTTAAGTAACAACTGGCTTCTTTAAATCAATTGGGTTTGTCGTTTTTTTACTTTATTGCTTTTTCAAAAATATACATTGATATTGCATATAAACTATGTTAACTCAGACTAAGTCTTTTTATTAGGCAGTTAGAAAGAGCATGGGATATAATCTTACAGTTTTATCAGATACCAGATCGCAGTTAGGCCACTTACCAGCAATATAACTTGGGACAAATGATTGAGATTTACAAAACTTTATTTCATAACTAGAGGCCTGATGCAGGAAATTCGTGCCATAGCCTTGGCCCCTCCTGCCATGGTGGCTGCCTCTGCCTCGGCCCCCACCCACTGCAGCTTTGTTCAGAAAGAAGGACGTCTGGAAGGAAGTCTGGTCTAATTAGCATATTACACTTTTATTATTATAGATGAGCAACTTTATAATAAAATTTATTTCACAGGATTGCTGGAGAAATTATTATGTATCTAGAGATCATCCTAGATATTATTTCTTACTTAGCAGTTATTTAATTCATGATTATTATTCTTTTTTTTTAAGTATATTTTATTGATATTTTACAGAGAGGAAGGGAGAGAGAGAGAGAGAGCTAGAAACGTCAATGAGAGAGAAACATCGACCAGCTGCCTCTTGCACACCCCCTACCGGAGATGTGCCCGCAACCAAGGTACATGCCCTTGACCGGAATCGAACCCGGGACCTTTCAGTCCACAGACCGACGCTCTACCACTGAGCCAAACCGGTTTCGGCCATGATTATTATTCTTAATGGAGTCAGTATTTTGCATTTTATAACAATTAACTAGTGACCTGGTACATGCAATTTGTGTGCATTAAAAAAGAATTAATTAGAGGAAATATTTTAATATTGCTATTTGCCCTTTCTCTGTAATAGAAGTGTCAGAGATGAAAGAAAATTAGTAAAATGTACATGAATATCTTCCTCCTGTCAAAGTCTGGGGTATGCCATGGGAACCAGAGTCATGTCTCTGCCCACCCATGTGCGCCTCAAAATCACAGGAGACCTAGGCCCAGCTGGCCCCACCCCCAAAGGGCTAGATTCAGACCCACCCCTGTCAAGCCCTGCCGGGTGAGGGGCACAGCCGAAGGTCCCCTGTCAAGCCCTACCAGGCAGGGGGCATGGCCTGAGGTCCCTCAGCATGGCACTGGGGCAAGGGGCATGGCCTGAGGTCCCCGGTCAAGCTCCATCAGGCGGGAGGCACAGACTCAGGTCCCCTGCCCGGCCCAGCGCCCTGCAGTTTCATGTCCCTGCTCATTGCTCATTAAAGCTCGTTACTGTGAGAGCAGCCATCTGTGAGTGCAGTGTTCCAGGATCCCTGCCTCTGCTGTGGGCACAGCCATCTTAGTATGGTGTGACAATCAACCTGCATGTTCCCTCTTTATTAGATAGGATTATGCTGTGAGTTTGTAATAATTATTAGATTCTTACCCCCAAGGTGAAGAAACTCATAGCTTACTTTACCTAAAAGTGTCAATTCAACACTTCTCAATGCAGGTGACATGGGAATTGGCTCATTTGGCTAGAACAAAAACACAAAGCATTCACAACACGTGCAGTGTTCTGCAGCCCTTCCCCGGCAGCCGTGAACCTAGCTGTGTAGATTGACCTTTGCTAATGTTGCACAGAGGAAAGGTAACCTCTAGCAGGGCCGCTGGTTATTCAATGGCACTGATTCCTCTTTCCTGTCACCGAGCAGGAAGGTGCCCTCACTATGCCCCCTTCAGCCCAGGACCCATTAACCAGAGAGGCTAGCGCTCTGCTTTCGTGCTGACATCCCCAGTTTCCTAGGTGACTCTCGGCACCACCTTTATAAGGTTGTAGTCGCTGGCCAGAGCACAAAAGGCAAGTGGAGAAAAGGCAAACAATAGAATAGCCAAGCCGAGCATCCAAGCAGCAAGGGAGGAGCTAAAACACAGAGGGACGAAGGGTCTGGAGGTGCCTGAATTCAATGGGACCAATGACTCAGACAGCAAAGCACGGCCAATGGTTTATAAGAGAATTAAGATCTAACCTCTTTGGCAAGTATATTCAGGCAGGGTTCCTACTGTTTATAAAACTCAAAGATAATATCATTGAGTCAGGCTTTTATACTCAATGACTTAAATAACTATTTAAAATACTCCATGTGAACATATATGTGTTTGTGTATACATGTATGTATATATATGTGTGTACCTATACAGTACTTTTTCAAATGTAAGACTGAAAAGACACGGGTGGAAAATGCCTTGATATGCAAAGTAATTATTTACTGGGAAACAATGAAATGTGTTACATTGCACATAACATTTCTGAACATGGAGTTTTGCTTCTCTGTTATTTTTCTCACCTGGGAGGATCTCATTAAGGAATGTGTTGAGGCACTGTCACCCACTGACTAGATCAGGGCCAAGCATGTGTCTAGGTCTGTGCTCTAAAACAGTCTCCAGTGATGCATCTCCACATGGAAGAAGCTAACCATCACTCCTCCCTTGGCTTTCTGTAAGGATAACTTCCCTTGTTCTCGTGGTTGTCTGATTTGCATTCTGTCACAGGAAAGAGACACTGCTGTGGTGCCTGGGGTAATTTCACGTAGATTTGGGTGCCAAGTAGAATGCTGAGATTTTATTTCGAAAAGAGTGGAATGCTAGATCTTATTGTTTCAACTCCCCTTAGATCCAGCACGTAATTAATGTAGGTGCTTTAACAACCATTTTCCACATCTTGAATTTTACAGTTTTGTAAAAACTGTTTCATTTGGACCAATACGTTTTCCCCATCTGCTCTAAAAATAAACCATATGCTTTTAAGCAGTTAAAACGGGCTGTTTGTTAAAGGAATCTATGGCATTCATTTAGTTCTATTATTCCCAAAAACCATTCCTCCTACTAATTTTTCTGAACCAACGGATGCATATTGAGCTTGATTCCCACTTTTTTTCATTTCTTAGAATTTCCCTACAGGCTATTAAACTAGACCCACAACTTCATCTACCTCCATCAACGTATCCATTTCTTACATGCCCTGTAATTTAAGTTGTGTCTTTTCCCCTTTCTGGAGCATCTTGGGGTTGTTTTAAAAATTACAAGTACATATGAGGTCTTATCCCAATGCCCCGGGAATCACACCAGTCCCCACCCCAGCCATGGATTTATAACTTTCCCTTCTTAATAAACATCTCGTAGAAAATGATGTGGACATTGGGTAGTCATTGCTAGGTGGCCAAGAGCAGAAATCTGCGTTCCATATAACTGAATTTTTGCATAAATCTCAAACATGTGTAGCTGAGGTATTGTAATATGATGCCGGCTCTGTGCTGCTCCTTGTTCTCCCCTCCACTGGCCACTCAGCAGATGGCCTCAATCCCAACAGACTGCACCTGCAGCACCCGCCAGTCACCTCAATGTCAGCTCTCTTTCTTTGCAGGGATGCCTCCGTTTGCACATGCAGCGGCCCCTCTCTGAGGGGTGAGAAGGGCTGAATTCCAGCTCAAGTGTGTCCCAGGTTTATTCACATGGCACGCTACCCAAAGGGAAGGCTTTCTCCCCTGCACTCCCTGACCCAGAGAGGGAGCCGTTCTCTAGCTCCTGTCACACGCATGTAGTGTAGCTGTGCACCTGTCAGAGGGTGCACAGGGAGTTCTGGTGGAGTGAAAATTATTTTTTTATTTCTTTATTGATTAAGGTGTTACATATGTGTCTTTATTCCCCCATTATCTCCCCTATTCACCCCACTGTTGCCCCCCCCTGTTGTCTGTGTCCATTCGTTGGACTAATAGCATGCATACATGTCCTTTGGTTGACCTCTTACCTCTCCCTGCCCCCACTCTCCCCACCCTTCCCTCTGAGATTTGACAGTTTGACCGATGTTTCTCTGTATCTGGGTCGGTTTTTGTTCATCAGTTTATATTGTTCATTATAGTCCACAAATGAGTGAGGTCATCTGATAGTTATCTTTCTCCAACTGGCTTATTTCACTTAGCATCATGCTCTCCAGGTCCATCCATGCTGTTGCAAATGGTAAGAACTCATTCTTTTTTACGGCAGTGTAGTATTCCATTCTGTAGATGTACCACAGTTTTTTAATCCACTCATCTGCTGATGGGCACTTAGGCTGTTTCCAAATCTTAGCTATGGTGAATTGTGCTGCTATGAACATAGGGGTGCATATATCCAATGGAACTCCCATTTGACCCAGTGTTTCCACTTCCAGGAATATATCCCATGAAATGAAAATGCTTATACACTTCTTATTCCCTAAAACACTGCCTGCATTTGTGAGGCTAGCGATCAACAGGTGGCCACTCACCAGCAAAGGCAAAGCAGCCAGGGGAGGCTGTCCCGGGAGAATGCTTGGCAAACAGGAAGACTGTGCTCCACCACATCGCTCCACTTAGACATACGTGAAGGGACATTTTCATAAGGCAGTTCCCTGGCATGAAGCTAGTGTCCGGGATACAGGAAGTAGCTTAGAGTCCTAGACTTCCGTGAGGTGATTTTGCTTTTCTTTCTGTGTGTGTGTGTGTGTGTGTGTGTGTGTGTGTGTGTGTATTGATTTTGGGTTTTTTTTGTTAGAGTGAACAAGTCAGGATTTTTATTTCCCTAACCAGTTCTATTTTAACAAATGTGCCATGTTCATTGGGAAGGAAAACACTACTTAGAGAGGCATGCATCACACACACCAAAGGCACTCATTCTCCAAAGCATGCTCTGCACCTGACACACGTTCTGATGGGGCCCTCAGGAATCAGCTCCTCGGAGCATCTAAGAGCCTCAGCGGCCACATTCCCGAAGCCCCTCGGGCTCTTTTGTCTCTGTCAGTGACGCTCTCAGGAGCGGCTCAGGCCGGGGCGCTTTGTCTCCAATAAGGCCAGCTTTCAAGAAAGAAAATCGAAGCTTTGGAACGTACGCCATCTCAGCAAATTACATATATATATATTTTTTCTTTATAAAGTTCCATTTGTGAGGAAGAGTGCAGGTTAAGCACTGTCTAAATAAATTAAATGGCATGTAATAAGAAATCCTATATCCAAAAAAACTCAGAATACTGTACACCAGATGAACATAGTGGAGAGACCCAGATCGCCTTGGCTGAAGGTCAGCAAAGTGTGGCTTAATGGGCCTTGGTACCAAAGGTTGAAATAAGAATAAAATATATATGACACTTTGTTTCAATTCAAGGTTAGGTTTTTCTTTAATTCCAAAAATATATGGTAGCTAGAATGAATATACCTAAAGCCATGATTCATAAATGTGATCTATCCCAAATTGATTTTTTATATACAAAATAGAGTGGATATGATTCCTAGGTCATACTCAAGTGTCTGTAACTTATAATGGCAGGTTTTGGTAGCTGAGTATTAAAGACTGGAAATGACATTCCCTCATAAAAATGGAGTAGATAATAGAGAAAAATACCCAAACAGGCTTTAGAATGATGGCTCTTGTTTTCGAACACTTCCGTCTGCCCTGGCATCCAAGCACAAACTACCGAGGCTCCAGGTTCATGTGCTCTGAAGCATGGCCGCGGATAGCCCCGCCTCTCCTGCTCTGTTAGGATCTGTGACGTTTGACTTTGAATGCCTACAGGCTAGAAGTGAAGAAGATGATATTTAATAAACAATCAAACTGAGATGAGGGCAAAAAATCACATGAAAAAGGGATGATGGAAACCTAGAGGAGGGAGGTTGACTATGCCCTGGAAACCCAGCTCAGTATGTCATATCAAAATAGGACTTGACATCTGTCTCACTTCTAACTCCTTCATCAGCATTGCTTCGTCTCCATAATGCCTCCAAGGTTATCTTTGTAAGAAAGCGAACCAGCGGAGTGTCGGGATCAGGTGTATGGCTTCAGGGAGGACTCATTTCAGTGGGGAGGCTATTTTAAATGCCCAGAACAAGGCCAATTAGAGTAGAAGGGGTAGGAGGAGGGGGGATATAAGGAGAGAACAGAACGAATTAGAGAAACATTTAAGAAGTGGAATTAACAGTGTCAATTAAAGGGGAAGACTCAACCAGGAGAAACATTTATTGGGGATTACTCAATCTCACTGTTCCCATAGATTATTTATATGAAACAAGTGAATCTGAGGCAGAAGTAATTTTACAGTTTTAAGCATGATGATTATTGATTATCAATTATTGTGAGTTGATGTTTTGTATGTGTATTTCTTTAATTTTAGATCGGTAAACTACACCCAATATTTCTTGACATTGAAATTCATAATAGATGTTTTACTAGTAAAGCTCTCACTACCCCCACCAGTCTCTGTGTCCTCCTTTGGTCCCCTGCCCCGAGGGAAATGGGCTATCTGGATCACTCCTGTTTCTGCCTGTTACTAGATGTGCAACCTTAGAAAAAATAGGGAAACCTCCCTCTGACATCAGTTATGTTACCTGTCAAATGGAGGTGATAATAATAGAACCTATCGCCTGAAGTCAATACAAGGTTTACACATGGACTTCTTAGTTTATGTATGTTTTTTAGAAAGCGGAATTTAATTAAAGATAGAAATGTATCATTTTGACAAATCCTTTTGGGAGTGAGGAGTACTCTTCAGATCATAGTTACCTTGAAAGCCAAGAGCCCAAGCATTCTGTGGCTATAATATTTTTTACCTAATCATATATTCATAGAATCCACATTAGGAGTCCAAAGTTATGAAATGTTGTAAAATATACCCATTAATTACATGATGTCAGTAGTTTTTAAATTAATATCTTGTCACTAATTGAAGGATGACTGGGTAAAATTGGTGATGCCAATTTCTTCGGTTAGAGAATCCCCTCTTCTGTACTCAGAAATAGTTGCTGATTTTATCAAAGTAATATATGATAATACAACTATAAGTATGATAAGAGATAAGAAAATCCAGAAAACCACCTTACCACATTCTATATACTTTTTTAAGAATCTGTAAAAATAGGTTCATCTATAATTTATTACCTTAATTTGGGAAGATTTAGCAAATTCATAGGAAAAAAATAAAGATTAACCCTATTTTAAAAATTGAAATATTTATAATTGGTTTATAATGAATGGAGGTGTAAAATTGCAAACCAAATCTTCACAGTAACACAGAAAAAACGTGATTTGGCAGCAGTGGAAAATACTAGATTTCCTTAGGAACCTGTAAGATGAGAAAATGTTTACTTTTAGCTGTTTCTAATTTAAATGAGTGCTTTTGATTTTGCCTATTTTAATTTGGTGTTCTGCCCGAAACGTCATTTGGATCTAATTGAAATGCCTTGAGTTCAGCTTCACTCCTCATTCCCGGATTTTTCCAGTCACCATTAATTACTGGCCGCCTCCTTCTAAGCTTTACAGTGTGGCCTCCTTTACTTTGGCACATTTTAGGCACATTTAGGTAGCCTATGCCTAGAATAGGAGGCTTTGGACAATGTCACTGTTAGAACGAACCTCCACAGAGACCTTTGTACTTTCCTCCGCCTCTCAATAGTCTAATGAAATCATAAACATTGGCCTTATCTGGGTTCTGCTTTGCTCTCATTATTCATCATCTACCTAATTAGTGGTTATTTAGCTTATACATATTGAAAGAGTAAAATAAAATATAATGTTTGGTTCTAGCTGTTTTGGATCCTGTGGGCTGAAGGGTCCCAGATTCAATTCCAATCAAGGACATGCACCTCAGTTGCAGGCTCCCCCCTGGCCCGATCCCTGGTCAGAGCTTGTGCAGGAGGCAATCAATCTATGTGTTTCTCTCACATCGATATTTTTTTTTCTCTCTCTCTCTCTAAAAATCAATGGAAAAAAATTTTTGGGTGAGGATTAGAAAATAATAATAATCCTATATAATAAAGAGGTAATATGCAAAGTAACCCTCATACCTTTACACAAGATGGCCACCCCCATGTGGTCAAAGATGGCCATCAGGGGAGGGTAGTTGTGGGAGATCAGGCCAGCAGGAGAGGGCAGTTAGGGGCAAACCAGACCAGCAGGGGAGGGTATTGGGGGCAACCAGGCTTTCAGGGAGGGCAGTTAGAGGTAACCAGTCCAGTAGGGGATGGCAGTTGGGGGTGACTAGGCTGTCAGGGAAGGTAGTTAGGGATGACTGGGCCTGCAGGGAAGGGCAGTTGGAAACAACCAGGCCTGCAGGGGAGGGCAGTTTGGGGGGAACCAGGCCTGCAGAGGAGGGCAGTTGGGGGTGACCAGGCATGAAAGGGAGGGCAGTTAGGGGTAATCAGGCCAGCAGGGGAGTAGTTAGGTGTCACTCAGGCTGGCAGGGGATTTGTTAGGGGGTGATCAGGCAGGCAGGCAGGCAGGCGAGCAGTTGGGAGCCAGCAGTCCCAGATTGTGAAAGGGATGTTCTACTGCAGGTTTAGGTCCGACTATGGGATCGAGCCTAAACCAGCAGTCAGACATCCCCCAAGGGGTCCCAGATTGGAGAGGGTGCAGGCTGAGTTGAGGGTCGCCACCCCTCATGCACAAATTTTGTGCGCTGGGCCTCTAATAATAATGATAATGTTTGTGTGTTTAGTTGGCTGATAGAGATTTTCTTCTGCTTTCTTTAGAGCTAGTTCATAGTAAAAGATTGAAATGTTTGGGAAAGGGCTTTTTGAAATAAGTGAACTAGAGAGCAATGATAGGACATCAGTGTGCCGTGAGGAGCTTCTTTTTCTCCTTCATGTGAGTGAAGAAAAGATCTTGGGGACTTTAAGAATCACCAGTTCAAGAATCACAAGAACTGGAATGGAGGTGACAATAGATGACCTATAATGTCCTACTTTTATTTAAACCCTCAAAGTCTATGTCAATCTTTACTGTGTGTGAATTCATTTGAGAATATGATATTGCTTGCCCCATCTGTCTCTATTAAACATCTAGATTACACAAACCTAATGGCACCTTTACTAACTTTTACTTGTCTTTACTTTCATATTTATAAGCAATTACCTTAATTACCACACTGATTAGATTTGCCTTCAGAGCTTATGCTCTCGGTTTTAATGATGTGGTCTATGCTTTTCTTACTGAGACACAAAATCACAAGAAAAGACATTGGGAAGACTTTTCTTGTCATAGTTCCTGGATTTCTCAGGCAGTGTAGGCCCTAAGGCAAAATTTTAAAAGAAACAGTATTTTCGATGGTGTCTTTCTGTCTCCTCCTTCTGGAGGCTTTTGCTTCTTTACAATGTCTCTTAAGCAGCATGAGCTTTTGGAAGGTCACTTAACCTCCCTGAGAATGGAGTCAAAATTGATAAAAAAAACAAAACAAAACAAAACAAAAAAAACAAAAAAAATAATATGATGTCCACTTCACCTCCTCTTAAACTTGTTCAAAGAGCCAAAAGTTAAACTTAGAAATTCTACATTAGAGGAGGGGTATTAATAAAACTGTTAATTCATAAAGCACAGTAATGAAAGGCATCTGACCATATGGGTGCCTACAGGCTACAAGTCAGTCCTGGTCCAAAACACTTGCTAAAACTTTAATACCATCCTATGTAATAAAAGGCTTATATGCAAATCAACCCAACAGTGGAAAGACTGGTTGCTATGAGGCGCACTGACCACCAGGGGGAAGACTCTCAACGCAGGGTCTGCCCCCTGGTAGTCAGTGAGCTCTCAAGGGGGAATGCTGCTCAATCATAAACCAGGCTCATGGCTGGCAAGCACAGCGGCGATGGCAGGAGCCTCTCCCGCCTACACAGCAGCACTAAAGACCCCTTGGGGATGTCCATCTGATGGCTTAGGCCCCCGGGAGCAGGCCTATGTCAGCAGTTGGGCATCCCCTGAGGGGTCCCAGACTGCTAGAGGGTGCAGTCTGGGCTGAGGGACCCACCCTCCAGCCCCCATGCAGGAATATTGTGCACCGGGCCTCTAGTATTTATATAATAAGCTATTAGTTAATGTGGTTCACAGGAATGTTAATAGATGACTCTCAAAACAGAGAACTTTAATATATTCAATAACTGTGAGATTTAGAAAGGAAATAATAATACAGGTATTTGAAGGAAAAGTATTATTCCAAAATGCATCATATCAGATTGCTTAAGTAGTTAGTTGTTCTGTTTACTGTGTCTTGAGAACCCACTGGTATACAGGTGATGATTTTCACTGTTTAACCTAAATGTATTTATAAGATTAAAATACCAGACTAACCCACCTACAAACTGAAAAAAGGAATAAATGAAATTAAAGAAACATTGATTTTATTATTAATTTAAAATTCTTTTTTTTTAGGATAATAGCATATTGTTGGATTAAAAAAACAATCATCTCTAACTTTGAAATCAAATGTAGTTTGGTTTAGACCCCAGCTCCACCATTCCAGGCCATGGTACTTTCACCAATTTAAGTGACTAACCATTTATTTAATGTGCACTATGTGTTAGGCAATGATGACATAAAAATTAATACAACATAGTCTCCACTCCAGGTGTTTTCACATTCTATTCAGAAAGATAAATAAGGAATGAGATAACAATGATGTAAAGGAAATTCCTGTTGCCAAAGGAAGAATATGTGTCTCAGTCTGTGTATGAAAGGGTGTGAATGTAGCTCTGGCTGGTTTGGCTTGGAGAATTGAGCATTGGCCTGCAGAAGGGAAGGTCCCCCGTTCAATTCTGGTCAAGGGCACATGCCCAGGTTGTGGGCTCAATCCCCAATGTGGGGCATGTAAGAGGCGGCCGATCAATGGCTCTCTCTCATTGTTGATGTTTCTATCTTGCTCTCTTCCTTCCTCTCTGAAATCAATAAAAATATATATAAAACTAGAGGCCCAGGGCATTAAAATTTGTGCACTCACGGGGTCCCTCAGCCCAGCCTGTGCCCTCTCACAATCCAAGGACCTCTCAGGTGGAGGATCCCTATGCCTGGCCTGATATCAGGGCCTAAAGAGGCTTTCCTTCCCCCTGCTGCAAGCAGCTGGCCCCACCCCCACCACTGCCACTGCTTGCCTTCTGTGCAGCGCTGCCTCCTCCCCTGCCACTGGTGGCCTCCCTCAGCAGGTGACAGGTGTGGGGTTTGACAGCTTGGCTGGCCTTGGCCTCCTGCTGCAGGCGATCACTGGCCAGCCACACACCTGCCACAGACTTGCTGCAGGTGGCCTGGGCCTCCCTCTTTCTTTGCTGGGGAGTAGGGCCAGCCCTTCGAGGGGCCATCTGCCTGATTGCCCCTAACTGCTGGCCTGACTACCTGATCACCCCTAACCAATTTGCCTGCTTACCTGATCACCCCTAACTGATTGCTGGGGGTGGGGCCAGCCTTGCAAGGGGCCATCTGCCTACCTGATCAACCCTAAGCACTGGACTGCCTAACTGATCACCCCTAACCACTTGCCTACCTACCTGATCACCACTAGCTCCTGGTCTGCCTACCTGATCACCCCTAACTACTTTGCTTGCCTTCCTGATCACCCCTAAATGCTTGCTGGGGAGTGGGGCCAGCCTGGAGAGGGGCCATTGTCCTACCTGATTACCCCTAACCACTGGCCTGCCTACCTGATCACCCCTGCTTGCTTAGGGGTGGGACTAGCCCAACGAGGGGGCATGGTGGTTCTGGTCTCTGGTTGTTCCAGTTGTTTCACTATGGTAGCTGGCCTTTTATTATATAGGATAATAATAATAATAAAAGGGTGTGGATATTAGCATGTATTGTGTTGGTGTGTGGCAAGCAGGGAAAGAACACTTTTCAGTAGAGAGCTGGAAACTCAAGTTGGGCCTTTATAATTTTACTTAGCTTTCCTTACATTCTCTACGGTTTGGAGGAAATAACACCGAGGGTGCTGCTTGAGGGCAAGAGAATTAAATGAGATAATGCACTGGAAGCCTGTGACTGGGCTGGGCTGCTCAGCTTGGATCACAGGACCTAGAACAGGATCCACAGTGGGTGGATAAGGAACTGAGAATAAAGGCTTGTGTGCAATGGCAATCCAGGAAATGCGGGCACAGAACCCCCAGCTCTGGACCCAGGAAGGAAGCTATCTAGTCCGGGAGATGAATGGAGATACCTGGGAGATTGGAGCACTGTGATGTCCAAAAGAAGGGCTAGCTCTGAGGGAGAAGAACTTTCTAAGACCAAGGGTTCATCACTCAGGGTCATCTGCAGAGTGGCTGGTTGGGAAAGCCAGAGTCAGCAGCGTGGAGGAAGGCGCAGAAGTCTAGCCTGTGCACAGAAGAAGTGGAGGGATTGGAACAGGTTACAAAGAGGTGGGTTGGAGGATTAGAAGACAACAGACAGCTTGCTCAGGATAGAAAGTTTAACATACTTCCTGGAGGCTGGATGCCAAATTCAGACACTGGGACCCCTGGTCAGTGCCAGATAAACAGCGTCCTTGTGCTGCTAGGTCCTTGAGAACTTAGCCAAAGTTCCTTCATCTTTTCTGTTTGAGGGAAGCACTAATCTGGAAATTGAGGTCAGGTCATGGGTGAAAGAGGGGTTTATGTGACCTCAACAATGGGAGAAAAGGTTGGCAAAACTGGAAATTAGAATCTGATAGTTTATGGCAGTGGCCCTTTGGCCCCTTGAGTGTGGCTCTTCCACAAAATACCACATGCAGGCGCACATGTACAGTGCTATTGAAACTTCATGGCCCATGAGCAGAAATCAGTTTTTGGCTCTCAAAAGAAACTTCAATCATTGTACTGTTGATATTTGGCTCTGTTGACCAATGAGTTTGCCGACCACTGGTTTATAGTAAATTCCTTGAATCGCTGAAGGTTAGCCAATAAGAAGACCAAGACTGAATGGCATCTAGTGGCATCTAGTGACAGAGCACAGCAGTAATGGACTTGAAACCCAAGTGATCCTCTTGCATCCTCACATTCCTCCTTTGCATTTGAACTTGATTTGCGAGATTTAATAATTATTTTTAAGCATATTTATTTTTAATGTTTATCCTGACTGTCTTCAAAATAGGGTTTAAAAGTAATTACGTTTGTATGGGACTTAATA
Organism: Vespertilio murinus; assembly: GCA_963924515.1. Lineage (NCBI taxonomy): Eukaryota > Metazoa > Chordata > Mammalia > Chiroptera > Vespertilionidae > Vespertilio > Vespertilio murinus. The sequence continues at coordinate 7,910,476 of OZ004705.1, forward strand.
TATTGACTACTTTGTAAAGTAATACCTTTTTATTTTTATTATCATATTACACTTACTTAAAGCAAATGTTCAACTATCTCCAACTCAAAAGCAAAGCAAAATATTGCCCCTTTTTTGTGTACATTTGTTGCAAAAAAGGCCAATTTTATTTTACAAGTTTAATTTATAACATTAGAAAAACTGTTAGATTTTAAATGTTTTATTCTTAAGTTGGGAAAATGAGAAATCTTACCAGAGTTAGGATAATAGTGCTTGCATTTTAAATTTTCTCCTCAGTATATTAATGAAAAGAGACTCATATTTTAAGAATTTCTTCTAAATCAAAGAATCTTCTGGGTAAAACTGCTGGCAATGTAAGCATCATTAACTATCCCTTCAAATCACTTTTTCTTTTTGAAACCAGGATGCTAAGGGAATATTAGTGATAAATGCTAATACTTTGAAATGGCTGCTGATCTGTGGTTCATTATGCACAGGTTTGAAATTCAATGTGAGATTTAATTAAAATTAGTAAATCTAACATTAATTTTTATGACTGTGGATATTTTGGCCAAAGATTTTAAAGATAATTTTTATAACTTGTTAAAATTGACACAGATATTTAATTATTTATACATGTTGAAAATTTTTTAAAATGCGGCCTAAAATGAAGCTGATGATAATAAAAGCAAGCTGGATTGATGACATTTGTAATAATTTAGGGGAATCAAATTAGAAAGACTGTTAAGAAAGTAAATTTCTTACATTTGAAAATAATGGAAGACGATCAAGGCTTTTAGCTATTAGTTAAGATAGGAAAGTACAGTTAAATGAGATTTCCAAGTCATTTAGCTTATAGTCTTTTAAAATTTAGGAATAATTTAAACTGATTAAAGTGATCTCATCCATGAGCAGATAGATTTTAAAATGTTCTTAAGACCATTTGAGTTTTAGTGATACTGAAAAGTCTCTAATACTCTGTAAAATTAAAAAAACTTTAAAAGTCTCTAATACTCTGCCAAAGGTGATAATTCCCTTAATAATATAGTGGATTCAAGATTATTGAAAACCACAAGGCTCTTTTTTTGCTGACATAATTAAGTAAAATCATAAAAGCTAAAAAATATAAAGGGAACTTATACAACTTAACACTAAACACACACACACACACACACACACACACACACACACACACTCCACCACCAATCTGGTTAAAGAATGGGCTGAAGACCTGAACAGACATTTCCAGGAAGGACAAACAGATGGCCAATAACCATATGAAAAGATGCTGAAGGTCACTAATCATTAGGGAACTGCAAATTGAAACCACAATGAAATATCACCTCAACCCTGTCCTAATGGCTACCATCAGTAAATCAACAAACAACAAGTGTTGGCGAGGATGTAGAGATGGGGGACCCTTATTAACTGTTGGTGGGAATGCAAATTGGTGCAGCCACTATGGAAAACAGTATGGTGGTTCCTCGAAATAATTAAAAATAGATCTATCATAATACCCAGCATTTTTACTTTGGGAAATATATCTGGAGAAACACAAGACACTAATCTGAAGATACATATATAGCCCTACATTAATTGCAACATCTTTACTAATAAAATGATAATATGCTAATTAGACCAGGAGACTCTCTGGGAGACCTTCTGGAAGTCCTTCCAGACAAAGCCATGGTGGCGGTGCCAAGGCAGAGGCAATTAGGGGCGATCAGGCCAGCAGGGAGGGCCAGTTAGGGCATATCAGGCCAGAAGGAAGGGCAGTTGAGGGTGATCAGGCCAGCAGGTAGAATGATTAAGGGCAATCAGGCAGGCAGGCAGTTGAGCAGTTAGGAGCCAGCAGTCCCAGATTGTGAGTAGAATATCCGAGAGGCCTGTGGGATCAGGCCTAAATCAACAGCCTGACATCCCCTGAGGGGTCCCAGATTGGAGAGCATGCGGGCTGGGCTGAGGGACACCCCCCATGTGAATTTTGTGCATCGGACCAGTAGTCTATATAATAAAAGCCTAATATGCAAATCGACCAAACAGCAGAACAACTAGCGGAACGACTGGTCACTATGATGTGCACTGACCACCAGAGGGCAGATGCTCAATGCAGGAGCTGTCCTCAGCTCACGGGCCCCAGGCCAGCTAAGGCAGGTGCCAGCAGGGGCCCCCTACTTGCTCTGCCAGTTGCCCCACATATTGGTCCTGATAGCTGGCCAGGTCTAGGGACCCTATCCATGCACGGATTTCATGCACCGAGGCTCTCGTTATTTATAATAGCCAAGTTCTGAAGGCAATCTGAGTGTACATTGATAGACAAAAGCATTAAGCTGGGGTACATGTACACGAGGGAATATTAACCATATGAATGAATGAAATCTTACCATTTGCAAACACATGGATGAACCTAGAGAGTATTATGCTAATTGAAATAATCCTGACAGAGAAAGGCAAATACATGTGATTTTGTGATTTTAGAGGTGGAATCTAAAAACCGTATAGGCAAACAAAATAGAAACACATGGATAGGTACAAAGAGCAGACTGATGGTCGACAGAGAGGAGAAGGTTAAGGTGATGGGTGAAGAAAATGAAAGAGATTAACAAGTGCAATTTGCCATTATAAAAATAGTCATGGGGGTGTAACATACAGCATAGGGAACATAGTCGATTGTATTGTGATAACTATACATGGTGTCAGATGGACCCTAGACTCACCCTGGTGGTCACTTCCTAAGGTACATAAATCTCTAATGTCTTGCTGTACACCTGAAACATATATACTATTGTAGGTCAACTGAAAGTGAAAAAATGAATTTAAAATTTGTGGAATTTCTTGCTGTTACTGAATTAATTATGTCTCCTCAAAAGTATTGAAGCCCTAACCCCCAGTAGCTCAGAAGGGGATCCTTTTTGGAAATTAGGTCATAACAGAGCTAATCAAGTAAAAATGAGATTCACCAGCATGAGGCCTAGTCCAGTGTGACTGAGAGCCTATAAAATGGGTAATCTGGACACAAAGACAGACCTGCATAGAAAGGTAATGGGAGGGGGGGACGGACAGAATGTCATCTGTAATCTAAAAATTCTTACAGCTAATAGGACCTAGGAGAAGGGCCAGGGGCGCATTCTCTCTCATGTCACCAGTAGGAACCAGCCTGCCAATACCTTGATTTTGGACTTGTAGCTTCTAAAACTGAGAGCATGAATTTCAGTTGCTCTGAGTCACCTAGTTGTGGCACTTGGCTGCCACGGCCCCTGGAGACAAATAAACTGGGCCCCTGGTTTTTGTTAAGTGTAGCCAATGGGAGGCACTGGAAGGCCACGGGAAAGAATGAGCAGGCAGCCTCAGGGCACGTGATCTCCTGGCAAAGACCTTGGGGTTGGCTGCACTCTTCTTTAGGGAGCCTTCTCCCTATAGGGTTCCCTCTGGATTCTAGGAGCCCCTCTTCATGGATCTTAAGGCCGTGTCCACGGGGAGCAGGGACATGCATCGTCTCTGCCTGTTCATCTGAATCTTGTTCCCACCACTTACAATGAGCCCTTTATGTCCTTTTATGAAGTATCTTCCATGTGTGGCACCTCTTTCTTGGCAGGTCCTTGACTGATGTAGCACCTCTCCTTCCAAACAGAACTGATGGCCCTCTGCTCTCTCTGCTGCTGGACAGTGTGCAGATGCTAGCACTGATTGCGTTGTAGTCTAAGGTTCACATGACTCTTTACATCTATAGGAGAAGTCCCCTCGGCCTCCTCATTCTCTATTGTAATGACAGCACCACACACACATTTTGACACAACGTAAGGCCTCTAATTGTACATGTTGAATAGATGCATGGAGGAATATTTATTTTTAAAGTCTTTGCATACCCAGTCTTGTCCACAGTAAAAGAAGCTTCAGGTAGCTAACAAAAGAAAGCAACATAACATGTTTAAAAATAATAGTTGATGGCCAAAACCATTTTTGGCTCAGTGGTAGAGCATCAGTCTGCAGACTGAAAGGGCCCAGGTTCGATTTCAGTCAAAGGCATGTACATTGATTGTGGGCGCATCCCCGGTAGGGGGTGTGCAAGAGGCAGGTGGTCGATGTTTCTCTCTCATCAATGTTTCTAGCTCTCTATCTCTCTTCCTCTCTGTAAAATACCAATAAAATATATTTTAAAAAAATAAAATAATAGTTGATGATATTAAAACTAAAGGACAATAAGGTGGGGGGTACGTGAATGTAGGAATAAGAAAGTACATAACAACTCACACTATGTATTTGTAAATGGTGGATAACAAGTATGGTTACGTGCTTTCTTACAGACAATGTGATGGTGAAAGAAGGTCAGCTACATGAATCACAGTGTCCAGGAGTTACATGCATGCTATTTACTTAGGCAAAGCACGTTTATTGCAGATGCAAATACTAGTCTCCAGTGAGGCCTCCTGAACAGCGAGCATGTCCTTTAGTGAACAGCAGCTATAATGTGTTCCTACAGATAATTAAACAGTGAGTTCCATGAGGGTGTTTTGCATCATATCCTCTTGTGGCCAATGGCATAATTCCCAAATAATGTTCCTTAAAGACCATTCCAGTGAAGCAGGCTAAGCGAATAACACCAAGAACTAATGACCGCAAGTCTTTGCATCTATAAGAGAAGAGTTGAGTTAATTAGGCATCAGCCAATATGAGTTTATCGAGGCATCCATTCACAGCGCCTAGAATATATGCATTGGCTTTGGTAAAGTTATGATTTATGCCCATAATAACTGTATAATCAATATTATAGGCTGTGATTCTATGTCTGACAAGTACTAAGAAGGCTGATAACATTGTTAACTGGTATGGTGAACATGTTGTTTTGCAGAAAGTCAGGCTATGAGGTAGAAACTGCTTATAAATACAGGGTGGGGCAAACATGGGTTTACAGTTATGATTATGCAGTTTATTCTCATATTAATTATTTATTACTTATTGTATTACTTTCCATATGAGCAATTATGAAGCTACCCCGTATAAATGGACGGTCCCCAACTTAAGGCTTACAATGGTTCAACTTATGATTTTTTTTAACTTTGTGATGGTGAAAAAGGGATGCGCATTCAGTAGAAAGCATTCTTCCAATTCAGATCCCTTCCCAGCTATCAATATCCTGCACAGTCCTCTCTCACGTTGCTGGCCGGTGGTCATGAGCTGCAGCTCCAAGTCAACCATGTGACCTGGGAAGTGAATAATGGACGGAACTGCAGTGTATTCGTTGTTAGGTGATTCTGCCCACCTAGAGGCCAATGTAAGTATTCTGAGCACGTTTGAGGTGGGCCAGGCCAAGCTATGGTGTTTGGTGGGTTAGGAGTATTAAATACATTTTCTACTTACAATAGTTTCAACTTCAGATGGGATTTATTAGGTCGTAGGTTGTGAGTGTGTGTGTATGCCATGTTGATTATAGGCAGTATAAAACATGTTATTATAAGGAAGGTAATGATTGTATAAGGAGAAAAAGAGCCAAAGCCTGGATCCTGTGATTGAATGACACTGGGGAGTCAGAATCTGAGATTTCTCCTCCAAACTCATTAAGATAATGAGAAGACCATAGACCACCTGCACTACAAGAAAGTCAAAATGCCTGCATGGGGCAGGGAAACTGTTGGGACCAGAAAAAAAAAAGTGTTGTTTTTTTTCCTCTGACAAATATAGGATACAGTGTAAATACAATACACACACACACACACACACACACACACACACACACAGAGGACTTCCTCACTAGAACCCTACTAATTTGTTAGATAGTGGATAGTGGGTCATGATAATTCTGGTTTTATATACAGAGATTTGTAAGAATGGGGTTTGTAATCTTTGTGGGACATCCAAAGGACCTGTATGGAGTATAAGTTTTTTTTTCACATAGTGTGTGTGTGTGTGTGTGTGTGTGTGTGTGTAATTTGGTTTTGATGGATTTCTTTTTATATTACCTCTCAGGTACTAGGACGGTTTTAGTAACTTGTGGGAAAATTATATTTATATAAATTAGACGGTATATCTAAATGCTTCTCCTTGTGTCCACTTTGGGCCCCTAAGAATCTTGTAGGAAGCCATTTGCTCTGTTTTCCTTATCTCGGGAAACACCATTGTATCCGTGAGCCTATAGAGTTCTCTTATTTTTGCTCTTGATATCCCAAGATCCCCTTCCTCTTCTTCAAAGCTTCTTGGCTCAAAGTACATTATGATATAGCTTTGTTGCTTTTGCTGAGTCATGATCCCCAGGTCGAGCTCTTCCTCTCCCCTCATCTCCCTCATGTGAGTGTCGATTGTCTTTGTTTCCTGAAGGAAATGTCCACCAGAATTATCCCTTCCTACACCTTTCTCACCCAGCAGGCCCTTAGCAATCTGTGTGGCTGTTAGGGTTTCTTTGCTCTTACCAGGACCTCCTCCAAGTCCCGCCTGCCTTGCTCAGAGCCCGGGTCATCCTGTGACGCCGGAAACTTTGCCTGGTGCCCAGGGAGAACCACCAGTTCCGTGACCGAGCTGCCACCCCACATGCCTCTGCCCAGAGGCTGATGTGTTGCACAATGCGAAGTGACTGGACGTGAGCTTGAAGGAAAAGCTCTTCAGCTGCTCTGTTGATGCGGATAAATGTGATGCCTACGAACGTAATTGAGATTTGCCCTTAGCAATTTAAAGGTCTGCTTTAATGCCAACAGAAATAAATAATTGTCTGCATTATAGATTACATTCTCAATAATATTAGCCTGAAAATATTGAAGAATTATTGCCAGATGCACTAGTTATCCAAAGGAAAGGTTAATAAATTACACAGAGAGCCTGTAATTTAAAGAGAAATACTTTCGGGGTAAATTCTTTAAGAAAAACTTGTCTTTGACTCACTCTCTAGGCAACTGAATAAATTACCTTGCAGTATGAACCTTTTAACCATGAACCAATTAAATCAAGTGTCGGCAATTCAAGCTGATTCCTTTGGTTTAAGAGAAATTTATCTGAAATTCTTATTGCTGGCAGTACTTAGGAGGGTGTATCAATAAGGATTGCATTAGACTACATATAGCAAATACTGTAGATTACAATAGCTGAAGATTGATTTTTGTTGCTTGTTGTTGTTTTCCCACATTAAAAGAAGTCCAAACATGTGCAGTAAAAAGCTGGTAGGATGAAAACAGTATTTCATCATGATCCAACAATCTCCCTTTAGCTTTCTGAGCCACCTTCTCAGGGTATGGTTTTTGTCCACTTGCCTACATGATAGTTGCCAAAACTCAAACCATTATGTACCCCCCCCTTAAAAAAAAAGAATGTAAGATAAAATGCCAGAGGTAATAGGATGCAGACTATGTGAGTCAGTCCTTCTTGGTTCAGGAGAGAAGATGTAAACTGAGCCTAAAATACTGTGTCAGATTTAGAAAAATCAACCTTTGTGAGGGCACATTGTACAGAATGGCAGACAGTAGGATGATCTTTGAGTTTGTTTAATGATAAAGCAAACAATCTCATTGGATGAGGTATATGTAATGGATATTAATATGAAATAAGGAAGTAGATAGGATACAAAAAAGTCACTGCTCTTTTCCTACATATTGAAAAGTTGATTGGCATTTATATATCATAGAGAGTCATTTTCTGAATTCAGAGATAATGTTTCTGCATTTTTTTAAAGAAATGAAAAACAATATTTGGTGATAAACTTAAGTATTTTGAGGGGTATATATTTTATCCTGTGAAATACATTTCAACTCTACTTTTATAAGTTACATTCCAAAGTTTATAATATTTTTTTAAAGTTTAAAGTTTATAATATTTGAAATCAGTAGCAGGTGCTCTCAGAATCTGAAAGGATATGATATTTAATAATGTGATTATGGATTGACAATAGAGAAGGAGCAGGCCAGTTGAACTCTTTCTCTGTATCCACTTATGTGGACTTCAGTAGAACTGTGATCTCACTTATGATGATACCATTGAATGAATACTACATCCAATTATACATTATGCTATTATAGTTGTTATAATAACATATACTTGGTATTCCTAGTATGTGATAATAGCCATGAAGGCAAGAGTGGTATCCTATATAATAAAAGTGTAATATGCAAATTGACTGAACGGTGGAACAACCAGTTAGGTGTGGGGGTTGGCAGGCAGGCAGCACCAGGCCAGCCAAGGCACATGCCAGTGGGCAGAGGGAGGGGACAACAATGGGAGAGGGGCAACAGCGACCAGCGGTGGTGGAGGGATGATGAGGGGATGGGGCCAATCAGTGCCAACCCCTGATCAGCCTACCTGGTGGCCTCCTAAAGGACATCCCCTAAGGGCTCCTGGACTGGGAGAGGTCACAGGCCGGGCTGAGGGCCCCCACCGAGGGCACAGATTTTCATGCACCGTGCCTCTAGTCTTTTTAATAAAAATAATGGCTTGTACAGAGTAGAATTGCAATACATTTTTCTTGAGTTGACTTGAATCCTACTTATTGCTCTATGATTTTGTTCATGTTTCTCTAAGACATCAGTAGATATTCAGAAACACACTGCTGTCAGACTCTGCTGCTGATGGGTTTGGGCAACTATGCTAATTCTTGATGTTCCTTATTTTGATACCATACAACAGAGTAGCTTCCATTACTGACAATTAGAATGTCTTGGGCAAGTAACTAGGTTCACTATAAGACAAAGACCAATTCAGCATGATGGACTCGCAGAATGTAGAGTAGCAGCAACTGTCATGTGTTTTGAAGTCAGCTGTGATTTTCCTTCTGTCATCCATATGTTAAAATGAAAACTGTGCACATATGGTCTGTATACCATAATAAGGTTTTGTGGGGATACCAGTCTTTCTTTTCTGCATCTTTCTCTCTTCCCAAGCCTATAAGCATGGCTAGTTGAATTTTTAAGTTTAATACACACGCAGTATACTCTAATATACAACACTTAAAAAAGAGAGACTTACAAAAAAAGTTTTTATCTTTACACTATCATTGGGTAAACTGAAAATAAGTAAGGAACCTTATTACCATGAATTTCACTACAAAGAACATTTAAAACACTCCAGTATCAGCAGATTTTTCAGGCTAAACAGATGAATGTGTCAAGAAGAATGTTTATAAAGAATTGCCTCAAGAAGCAATGAATTATTAGCAATGAATTATTTTTAAATTATTCAGGTAGAGGCCATTTTTTCAAGAGTTTCTTTCATGAATATGGAAAATATATTTCAAATGAATTCTGTAAACATTCATCAAATGTATATTCTGTTCAAAAGTTTATTAAAAATATTTACCCTCTGGTTTGAAAGATGGGTAGAATTTCAGCAGCTGGGGTGATGAGGCAAAAAGTTATTTCACGTGATCAGATTAACAAGAAGGAAATAATGTTGGGAAGGGTAATTTCCTGATTAAAAATAATTAAATATTGGGAGAGAAATAACCCTTGAAAAATAGATTTGGAGTAGGTCTTTAAGTCAGTATGGATTTTTGGTCTGAATTCTTATTTGAAGAATAGTCCTTGAAGGTTTTGAATTACATGATCAAGTTAGTGTTTATGGAGATCGTTCTGACCACAGCCATAGTTTTGTAGCAGAAATACTGGAAGTGAAGAGAAGGGTAGTAGGCTATTTTTGAAATTCAACTAGGAATGATAAGGAAGTAGAAGAAAATAGAAGGAAAGACGTGTCTTTAAAAAAGACAGCCTGGGGCATTTGGGGGAGACTTTTACATCATGGGTTGCTGATTCGAAAGGGTGTTAGATAATAGCATAAGATTTTTAAGCAGCAGTAACAGGATATAGGAATATATAAAGAGTCATATAATAGTTTATTTTTTTAATTCTGAAGTTGAGGAGGAGAAATATTAAGATGTTTTCAGCCTGTTGCACTTAATATATTCTCCAGTTCAGGGAACAAAGAACATGAGAGAGCTTATTAGCCAGAAAACAAACAAAAAAACAAGGAAAGCTAATAAGAATGCTAAATATTTTTATCCTTTAGCCTCAGGTAATTTGTGTCTTTTATAGAAAGATTTATATTATGAGAAACTTGCAAGTTTCTATTTTTTACTAATCTGCCTTACTATGGGGACTAATGTATAGAGGACTATAAGGTGAGTCTACAGATCTGCTTATACTAACCAGGACATTCATTTAAAGATCTGTCTTTGGGCAGGTGAGGATTATTTTGTATTAGCAATTTAATTATGTAGGTTGATGTAGTTTGGATATATATATATATATATATATATATATATATATATATTGCCTTCCCACTTTCCTTCCTCCTTCCTTTTTACAATCTGATCTGCTCTCCCATAAGCTTTCACTCCAAGGCTTCCCCTGAATTGTTTATGTTATCGTTTTACTCTGTTGCACCTTAAATAGTAGCTATTTTCAAAGCAGAATTAGGTGACTTATCTGGTCTCTGTGTTGTCAAGATGTAATCTGCAGTCGCTATCAGGATATGTTCAGGCTTACTGGTAATGCCACAATCTGTGGCATTTGTTTTAAATAATGCCACTGCCTTATGTTGTCTTACTGCTCTGTGGACATTCCGCAGAAGTGATCCACATTATACTATATTTTAATGTGTGTTTTTATTAATCAGGGCAGTGAATTTGTGACAGATGAGACTATACTTTATTCATCTTTTAAGTCAGTGTGTGGCGTGAGTGAGTTGTAACTTAGTTACTCTTAATAAATGAGGAAATGTTTTTATTCTATTAAATATTCTTAACTTTTTGAAAAAGCTCACGCTCTCATTTCATTGCAAGCTCACTTGTCTATATTTTGGTAAATCAATGTTATTTTACTTAACTTGGTACAATTAGCAGTTCTCCCAATCTTTTTTTCTAATCCATTTAAGATTCTGAGTCCTTTGTAAGATTTAGAATATGTTCATAGAATCGTTTTTATCCATGTAACAATGGCCACTGTGAATTCAGTGTAAGAATATTTGTCCTCTGAATAATGTTTTTAAAAGAAAATCAACTCAATGAAAAATAAAAATCTGTGGGACATGAGTGTTTTTTGTAAAGTGTTGTAGAAAAAAAAAACAGATTGTACAGCTATTCATTTTACCTAAGGTATTGACTCATGCATATCAATAAAATGATATAATTATCTGTATTAAGCTAACCTGTTAACAGCTCCATGGGCCTGGAGTTAGCTTTCTGCTATGGAAGTCTGAAGGAAAAGAGGAAAAGGTAAGATAGGGTTTTGTGCATAGAGAGTGAAGAGGGCCTTATGTGAGGGTGAAGGTCTTCTCCTTAACGTTCCAGGCCATGAAGTAAATTCAGTTTCTGCTCAGCCTATGTGACTCGGTGGTTGAGCATCGGCCTATGAATCAGGAGGTCTCAGAACCTTTCCTGATTCCCAATCAGGGCACATGCCAGGGTTGCAGGCTTGATCCCCAGTGTGTGGCATACAGGAGGCAGCTAATCAATAATTCTCTCTCATCATTGATGTTTCCATCTGCCTCTCTGAAATCAATAAAAATATATTTTAATTCAGATTTTTTTTTACATAACTGAAACTAAGCACTATAACTTTTGAAACAAAATTCACTTTATAATGGTTTAATATTTATAAAAAATGTTACAAAGATAGTAGTTTCCATATATCCCACACTTAACATCTTATTTTACATCTTACATAGTCGGTGCATCAGTCAAACTAATGAACCGATGCTAATACATTATCATTAACTGAGGTTCATACTTTTATTCAAATCTGCTTAATTTATTTTACTTAATCTTCCTTTTCTGTTCCAGGATCCTGTCCAAAATTTGCATTACCTTAGGTTCTTTGCCTCCAGAGGCTTCTCTGGACTGTGACATTTTTCTTAGACATTCCTTGTTTTCAATGGTAGTGTTGAGAGTTTTGAGGAAAATCTATATAGAAAAGTCTAAGCAACTGAATGACCGAACAACTGGTCGACCGATTGCTATGACATGCACTGACCACCAGTGGGCAGATGTTCGATTCAGGAGCTTCCCCTTGATGATCAGTGCACTCCCACAGCCAACCTCCCATGGCTGGCCAACTTCCCATGGCCAACCTTCCCTTCCCCGCTCCCCAATTGGCCCAGATCAGGGAGCCAACCAACCAATCTCCTGTAATCCCTCCCCTAAGCCTGCCAACCTCTTGTAGTTCCTCCCCAGGACTGGCCAACCTCCTATGGCCCTTTCCCCCACACAGGTTGCCCTCTTCCTCAACCAGTCCCCAATTTCCCCCAACCCCTTGCACAAATTTGTGTACCAGGCCTCTAGTATTACATAGAGTGTCTTTCAGTTAGGGTTGGTTTGTTAGTATGGTGAGACAAGAGTTGTGAGATTTGGGGAAGACAACTTTGGAAGTAAGACACTGTCCATTCTCTGATGGTTCCCTTCTATCAAGGGTATATGTTGTGACTGTGACATCCCTGATGGTGTTGACCTTGATCACCAAGCAGAGGTAGTGTTTTCCAGATTTCTCCAGGTTTATTTTTTCTCCCTTTCCAAGCAGTCTTCTCCGAAAGGGCGTCACCATGGGCAGCTGACGCTTACAGGGTGGAAAGCCCTGTTCCGTCTTTTTGAGGGAAAATTATTTGGAATTCTTCTGCAAAGGAGATTTCACTCTTTTCTGGAATTTAATGTTTGACCCAATCATGCATTCACATTATGAAGAACTCATGGACATTTTCTACTTTGGATTGTGACACACTGCCATGTAATTTATTTTATTGCTTAAATTCTTCCAGTTTGGGCCATTGGGAGATCATGGTAAAGATCACACGAAAAAACAAAATCTAGGCACTGGGTGTGCTCATTGCTACTGGGGGTGCATTACCATTACTTTTATAAAGTTACCTCAAAAAGTTTCATCAAACTAAGTAGGTCCTTAGAACATGTTCCCCACAGGATCAAGTCCAAACTTCATTAAACTGGGTATGCGAGATTGTTAACTGTTCCCAGTATTTTTTTTCTTAATAGGACCCCTAAATATAAACTGTATCTGGATATCAACTGTAAGTCCTACATTTCTAATTCCCCTCGCATGTAGATGTGGCCATATATGACAGTTACTGAAGATGGATGAAGTTGATGTCTTTAAGTATATCTCTCTTAAATGGAGGAGGCATGCCCTTCTGCCCCTTCTTCTATTTGCCTGGCTAGCATGTGAATGTGGGGGGACCAGGAGCAGCTGTGCTAAGCATGAGACCTCCACACAAGGACCCGGTCCCTGCTCTTCATGTCCTCACCATAGGAGGCCTAGGGGGCCAACACTTTAAAAAGAGAGGCATCACATTTTCATTTGTAATCACCTTTTGTTATTTGGGGTTTCCTGCCACACACATCTAATTCTAATTACATTTGGTATAATGGATATTTCATGCTATGAATCTTTAGTGCCTCTTGACCTATTGCCCACAGCTTCCCACTTTAGATGATTATGTGATTCAGCCACTTGCATCTAATTAAATAAAGATTCATTAAACACCTCCTGTGAGCTAAGTTCTGTAGTAGAAGCTAGAAAGATGTTTAAAAATCAACAAGGTAAAAGGAGTCTCTGACCTTCTGAGGCTGAATTCTACTCATGTACTAGGAATGACTTTTCTGAGCGCACAATTCACTTCTTTTGTCATGTTTGTATACATGCTTCTACTGGAGAAGCCCCTCACTTCCTGCGGTCTGCATGGACATCTAGTTGTTTCTTAAGACTCAGCAGAAGCATCATCACCTCTTCAGGGAAGCCTTCCCTAATTTCTCCAGGAAGTCTTAGCCATCCCATGTCTCCTGTGAACCTTCAGTATCAATGTCAAGTAATATCATTTATCCTTTAAACACTGGAATCACACTTGGCCCACTGTGATGCTTCTACTGTGGGAGGCACGTCTACACTGAGAGGGAAGAACCTGAGCATCTGTGAGGCAGGTCATGCACACAGGGCAGCAGGGAAGCCTGCAGGGGCTAATGCCTGGAGTCCCCTAAACTTTTCAAATGCTTGTTTTCTCTCTCTTCCTTTCTCTCCCATCCTCTCCCTCTCCCTCTCCCTCTCCTTCCCCCTAACCCTCTCCCTTTCCCTTTTTACCCCTCTCCCTCTCTTTCTAGCCCTCTCCCTCTCCTCCTCCTCCTTTTCCTCCTCTTCCTCTTCCTCCTTCTTCCCCTCCTCCTCTGCTTCTCTCCCTAAATCCCTCCTTCTTAGTCTCTCATCTTTTCTTTCCTTTATTTTCCCCTCCCTCCCTCCTCCCCTCCCTTTCTTCCTTCCATTCTTTCTTCTTCTTAGTGTGTATCTCTCTTCCCAAGCCTAGAAGCATGGCTAGTTGAATGTTTAAGTTTAAGACCCATGCAGTGTACTCTAATATTCAACTGTGTAACCCAACTAACCTAACTGTGTCTCACTGCCACAACCACCAAACCCCTTGGGTCACTTTCACCTCTGGGACAGTGCATTATTGTGTGATAATTTCACTGTACTTGTTTGGGTGGATGTTCCCTCGTCGCAACAAGTGTAAAAGATTGATTTATCAGACCAGGACACAGTGCCAAGGACATTTTAAATGCTAATATTAAGAGTAATAATGCATAAGGCTCAGAGAAGAAGTGTATTGTGCATTGACCATGTTGTGTGTAAGACCTTGAAATTAAGGAAAATGTGCCCCAGGCAGGGTGGATACTTCAGTAAATATTTGAAGAACTGACGGACTGTAAGAGTGGCATTTTTAAAAAGGAGGCTGAACACTCAGATGAAATTATAGTGCATGAGACGAGGAGAAAGCCATCTGTTCCCCAGCCGTGGCTGTTGGACTGTTGAGGGGCTTTGGCCTGGAGGCAGACACTTGGCCTTGTGAACACTGCCTCACTCACTGTTCCTAGAAGAAGGCACCCGGGCCTTCTCTGAATGTCCCAAATGCCCGCTATAACTGCCCTTTCTCTGGACGGTAGAGTTATGTTACTGGTTAATACTGAGCCACAGATCTGCTGTCGGAGCACCTGGCCTTCAATGGGCATGTGTGAAATGTCAGCCTCCCCACAGGGGCTGCCCTCTGTCCCGAAGCCGAGCAATGCTGTGCTTGCTCACATCTCATCTGATCTTTCTCTTGTTCTTATTCTTCCACAAAAGACAACGCACAATGTTGATTATGAAAGCAGAGGTAGTGCTACTAAGGAGGGAAAGTTGGTCGTCTAGCTTCTATAATTTAATTGTAAAAAGGCTAAAACTATGAACACAGAGAAGAATTTTGATAAGACAGGCGGCATCACCTGGCTCGCCATGGCTTTCAAAGTGGAACAAGGCCCCCTCCCCAGGGGTGCTTCTGTAGTCCTGCTTGGAGGTGAAGAAAGACAAGGGGACCCTGAGGGATGCATTTCCACGTCATAATCATCGTAGGACCCCGGAGAGGCAGCAGCCTGCTCGCTGCCAAAAGCCTGCACAGCAGGCTCTCTGAAAAATTAGGTTAGAATCCATTGGTTTCCCGGGTCCTGTAGGTTTTCAGTGTTTTGGCTTATGATGGTTTACCTTTCTGCACACAGTGTTCTATGCCCCACCTCAGTTACCCTTCAGTTACCCTCAGAACCTACACAATTAAACTATATAGTACCTTACTAAAAAATTTAAAAAATTAAAAATAAAATAAGTTTTTGGTGATGTTCTAAGATACAGTTTTCTGGAAACATGAAGGAATAATGTATGTGGGTTTTTTTTTAATCAGGAATAAAATATTGGTAATGATTTTAACATGGAATTATAATAGCTAGAAAACGCTTACCTTCGCATACATTCAGATATCAATGTGGCAATTTGAGGAGTCGGTGCACGATTTTTAGTTTAAAAGGAATTGCCAAACATTGATCTAATACTAGTGCTAGCGCTTGTCTTCTCCCGTCCATCTACAGATGCCCTAAAAGCCTCCATAAGGACCTTCACTCTTTCATAAGAAAGTCTATGCCTGGCCCTGGCCTGTTGCTCGCAGTGGTTAGAGCACCAGCCCGCGGACTGAAAGGTTGCAGGTCCAATACCTGGTACCTAGGTTTGCAGGCCTGACCCCCCAGCTCCGACCGGTCTATGTGTCTCTCTCACATCCATGTTTCTCTCTGTGTCTCTCCCCCTCCCTTCCACTTTCCAAAAATCAATGGGCAAAACATCATGCAGTGAGGATTAATTACAACAAGAAAAAAAAGTCTAGGTCTTTCCCTCCCCCTATGAGAGGGATCTCCTTCACTCTCTGTTTGTAGGGTTCAGTGTTTCTTACTAATCCATGCGTTTCTCTGTGGTGGATATCTCTTCTGAAACTATCTCTCCCGTCACAACTCTCAGCGTGCCTTGGAACCACTTCAGAATCTCAGCGAGAGGCCTGGACGTGGAGTGCCCTCCTTCTCTCCCCGTCCAGGCCTAGCCCTCAGCTGCTGCTATGGCAACAGTTGTAGAGGGAACCATGCTCAGACTGGGGCCAGATGGCCCAAGTGGGCGCCAGTGGCAGCGTCTCTGGGAAGCTGCATGGAGCAGGGATGAACTGAACTTGGCTGAGTCCCTCTCCAATAGATGGGCAGGTGGAGAGGGAAGGGGAAGGGCAGAAGCCATGGGGCATCGCTAAGCTGAGCAGTATGGTCCACGCTCGTGTGAAATCTAGATGTCCTGCTTAGCTTTTAAAAATTGATGCAAGCATGCTAATGTCTATGCTCTCTCATAAAAACACATTCTGTTCTAATTGAGTCACTGTAAAACGTTTTCTCTAAAATACCCATTTTTGTCCTAGCTCCCTAACCTCATAGCTAATAATCTCCTAACTCCTCTTATTAACAATTATATTCTTTATTATTCTGATGGGGGACCATTAGACTATTACTTTCATTAAGAAATGTTACCATTCGATAACGTACTAAAGAACATGTCAAATCACTATGCTGTGCACCTGAAACTACTGTAATATTGTATGTCAACCATACTAAAAATAAATCCTTGAAAAAGAAAACTCACCATTAGTTTGCAATTTTTGTAGCTGCTAAGTGTATTACAGTTTCTGTTATAATGATTTTTAAAGCTTTTCTTTAGCGTTAATAAGGATTTTCTATTCTCAGTGAGTTTTATGGCATAATAATCAAGATTTATATTCAGTTAATGGAAAAGAAGAATAACTATTGATTCAGTAATTACACAGATCTCTGTACAGAACTGGCTGCTTTATAAAATGTATCTTTATGGTTGAAAGTATTACAGTTGTTCCCCTTTTATCCCCATTCAGCCCCTCTCCCCCACACCTGTTCCCCACTCCCAGCCTGCACTTATTTTGTTCATTAGATCCCACATTTAAGGTGCTTGATCATATATGAGGACTCATGTGATACTATGTAGCTGTAAAAAAGAAGGGTATCTTACCCTCGGAGATAGCGTGGAGGGACCTGGATAGTATCATGCTAAGTGAAATAAGCCAGTCAGAGAAAGACGAGCATCACAAGGACTGACTTTTAAGCAAACAATTTGTTCTCGATGGGAGTTTTTATTGCCTTTCTAACCCATTGATTTTCATCTCTGAGCAAACTCCTTTCCCATATGATTATGAAGGAAATTTCAGATATAATTCCATTTAGTTTATAAACATTGTAATATATAACTTAAATCTTGGATTTTAAAATGAAATGTTATAAGCCTAACATAAAAAAGTATTTCATTTTGATTGCGTATTCAGTACTCATATTTTTCCCATTGTCTTCCGTTATTTGTTTGTAAAACTTTTTTCCATTCAGAATTGAAATAAAGATGTCCCCTAAATATCTTTTCATCTAAATCTAGATCTAACATTAATCAACCTCTCTCTGTCTCTTTCTCTCTCCTTTCCTTGTTGTTTATTGTTTTTTGTTTTGTTTTGTGTGTGTGTGTGTTTTTTTTTTTTTTTTTTAGAAAACTACTGATTTGCTTTGAGAAGTCTGGAGTGTGCTAAGTTCAGAACGTTCTTTTCACTTGTTTTCTTTTACATTGGTAGTGAGGTTGAGGTCTGATTTGGGGCAAGGCTGTACTGCAGGTAGTCGTGTGTACTTATCCTTGCAGGAACATAATGTCTCTCCCTTTGTGCTCCTAGCAGCCACTACCTAAGTCCATTATTTCATGAACGGTTTCAAAACTGTAATTCCAATTCACATACTCTTTATTTATTTTCTGAATGCCTAACATTTAAAGAAATACTTTATTGACCTGTAATAAAGTTCATATTGGAAAGAAGAGATGAACACTTGATTCTTCCCATTAACTTACTTGTTTTCTTCATTTTAACTCTTCTGTTTTATTCTCTCATATGCATATGTTTTTTCTACATGCTTGGCTACCCATTGCATGAAATTATTACTCATTCTCCCCCGAATCCAATGAAACTTCCCATCTGACTACTTGGTGCTGTACTTGAACTTCTTTCAGGCCTTGGAAATCCTATCCCAAATGGGAACTCAGACAGAACATCCTTGTCTTCTGTGAAGCCCATCCCCAGTGTCCCCCATGCTCTGAACTCAAGATGAGCTATTCTCCACTTGGGACTTTCTTGAGGCCTGTCCTGTGCCGGAATCAGTGAGGTGCATGCCAGGCTTGTCCAACACGTCATCACATCCACGGTGGGGGCAGCTGTGCTGTAAATGGGTTTTGTGGAAGGGAGTCAGTACCTCTTTTCCCCAGCAAATTGTACAGTTAAGGCCTTGGGGATAGAACCTATCATGACACCAACCTTGGGGTCTTTGAGATGAGGTGTGAAGGCATGTGGTTCCCTGATTTTCCTGACATAACTGTGGTCACAAGACTCCATATCACACCACAGACTAAGTGAAAATACTTAAACACGAGCATCGGGATGGATGGAGGAATAGAATAGCTATCATATTTGTATCATACATTCAGGGTTCTGGGTATGGTCTCCCGGATTCCAGGGCAACCCATCTCTTTTCCAGCATGGTATGACTGAAACCTTTGGAATTTCTGAATGGCTACAGCTTTTCCAGTGTGAAGATTATCAGAACAGGTTTTACAGATTGGCTTTTATGAATTCTGGTAGGCCCTGGTAGCATTTTAACATTTTATGATATCATGAAAATACCATATATATTTAAAAACAATATCATTCAGAATGCAATGAAAGAACAAATGACACGTGCTATTATCTTTGTATTGCAACAGGATATAAACATCCCATGCCCTTTGGTTGATAGGAATCTCTGTAACATGGAAAAATTAAATACTCTTGCCCAATGTTCCTCAATGCAAAGTATTTGTCATTTAACAAATATTTATTGAGCTACTATTAAGTGCCTCCTACTGGTTAAGTACTTGGCATCTGTCAGTGAAAAAGATAGAAAAATGTCCATTCTGGTGAATTTTTATATTAATAGAAAGACATGTAGACATGTAAACATAATAATATATAAATTACACGTCATGAAATTAAAAGTTTTCTGTAACAAAATCCAGTGCAGGGCAAGAGAATAGGGGGTATGGGAACAGTAAGAGGGGTTGGGAAGTGTTGGGGAAAAGGCAGTTTTTAGTAATAAACTGGCCAGAGAGGGCCTTGCTGAAATGTAAAATTTGAGCCATGAATTGAACAAGGGACAATGGCAGGCGTTGGTGTTATGTCCTGTATGCATTTACTCATATTTTGACAATTCTCAACAATGCCCCATACTCCCCAGGTAAGATGATATATTTGCAGTGTTTTCCAGCTTCTCATAACTGTGAAAATTACTTTTATCAATTAAAAATAGAAAAAATATAAGACAGTATTTCCGTTTCAAGACCTGTGTGCCTTCTCTATCACCCAGCCAAGTGGATCAGGCTGTGACCTTATTATCCAGGCTTCCAAGATTAATTCCCCCACGTGGTATGCATGTGGATCTCACATTTTCTATGAACTTGGTCTGAATACGTTGATTTGATGTGATATATCTGTGCAGATATAGTCATATGAAAGAAATAGTTTTTCTAAGTTTTTAATGCATTTTTTCCAAATGTGATTATGTAACATACTAGTTCATAATAATATTCCTGAGGTTACTTAAAAATATATTTTAAAAAATGTTTAAGCCAAAACCAGTTTGGCTCAGTGGATAGAGCGTTGGTCTGTGGACTGAAAGGTCCCGGGTTCCATTCCGGTCAAGGGCATGTACCTTGGTTGTGGGCACATCCCCAGTAGGGGGTGTGCAGGAGGCAGCTGGTCCATGTTTCTCTCTCATTGATGTTTCTAGCTCTCTATCCCTCTCCCTTCCACTTTGTAAAAAAAATCAATAAAATATATTTTAAAACATTTTTAAACCATAGAACTTAAAACAAGAACATTATTTTGCCTATTTTCCTAGCAGTCATAAAAATCAGAAAATGCCCTTGTATATACACACCTTTGAAAGTGACTGATGACAATGGATCTTCATGGTCATGATGTCCGCATTAGGCCTTTTAATTTTAAAACAGCCTGCCTCTATCACAAATAGTGACGGGGCCCCTTGAAAGCCCCCAAAATAACCCCTAGAGATGGTTCTGCACAGTCCCCAACCTCTTACTGGACTCTGGAACGTACAGAGCTCTTGTCAATAATGTACTGATGTTGAACAAGCATATGTTTAAGAAAGCCAGAGTATGAGCTGCCACATAAAACGTCCATCCTCATATAAACTCACCAGGTGCAAAGCACAGCAAAAAGCATGTGCTCACCATTTGCAAATGCTTAAATAGCCCCTGAATATAAGTACTGGATGCTCAGTCTAAGAGTGGATGAATCAGAAACATTTTCGGCACCCTCCGTGTTTTCTGACCACGTTGTTGACAGTGACCTAAAGTTCTGAAGGCAGCGACACTGCTGTTTTGGCATTAAAATGTTTCAGGTTTCCTTCTATCGTTTACAGTTGTGCAGCCTGAGGGAGCAGGAGACAATTACCGATAAAGGGGAGGCAAGGCACTTGATGAATTGCAGACCACTCGTGGGAACAGAAGAAATACTTGTTAGAATCAGGAAGCAGAGGCTGACTTTTAAACACCGGGCAGACAGGAAGCAGACGCTGAATTTTAAATACTATCGGTATTTCTGCTTCAGCAACTGAAATGAGTGGTTTCATCACCATGATTGGCTTCATATTTGAAGATTCATATGAATTATCTCTTAATTTTAAAAAACTCATAAATATTTTAAAAATAAATTCATTTCTTCTATAATTTCTTATAATAATATACCTTTATGCATTTATTCTAAAATATTTCACCTAAATTACACATTGAGGATTTTGTTAAAAAACTATTGCACAAATTTGGGAAACTTAAAAAGCAGAAATTATTTGTAATGATTCAAACAAGTTGAAAACATTTTTATTTTTTCAATCTTTATTGTTATAAGTATTACATGTTCTCTTTTTTCCCATTGACCCTTTATAGTTTGACCCCCACCCTCCACCTGAGGCCTCCACCATCCTATTGTCTGTGTTCATGGGTGCACACGAGTTCTTTGGGTGATCTCTTCCCCCCCACTCCTGCCTTCCCTCTGAGATTCCATACTGTGGACCTCTTGGTAACACTCGGAAACAGTTCTTGTTTGTTCTGCTTCTGAGTTTTATTTCTCATCATAATTTTTAATAAGACACGTAATTTCACTTTGTTATTGTTTTATATGCGTCCACCATCTTTCTTAGTAATGTCCCAAGATTTTTAATTATGCATCCCCCCAGCCAAAAAAATAATAATAATACAAATCAGAAAACTGGGAAAGAGATAAGAAGAGGAAATGAATGTGGTTTTTATTCATTGTTTAACACTGAACAAAATATGCCGGAGGAAAAGGAACTGGAATAATGTGTGGGTGGGAGATATTCGCACAGCACACAGTCATCGCGTATTTGAAGTAAACTAATTCTTTTACAGCCCGCATTGAAGGGCAAACCAATCAATTGCTTTTGGATCTTTTCCTAGAACAGCTTTTTTTTTTCCATTTGTAAATGTAATAAGTGATAACATAAGGAAGCTAAGCAGACGACCACGTATCTGAGTGAGGCCCCGCAGGAAATTAGGGCAGATGCATGGGTAATGAGTTTACCCAAATTGGGTTTTGGCCATGACTCAAAAGGCCAGGCCTCGAGGTGCCAAGTTGCCACCTGCGCCCTATATACGGAAGGTGCTCAGACCTTCAGAGCAGCGCTTCCCCTAACGGTTTCTGGGTCACACTCACCTGAGCTCAGGCACTGATGCAGGACTCACTGCTGGACCAAACCTTGACATTCACCTTGGCTGCGAACACTTTCTAATCTCCTTCTTAAAAGAAAAACATTATAAATGTATAAGTTCTGCCTCAGTCAGGACAGATACAGCCCTTGTTACTGCTGCCCAAAATGGCACATCCTATCCAGAGGACCCACATAGCTCCACATCATCGAGGGCCCGGGGCCTGTTCTCTCTGCTCTGCCAACCTCCGCCCTCGGCTTCCATTATGAAGTGGCATTATCGTCACCGTGTAACTTCTGGAGCCCTCACCTTCATGTCCCCATTTTTTTTAAATATATATTTTATTGATTTTTACGGAGAGGAATGGAGAGGGATAGAGAGAAAGGTCGATGAGAGAGAAACATCGATCAGCTGCCTCCTGCACACCCCTATTGGGGATGTGCCCACAACCAAGGTACATGCCCTTGACCGGAATCAAGTCTGGGACCTTTCAGTCCACAGGCCGACACTCTATCCACTGAGCCAAACCAGTTAGGGCCATGTCCTCATTTTAAAAGGAAGAAGAGGAAGGGCCAACAGTGACCTTCCTGCCCCCACTTCGTGTCACCACCCTGCCTTTCTTCACGAGCTTTCCTAGAAGCCCTGGTTCATTGCTTCTGGTAGAATTGTGTTGTCTACTCCTACCTATGAGGGGGCACGGAGAATGTAATTTCTAACTAGAAACATTTTTTACACTATCAAATTAATATTTCTGTAAGGAAGAAAGGGTGAAGGGGGATTGAACAGGCAAAGGGGAATCTCTGCCATACTGTATATTATAAGCCAGGTCAGTTCTCGGACACTGTTTCAGCAAATAGGTATAGCTAATAGCCTCCATCTGGCTGTGCCTTAGCTCTGGGACAGTGTGCAGACACCGATAATGTTTAAAATTGCTTTTGTGTAAGAACTGAACGGGGGTTTGCATAATATACAGCTTTAGAAGATTCCAGTCCAAAGGGCTGCGGTGGATCAGAAATGCCCTTAGGAGTCCCCTGAACTGCCCTAGAGTCTTTGATGCCCCTCCCTGCAGCCTTGTTGTTGTGGAAAGTCTCCTTCTTGATGTTTCTTCTTTTGATAGTTCCTAGCAGTGCCACATCCAGAATTTCTATGGAGTTTGAGAGTGGAGTCTGTGAAGGAGGCCTATGTACTGTGGGAAGCTGCAGAAGCAAAGCCTTTTACGTAGACTAGAGGAACTTCCCTGGGCCACTCCACATCAAAGACCAGAACAGACCCAGAATCCCCTTTTCCTTCCATTCGCTGCCCCTGCTCTTTGGGAGCCTCCTCGTGCCCTGATCCCCAACATCGCTGCACACAGGAGAACAGCAAATGCCTGGAAAGCTGCCAGCTCCACCTCTGCCCTTTTGTCTATCTTTCCCAGATTCCTGACACTAGTGGGTTCAGAGTGTAATTTAGCAAATGAATGATAGCAGGACAAGAGAGATGCTGATAGGATAATGGCAGGGAAAATGGAAATAATAACCAACCTAGCCAAGATCATACATTGTCTACAAAATGCTTATCTTCATTTTTCTTGAGGTTCTCAATCTTTCATATAACACTTCACAATGGGGAACGTTATTATCCCCATCTAACCTAATAATATACAAATATGTAAATTGACCGTACCTCCACTACACCAATCAGAGTGAGTATGCAAATTAGAAGGCCAAAGATGGCAGCCACCCAGCTGCTCCAGGCACTGAGTGGCCAGGCAGGGCACAATGCCTGCTATGAGAGGGAGGGCAGGGGTGAAGCGATCTACAGGAGTGGAGTGCTGCAGCGAAGACCAGACTACAGACAACAGAGCTTGCAGGGAAGATGAAGATGGCAGACTCTGGCCTAAGCAAAGGCCTTGGTCCCAGGTGCTGGAAGCCAAGGGAAGGGAGGCCTATTACATGAATCTCTTCATGCAACAGGCTTCTAGTTTTACAAATAAAGAAACACAGATTGGGTGGAAAGTAACTACTCAGAATTACAGTCAGTTGCAGACACAGGTAGACTCTTACCTGTGACTCCGCACAGTGGTTCTTCTGCGGGACGGGAGGGGGACACCCCAGAAACATCATAACCCTCCTCTCTCTCCCTCAATCCAACTGCACCCACCTCAGCTGATTGGCTTGATGGAAAAGTGGGCGCTTGTGGCAGGAAAACAGAATGGGTATCCAGGACAGAGGACAATGTTGGAAATCCTGCCTGTCACACACCTGCCTCCTCCAGACTGCTCTCCTCTCGCTCTTCATGCCATCTGTCCCTTAATATCCCAGGTGATTTCTTTTTAATGTCAGTGGCGACATAAGTGTTCCCAGTCCTTCCCATTCCTCAGTCCTGCAGGCCCCAGCTCCACATTTCAGTCACTGCAGAAATCAATTCTCATTTGTCTCCTAACCCCACCGCCCTCCCGCTGGCCCTCCCGGGTCTGGTCTCCTCCAGTCTGTCACTCTGCACCCAGAGCTTCCTGCCTCCCATCTGACACATGAGAAAGTGTAAGCAAGGGGCAGGTAACTAGATTGGATGTCACCTCCTGATGCATTGACAGGGACTCATTTGAGTTACTTCAGGGTGGTCAGAAATGTATCCTGGAAATAGTATGGAGTGAAATAGGTTAGGTCTATTATCTTGAAAATGCGTTTATCTGATTTTTTTTTAATTCACCAAATATTTACTACTTTATGAAAAGCTAAGAATATATGTAAAAGACTAGGAATGTGATGAAAAGCAAACCATCATTTCTACCGTATTTGCCGGCGTATAAGACGACTTTTTGGCCCTGAAAAATATGCCTCCAAGTGGGGGGTAGTCTTATACGGCGAGTATATAACAAACTCTGTATTTTTAGTGGAAATGTTAGGGGGTCGTCTTATATGCCCGGTCGTCTTATACGCCGGCAAATGTGTATTTTTCAGGGCCAAAAAATAGTCTTATACGCCGGCAAATACGGTATATCCATGGAATGTACAGTCCGAAGGAGAGGACAGGTAAGCAGACAGTAAGGCCAGGGCATGGTAAGTGCTGAGATGGAGCTTGAGGTGCCATGAGGACATGAAATGGCGCTGGGGAGGTTTTACAGAAGAAATGAAGGCTACCCTGGGACCCGAGTTTGTAAAGGAGTTTGGTGAAATTATAGAGAAGGGGACAAAGCTTTTTTTTAAAAAATGCTAAAAGGACAAGATATTTTGAAGTAGCTCTACAAAAATAAGTGGTGGTGCAACTGTGACTCATCGTGAATACTGTTTATTGTTTTTCTTTGTGAGCTTATTCTAGACGCACAGACATGTCGTCTGAAAATGCCGTTTCTGTTTGTGAATATTACAGCTTGGCCCCTTTTCCCTGAGAAAGACAAAAACTCTGTTATTAAGTGGAGTAAAAAGCTACTTTGTTTTCCCAGCTTATATTTTATGTAAGTATAAAGTGCTGAATAAAGAAAAAAGGTTGTGCTGAACAATATAATTAAGGCTTCTTTCTGTACATTCTAATTTATAGCTGCTGTCTTCTATCATTAGGGAAAAATATTTATATATATATATATATATATATATATATATATATATATATATTTAATAGGGTGTCCCAAAAATGTATACATATACTTTGAATAATAAAGACAGTGTTTATTAAATACATTTCATTTTCAAAATTGAGCTATCAGCTGTTAAAGTGTGTACACATTTTTGGGATGCCCCGTATACAACATAATGTAAATACACACATATGTAAGATCCATATGGAATACATGGATGCCTGCGCCCATTTCTATTATTATATTCTAAGCTTCTATCACTATACTTTGGATTTAGTATAGATAATAGATTTAAAGACAAGGTTTCATGGTAAATTTAAATAGTTAAAATGAAGCTATTAATGAAGAGCAGGAAAATATATTTAAATACAGAATTGCATTGTCTTTATAGAGAGCAATATGGATTCGATTTAGAATTTAATGGAATCATGCCTTGAAGTAGATTCTGGTATGCATATTATGTATCATTGTGTGATGTAGTGAAATAAAAAGCCAATGCGTAGCAGTGAAAGACACATTTGCTTTTTATTTTTAGGCGTTTATTGTGACGAGTAGGATATGAGCTTTCTATTGAAAATAATTGTCCACTTGAATTGCAAAGCACTTAAGCCTTTTTCTATTAACTTCAATGAAAAGGGCTTTTTGAAATACTTTAATCATTTTTTATGAATAATTTGGCAATTGTTAGTGTTTGTGCATTTTTATTTGTATACTTCAAAGATAAATATTTTTAAAACTAGGTTTCAGTGAACAATGAACAATGCAGAGAAACCAACATGTTAATGTGCCTTTTGCCTTATATGATTTATTGCTTTGACTCAGTAAAAACATCGTGAGAGATTTAGCTGCAATATTTAAGATTAATTTACATTTGTTTCAGCAAAATATAAATATAAACCAAAAACTGTCTTTGTATTCAAGATGATCAGGGATGTCCAAGATAAAAAAAAAAAAAAAAACATTACAAATGTGAGAAAAGAATAGAAACACACACACACACACACACACACACACAGGCGCACACACACAGCCTCAGATTATGCTGGAGGTAAAAGCCAGTTGCAGAGTTAGAGAAATTGATCAGGGTAAATGGGAAAGGCACTCCCGGGAGGAAGAAGTACCAGCATTGCTTTTTATAGTTGTGATGGTTAAGGCATTGATTCTCTTTGGCGGCCATTCTTTCTACCTCTAAAAAAAGACCAGGTGGATGATACCTTTGCGGATGAAGGTTGCTGTCAAGAAACTGTGACTTTAAGCGATGGCTTGCCCATTCAGCAGCCTGCCTGGGGCTGTATTGATTATGGACAATGAGCCTACCTTTCAGCGAACAGCCCCCCATCAATGCACGGTCTGTCTCATCCAGGCCTCACAACCCCAGGAAACACGGCTGCCGGGTTCTAAGCTTATTTCTCTGACTATGTAGGAGGCATAGATGTTCTTGTCACAGGTGTTTTCCCTGCAGCTGAACCATGTCCCTCGCCCCAGGGCACCAGGAGCCTGACGATTGACTCCAGAACAGCCTTGCAGCTCCCCACCAGCTGAAGGATGACACATGCTCTCAAATTCGCCATTTCTTGGGGAAGTTTATTCTTTGATCTCTGTGAGAGGTACACATGCTTTGGAGGGATAGATGTGTTATCTATTCTTAAGAGAAAGTTTTAATGCCACAAGACAAATAATTGTTCTAAAATCATTTGTGTAAATATAAGTAAAAGGCTTATAATCTTCACTTAAATATTAAACTTGTTAAATATTGACACTCTTCTATAGAGCCATACTTGATTGAAATATTAAATGCTAGACAAGCCAAAACCGGTTTGGCTTAGTGGATAGAGCATGAAGTGGATAGAGCCTATGGACTTAAAGGTCACAGGTTCAATTCCAATCAAGGGCATGTACCTTGGTTGCAGGCACATCCCCAGTAGGGGGTGTACAGGAGGCAGCTGGTCGATGTTTCTCTCTCATTGATGTTTCTAGCTCTCTATCTCTCTCCCTTCCTCTCTGGAAAAAAATTAATAAAATATACTTAAAAATAAAATAAATGTTAGACTGGTACACAACTGCCATACGTACAGGTTAGTACCACTGAGGACACACCAGAGCTGATGTCTACTCCTGCCAACCTTCATCGGCTGTGTGTTTCTGCTCCTGGTTGGTCTGTGGCCTGTAGGCTTTCCCTCCTCCCCCCGTCCCCGGTTTCCAGCTGCCTCCTGGCTGCTTGCTATGCTCAGGCACCTGTAGGTGTCACCAGGGTAAGGCCCCTGCTCCTATCCGCCCCACAGTGCTGTGTTCTCCCTCACCTGGATGTTTTCTTCCCCAGCAGATGAGCCTGTTGTGTGTAATTTTTCTAGGGCTATTTGAAATTTAACATTCCCTTGCCTAAACCAAATCAGTCAAGCAGGACAATGGTTCCTCTTATGCGAGAGAATAAATGTCCCAGGGATGTGCTGAACTTGACCACCTGCTGTGCATCAGGACTTAGCTCAGGGTCCACCTTCCAGGCACGAATGAATGAACAGGTGACCTTGAATCTCCTCTTTGAAGCAAGTAACGCCTCAGTCAGCATTAAAATTAGCCCTGTTAACAGACTCAAGTGATCTCCCAGAGGCATGCTTTACGTCCACTTTGTCTGTGCCTGTAGATGATTTATTTCTAGAAGGATGAGAAATAAAACTGTCAAATGGAGGGGATGGTTGGAGAATCAGAGCCAGGTGAACAGTGCCGGGGACACTCCTTGGTTTTTCCTCTTGTAGATGGGAGTCACCTACACAATTCTAAGCAGTATTTAAAGTGGTTCACTAAATGTTCAGTCACAGCAGACTGACTGAGTAAATGTTTGCCCACTGACACAATGAGGTACGCATGCTTTGGAGGGATGGATGTGTTATCTATTCTTAAGAGAAAGCTTTAATGCCACATGACAAATAATTGCTCTAAGATTATTTGTGTAAATATAAGTAAAAGGCTTATAATATTCACTTAAATAGTAAACTTGTTAACTAAGAGGCAGCTATTTTAGGCATATTAGCAATTAGAACCCATATGTATTATTGAATTAAAGACTGTTTACAAAAATGGAAGCGTTGATTTCGTCGCTAAAATTATTATTTTTTCCTTAGGGTACACATGGGAGCTTTTCCTGTCCCCTTCTCATCCCCCCGGGCGTTCCCTTGGCCATTCCTTCTCCTGAGTGCCCAGGCCCTTTTTGTGCTTCTGTGTCTTGTTTTCTGAGCCCACGCAGCCCAGGTGGCTCATTTCTACTACCTCTGTATCTTTCTAAATCAACTCTCCCTTAAAATTAAAAAAAGTAAACATAATTATACAAAAATGTATATTAATAGGCATGTATCTAGGAAGAACTATACCAAAATATTACCAACAGTGAAAGAGTCACCTGGTCCAGATATTAGACCTGAATTTGCTCTCCATGCTCTGGGAGACAAGTCTATTTGAACATAAAATGCAAACAATTTTGTTCCATATTTAGAAACACATAGTTTACATGAATATATACTATTCACTTAATACCGGATTTATTGCATACCCCTCAATAGTGGTATCACTGTAAAGTCTCATTGCCAACACGTTAGTTAAATATTTAAAGTGGCATGACTTGTGTTTCCATATATTGTTTATTCCAATTTGCTACTTGAATATGCCTGTTCTGATTTGAAAATTAACAGCGAAATGAATACCTCCCTATTTTAGTCAGCTCGGGTTGCTGTAACAAAATACCATAGACTCAGTGGCTTAACCAGGACGTGTGGTTCTCATAGTCACGGAGGCTGAGAAGTTCAAGATCAAAGTGCTGGCAGATTGGATGTCTGTTTGCAGATGACCATGTTCTTGCTGTCTCCTCACATGGGGGAGAGAGAGAGAGAGAGAAAGAGAGAGAGAGAGAGAGAGAGAGAGAGAGAGAGAGAGAGAGAGCACGCGCCAACTCTCTGGTCTGTTGTTGTAAGAGCACTAATTCCCCTAATCCCCAAATGAGGACTCTGCCTTCTGGACCTAATCACCTCCCAAAGGCCCCAGCTCCAGTCACCATCACCTTGAAGGTCAGGGCTTCAATGTGAACTTTGGGAGAACGCAGTCCAATCAGTCACATTCCCTTTTAAGTACTGTTACCTGTGAGATTGTTTGATGGCTAACAATAATGGTTGTAAAATCCTTAGAACAACTTTGTGGCACTAATGTTTTTACCCCTTCAGGCAGAAATTCTGTGCTCACCTGCTGCTCTTAAAAAATTATTTGTAAATATTTTTATTTAAAATTTTATCCTAAAAGTCATAGAATTCCTCTCTTTCTGGATATGTGACTCAGAAATTGAGGACTGGATCACACCATAATACCAAAGTATTCTCTTCTGCTAACTCTCCTACTACATAAATATACCAACGGAATGAACTAATGTGGAGCCGGAATCAAGGCTGAATTTAGCAGACAGCATGACAGTGATTTGTGAGTCTGAATTCTGGGTGAAAGCCTGGATAATAATGATAGTAACCTTCTGGATGCCTCCATTTAGGGCTTGTCAGAAGTACTGAATTCTATTGCATTTCACTCTTGCCAACTCAATAGGAATAAGTCCAAATCTCTCATTTTTTAGAATGTGTTTTGGCTCAGGCTCAGGCTCAGCCTCTGTTATAGGGTTAGCCTACTAGCTTAAATTGATAAGGGATCTGGGAAATACATTTAAAACACAACGGGGTTCATGTTGTCATATTTAATATCAGAGGAGACCAATATGTCAGTTCATTTAAGATAGTCTCAAAAACTCAAAATAGTTTTCACCATTGTTTAAAAAAATATTGCCAATCCTGTGTAATATATTTTAAATTCTGCAATGATAGCATGCATTATGAACATAGAAACTGAGTTCTTCTATTTAATAATTGTATAGTTATAAAACCAATGGCAATGAACAAATAAGTAATTAAAACTTTTCATACAATTGTTATGTGTAATCAAAATTTAATTAATCACTAGTTTATTTTATATGCTTATTATACAAGCCACTATAACATTATTGATACTCAGACAACAAAAAAACAGATTTCAATTAGTTTCCACTAGAATTAATAAGAAAATAAAAAAACAAGGTTCACAGTGCTTTGTATGGAAAATAATACAGTAATTGATAAATAATACAAGAATAAACTATGTTTTACATACACACAACTTTTGCCCTATCCTGAATGTCATTTAGAATAGGTCACTTAGATTTTTTGAATTAGGTTTTGTACATGGGGACAAACTGTAGACTAGTTTCATTCCTCTGCATGTGGCTTTCTAATTTTTTCAGCACCATTTCTCAAAGAGGCTTTCTTTATTCCTTTGTATGTTTTTTTTAAATCTTTTGTCAAAAGTTATTTGCCCATACATATGTGGTTCTACTTCTGGGCTTTCAATTCTATCCCACTTGGCTGTGTATCTGTTTTTTCTGCCAGTGCTATGCAGTATTGATTATTGTAGCTCTGTGGTATAATTTGATGTCAGGTAGCGTGATACCTCTGACTTTGTTCCTTTTTTCGCAGGGGTGCTTTGTCATTTTTTTAAGTTTCTTTTAAAAATATGTTTTTATTGATTTTTAAAAAGAATGGATGAGATAGGGATGGAGAGATAGAAACATCGATGAGAGAGGCACATTGATCGGGTGTCTTTTGCACAGCTTCCCACTGGGGATTGAGCCCCCAACCTAAGTATGTGCCCTGACTGGTAATCGAACCTATGACCTCTTTGTTCCTGGGTCAGTGTTCAACCACTGAGCCCACACCAGCAGAGCTGCTTTCTTAGTTTTAAGTAAGTGACACCTGGGTGACAATCATTGCATGCTATTTATTTTATAGAAACATGAAATTGACTTAATATCGATAGGTGGTAGATTTCACACATTTATTATCCAATTATCCAAGGTATGTTTATCAAAATTAACCCTGAGTCTGTTCTGAGAAATTAAGCTAATTTTAAAGTAAACTCTAGGGTTTTTTTATTTTAAAAAAATATGTGATTCTCCCCATTATGTTTATATTTTAATGGAGACAGTAGAAGAGAGAATCATAAAATGTTCAACTATGATGACCAAAAGTAGTACATGTAGAAGCTCATATATAGGAGTGAAATGGCAGACCATTAATCTTAGAAGAGACTAATACTATGGGAATGCAACAGAGAAGGGAATTGACAATTTGATAAGACATCGGTTGAAATAATGGCTTTTTGTGTCAGACTAGATAAGGAAGTTATGATGAGCAGGAAAAAAAGAATGGAAGAAAATAGGACTTTTCAAAGATTAGCCATCTCAAACCAAAAGACAGTTCAAGAATAAGACAGTGAAAACTATAAACTAGACAAAAATAGATGTGTTCAGAGAAGTAAATTTTGGTGATTAAAAGCTTGAATAAGTATAAAACGCAGTGATGAAAATGTCTATATGAACATTGGTCATGTAACCAGGTATGACGAAGGATGACAGATGTTCTGGAATTGAAGGATACTGAAATCACAAACAGAATTTGTATGTATCATTGAAGATATGGATTTGGATTATTTTCAAAGCAGAATCTCCATTCTGCTATCATAAAGAGTATTTAGTAAAATATATAATAATCCCAAAGATTCCCATTTAGGAAAAGGTACCACTTATTTCTAAACTGGGAACTAACCTCCCTCCCTTCACTCTCTCCCCTCCTCTTTCCCATCCTTTCTTCCTTCCTTCCTTCCTTCCTTCCTTCTTTCCTTCCTTCCTTCCTTCCTTCCTTCCTTCCTTCCTTCCTTCCTTCCTTCCTTCCTTCTTTCATTCCTTAAAGAACATGCAGTTAGCCATTGGAGTTGAATAAGTCTCTTTATAATAGGGTTGATAATGCAAATAATTGAGGAAAGCATGCATTATAACTTTGCCAAAAGTTGTTTATTTTCTAAGTTTTTGGTTTCTTTTTGAGAAGTTGCAGTGATAATATGGTGTGTTTTTTCACTTACTGGGTTTTGTCAAATGTCAGAATATGTGACTGATTCACTAAAAATTGTCATTCCGTTCCACTGGCTTCATGCCCACAACAGGAACTTAGTGGCTTCTCTCAGAAGACTTTGCCAGCACCACTTCTTCTTCCAGAGCGTCTCCCACACACATCCACTCAAATTAATTAGGGTTTCAGACTCCACTGACTCATGTGGCCAGCGCAGCAAGGTGGCATGCCAATGCGTGATGTAAGTCTGCTGGCCATGAGCAGAGGATTGGGGGGGGGGGGGGGCGGCGGGAGTGCTGTTTTCATCTGAGCAATATTTCCAGAAGAGGGCTTTCCTTCCGCTCGCCTCTCCTGGGGCCTCCTGGAGAAGGGTGCCACGTGATGCTTTGCACCCCACTTTGCGAGACTGGGTCGATGCTGAGAAAGTCTAGACTGGGCAATCTGTTCAAATATAATGGTGTCTACTACATTTTATCCAATGACAGCTGTATTGTGAAGTTTTATCTATTTAATTTGTTAACAAAGGTTTAGGGATATTATTAACATAACCTAGTGTTTTACCTCTTGTGTACCTTTCAGCTTGTATGTGTGTATGTTGGCTTCCTTGTGTTCCCAGTTCTCAAGGGTATGACTTGCTATAGCTCCTTTTTTTTTTTCATTGAAAAGCGAAGGGGAAATTTTGGAAACTGATTAATGCAGAGTCAGGACCAGAATGCCAGTCCCTGGTTTCAGGTCATGTGTCTCCCCGGCAGACAACTTTTGAAGTCCTGACTTGGCAAAATTTCTTGTTTGGTGCCTTTTTATTTTATGTGAACTTTGTTTATCTCTAATATTAAAAAAATAATAATTGCTCAAAAATTAAAAAGGTACAAAGGGTGACCCAAAAAGTGTATGCACACTTTGAATGATTATAAAGTCAGTATTTATTAACATACAATTCATTTTCAAAATTTGAAATAATCTACAGAAAGGAGTACCTTTTTTTTTCAATGCCTTTTTTCAAACTAATGACTGTTCTGGTCCAGGCACTACTGATAATGTGAGGCAATGGATTCACAAACATCAAGAGTTATTTTGTTCGGTATTTGTGTGCCCTCAATCCATTGACTGTTGCCGGTTTGGTACCGTAAACTTTATCTTTTGTGTATCCCCACAAAAAGTCTAGTGGCACTTTAGGATAAATTTTATTTATCCAAAGCTTAGTCTGGCTTCACCCATTATATCAAATCAGTTAAACCTGAAAAGGAATGAAAATTCAGTAAGTTATCAGCTATTAAAGTGTGTATACATTTTTGGACACACTATATACTATATAGTTAGCAATGTAATGTTTAATTAAAGTGTAGGGTGTACCAAGAAAAGGTATACAAACACTTTAAATAGTTATAAAGGCAGTGTTTATTAAAATACATTTCACTTTCAAAATTCAGGTATCAGCTGTTAAAACGTGTATACATTTTTTGAGACATCTTGTATATATAGCTAAATTTTTTAAAAAATTACCACCCTATAAACACTTATCATTTTTAATATTTTAAGTTAAAAAACATTAGTTGAGGTGCCAAACATTTATCATCATGTGTGTATTTAACAAAGTTTATGAATATGACACCTAAAACACTGGAGTGGATTCTTTCTCACAGAATTTATATAGAATAGAAGAAATAACAACATTTGGGGTATACTTTAAAAATATGTTAGCAAGAGACCACCAAAATATATTATGCAATTTATATATGTCTTAGAGACGATTCAATAGAATTTGGTTAACGGAGGATCAGTGCAAAAATTCTTTCTAAATTGCATCTGAATGGAATGGAAAAAAAAATATGGCATATTCTTACTGGGTAATTTCAAAGCAATTACCAGATACTTGCTGACTGTCTATCTGTCAGTCTGTAGGAGAACAATTTTCAGAGTACATAAAATGTGTTAAACATCCTCTGCTTTGTGTGCTTTGATACTCCAGTCAGAGCTTGGAGACTGGATTCTGTTTTAAGAGCATTTGTTATTTAAATGAATTAAAAATACAAATTGATAAATGGAATTCTCCAAAGGAAAATATCTCTTCTTACCAAGTTTAGGTGCATTTCTCCATTCCGCAAATGTATGTGATTGGTTTTGTATACTGAGGAAATGAACTAGTAACAAAATCTAGAATAATTACACTATCTGCAACTCAACATGTAGAGATAACTAAGTTTGCACTTATTGGAGCATGTAACATTACAAATCTGATGAGACAGCAGTTATACAAAGGAGAGCGAGCAAAAAATTTGCATGAAACTATAAAAATACTAATGAGACTATTGTTAGCAATATGTGATGTCTAAAATGAATAATCCCTCAACCCTGTCCCGAAAACACAGTGTTACGGAAATATCACTTGAAATTCATTCACAAGGCCTATGCAGAAGTCATAAGCTATTGCTACTGCGGTTATTTTCTTCTTTTACCCTCTTTCTCTACACACGGGCACACATTCATACATACTTATGTAGCCATTTCTGGTTGGTTTCTTATTTTCTACTATGTGCTAAAGAAGGAAAGAGATTATTACATTTTATATTAGAATGTTTTAATTTCTAATTTGAGTTTTTAAGGTAAGATTGGCCAAAGAAGAATTTCAGGAAAAAAATAGTTATATTTATTAAATCAATATTTCAGTGTTCACCTTACCCTGAAATTGTGTTTGGGGTAAGGCTAGTGTAGAAAAGTTAATGGTTCTGACAAAAAAATAATGAAGTAATTATAGCAATTTGCCCTTGCCATCACCTCCAGTAGTATGATCAGTAGTTAGTATTATATCATGTTCCTTTTTTAATTTAATTTTATATGCTTCATTTGTACTGTATTTTACAAAAATGTCCACAACAGAGAGGGGGGATCCCTTGGATTGAGGGGCTCTGAACTAATTGTTTGGGTTCATGGGGGGGAAATAATATCAGGTTAATATTAAAAATTAGAAGGGAGTTGTTTTGAATAGAAGATATAGTAGTATTCTGATGCAAGGAAAAAAATAGTAAAAAAAAAAAAAAAAAGCTGCTGATATCTGTTTGTTTGAAGGGATGGGAGGGCAGAGTTGAAGAACCTTAAACATTAGAATGCTGTTTTCCCCTAGGAGAGGTAAAACTATAAGCCAAAGCTGAGCAGAACAGTCATGGGTTTAGGGGAAATGGAGAGAGAGAAAATATAGGGTAAATGGTGTTAGAAATGGAAAGTAGCCAAGGAATTCAAATAAGATTGCTACCAAAAAAAATGCTAGTAGCCACAGTCTACATTTTCTCTCCAGTGACCTTCGGGTAGCTCATGTACAGAAGGTGACTGTTTTGACTGATCAGAAGTTGACAATCTAATCAATGGAAAAATAGTCCTTCATAAATGGAGATGTGTGGTGGGTGGAGACCAAGAGGTTGGTAAATGCCAGGAATGAGGTTATGGGTGGCATAGCCAGGTAGATGAACACTAAAGAAAAAGGATTTTTTTTATACAGCGAGACCAATAATTGTCTGAAAGTGGCAAAAGGAAGATGGGAAAATGAGGGCACTGCCATCAGAAGCTAAAGCTGATGAAATGTGAAAGAACTGAACCGACTCTTTAAGAAAACTACTGGAGAATCTTTGGGGAGACAGTAAGAGGGACTCACAAGCCAAGCAGGAGAGGAAGAATTTTATGAAAAGACTGGGGGGTGCTGAATGTTAATGGATAATGTAAGGGGATTTCTGGAAGGGACAATGGAAAGAAGAACCCTGGATAAAAGCACCCACCAGCATGAGTCCCTGACCATCGGTGTGTGAGGTTAGGGAGTGGACTGTTGCATTCGGGCATTTCTAGAGATGAGAGGCCCAGATAGTTGACTTTTCTGACGGTATGGGCTGGCCATTCCTAAGGGGATCCCAGATGAAGAAGACTAAAAAATTAGTCCAATGACTGCAGTCTCCAGTAAGTGTTCCAAGAGGTGACTGGGAGACCACTGTTTTCTCGTTTGCCAAGTAAACCC
This sequence comes from Vespertilio murinus, assembly GCA_963924515.1. Lineage (NCBI taxonomy): Eukaryota > Metazoa > Chordata > Mammalia > Chiroptera > Vespertilionidae > Vespertilio > Vespertilio murinus. Next base: position 7,947,103 of record OZ004705.1, read on the forward strand.
TTTAATAATGTTTCCTCCACTCTTTGTACCCAAAACCCGGTAAGATAACCTGGATCGTTTTTAAGCTTTAAATTACAGAAGATGCTGTAGGATTTTATGATGTTGATTTTACCATTGATTAGGATGAAAACATATTGAATCCTAGATAGATGTTAGCTGTGAAACAGACTGAGTAGCAAAATGTTTATATTTCTTGCATCCTATTGTCAACATGCCATATAGATGCTCCATAAAAAATATATATGTCAAGTTAAGCAGGTATCCTATCTAATGAAAGGGTAATATGCAAATGAACTGTCACTTCATCACAAAGATGGTGGCACCCACTCCCCTCAGCCCACAGGAGTGCCCCAATCCTAAGGGGGTGGCTGTTGAGAGTGGGCAACATGAGTGGCCTGACGAATGCTTGCTTCAATGCCACGGTGACAAGGTAAGCATTCTGCCAGGGCCTCTGGGAAGGGGGCACGCATGGCCTTCTACACGGAAGCTTGGCAGGCATGCCCCTCCTGGGCTTCTCTTAGGCTTGCTGCTTAGGCTGTCTTTCCTTCTATGCCTGGAGGGAGGCTTAGGACCCCGTTGCTGAGTATTGCTGTCCCTGGCACTGCAGCACCACAGGCACAGGGTGCCGGCACCCTCCACTGCTGTGGAGATCAGTGCCCACTCTCTGGTACCCACCTGCGCCTGGCATGTTCCGGGGAGGCACCGGGAGCAGACAGATCCTGGGCTCAGGAGTAAGGGGTAGGGGAGGGAGCAAGTGGGAAGAGAGGAGGTCAGGGCCATTCACTCCAATGGATTACATTCCAAGGCTTCATTCTGATGCAGAAAGCTCTCCAGTGATGTCAGAGCCTAGAACTGGCCTCAGGCTACTCTGACTTCCCCACCCTTGGGCCACAGCTCACCAACTTCCGGGAGGGAGGATGCTTGAAAAACTACCTGTCTGGGTGGAAGAGTGCAGGAGTATCCCTCTGTTTGCTTCTGTCTGTTTTCTCTCTGTAAATCCCATTTCCAGTTTTCTACACTCTTTCTAAGGGTGACCTGGCTTTTGACAGCAAAAAAGAGACTCCTCTACAGTTTTACAGCAGAACTCATGGACTGATCTGTTGTCTTACCCTCAGAAACCATCAGGTGTATACATTGTGTTCATGTAAAGAATTCACACTTGTAGAGAACTTGTATGAATTTCCTTGGGCCAAACTGTCCACACTTGCCAGGAAGCAGAATATCAAAGGGTTGGGACAATGATCTGGAGAATGGCTGTTTTTCTCTTTGTTTTATTCATTCTTTTTTTTTTAATTGAATATATTTTCATTGATTTCTGAGAGGAAGGAGCAAGAGAGAGACAAAAGCATCATTGGTGAGAGAGAATCACCAGTCAACTGCCTCGTGCATGCCCCCTACTGGGGATCAAGCCCACAATGACGCAAGCATACTGCTTCAGCCTTGGAGAGCCTCTGGGAAGTGGGCCTAGAGTGGCCAGGCCCTACCTAGAGCAGAGAGACATGGGTAGTGGGCCTATGCTGCCAGGGTTCCTGGACTTAGGACTCCCCTGAGGGCTTCCAGAATGGAGAGAGTGCAGGGACCTACCACCTGTGCATGAATTTCATGCACCAGGCCTCTAGTAAATTTATAAAGAAAGACCAAAAAAATAACCATGTTTTATATCTTAACAGTAAGAATGTTCTTTGTCAAGAGAGCCATTCCTGGCCCATTTTATTTTATTAACATTGATTTGATTAGAATTCTGATGGTATCTTTGAACCCTTGAATAAATTTTGAGATCATAGAAGCAATCTAGCCCATAAGTCAAAGACTAAGGGCAGATCACTGAATGCCATGAAAAGTGTTACATTGCTCTTCATAATTGATGTTTTTAGGTAAACCATAGTAGATCGAATAGTTAAGGATTGATTAAGGCCCTTTGACTTTATAAGTGGTATATAAGAGTGAGAATCAATCTGAAACCAGTGTATCAGGAAAGAATGTGGAAGCAATTGTAAAGAAATACTCAGCTAATTTATAAATATATGCCAAGCAGCAGTTTGGGATTTGGCCTTTTAGAAACAGAATGAATATACATTGCTCCTGGGAAAATTTTTGCATATGATGAACAATTCTGCAAACATTAGCAAGGTTGGAGGTTCTGAATTAAATTATCTTAATTAGAGCTTCTTTTTTGTTTTGGAAAGTTGATTAGCTATCTTATCTGGAATCATTGGACTCCAACCGGGCAGAACTCTGTAACTATAATATTATTAAAAGAATTGAGAGGGGCCCAGCTGGCATGGCTCAGTGGTTGAACATTAACCTATGAACCAGGAGGTCAATGGATTTAATTCCCAGTTAGGGCACATGCCCGGGTTGTGGGCTCGATCCCCAGTGTGGGGGCGTGCAGGAGGCAGCTGATCAATGATTCTCTCATCATTGATGCTACTATCTCTCTCTCCCTCTTACTTACTCTCTGAAATCAATAAAAAATATATTAATTAAAAGAAAAGAATTTAGGGGGGATTGAGACCAGATCTATTCTTTCACTGTGTTATAGCAATAGATCTATTCTTTCACTGAGTCATATCTTGCTTTACATTTATATAAATGTAAAGCAATAGACTTCCACTGATGTTATATAGTCTAGTTTTTAATGAAAATAAAATGAGTTTCTTTTAAAACTTATTTTAATTCTTTTTCCCCCCAGTCTTATAAATACCAATTAAAAGCATATTGTTAGTGGTCAGAACGTCCTATCTCTCTGCCACCCACACCCTGAGCATGCAAATCAGGTTTTAAGACAGATCACTAGGAAGATAGAGAATAATTAACTTTTTAGTTCCCTGATTGAAAACACAGAAGCAAATGTCATCCTCTTAAAATTATAAGTGGTTACTTATGCTCTTTCTGTTACACACTGCAACATTCTCATTCATTCATTCAACAGTTTACTGAGTGTCATCTGTGGTGTTATTTTTGTGTGGAGTCAAGTTTGCAGGAAATAGTATTAAGATAGTTGATTTAGACAGGAATTTACCACTCAAAAATAGATATTCACCTTGTAGATGGAAAAACAAAAAAACAGAAGCTGTTGTCATCCATGGTATGGTCTGCTTCACCAGAGAGTCCAGTAACATCATACTTAGATTTACGCCACATGCGATACTTAGACACTGAGAAGTTGTGGCAATGCACAAATTAGGTCAAATGTTTACTTCTTGAGTTAGCTTGACTCTCTACAGATGTCTGATTTCCATAAGAAAATGATCTTCTCAATCCAAATATTCCCTGAGCAATGTTTTAACAGGGCCATTAATAATCTCAGAAACTGGCCCCACGTGATTGATGACTGTGCCTGTCAGAGTGGATGAATTATAGGAGCTCAGGAGACAACCAGGAGGGGCCCTGGCAGGCACTACACACACTCGTGTGTGTAAACATCAAAATGAGCACTGTGTACATCCTGACGTTCTCCTGGCAGGTAGATAAATCAGGATGGAGGTGCTTGGACTTGACTGTTTGAAATTAGCCTCCAATACTAACCAGTGTCAAAATAGCCAGCTTGCTTCTGCCTCTTCTAAACCTAGGTAATCCCCAAAAGTGGTATCACATTTGAACCTGTAATGTTAAAGTCCAAAAGGGGAGACAGTTTACAGTTTATGAAATTAATGATGTGAGTTATTGCTGAGAATTCTTTATAATAGACTTAATATATAAATCTTGGACAAGTACCGTATGCTAGCTTTGTGAGGTTGGGAATGGAACTGGGGTACAGGAAAGACTTGATTCTAGGGATTTTCCTGATATAGTAGGAGTTCCTTAATCACATGTAGTACCAAAATAAATAAGTAAATATATAAATAAATAAATAATAAGTAAATGGAAACAATTAGTTTCTAATATGTTATGAAAGATCTTATTTCCCCCAAGAACTTCCTTTATAAAAATAGTGCTTATGTTTCTCTGGAAAACATTTTAGAAGGAATAGGCTCTTTCTAAAGCATTGTTGGATATTAAGAGGTCAGAATTGCTAGAGTTTTTTTGTTATAAAATCATCAAATCTGTTTTCAATTAAGTTTTCCACCTCGCTCCATTTCTATTAGCCACTATTCTTTCTTTAAGCAATCTTCCTTCTTGACACAGTAATTACAGTGAGCAAAATAATAATAATAATAATAATAATAATAATCTTGCTTTGTAGAAATGTATGCACTGTTCTAAATTCCTTTCAAAAGTAAGTTTGGGGTCCTAGATTTAAAGGCAACAGCTCATGTATTTTGACATTCAGATAGCTATACACATAAGTTAATTAAGACACTGAGGATTTTATTTTCCCTTAAGGTATTTTTTAATTTGTTTCTATATTTGGCAAACCCATATAAAAGTCCTTTAGATGTTGTTGCCTGTGATATTTCTTGGTCACTGAATTTGTAAATAGAAATTGTATAACATTTTCATCAAAACATTTCTCATTAAAAGTAATACAGTAAAGCATAATAAAAAGGTTTCTACTATTAGCATAGAAAAAATTACCATGGATTAACATTTTGTTATTTAGTAAGAGAAGTATAAATTTATACCTAAGGATTTCCTGCCAAAATAGTTCAATCTAACGTTTGTGCGTTGTTGGAAAATAGGGTAAAATTACAGAATGGAACTCTGGAGCAAACAAGAAACTAATCACCTTTCAACCGGATTCCTTGAAGTAAGCAATAACTATGTAAAACCCGCGCCCACATCTGTACACTGTGAGCACACAGGTAGCAGGCACCGTTCAGTTACAGACCTTGGGGGGAGATCAGGGCTGTCAGAGGGACTAGTGCCATTCTTAGTAAGGCTGACTCTCATGGATTTTCCATTTTGTTTTTAAGGAATTTGATTTTCTCTGTGAAATCTTCAGGGATTATTTAGTGAATTAAAGGTAACATATGCTGCTGAAACCGGTTTGGCTCAGTAGATGGAGCGTTGGCTTGCGGACTGAAAGGTTCCAGGTTCGATTATGGTCAAAGACATGTACCTTGGTTGCGGGCACATCCCCAGTGGGGGGTGTGCAAGAGGCAGCTGATCGATGATTCTCTCTCATCGATTTTTCTAACTCTCTATCCCTCTCTCTTCCTCTCTGTAAAAAATAAATAAAATATATATTTTTAAAAGAATTATAGAAGTTTCCTTACAAAGATCTCTTTTCTGAATCGAAATACAAATTTTGTGGGACTTGTTCTATTCCTCAGATAATTTTGCAATACTTGCCCTTCTTCTTTCCAAAATAAGTTATTCTTTTGAGAATTATACAAAATGTGATTCTATATATCTCCAGGTGCTGTGTCTTTGCAGAAGTAGAATAGTAATATTTATTAATTTCTTTAAAAGGTCAATAAGAAAGATTCATAGAAAAATGGATCCTGTATCATACAAACAATATAAATGTAAATAATGATTTTATTCTTTGTTAAATGTTGCTCAACTGTTTTTTGTTTTTGTTTTTTACCAAATCCAGGGAATGTTATATCAAAGGCTACTATTCATGCTCAATATACAAATATAAAGAACTGCACTCAGATAGCTAAAAGTTAACTGCAATTAATTCTCAGTCTTTATATTTTATGAGCAAACTCCCCTTATCAATGGTCTTTAGTTCTTAGCTTATTATTACTATTATTATTATTATTACTATTATTTTATCCTTCAGTAAGTTCATTATCTTAACAAGAAATGAGATAAAGAAGAGCGTTGTTATCATTTGTCAATTTCGCTATCATGTTTTAAAGCAGCTTTGCTGAAATGCCCAGAAGAACATAAATGAAAATTAGTTGCAAAACCAATGTTTTTAATGGTTTTCAGAGAGAAGGCGGCAGAGGGAGATAGAAACATCAATAATGAGAGAGAATCGTTGATCGGCTGCCTCCTGCTCACCCTCCACTGGGGATCCGGCCTACAACCCGGGCATGTGCCCTGACTGGGGAATCAAACCATGACCTCCTGGGTCATATGTTGATGATGATCAACCCCTGAGCCACTTTGGCTGGGCAAAACCGATGCTTTTTGAACGTGACCCATGCATGTGATATATCTCTGTTAGCTCTTTCTTTGCGGAGGACCCACAGTCGTGTGTAATATTCAGAACGTGGGATGCCTGGTCTCAGGGCAGAAAGACGTGGGATTCTGTTTCTCTTTGTGGAAGCCTTCTCCTGTTTTTATGAAATCGGTGCTTACACTATGTAATATCAGTGATGACTGACATTGGTAGCATTCTTGACTTTTTAAAAAAAATTTATTAAAAGAGCCGACTTTCTGTTTGGGTCCCAGATCTTCCACATGACCTACGACCTGGCCAGCGCGGTGGTGCGCATCTTCAACCTCATCGGCATGATGCTGCTGCTGTGCCACTGGGACGGCTGCCTGCAGTTCCTGGTGCCGCTGCTGCAGGACTTCCCCTCCGACTGCTGGGTGTCGCTCAACAAGATGGTTGTAAGTCCTCCGGTCCTGTCCTGTCCTGTCCGTCCCGTCTGCGTGCGCAGGGCCTGCCCACAGCTGTCTGTTCCTGTTAGAGCGGTCTGCTTCCCCCGCCCATGTTTAGAGGAGGCTTCCTTTTGCTCCCGTGGATGGGAAATCAGATGTGATGTGTTTCTTTTCTACAACGAAATTTCATCTACGTGAAATGTTCCTGGAGATGTGCCAGTATATGTCACAGCCTCTATGTTTAGATATCTTGCACTGGTATCTTGAGGCGTTTTATTTCATAGGTACAGGTACAAAATAGCCATACTACAACATTCCTTTTAAAATGCCTGTCCCTGCCCTAACCACTCTGGCTCAGAGGATAGAGCATTGGCCTGCGGACTGAGGGGTCCCAGGTTCAATTCCAGTCAAGGGAACATGCCTGGGTTGCAGGTTCGATCCCCAGCGTGGGCTGTGCAAGAGGCAGTGATTTCATCTCATCGTTGATGTTTCTCTCTCACTCTCCCCTCCATTCTAAAATCAATAATAATAATAATGATGATTATGATGATGATAATTATAAATAAAATGCCTACTCTGTGGCTCAGTTGTGTGGGCACCTTCCAGTGCACCAAAAGTCTGACAGTATGATTCCCATTCAGGACACATGCTCCGGTTACAGACTCGATCCCTAGTAAGCAACATGATATTTCGTTCTCACATCAATGTTTCTGTCTCTCCCTCTCCCCTCCTCTAGATCAAGTTCAGTGCCTACTTAAATGCCTACTCTTTAGAATAACTTCTTTCTTTCAACTTGATTTTAGCATTTACTATATTTAGACATTCAATTCTAGGCATTCTTAAACATACAGAGACATGTGTGTTAGTATAAAAGCAAACAGGCTGGTTATAAGGTGCAGTGATATTTCAAACAGTAATTCTTTCTAGGGAAAACTTGATGGCACAGGTAGCATTGAAACTTTGCCCTAAAATATATGAAAATACCTTTAAAATATGTGAAGTATACATTTGATTTATAAAGTTAAATATAACCATGTGCACATTAAGTCTAAGAGCATATCTTTTGCTCTAAACAGTGCAAACTCAAAAAAGAAGTGAAACAATTGTGAATATTTTTTCATATGTACATTTGTAAATATTTGTTCTACTTATGTTAGTTCTCATATTTTCTTCTAGCATTAAATTTTATTTCTTCTGTGTTTTCAATTAAACTTACTGGAGTAGCATTGGTTAATAACATTACATATGAGTTTCAGGTATACAATATAATACAGTAGAGGCCCCGTGCATAACATTCATGGACACAGGGAGTTAGGGGGGTTCCCTCAGCCCCCTTTCACAGTCCAGGGGCCCTCGAGGGATGTCCGACTGATGGCTTAGGTCGCTCCCCACAGGGGACAGGGCTAAGCTGCAGTCGGACATTCTTAGCGCTGCTGCAGAGGCAGGCCGCTATGCTCGCCAGTGGCTGAGCAGCGCTCCCCCTGTGGAAGCACACTATCACCAGGGGGAAGCTCCTACTTTGAGCTTCTGCCCCCTGGTGGTCAGTGCATGTCACAGTGACCAGTTGTTTCGTTGTTTGGTCGATTTGCATATTAAGCTTTTATTACATAGGATTATTTGTGTGCTCACTACCCAGTCAAGTCTTCTTTAATAACCTGTATTTGACTGCCTTTACCCTTGTTATCCTTCTCCCCTCCTTCCCTGGTAACCATCATGTTGTTGTCTGTATCCATCAGTTTGTTTACTGTTTCTTTGTTCATTCATTGCATTGCATTTTACATCCCACACGTGAGTGAAATCATATGGTTCTTGTCCTTTATCATCTAACTTATATTACTTAGCATAATACTCCTTTTCAAAATAACACTTGTCTTTATTAAAAGGGTATTTTTGGGTATCCATACAGTCCAAATAACTGTACAATTATAATGTAGGGCAATATACTACTCATTATAGTTAGTGATAAGCATATTTAGTGAAGAAAATGTTAATGTTTGGTTTTTCTTTAGATTGGTCTGCATGTTCTCTTTTGTGTGTGTGTGTGTGTGTGTGTGTGTGTGTGTTTAATCTCACATCATCAAACCTTAATTATGGCCTAGTTGTTGTATAAAGTGTGTTTCCTGAATTTACAGTTTGCTTCTTGAGTTTTTTCCGACTGCAGGTTTACTTGTGATTTGGATTACATTTTTTTTTCCAATTACTTAGCATTATTTCTGTTTAACTCAAACATAGAGGATGGAAAACATTTAAGTTGGTGTGAAAATTAATCTTAAATTGTGAATATTGGTTATAGGAAAGAGATAAAACCATAAAAAAGGCATTTTTGTACCAATAGAGAATCTTGATGGTGTCACTTACCTTGGAGATATTATTGTCTGTCCTAAAGCTTTTGTATTCTAGAAAACTTTCCATAAAAAAGTCATAAAGGAGAAGTGAAAATCTAATGTAATAAAAAAAAAGTGCCCTACACTTGTGTGTCATGCTTAATGTACACAATATTCTCTCTTATTAGTCCTCACAGCAACAGAGAGAGGTAAGCACCGTCCTCCCCTATTTTTAGAAGTTAAACTACTTATCCAATGCCACACTATGAATAGGGATTGTAGAAACAAGGTTAGAATGCCTATCTATTGGATGTTAGAATGCCTATCTATCTGATGCCACAATTTCTGTTCTAAACCACATTGGAATATCTTGTATGGTACAGATTACAAAGAAGAGTTAGAAGTAATTGTGACAGCCCAGACAGCATGGCTCAGTGATTGAGTGGTGGCCTATGAATCAGAAGGTTGTCATTTGATTCCCAGTCAGGACACATGCCCAGGTGGGTTGTGAGGTTGTGGCTCGATCCCAATGAAGGGCATGAAGGAGGCAGCTGATAAGTGATTCTCTCCTATTATTGATGTTTCTCTCTCTCTCTCCTCCCTCTCTGAAATAAGTAATGTAAATATATATTTTTAAGTAATTATGAAAGATAAAATATTTGGTCACAACACACAGTAGCAGTAGAAAGTCACTCTAAAATGAGCTGTGAAACTAAAAAGTGGCACCTGATGTGAGATGGAGATACAGAAAAACAAAGTCAAACTGGGAAGGCAAACTTAAGGGACCAGACAAGGAGGATTGCAAATGACACTGGTCATTTTTGGTTTTCGGATTAAAAGTTATGCATTGTCCATATGACATTGATATTAAATTATTAATGAGAAAGTTTAGTGAATTCCTTGTGCCTTCCTTCTTTTCCACATCTTTCATTTTAAATCATTTATATCCTTAAATATTGTTTTGAATCTTTCTTGACCATATTTGCATTTAAAGCTATATTCTTATCTCTCTCTGTTTGTGTGTGTGTGTGTGTGTGTGTATATATATATATATATATATATATATATATATATATATAATTATTCTTAAGCACCTTTGCATTGTTATTTATATTCATATACAAATATTTTTTTAATTCTCTTTAACTATAATCTCATTCATATCTATATTTTTATGTATACCAATATATCACTAGCTAATTATCCTTATATGTCCTATGATGAGAACTCAGAGTTCATGTTATAACTATTCTGTATCTTCAGTGGGTAATTTATTCAATATATTTTCCTTATATTAACTTTCTTTTTTTAATATATTTTATTGATATTTTACAGAGAGGAAGGGAGAGAGATAGAGAGCTAGAAACATCGATGAAAAAGAAACATCGACCAGCTGCCTCTTGCACACCCCCCACCGGGGAAGTGCCCACAACCAATGTACATGCCCTTGACTGGACTCGAACCCAGGACCCTTCAGTCGGCAGACCGATGCTCTACCACTGAGCCAAACCGGTTTTGGCTATATTAACTATTTCTAATCTGCATTTCATTCCATAGAAGTAGGTTCAGTTCCTGTCAGCTATTTCCTTTGCAAACTTTATTAATTCATCACTAAAATAATTATTTAAATGTGTGTGTTTTTTAAGTCAGTCAATACCATGGTGAATTATTTGAATTGCTGAAATAGGAGATTTATTAGTAAAATGCTGCCAGAAATGGGATTAATATTGCTTTGCATTTGTAATATTTGCTTTGTTTTATTCAAAAAATGTTTGAATTATAAAATTCTAGCTGAATGAAAATTTTATATTAGTGTGATAATTAATGTCTAATATAATTAATTTAAAAAATCTTGTCATTCCCATGGTATTTTGTGACTATGATTTAGGCATCTCACACTAACATTGTCTTAGTTCATTATTAAAGGGATTAGAAGTAATGGTATTTGGTTTAAATTACAAATATGAAATATTTATTTTAAAATATAAGAACATGAAAATTATGACAATTTTGAGCTAACATTTTAATTTTGATGGGAATTAGGGGATGATTTTCCAGAATAAATAGAGAAGGATTTATAGCTAAATAATATGTTCCTAGGGTCATGTTTCTCTCCTTGAAGTCTGCAAGTTTACTCTCAGGGATCGCACAAGTTTCCCCCAGCAACCTTGTAAACACTGGCAACAGTTAGAAGAGTTTCAACACGAGCATATTATGAACTGAATGCCCTACCTATGGAGTCTGGATTTGCTTTTGTTGATGTGTGTTGTGTCATGAGGTGTTATTTTAAATAATTCTGGCCTATGGGTTAATAAATAAACAATCCATTTATACTAAATGAAAGTTAAATGATATATTAAATGTGATACAGAATTTTCACTGGAGTCAAAAGGAGAAATGAGTTGGAAAACTTAATCATTTTTATAGAGCCCATGTATTGTGTTAAACTATACACTCTACAATAATTAGTGCTCTAACAGCACTATATTTACTCTAGAGGAGTGTTCCCCAAACTTTTGACATATGTGTACCCCTTCTATAATTTTCATAACACTGAGTACCCCTTGTCAAAAAAAAAAAAGAGATGTATTCTAATAACAATCAAAATACATTTATTTATTTTATTTTTTTGGTACATAAACAAAATAATAATAAACGAAAAATAAAATTATTCATAATAAAATTTAATTAAAATTATATTATAAATAACATTTATTTGTACACCGGACCATCTCACACCTCACAAGACTGTCTTGACTTGACTCATGAGAACGTAGAATTAGGCACAGCTAAGCATAGTGCAGTGCATATTCCCACCAAACTCCGGTGCAATGCATACCCCCACCAAACTCTTCTTGTACTCCTGAGGGTACATGTACCACACTTTGGGAAACACTGCTCTAGAGCTTCGGTGCACAAAATTTGTGCATGGGGGTAGGGGGTGTCCCTCAGCTCAGCTTGCACCCTCTCCAATTTGGGATCCCTCTCCCAATCCAGGATTGCTGGATACCAATTGCTTGCCTGCCTGCCTGCCTTCCTGATTGCCCCTAACCACTTCTGCCTGCCAGCCTGATCTCTCCCTAACTATTCCCCTGCCAGCCTGATAGATGCCTAAGTGCTCCCCTGCCAGCCTGATTGTCCCTAACTGCCCTCCCCTGTCAGTCTGATTACCCCCAACTTCCCTCACTTGCAGGCCTGATTCCCCCCACCCTCCCCCACCCCCCGCCACAACTGCCTTCCCTTGCAGGCCAGGTTGCTCCCAATTGCCCTCCCCTGCAAGCCTTGGTCCCCTACAACTGTCCTTCCCTGTAGGCCTGGTTGCCCCCAACTGCCCTCCTCTGCCAGCCCTATCACCTCTAACTGCCCTCCACTGCTGGTCTGATTGCCCACAACTGCCCTCCCCTGCTGACCATCTTGTGGCAGCCATCTTTGACCACATGGGGGCGGCCATCTTGTGTGTTAGAGTGATGGTCAATTTGATTATTTCCTCTTTATTATATAGGAGATTGTATGCAACCATCTGGTTTCAGCAAAATAGCATCATCCATCACAGTAGATTTGTAGTAAGATACATTGATTATTTTTTTTTAGTGTTTGCTTTGTAAATTTCTTGTTTTTTTATTTTACAAGAGCTATAAGGATAAGAAATGTATTTCTAGTTTTATACTATTTATTTGAGAAATATAATCAAAATATTTTAAGCCAAGTCAAAGTCATACATTATGTTTTATTTTGTTGTGATTTGAAGGAATCTACACACTATTTCATCCTGAGATGCCACTCTAGAGGTCAGGTAATATGTCTTATATATATCCACATATCACACAGATCCGATGCCAACCTTGCCTAGGTTGCTAACAGTAAAATATTCATTGTTTATAATCAAGTCAATAACCATCAACATATTTGAAAATTATGTACACATGAGTTATATTATTTATGCATTTTCAATCTTCTTCTTTGGATGATATTTGCTTTAATAATTTGTACATCAAATTATATCTTCAAAAATAAGTAATCACTTGACCAACTCCTGGGAAATATACACAAAATTCATAAAAGTTTAATGCTCTTCAGTTCTATATACGTAAGATAACAATATATTCCAGAATAAAAAGATGTGTGAACCATATTAACTACAAATATCAGAGAGAAAAAGGGATATAAAATGTCTGAAGAGTCTAATTAATAAAACCTATGTAGAGAAAAGAAAGGATTTGATTAGAAGATCTAGGTAACAATCCAATTTTGTTTTCATCTGAGAGAAGGTGCCAGGAACACTTACAGACAACTCAACAGTCGCACCATGCAATCTTCCCAGCACTCTTCCCGCTGAATGGGGCCCTCTGATCAGCATGCTCAAGGGTCTCTGAATGGCTGTATTACCTTTCACTTGCAGGCCTCGGCATGAAAAAGCTGGTGTGCCACCTTCCAGATCCTCTCCAGAGGCATGCATTTTAATTGAAACCCACTCCCTGACATAGCTAATCCATCCTAACTCATCAAGACGGCAGACTAGAAAGGGTAGAAGCTGACAGAATTGAGTGTAGAGACATGGATTCCAGAATTGCCTCTACCACTGAAACATTGGTGATTTCAGGCAACTGAAGTTCCTGCACTTCAGTTCTGAAACGAGTGTGTGTGTTTTATTCTTTCATTTAGGTAATCTCCCCAATAGCCATCCTTTGGCCGGGCATGATCTCAAGCCCTAAATTCACAGTAGAGAATGAGACGCAGCCCCTGCCCTCACCAGTGCTCACATTCTCTACGGCTTCATTCAGGCCACTTCTTTCTAACTGAAAACTAAAATTAAGAGATTATCAACATGTAGGTTATTCTCTGAAGGAATTTATAAACAAGTAGAATAGGAGATTCCATGCTGAAGCCATTAGTACCAATGTGAGTTGAGGCATCTGAAATGTGTGCATATCCCATAGACTCCTGAACTTGGGACTAGCCCTCTCTCCGCCTGCCAAGCCCAGGACACATGAAAATTCAGCCTTTCAGACAAGCCTCTTTTTACAATGTTTTTTCCCTGATTTAGCCACCCAGACAGTACTACATCTCTTCCCTTCACAGAGTGGAATGTCAGCGGCAGCCTCCTGTGGCCTAAGATAAAGCCTGCGCATAGTATAAGCTGAAGGTTCGGGGACACAAAGTGGGTGGACATTTATTTCAATGACTCTCAGCTGGTTTGGGATCAGGAAATTTGGACAAATGGGGGTTGAGACATGTCAGTCACTTCCAGCTCAGACAAAGCTATAGTCACCACACACACTGGGGCGCTAGAGTAGGAAGTGTTGTTTGTTGGTATCTACTTTAAGGAAATTGTTTGGAAAGAAAAGGAATATACGTTATTTATTTGCAAGTTTCCATACCCAAGCAGAAGGTTGAAAACTAGGATTATTATATTATCTATTCATACTCTAGCAAATATACAAAGACAAAGTTAAAATTGGTTCGCTTTTTCTTCTACAAAGCCCAGTGAACTACTTAGGATAATGATTGATTGAAATACTATAACAGATTATATAACTAAACATGAAGCTAAAGTATCTTAATTGAAAATATATGTCCTCTCTTGAGGTATAGCAATGGATTGTAGATCTGTAATTCTATAAATTAAAAATTGTGTTAATACATTGTTGATTTTTTTCTAAGTAGAATGCATTGCCACAGATTTTTTTTTAAATGTCCTAATAAGAAGTAACTAATTTGCTGACAAGTCACTATGTAACTCTACTGGGGAAAAATGCATTCATAGGTCCTATGAGTTATAATAACAAAGTAGGTTAGCAGCCTGCTGAGTACTGTGGTTCTCTTCACCATCCAATTTCCTAGTTCTGCCTAATAGGAAAACCAGCCTGATGCCAGCTCTCTATTGAATAGAAACCTCGTCACAAAAGGAGCAATTCACCTACTGTATTCTTCCTTCTTAGACATGTACCCAGTTATGGAAACAATCCTATGGAAATGAGTTCTCATCCGGTCTTTTGTTTTTAAATGAAATATGTATGAGAAAAAGGTGTTAACATGAATTGTCCTTCCATCCAAAGAAGGACAAAAGGTATTACTTATATTACATATCGGCTAAGACTGCATTAAGTGGCCATACCAGTACCAAGACCGATACAGAAGTTTCAAACATGTTTGTTCTTCTTATGTGGACCAGCTCTTCCATTTTAAGCAACAAATGGCTAGAAGCAGCACTATTCATGCCAACTATTATAGCCAATTAATCAGATAAAACATTTGGGAATATGTAGTAGAATCATGAGCTCATCTTCTCTGTATTTGAAAGGCATAGAGACGGGTCAGTAAGACCAAAGTTAAATACTCTTCTAGCATCACCAGCCAGGTGCCTCAGAATCTCGGCTCCATCTCAGTGAGATGTAAAACCTGGCCTCCCTGTATAACCTCTAGTCTCCAACTCCATGTATAGAGCTATGAGCATATCCATCTGTGGGCTCTAACCATTTACTTTAATTGTCTAAGCTAGATACAGATGAAAGATTGTGGAATAAAATTTGAGAATTCACCATTGTATCTTTGTAATTCATAAAAAGATCTATAATCATAAACCACTGTATAGTGTATGTATTCCAATATAATTTTCTAGAATATATTATAAGATCAACAAAAGTTTTCTCTAAATATATTCTAAAGATAAAAGTAGATATTGATTATGATAGCTACTTATACTGACTACCAAAGTAATCACATATATATCGAGCACCTGTGCTAGATTTTGCCATTGTGATCAGTGTGGTCATCTAAGATCCTTTTATCTGCAAGTTAGGGGAGGGTTTTGGGTAGAAAAAATCTTTAATTTCAATTGTATTCAAATGAGGATATAATTCAGTTTGATGATCTCAATTTTCATGAACTGTATTTTTGTCCTTTAGATGACTTTTATAAACAAATTGTCTCCTAAGTCCAGCTAGTGATTCATATTTTTAAAATCTTATTTAGCTAAATGGAATTATAAGATGCTTTGGAAAATACCATTTCAGGTGGTACCCATTCATTGGTACCCATTGCTAACTCCTCACTACTCCCAAGTTGAAACTAAATAAGTAATGCTCCATTAAATGATAATTATATTCCATCTAGAACTTTTGTAATTCAGCTCTCAATTATATTATCAATTCTTTTAAAAAAAGGGGGGGGGGTTGTCATAGGTCCGTAATCAGTAAATAATAGGAAAATGAAATTAAAGTTTTATTAATCTTCAACTTTTAAAGATTTTATTCATGAGTTCTCCTGAAGGTACTTTTTACATGCAAACACCAATGAAAACATACATTATGAATTAAGAATGAGATATTCAACTCCTCTGTCAAAGATCAATCAAGATGTTAGTGACAGAACTGGATCTAAGATAGCATCTAAATAACCTTTAGAGTGAGGGAAACATTGATGGCATTTAGTAATAGTTGTAGCAAAGACCAATAAATGAGAGTGTGTATGTGGAATGCCTTCAGTCTTGTGTAAGGATGTCTTCTGTGAAGTGACCTGAGTATACTGGGATAAACTCTAGGGAAATTGAACTCAACGTCACTACTTTGGTACTCCAGGTGAGCCCAGCTCCCTGGCCCATTTGAAGTGCACTTTAAGGTGAAGATATTCTGAAGCAGAGATGGTGGGCTATTTGCACAGGATCTTCCACAAACTGAAAATTGGGATGAACCACTTGTTCATGGGGTAGGTAAGTAATGTGTGAATTTACAGAGAGGACAAAGAAATGCTGCACATTACAGCCTGATACATTGGATGTTGATCCCAAGCAAGACTCTGCATCCTATATAATAAAAGGCTAATATGCAAATCTACTGAATGGCGGAAGGACCAGTCACTATGACACACACTGACCACCAGGGGGAATAAGCTCAATGCAGGAGCTGCCCCCTGCTGGTCAGTGCACTCCCACAGGGGGAGCGCCACTCAGCCAGAAGCTGGGCTCATGGCTGGTGAGCACAGCCTTGCCGAAAGCCCCTCCTGCCTCCATGGCAGCACTAAGGATGTCCGACTGCTGGCTTAGGCTCACTCTCCATCAGTCAGACATCCCTCCGAGGGCTCTTGGACTGTGAGAGGGTGCAGTAGGCCAGGCTGAGGGACCCCGGCCCCTACCCCAAGTGCACAAATCTCTTGCACCGGGCCTCTAGTTAAATTATAAAAGATATTATTTTTGAGCACTGAGAAAAGGCAGTATGTGGTCAAAACAAGCACTTGTTTAATACAACCAAGTCATAACCAATCTGCCTTTTTAAAATTCTCTCTTCATTTGTAGATAACTTATCATGGGAGGAAAAAGGATTGTTGAAAACTTTATGTACATATACCAGTCCACTTTTTTTTTCTAAAATGATCATTAGACTAATACAAAAAGTTTATACAATGCTTTCTATACAATGTAGATTCTTCATCATATCTTATCAAATATTTGGATTAATAGAATATTGAATTGAGTGGGTTACTAGTTGGTTGAGTGACCCCAAAGTGCAGACTAATAGATAGATATCAACATAGCAGATGGTTAGTGTACCTCTGTGGGATATGACATCTTTTCCACATTAATAATCCAATGTCTTTTCCACATATTAATAACCCCTTGGTTGCAGTCACTGAAGATGCAGCTAACGGAAATCAAAAGAGAATACTGGGTTATAGACTCATATTCAAGAACGTCTTGTTGAAAAGAATGATGAACTGAGTCTAATAAAAGGGAGTTTTTGTGGCAGAACAAAAGGTCTTTAAAAATGTCAGAAAAAAAATGCAAGGGACAAGTACGGGAATCAGGCAAGGATGTGATAAATACATAGGGTTTTAGTGGCTGTAGTTTCAATATCCTATATAATAAAAGCTTAGCATGCAAATTGTGCTCTCAACCAGGAGGTCCTCTGGGAGTTTGACCAGGGCATGGGGCTGGCCGGGGGAAGGGAGGGAGGCTCCAGCCCTTGGCAGTAGCAAGAGGCTCCGGATGGTGACAGCAGAGGCAGGCAGCTGAGGGTGAGGGGGAGAGAGGAGGTATCTAACCAGCACCCAGCTACAGATAGGGACCCTACCAGTGCACAAATTTAGTGCACTGGGCCTCTAGTATATCAATAATTAAGACCCATGTTAATAACTAGAAAATTCTAACCAACAGTATTTTTACAAGAAAAAATATTTAGTTTAATTTGGAGCCTCCAGTTATAAGAATTTTTAATTCTACAGGCAATTATTTTCTGACCAAAAGGTACCTAAGTATCTCTTTGAAAGGTAAATGCTCGCTGATTATCTCCTTTTATTCCTGATATCATGCTCTTAAACTAATTTAGATCCACTTAGACATTTATTTGTATGTAAGATAAACTAAGGACATTGCGACATGTCAATAATTAACTTGGTTTTCAATAACCACCTTTTCTCAGAGAACCCTCTTGGTTCTTTGACAGAGCATGTAGGTATTAAGGAAGCACAATCGTGCACGCCTGAAGTTTGTAAAAACCCGTGGAGAGTGTGCCAGGAAGAATGGAATTCTGCCCGATTGAACAAAAGAGATGCCATTATCTCTACACAGAATCTTCTCAATCGTGTCAACAGGAAAGGGGCTCATGGCTTAGCAATGTGTCTTTCTTTGCAGCGCATCTCTTAAGGAGCAGCAGAATTTAGTCCTTAAAACTCGATCCCTGTTTGTGATAAATCACAGGGATAAACTCCCCAAGAAAATTAGAAGTGTGTGACCCTCCTTCAAAAGACTGTTAACATCTTATAAGTATTTACTCTATTTTTTTATTTATTACTAGTAATAAGAAAAATATTTAAAATTTTAAAAAGTTTTATTCTGGATTAAATTAATCATTTGCCAAATAGCACATGTCTCCATGCTATTTGGAGCACAGAGAAAAAGATGGACTTACTGTTTAACTTGCAGGAAGTGAGAAGTTGCATATTTCACACTTGACTTCACCCAAAATAAGGCCAAACCTTACATTGTGATGCAGCTGCTTGTAAAGTTGCTGATTATTTTCATGGCTATCAAGTTATGGAAAATTGAACCTACAGCTTCCAAAAAATGCTCATGTCTTTATTTAGAGATAAAATACTTAATAAGTAAGTTAATTACTTTCTCCCTCTATGAATTTCCTTCTCACTAAGGTTTGCTCTGGTTCCTCTAATTTTGGTAATTTTCTAGATGAACCAGAGCAAACCTTAGTGAGAAGGGTTAAACCTCTATGAAATAAACAACTGGTTAACCAAACATCTATAACACATCTGATTAATATTAATAAAACACAGTTAATCGGGGGCAAAGAAAGGGAGTGGACTGATAATTATCAGGAGGATAAGGGGGTGGGGAAGCAGTGAGAGACTGGATTGAAATCATATAACCAATGGATGAAGACATTTGGGGGGGAGGGGGTAAGGGCAGAGGGTAGGAAGGGAACTGGGTGGTAGGGAGCTTTGGGGGAGAAAAAGGAGAAACAATTGTAATAATATGAGTAATAAAGATTTATTTAAAAAAATAAAATTAAAAATAAATTAAAAATAAAACACAGTTAACCAAAGCCTTAAACAGCCTTACTTTTTTTTCACTTATTTCCCAATAGCTTGGTGAAAAGGAGGTTAATGGCAAGAGAAATGGGGAAAGTGTCTGATATGTATTCTAAAAAATAATTCTAGTACAGAATTAATGCAGGTTTAGCCCAACCCAGTCCTCAAGACTATGCTGCTTTGTAGCATAAACAGTTGAATATACAATGGCGATCCAAAAAAAAAATCTTAAATGTCAAATAGTCATTTAAGATTGTTTATAATATTTATCATGTCAGAAAAAAAAATCTTTCAACAACTTTTGAAACCAAAAAAATATCCTGTTCCTAGCAGGATCAACTAAGTTAATAAAAATAATTAGAAAACGTTATTCTCTAAAAATACTATTTAAGATATAAATTTGACTGCACATAGAAAATTCTTTCAAAGGCTCTTGACAACCTGAGACTATCAAATGAAATTAACTTTTGAAAAATATATTTTTAAATGAAGTCCAGTTTGATCAAAGGGTATTACTCAACCGTTGTCCGACCTAATTAAACGAATTTCAAAATGGATAGCAAACTTAAATGCCTACAGGAGCCAATCTAGTGATTCTGAGGTGTGAATTAGACCAAGCGTAAGAGGAAAAGCAGCTGCTTGCCTCTGGTGACCAAGGGACACAGCTGCTCCTCAAATCGAGCTGATGATTATCAGGTGGAAATTAATGCCCAGTGGGGCCCAGCAGATCTTCAAGTTTCCAACTTCTGAAAGTGATCAGTTAGTTCATAAGGTGGAAACCAGGAATATGGGCTTTGTCACTGCAAGTATTGGTCTCTTCCTTCAGACTCAGGCCCTCACAGAATTTCCCCTCCCTCCACATTTACAAAGGAGGAAAGCAGTCAGTGAAAGCACCAGGAAAAATGAGAGAAAGGGGATTTGTCCACATTTCGTGGCTCAGTCTGGACTTACCACACCACTTACATGATTTCAGTGTATTTTACAAGAATTAATCGGTTTGACAATTTCTCTAAATAATATGCTAAATTATCAAGAGGTTATGATTGGAGAAAACTGGCCTTGACAAAATACATAAACACAATGTAAAAAGGCAAGACCATTGTTAATTCAGCAATGTTCACGAGAATTCTTTGTCCTTGCAAGGGGAAAATAATGCAGTTTTGGTATGAGATAAAGTAAAAAATTGACCACTTGGATTCTGTGGTGGAGGATTTTCTCAAAATTAAAAGCCATGGTCTTCACTTCCCCCGTTGTCTGCTACTGAGAAATACCTGGTGAGCAACCCATTAATCAATAAATCAAGACCTAGAACTTGCCCAAACCGGTTTGGCTCAGTGGATAGAGTGTCGGCCTGCGGACTGAAGGGTTCCAGTTTCGATTCCGGTCAAGGGCATGTACATTGGTTGCGGGCACATCCCCAGTGGGGGGTGTGAAGGAAGCAGCTGGTCAATGTTTCTCTCTCATTGACATTTCTGGCTCTCTATCTCTCTCCCTTTCTCTCTTTAAAATATCAATAAAATATATATATATATATATATATATATATATATATATATATATATATATATATTTTAAAAAGACCTAGAACTTCCCTGCAGCTAGGACCATAGTTACCTGACTCAGGGAACCTGGAATTCAAGCTTTAGTCTCTAAATATTCCAGATGAACAAGAGCTTTATTAAGGATGATTATGAAGCATTATCCTTATGCCAGTTATATATATATCCGGCATCTTAACTTTATCATAAAGAAGATTCCTTCCTTTGTAATGATGTAGTGTTCAGGTTGGACTGAAAAGGACTTGGAGAAGTGTATTATATATTCAATTAGGTGTCATCCCCCTCACCCCATTCTGCAGGACTAATTTGTACCCACCTATTGTCATTCACTTGGGAGGCACTAGTAGCATTTACGGATTATCTACCTATCTACCCATTTTTTAAAGCGACTATTTTTTTTTACCTGCTGAGGTAGTGGGAAAACAGATTGATAATAAAACAATGTATTGCCCTCATGGTTGTCTTTTTTTCCAGGAAGATAGAAAATAAACAAAATAAAGAGCTGTAAAGGGTAATTCCAGACAGCACAGAGCCTATTAAAAGAATCGAAAGCAAGAGAACAGAACACAGTGACCTGGGTCAAGCAGATCTATTTAAGACAGCGTGGTTTTTAGATGCCACCTCTGAAAAGATGGCATCTGAGCCAAGAACTCAAAGAAATGGAAGAATGAGTTATGCAGATATCGGGAAGGCGGAGACGTCCAGGAGGAAGGGACAGCCTGTGCGGGGCTGACTGGTGGCTGGAGAGATGATGTTGGAAGGGTACCCCCGGGGCCAGCCAAGTCACAGCGGGCCTTGGAGATTTGGGGACTTATGCTCTGTGACAGGGGGAGCTCAAGGAGACCCCGTTTTCTGAGCTGGAGAGCCCCTTCCGGGGCAGACATGACTCAGAGGAGGGCATCCAATGTTCTTATTTCCCAGGGGAAATCAGAGTGCCAGGCACCCAGGTGCAGTGTGGGAGCAAATGTCCTATTAAGTTGGCATCGGGCCAGGGGTTGGGACAGAGCAGCAGAGCCCGGAGCAGCGCAGCACTGGGCTGTGTATGATGGAAGCTCAGGCAGTGGGCACAGCAGCCTGTGAGCTTAACCTGAACTGGTGAGGCCTGGCAGTGGGGCAGCAGCCGCTGCCTCCGGGGGGGGCAAGGAAGCACCGTGGACTGCATCAGTAAGTCAGACTGGTTTGAGAACACGTGACATGTTCCCTGGCATTGGGGGGAGAAGACAGACCTAAGTGTCTTTGGTCATGAAGGGGGAAGGAGCAGTACCATGAGGGCAATACATTGTTTAATTTAGATGTAAACATTATCAGAGCTCATGCTGTTCTAGGGAGAGATCATTCTGGGAGATTCATTATTTCATTACATGAGGCAGTCAACAAATGTTCCCTGATTGTCGGCGCTGCACCCAGCACTGTGGTAGGTCCATTAGCCTGCCCTGGGAGTCCTGTGCCCTCATTGAACTTGGGGCTATAAAAGGAACAAATGAGGGTAAGCTTGATTTCTTCAAGTACCATGCTTAGTGGAGAGAAACCAAAACAAATGTTGGATGTGTAGCCGTCTCAAATCTCCAGTGATGTTCGAGCTCTTTGATTTATGTCTTTGTCATCGGTATTTGAGAGCCTCAACCTTTATTCCAAAACAAAGCTGATTCTTAGTCAACATGTGTAATGATTCTCAGATTTTAGTATTTGATTTTTTTTGTTTTTGAACTCTTTTAATGTCCCTACTTCTGGGAAGTCCTGTTAAAGGATTCAGCGTACTTGCATTTATATCAAATGAGGTCTTTGAAAGCCCATTTTATGATGCTGCTATGATTATGAAAGTCATTTCCTCTTGGTTTCCTGGTGATCTGCCTTAACTGGAGAGGACCTCCCTTGTCCCTGGGAGCCACATTCTCTATCTCTCGTCTGCTCATGCATTGCTGCAGGGTAACCAGAATAACGTCATGGGAATAAAATGGAATTCTCGTTTAAAGGGAGATTTCAGTTGGATTTGTTTCCCTCTAAAGAGACAGAATATAATATTTACACTACTTTTCATCTTAACATGTTATATTTCTTTGTTTTCATGTGATAAAAAAGAAAACTTACTAAAAAATGAGCAAACATTAAATCAAAGTCTTTCATTTAAAGGCTAGGATATATTTGGCCCATTATGTTTCCCTGGTATATTTTTCTTATCTGAAAGTTGATTTTTTGCAAATGGGCACCATAGCCACCTGATGTGTCTATGGGATTGTGTTCTGTGTGAACCTTTGGGATTGCAATAGTGTCAGGGCAGATGTCCTACACAGCAGACTCCATGTGTCTCTAGGAATGTTGGAGAGAGAGAGAGAGAGAGAGAGAGAGAGAGAGAGAGAGAGAGAGAGAGAGAGAGAAAGAGAGAGAGAGAAAAGAAGAAGAAGAAGAAGAAGAAGAAGAAGAAGAAGAAGAAGAAGAAGAAGAAGAAGAAGAAGGAGTAGGAGGAGGAGGAGGAGGAGGGAGATTTGAGCATCATAATTCAGTTCAAGGAAAGAAGTTACACTCAGGCCCCTTTTGGTGTTTATCTCCTCCCTCCATCACCGGCTGCCTTCCTGAGGAGGGGAAGCTGTGCTAAATGCAGAAGGAAACATTCCATAGTGACCTTCAGTGAAGTTCTGATGGACCACTGGTAGCTGAGTACGTAAAATGATCAATATGTCAAATGGAGAGAGTGCTTTATAAAAACATAATGATGTGGTGAGAGGGCATAGCAATTATCTATCCATTGATGCCTGTCTTCTAGTCACACGGGAAAGCTACAGCTTCCTGACCAAGCAAGATGCTCCTGAGCCCGACAAGTTCAGAACATCACAGAAGTCTCTTGTGTGGTAGCTGTTGCATTAGGCATGCGGTGCTGTGCATGGTGATTTTCATGGAGGTTGCTATGAAAGAGATATCACTTAAAGGCACATTCTTGCTCTAGCCGGCTTGGCTCAGGAGTTAGAGCATCAGCCTGCTGACCCAAGGGTCCCAGGTTCTATTCTGGCCAAGGGCACATGCCTGGGTTGGAGGCTCAATCCCCAGTGGGGATCATGCAGGATGCAGCCGATCAATGAATCTCTCTCATCATTGACGTTTCTATCTCTCCTTCTCCCTTCCTCTCTGAAATCCATAAAGAAATATATATTTTAAAGGCACATTCTTCCCAGGGCTAGGACTAGGAGCATAGTATTAATCCGTATTGTACACCAAACTGAAGGGAGTGCTCGTCTGCTGTGTGGTGCTTTACTTGGTAACGTGCTTGCTGGTGTTAGGAGCCCCTGAGTCCTCCTCATGTCAGTTAGTTCTCTGACTCCGCAGCGCCCACTGTAGTTCCCAATCTTACAGTCAGGCAGCTGGAGCTCTGAGTTGTGAATGTTGCCACTGTACATTGCCGAGCTGAGGTTTACCTCTGTGTGTGTCCAATTCCAAACCTCCAGAGCTCTTTTGGGGCTACCTATTTTCCTCAACATCTGGGACTCTGCCAGATAGTCAGGGCCCTGGTCCGCTTAGCCTGCGGTAAGGAACCCATGCACAGGCGGTGTACACAACAGGTATTTATTTTTCATTCGCCATTAGCAATTTGGTCTTGTAAACCAAACTGTGGCAAAACTGGTGTTTTAAACTCATCCTTGCTCCTTTTTTAAAAATATATTTTATTGATTTTTTACAGAGAAGAATGGAGAGGGATAGAGAGTTAGAAACATCGATGAGAGAGAAACATCCATCAGCTGCCTCCTGCATACCCCCTACTGGGGATGTGCCCACAACCAAGGTACATGCCCTTGACCGGAATCGAACCTGGGACCTTTCAGTCCGCCGGCCGATGCTCTATCTACTGAGCCAGACCTGTTTCGGCTCATCCTTGCTCTTTATCATGGGGTTCAGACTTTGGCCAAATACCTCTGTCACACTACACTGCTGAGGACTAATGATCCTCTTGTTTAACTTATCCTCTGGAAAATCTCAACTCTCCGCCTCCAGTGCTGCCCGGATGTTCACTCATACTTGAACTTCTGTTTTCTGTCGATCTAAAAAATAACAGTCTCCTTCGCCTCCAGTGCTGCCCGGATGTTCACTCCAGCACCATGTGAGCCCTTGGACTTGACATTGCCGGGCAGATGTGGTGCAGGGCAGACCCCCACTGTCCCTCTAGGCGGGTTACCAATAGACCGTAACTTGTTCGCTTTTAGAAAAATAAACATGCTACCACTCTCTCCACAAATCATTACTGTGTGTCACGAGGCCACGATATTAAATATATAAATCTCTCATAAGCAATTTAAACTTTATTTTTTTATTCTCCGGAGAGTGTAAAGTACCGGACGCCTGCTGAACGCACCTCATAGGAAGCGAGGGCTCTCCTGTGGCACTGGGTCACGGGGACGTGGGGACACCACTCCCCACCGTCAGCCAACGCACTGCCTGGGTTAACACTCCCGCACCCAAATCTTGTGGGTTAGGCTCGAGGGGGAACCAACACATTTCATAATGTTCTCCTCTGATACTATTTTTTCCAATTAGAAGTCAGGCATTGGACAGACTTTAACTGAGCGCCTCCTGTGCACCGGGCAGCTGGTGTCTTACATGCAAAATGAAGGAAGACATTTTTTCCATCTTAGCTGCACTTCAAGTTAGGAAACCAAATCGTTGGAAAAGTGTGTCTCCTGAACATTTCGACCTTCCGCAGAGCACCTAAAAATTGCATGTTTCGCTGGCTAGCCACAAAAGAGGAGGCAGGAGGAGAAAGAAGTACAGGTGGCTAACCCTTAGTGCCCAGAAACAATACATTGACTAAAACATGGTCTCATCAGCAAGTTGTGCACAAGGGATGCTATTGGGGTGTCATTGTGAACTGAGCTTTTTTAAATGAAAACTTCCCTAGTTCTAAAACAGATTTCAATAAACAGAGTTTAGTCTGTTATACTTTTTTAATTATCCAGGGGTAATTTGCTCATTCCTGCCTTTATTTTTTATTCCTGTATCAACCCCAGGCAAAATTTTATTTTCAAAAGTCGCAGAACGGTAATAATTCATGACGTTAACAATGCATGAGAGATATTAAATCTTTACAAACCATACACAATGTTTAATATAAAAATATACAGTTGCCTTCATTTACTAGTAAATCCAAATTAATAATTAAGTCTTATACAAATCAGCTGTTAACCATTCATTATATAGTGTATACTAATATGTTTTTGCAAGTTCAATAAGAAGACCATGGTAAATTAAAGTGACTTGAATATTTTTTAAAAATTAATGTTTCTTCTTTGCTTTAAGTTAGCACTAATGTGATCAAAAGAGCAGATATTCTGACCAGAAGAGAAACAATGGCCTGCATGACACTTGATAAGATTAACCCAAATTTTAGAGAAAATTCAAAATGTATTAGCACTAACCGCAGAAATGCATCAATAGCAGAAAATTTGAAATGGGCTAAAATCATTTCTAAAGTCAAATTTCACAATGTTGCTTCATTTTTACAGAGGGAGATTAAGTAGAATAGTACTCTTGTTGTTGGTGGTATCCACAAGTAATGTTTCTGCTACTTTCCAGGAGCTTTGCATGTGGTATCTATCTCATTTAACCCTTGGAGTGACTGCACATTTTCCGCACATCTTGTAAAGGACAGCACAGGCTCTCGGGGAGCAAATGGCCTCCTCACTGTAAAACAGCTAGCGAGAAGCCAGGCAAGAATTTTACTAAGAGCCACTCCCAAGTGCATGCTCTTTCCACCGTAATTTAGACTTCATAGGACAAAGGCATAATGTTCTTCCTCGGATAATGCCCAGAAAATTTGAAAATGGAAAGTGATCAGGTACTACCTCCATCCAGTCTTAGAAAAGCAGGATTTGTTCACAGAGCCAAGGACCCACAGAGCCGGAACACGAGATACTTCTTTGTACTTCAAATGACTTAACAACAACACCATCACATATTGTACCGTAATTTTAACCAGGCAGTTTCATCAAGGGTAACGAATCAACATTTCTGTGGACTAATGGTTAACTTGGAAGTGTTACCAGAGAGGAGAGGTCCTCACCTCCCTTGGTTGCTAGTGGGGGTGGATTTCCAGCGATATTCTGAGAAAAAGAATTTTCTGAGACTCTCAGGGGAGGACACCATACTGTAGAAAGCTCTATTACCGTGGAATCAGACCTCCCCGTTTCCAAGGTTTCACTTTCCTCTCTCCTGCCGAGGAGGAAGTCCCATTTTACCTTTAGCAAGGCTAACATCAGAGCCAGGGCCCAGCATTTGCTTGCCATGCCTGCATGGTCCAGTTCAGCATTGGCTGGTTTAATTTACTTTTCCCCACTGCTGCCCATCTGTCCATTGCCCATGGGGCCTCAGGCAGTAAATGGCCTCCTCACTTTAAAACAGCTATGGGGGAAACAGGGGTGAATGCGAGGAGACCAAGAGTGAGCCAAGAGCACCAAAGCAACAAGAGAGAGAATTCTTTTGTTTAGGGGATTATGTATTCCCCAATTTTCATGGCTTTGCAGTGGCCCCGCCCATTGTGGCCCACCATCTCTGTTCCCAGGTTTGACCAAGTGGCGAGTACCTTCCTTATGTCACCTCAGCTTCACTGTGCATGCATCTGTCTTCCTTTGTTGGAGCCCTTCCCCCGGTGATCTGCAGGGGATGGGCCAGTTTTCCCTGGGGAGTATGAAGTGGTAGCTTCCTGGTGAAGCTGTCCAAGTGACAACCTATAGTGCCTGGCCTTCCCTTTACTCCTTTCCTGTTATCAATAACTAGAGGCCCAATGGGTGAAGATTTGTGCGAGAGTAGGCCTTCCTTCCCCTGGCTGCCAGCACTGGCTTTCCTCTGGCACCTGGGACCCAGGCCTTCGCTCTGGCTGTTGCCTTCTGCCTTTGCTCTGCCTCCCATTCTCCCTCCCATTGCAGGCATCCTGCCCTGCCCTGGCCATTCTGTGTCTGCACGCACATGCTTCCCAGAGGCCCAGAGTGGCCAAGATGGGGTGGAATGCTTGTGTCATCACCATGGCCATGACTCAAGTGTCCGGGCCTGGCTGCCGCCATCTTTGTCACATCAATTTGCATATTTTCTCCTTATTGGCTGTGGGCACCACCATTTTTGTCATGGGGTGATGGTCAATTTGCACAATCCATCTTTATTAGATAGGACTAGCCAATTACAATTATAGCATAGTGTTTTTCTAGTTTTTATATCAAACTTCCAGGTGACGTACATTCTTTGCAAGCATGTTATGCTTTGTTTTAATTATAAAGATTTTTAAAAATAACTTGTAGTCTGTATGCATACCTAAAACTAAAAAGCAAGTTAGTGGAACCATGCATTTGCTATACAGGTTCATATAAATTAGAAATATCTTAGTTTTGCCACACCAGTAATCAAACCAATGTAATGATTAAGACAATAAATTTTGTTCACAAATAATGTCTCCAAAAACTATAACTTGGTCAGATCTAACCAAACACCTGGTGTTTGCAAGCCAATTTGCAAGAGAAAGTAGGACTACTATCTAAAATGAAAGGCTGAATAGATTATAGAAAACCCAGAAATATTGAGAAACCTGAGGAAGAAGCAAAGAATGTCTCTCAACAGAGCAATTATAAGGCTTAAATGTTAATTCAGAGCATAGCAAATTATAAAAGGTTTTTATTTAATGATGCGTTTAACAAAGTAAAAGCTGGTTTTGAGACCACTGTTTACAAAAAAATTTTTTTTAAGTATGACAGTGAATAACATTCTGGGGACAGCCAATAAGTTTGTGTGGGTTTGTTTGTTTGACATTTAAGGGTGGACAAATGTGATGTATTCAGCTCCTGGTATCTTGGAAACAGGCAGCTGTAAAAAGCAATTTAGGAAGAAAAACATGCTAAGAAAAAATAGAGCTGACCACTATGTGAGAGTCAACTAAGAAAACACTGGTATGAGCAGCACACCCAGTATGAGAAAAATGAATGAAAAGACGGTAGCCACAGAGATTATTTTTCTTTTGAGTTATGTATTTAATCTGATAATGCATTTATTAATTGAGATATAAAATGCTAAAGCTATACTTGTGTATTTCAGATACATTTTCAACACCATTAGCAATGAACAAAGTGAAATATGTATTCTGGGCTTGTGTTAAGTTTATTAAAGAAAACAAATCCCCATATGCAGTTTAGAAAATAACTTCACAATATTTTTAATTTAACAGCAACATGCTAAGCCATGTGACACAGTGAAAGCAAACATTTTCTCCAATGTTTGGAACATTTGGGCGAATTTGTGTTTTCCCCTCTAACTTCTAGGTGACCTTACCCAGAAGATAAATATCAATTTCCTGACTTCAACAAAAGCCATTAGCACTTTATTTCATAAAAGCAAGGGAATTACTAAGTTGAGGGATTTTAAATCAGAATTTTAATGTTTATTTTTATCATTTTAAAGTACTTATTATAAAGTACTTTATAATACTGGCCAGGTCAGGGAATCAGGTGACAGGTAGACATACCCTGTTTCCCCGAAAATAAGACAGTGTCTTATATTAATTTTTGCTCAAAAAGATGCGCTAGATCTTATTTTCAGGGGAGTATTATGTTTCCATGTAGTAGGTCTTATTTTCAGAGGATGTTTTATTTTTGGGAAAACACGGTAGTTCACACTTTAGCTGGGAAAATAGAAGCATGCAATTTACAGAAAAGCCCAGCACTTCTGTGGAGGGTGCTTTGGAGTCAGGCATGAGAAGCTCTGTTGTGGGCCAGATCCCGAGTAACTCCTGGGGGACAGAGCAAGCAAGTAAACATTTCTTTTCTTTTCTTTTCTTTTCTTTTCTTTTCTTTTCTTTTCTTTTCTTTTCTTTTCTTTTCTTTTCTTCTTTTAAGTATATTTTATTGATATTTTACAGAGAGGAAGGGAGAGAGATAGAGAGCTAGAAACATTGATGAGAGCAAAACATCAACCAGCTGCCTCCTGCACACCCTCCACTGGGGATGTGCCCACAACCAATGTACATGCCCTTGACCGGAATCGAACCCGGGACCCTTCAGTCCGCAGACCGACTCTCTACCACTGAGCCAAACCGGTTTCGGCTGAACTTTTCTTTACAAATAAAAATTATTATAGGAATGCTAAGGACATATTGTTAAGGAAGAGGTGAACATTGAGCTGAATTTTGAAAGATGAGTAGAATTTGAATCTTCAGAAAGGAAAGAGAGCCTTCAAACATGTAGAATGTAGTGAGCAAAAATATTCCTTAGGAAGAGAGTTTGCCTGAAAGTGTAAGGGCTGGTCGGAAGTCAGAGCAGTGTGACTGGGTGGAGAGTTTGTGGGAAGTTGGACAGAAAGTGAAAAAACCAGGCTGGAGCCTCGCTGTGGGGCCCCGAGTGCGGGGCTGGAGGACTGAGTTAGAGGGCAGAGGATTCATGGAAGGATCTGAGTCTCTTACCCTTAGACCGCGGCCAGTGATCTTGCCCAGCACCTGCGTGTGAGCCTAACGTTCCTTCCGTTAACATCCCAGCAGCACAAAGGAGGCTGGAGGCACCCAGAGGAATGCATGAGCAGCAGAGCTGTCAATCACATTGTGTCCCTGTCTAGAATAACAGAAATATAAAGTCTTAGAGGAAAAAGTAAGCCTGAGATTCCAGAAGTCTGCATTGGCTTGTTACAGAAGAACAGATGCCCAGAGAAGGTAAATGACTTTGAGCTGCTAGTGACTGATCTCCTGAGCAGACTTTCCTCATTCTCGGCTAAGCGTATTTCCGTTTCCCCACGTGCATTCTCCCCTCTCTGCCCAGGCCCTGAGAAGCACTCCCCTGGCTGGGACCCAGCAGAGGACAGATGGTGTTCTCCATTACAAAGTGGAGGGAAGGCCTAAAAGAGACTGCTTACCCAGTGGTGCGTGGGATGTTGGGGACCACGAGGGATAGCAAGGTTCCCAGGGAGAGTAATCCCAGAACTATTAGTAGCATTAAACTCCAGAAAAGGGAGTCTTTAGGTGGGGCTGCATCCACAAGAGAATAGAAAATCCCCCAGCTGCCGAAACCAGTTTGGCTCAATGGATAGAGTGTTGGCCTGCAAACTGAAAGGTCCCAGGTTTGATTCCGGTCAAGGGCATGTACCTTGGTTGTGGGCACATCTCCAGAAGGAGGTGTGCAGGAGGCAGCTGGTTGATGTTCCTCTCTCATTGATATTTCTAGCTCTCTATCCCTCTCCCTTCCTCTCTGTAAAAAATCAATAAAATATATTGAAGAAGAAAAAAAAGAAAGAAAATCCCCCAGCCATCCCAACACTGTTCAAAGGGGAGCCCAGAATCCTGACCACATTCCCCCTCCTCCCTCTGGTCACCTGTCAGGGTCTCCCATGGCCTGAGGCCAGTTGAAGTCATAGGTAAGAGGACCGGTTGCTGCAATGTATTCTGGTGAGTTTCCTGACCAAAGAACAGAGAGTGAAGGACAGGAATGGAGGCCAAGCACATTTCTAGGATGGGGCCTATTCTCAGGTCTCCAATAGAAACCCTCCCTCACTCCCCTGTCTCACGGGACTTCTGGCTTTTATTGCTCCAGCACCCTGATCACCAGCGCACCTCAGGGCTCCAACTGGCATCCTGCTCTCAGCTTCTGCATCTCTCCTTTCTCATGATCTGAGGGTGTCGCCTCCCACAGAATCCTGGTTTCTTGAATTGGAAGTCCCGTCTCCTAGCTGCTGCATGCAAGCCCTAGGTCCACAGCCACTCTGTACACCGCTGCAGGGTCTCCAAACAACCCTCCCTTCCTCGGGACTTTGCCGTATGTAATACTAACTCGTCACCCTTTAGGCCTATTCAGCACGGGAAGCTGGACAGTGTCGTAGGGTACCAAATAAATCACTAGATATTTGATCCTTTTAAGAAAGCTCAGACTGCCTCAGTATGATGCTCATTCTAAATTCCTTCAAATGTCCAAGATATGCCTGCAAAAGCATTAGGTCATCACTCTTGTTTCCTGACACGTATGCAAAAGAAGCCCAAAGAAGCACTGGTTTCCTCCCGATATTCTCCGGGGAAGAGCATTCACCCCAATGGAAATGTGTCGTTTCTGCTCCGGTGTACTTTGGGTCAGGTCATGCCAATATCATATAGCAGCGGCTGGTAAGCTCCCAATTTACATAAAGTGCTTTTGCAAAGAGGAATTAGAACTCCCTGCTGGCGAACTGCTCTGATGGATGCCTTCTGCTCCGAAAAGCGATTCCCAGCTGGCTGGTGTCCTTAAGCGTGGGGTTCGCTTCCATTTCCACAGTTGTGTTTCTCTTTCCACATCTGTCTTTAAGCCTGGGCCCCAGCTGCTGACAGTTATATGGATTTATCAGCATCAGAGTCGAAATGGAATCTTACTGTTATTTTCCTCATGGGCTTGCCAGCCTGAACACATGACCTTTCTCCTACCATAACTTCGTTTAGCAAAGCTCAGATTGCTTATGTTTAAAAGCTGTGTGCAAAACAATATTAAATAGATTAGACTGCATGAATGCTACTACAATTATTATTTTTTTAGCTCAGATGAGATCTGTGATAGGTTACTGCCCTTGTTTCACATATGCGTATATAACGTGTATTTAATTTTATATTTAAATAAATGAAAGCATATAATAGGCAACCATGGTTCGTCTTTGTTTGCATGTTATTCAATAAATAGAGTTTAATGAGCATGCTTTCTCACCTTTGCTTGAATTTTAACAGAATACGTTGTGCTCACGTTCATTCTATCATTCTAAGTGTGAATAGGCAGGAATAAAACATTAATAGGTAAATTCATTTTTATCACTTTGTAAAATCAACTCATAGACCTTAGCTGGCTCCCCCCCCCCCCCCCCCGAGATGAAATGCACATGAAACTGTCACGTTAGACTACTGAGGTGCCCACTTTTCCAAATGCAGGTTTGTGCATTAATAATTCTATATGCCATGCTGAGAAGAGGCATCCCATGCCCGCCTCCAACCTTGCCAACCTTACTTTGTAAAACTGTACATCTCAGTAGATTGAGAATTTCTATTCTCTTCCATCTTCGCATGTGCCCAGTGGTCGAAAGGAGGCTTTGAGATCTGTCTGACAGCTGTTCCTCTTGCTTTGGGTTTCTCTTCTGGGAGGTGTTCGGAGGATTAAAATTTTCCACCATGAAGTCATGCACCTTTGCATGACCTTCCTTTCCTACCCTCTGCACTCATGAGGCCCTGGGTAGCTCTTATCTAAGGAAGCTGCTTCTGTCTGCTCAGGCAAATTAAATTGATCATAGCCGACATGAGTAACCTATTGTTGTACGTATTTACATATTTTAGCACAAAAGGCCTTGAGAAAATTCTTAGTTTTGTTTTGAGGTGTCACAATTAAGATTACACTGTATTCTCTTCAGTCACCTGCTGGAGGCAATGCCCTTGTATTTACGTTGGCGATGAAACTGGATATGACGAGATCCCTTGCTCTGCAATAGGTGCGGCGTTACAAATCAGCAGTTTAAAAGTCAAATACCTCGGAAGCCCAAACTACCTGGATTCCACCCCTAACTCTGACCTTGACCTAACTTGGTACCAAATACTGATACCAATGTTTCCCCTGATCATTGCTGTTTTTTTTCCCAGACAGTAAAATATTACAGGAACATCACATTAACATAGGAGGCAGAAAAGTAAATTATTAGTGTGAATTTATCTAATACTAAATGATTAGTAGACACTTCAACCCTCCTGCCATCCATCAAAAAATCAGGGCCCTGATGTTTAACATCATGCGTTAAACATTATGTGCCTGCCACCGCACCAAGGAAAACCTCACCCGAACATTCTCATCACTTTCCCAGCTCTGAGTTCTAATCAAGGTCAAACCAACTCCGGCGTTGTTGGCAAAGGACAACCGAACTTCAGTGTCTTTAAATGTGTTCTCCATTATTTGATTGACACATGGGGAGTGATTCTGGGAAGCCCTAGAAATCCTAAGATTAGGCAACTAGTGTTGACATTGCCTTTATCCCTTTTTAATGTGTGGCCGGTAGTGTGGAATACTAACCATTCAGTGTCTCTGTTCACCAAAGATTCATGGCTTATACCGAGAAGTCTCTGCTGCTTGGATTATCTACCCCAACCAAAAGATTGGAGCAGATTGAAAACAATCATATCTGATTAATTGTGTTTTGGAAATCAAAAATAGTGTTGTTGTTGTTGTTGTTTTATATTTTGTTTGGGATATGCACAAGAATCATCAGAAGCTAATTAACACCATATAAATAATACTGCCTATTCAAATATGTCCCACCTGCGAGATCTCTCAGAGCTGTTTTCACTGGGCAAGGCTGGTTTCTGCCTCTGCATAGTGGACCACACTTCTCCCCTCAATGCCAATGTTAGATGCGGCATCCTCATTTGAGGGAAGCCAGAACACCTTCCAGTAGATTGTCAGTCTCTGTGTGTTGACAATGTGTTCCAGTGTTTCCTGACGGGAACGTGTAAAATATGCTGTTTGCACAATTAGAGTGTCTTTCAAATTTAACTCTTGACACTTGGAGCCCAGGACATTATAAAGATGTCATTGTGGAGGGACCTTTGACTTCATTCTGGGAGAAAACTTCTGAAGAGGGAAATAAATGACAGTGTGTCTGAAAACCAGCCAGGGATGCCGCTCCACAGACAAGGCTCTCATGAAGGAAAGAATGCCGGATGCATTTGAAAGACTTTGCGTTATTTCAGTTTTTATAACAGTTTTTAAATATATGCTGAGTTGTTTGTGCCATCTGCTGTATAGATATCAATTGGGAGAGTGGCTGCTCCAACTGCTAAGGGCATCTGTTTGATTTAATTTAATTTAAAGTTCACATCACAATCACAGTGGAAATGCCCTGACTCTTAAAGAGAAATTCTGGTTTCCTTTGTGGTCCAGGTGCAGGCATGTGGCTTTTCAACACCTAACATAATTCAAGGTAGCTATGGTAACATGATAGAACACTGTCACCAAGTCATTTACAGGATGGGGCAAAAGCAGGTTTACCATTGCTCCTATGGAAAATAGTACAGTAATCCATATATATAAAAGCCTAAGAGACTGGCCGATCGGCCGACTGGTAGCTACGACATGCACTGACCACCAGGGGCTAGATGCTCATTGAGGAGTGGAAACCACAGGCATAGAAACATGGCACAGACTGATGAATCTCAGAGGGAGGGGGAGAAGGGGAAAGGGAGAGGGTGGGAAGAGGTTAATCAAAGTTCTTATATCCATACTAGAGGCCTGGTGCACAGAATCGTGCATAGGTGGGGTCCCTTGGCCCGGCCTGTGCCCTCTCGCAATCCGGGATCCATCGGGGGGATGTTGGAGAGCTGGTTTAGGCTGATCCCCCTACAGGCCAGGCTGAGGGACCCCCCACCAGTGCATTAATTTGTGCACCAGGCCCTAGTTAATAAATAATAACAATACGAAAATAAGCTCTGTGCCTCATGGACTCCTGGCTATAATCCTACCTTGACCTCACCCTCTATATTTTTCCAAGATTTTATTCATATAAGTCACTGCTGGACATTTTTGATTCAAGGATGGTCATAATTCACTCAATAGTAATAAGAATATACAGCAAATAGATGCTTAATCTAGTGAGTGGTGTCAGAACCCCCGTGATGTCTTCAGGTTTATATTTTGATATGATGACAGTGGTCAGTTTGATATAAGGGTTTGTTTTCTGGAACTTTTTGCTGTTTCAAATGACCTAATATCCAGAGTGTACAAGGCCCGGTGGTTTTCTTAAATTTTGAAGACAAATTATTGGGCTTTGAAATGCATGGATTCTGCTTTTAGCTTAGGTTGAGTGAGTTGTAGTCTATATTCATAGGGATTTTTTCCCCATTTAGCTTCTTAAAGGGATACTTTACCATGAACCCATTCTATATTTAGTCTAATTAGTAGATGATTGTCTTTCAAAGTGCCTTAGTTCACTATCAAATTTGTCCTTAGAAATATTTTAGTGTGTTCTGAAATAATTTACTCCCTTGTATGGTTAATGCTATCAAGATCACTACTCTAACCCACGTATCCTGTCCCTTCTTATTCTGTGATTATACTGCCATTTCAAATACTAAATATTCGGGGGGGGGGGAGGGAAGGGTTTCTACCTCTCATAGTTCTCTAGCTGATTTTGTCAAAATACCAATTCATCTTACTTATGCAATTTATGTCTGCATAGTGTAGCTAACAAACTATGAAGAAAATACATAACCAAAATCAATTATAAATATCCTCAAATTTGCAGTATAATTGGGATACACAGGCAGCCATGTCATTGCGAATGTGTAGTGCTGACTAATAATATTAATGGTAACACTGTCATTTATTCTTTCATGGCCCCTACCTACTGCTTTATAACAAGTGTTACTACATCTCATCTCTTCAGACAAAGCTGCCCTATGTTTCACAGTATGCATGCCTAGTAAGTTTATAGAAATAACTAAATTGGAAGATTTTTGTTTATTTATTTATTTATTTATTTATTTATTTAATATTTTATTGATTTTTTTACAGAGAGGAAGGGAGAGAGATAGAGAGCTAGAAACATCGATGAGAAAGAATTATCGATCAGCTTCCTCTTGCACATCCCCTACTGGGGATGTGACCACAACCAAGGTACATGCCCTTGACCGGAATTGAACCTGGGACCTCTCAGTCCACAGGCCGATGCTCTATCCACTGAGCCAAACCCGTTCTGACTAAATTGGAAGATTTTAATATTTTTCTTGCTGACCTCTTTTGATTACTTCTTCTACCCCTCCCGCCTCTTGCTCAGATTCCACCTTCATCTTGCATAATCAATGCTCCGGGATTTACTCTTTTGTGTGTTACTCATTTATTCCTCTAAGTTTCTCTAAGCTCTTCTGTTCCTCATATGGCAACAGATTGGATTTTCACTCTTTGCCAACCTGCTAGGGCAACTCCCTGCTAATCCAGCATGCCACTTCGCTGTAATAGAAGAGAGCATGGAGAGGAATCCTGAGAACCACTCCATTTTCAGTGGTATCCAAAGGCAAGCCATGGACACACCAAATCAACAGCAACCTGCCTGCAGCCCTCTTATATAGCTGATACACAATGACTCTAATCTTGTCTCTTTTCAACTGGAAGGCCCTGCCTCTGATATTTTCTTTCAAGTTTATGGCATTCAAGCCCTGCCTTCCCTTAAAAGGAAGAATTTGTTAGGGATGCTCCACATGCTCTATCCCCCCTGAGCCAGCTTATCTCACCCTGTTTCAGAGTCTTGGGAGTCAACCCTGAACCCTATGGGAACCAGCCAAGGATCCTATATGCCAGTAGTCGACAAACTCATTAGTCAACAGAGCCAAATATCAACAATACAATTTCTTTTGAGAGCTAAATCTTTTTAACTTAAACTTCTTTTGACACCACTTCTTCAAAATAGACTCACCCAGGCCTTAGTATTTTGTGGAAGAGCCACACTCAAGGGGCCAAAGAAACACATGTGGCTCAGCTCATGAGCTGCAGTTTGCCAACCACTACAATAGGCCATGGCAAGAGGATAGTTGGATACTGACTTATAGGTAATGCACAGGCATTTCAACTGTGACCTTCCAGAGACAATGACACTGACTACTTTCTTATATAAAACAGAGACTCAAAGAACTTTCTAGCCACTTAGAAGATAGGAGAGAGATTTTGAGTAGACCAATCTTTATCTTAGTTCTCTTATTGGAGAATTTGGTACTCTTGTCCCAATTGTCATCTTGAGTGTGATTGAAGTCACCTCTCTGAGGTTTACTGCTTTTTCAGTTTCCACTGTCCAGGAGCTAGGGATCACACTGACCCATGGACAGCACACTGGTGGTGCATAGAGAGACCGCTATGCTTCACTGTTTCTAAGAAAGCCTGGATGGGCATACACATACACCCATATCCAAGCACACAGAGATGATTTGTTAACCTGTGTCACTCGTGTCTAAAGGCACATGAGGGTGGAATTAAATGAGATCAATCGTTTTAGAACCAGCTTGAGAAAATCTGGCATGAGTCATGGAGGTGGTGCACAAGAGAAACCATTGAGCTTTGAATGTTTACTTATTTCTGAACTGTCCCTATGGACTGACAATGGCATGCTGCTAGTTGTTAAGGCACCCTCTGGCTTTGCCAGTAGGCCGGCGTGCCATTTCCTCCCATGTCTCATGAGGTGAAGGAAGACAAGTGGAGGACCTGTGTGGATGTGTTCCTGAAGGTCAGCCTGCCAGTATGCCACAAATCTGGCCTTCTGCCTCGGATAGGGTAGGTCAGTCTTCCATGGGAATGGCACCAAGCAGTGTCAGCTCCCCTCAGAAAACACCAGTCGTCATGCCTCACACCCATTGGTCACAGCTTCAGGAAGGGTTGGCTGTAGGTGATATTAGAACTGGACACCAAAAGGAATTCTACCAAAGGACTAAGGGACACTCCTTTCTGGTAGCATTTGCCTTTTTATTATGATATTTTATATCATGCAGAAATAGAGTGAAAAAACTGCTTCTCTCCTAAAAGTACAATAACCTTTGTTTTCTTTTCTATCCATTAAATAATTTATAGACTATCCTCATCAGCATGATTTCAAATCATATCCACTACAGTTCAAAGGAAATTTGCTTTGCCCTGGCAGAGTAGCTCAGTTGATTAGAGTGTTGTCCCTTAAACTGCAAAGTTTCAATTTTGTTTTGTTGTTGTTGTATTCCATTTTTTAAAATTTTTTATTGGTTAAGGTATTACATAGGTGTAGGGTTTCAGGTTTTTTTTTTTTTTTTATTAAGGTATTATCTGTATACATAGCTTATCATTGCCCCCCCCCCATAGATGCCCTCCCTCCCCAGAGTTTTGTGTCCATTGGTTATTCTTATATGCAAGCATACCAGTCCTTTGGTTGATCTCTTATCTCCCCCAGATCTCCCTACCCTCCCCCCCCCGCTGTCATTTGACAGTCTGCCTGTTGTTTTACTGTCACTATATCAATCTTTCTGTTCATTCATTTATAATGATCTTTAATATCCATAAATGAGTGAGGTCATGTAGTGTTTCTCTTTCATTGACTGGCTTATTTCACTCAGCATGATGCTCTCCAATTCCATCCAAGTTACTGCAAATGATGAGAATTCCTTCCTTTTTATGGCAGCATAGTATTCCATGGTGTAGATGTACCATAGTTTTCTGATCCATTCATCTGCTGACGGGCACCTAGGCTGTTTCCAAATCCTAGCTATTGTAAATTGTGCTGCTATGAACATAGGGGTGCATATATCCTTTCTGATTGGGGTTTCTAGTTTCTTGGGGTATATTCCTAGTAGTGGGATTACTGGGTCAAATGGGAGTTCCATTTTCAGTTTTTTGAGGAAGCTCCATACTGTTTTCCACAGTGGTTGCACCAACCTACAATCCCACCAGCAGTGCACGAGGGTTCCTTTTTCTCCACAACCTCGCCAACATTTGTTGTTTGTTGTTTTGTTGATGTTGGCCATTCTGACAGGTGTGAGATGGTACCGCATTGTTGTTTTGATTTGCATCTCTCGGATAATTAGTGACTTGGAGCATGTTTTCATGTGCCTCTTGGCCTTCCTTCTGTCTTCTTTTGAGAGGATTCTATTTAGGTCCATTGCCCATTTTTTAATTGGCTCATTCATTTTCCTTTTATTGAGTTGTATAAGCTGTCTGTAGATGTTGGAGATTAAACCTTTATCAGTGATATCGTTTGCAAATATGTTCTCCCATGCAGTGGGTTTTCTTGTTGTTTTGTTGATGGTTTCTTTTGACGTAAAAAAGCTTTTTATTTTGATGTAGTCCCATTTGTTTATTTTCTCTTTAGCTTCCATTGCCCTAGGGTTAGTATCAGTGAAGAAGTTCTTTAGGCATATGTCTGAGATTTTGCTGCCTGTGGATGCCTCTAGTATTTTTATGGTTTCCCATCTTATGTTTAAGTCCTGTATCCATTTTGAGTTTATTTTTGTGTATGGTGTAAGTTGGTGATCTAGTTTCATTCTTTTGCATGTATCTGTCCAATTTTCCCAACACCATTTATTAAAAAGACTGTCTTGACTCCATTGTATGTTCGTGCCTCCTTTGTCAAATATTAATTGAGCATATTGATTTGGGTTGATGTCTGGATTCTCTAATCTATTCCATTGATCAATATGTCTGTTCTTGTGCCAGTACCAGGCTGTTTTGAGAACAGTTGCTTTGTAATACAGCTTGAAATCTGGTATTGAGATTCCTCCTACTTTACTCTTATTTCTTAAGATTGCTGAGGCTATTCGGGGTCTTTTACTGTTCCAAATGAATTTTCTGAGAGTTCTTTCTAGGTCTGTGAAGTATGTCCATGGTATTTTCATGGGGAGTGCATTGAACTTATATATTGCTTTGGGAAGTATGGACATTTTGATGATGTTGATTCTACCAATCCATGAACATGGTATGTTCTTCCATCTGTTTACATCTTTCTCTATTTCTTTTTTCAGTGTCCTGTAGTTTTCTGCATATAGGTCTTTTACCTCCTTGGTTAAGTTTATTCCTAGGTATCTTAATTTTTTTGGTGCGATGGTAAACGGGATTGCTTTTTTAGTCTCTGTTTCTGTAAGTTCACTATTGGTGTAGAGAAATGCCATTGATTTCTTGGCATTGATTTTGTATCCTGCTACATTGCCAAATTTGTTTATTAAGTCTATTAGCTTTTTGATGGAGTCTCTTGGGTTTTTTATGTACAATATCATGTCATCTGCAAATAGTGACAGCTTTACTTCTTCTTTTCCGATTTTGATGCCTTTTATTTCCCCTTCTTGTCTAATTGCGATGGCGAGTACTTCCAGTACTATGTCAAAGAGGAGTGGTGAGAGTGGGCATCCCTGTCTTGTTCCTGTTCTTAGAGGGAATGGTTTTAGTTTTTGCCCATTGAGCATGATGTTGGCTGTGGGTTTATCATATATAGCTTTTATTATGTTGAGGTATGATCCTTGTACTCCCACCTTGTTGAGAGTTTTTATCAGGAAAGGGTGTTGGATTTTATCAAATGCCTTTTCTGCATCGATAGATATGACCATATGATTTTTATCTCTCAATTTGTTTATGTGATGTATCACGTTTATTGATTTGCGAATATTGTACCATCCTTGCATTCCTGGTATAAATCCTACTTGGTCATGGTGTATGATCTTCCTGATGTACTGCTGGAGCCGATTTGCTAGAATTTTGTTGAGGATTTTGGCATCTATGTTCATGAGGGATATTGGCCTGTAATTCTCTTTCATTGAGTTGTCTTTATCTGGTTTTGGTATTAGGGTGATGCTGGCTTCATAAAAGGAGTTTGGCAGTGTTCCTTCCTCTTGAATTTTTTGGAAAAGTCTGAGGAGGATAGGTTTTAGTTCTTCCTTGAATGTTTGGTAAAACTCTCCTGTGAAGCCATCTGGCCCTGGGCTTTTGTTTGCTGGAAGCTTTTTGATGACTGCTTCAATTTCTTCCCAAGTTACTGGTCTATTGAGATTTTTAGATTCTTCCTGATTGAGTTTTGGAAGGTTGTATTTTTCTAGGAATATGTCCATTTCCTCCAGGTTGTCCAGTTTGTTGGAATAGAATTGTTCATAGTATTTTGTAACAATCCTTTGTATTTCGGCGGGGTCTGTTGTTATTTCACCTCTTTCATTTCTAATTTTGTTTATTTGGGTCCTCTCTCTTTGTTTCTTGGTTAGCCTGGCTAGAGGCTCATCAATCTTGTTAATCCTTTCAAAGAACCAGCTCTTGGTTTTGTTGATCTTATGTATTGTGTCTTTGGTCTCTATGTCGTTAATCTCCGCTCTGATTTTTATTATTTCCTTCCTTCTGCTTACAGTGGGCCTTTCTTGCTGTTCTTTTTCTAACTGTTTGAGTTGTAGGGTAAGATAATTTGTTACCAATCTTTCTTGTTTTTTGCAATAGGCTTGTAGGGATATGAACTTCCCTCTCAAAACAGCTTTTACTGTGTCCCATAGATTTTGGATTGTTGTGTTTTCATTGTCATTAGTTGCCATGATGTTTTTAATTTCTTCCTTGATTTCTCTGGTAACCCAGTCTTTGTTCAATAGCATGCTATTTAGTCTCCATGTGTTTAATTTCTTTGGCTTATTATTATTGTAGTTGATTTCCAATTTTATGGCACTGTGATCTGAGAAAATGCTTGATATGATTTCTATCTTCTTGAATTTGAAGAGACTTTGCCTATGTCCCAATATGTGGTCTATCTTTGAGAATGACCCGTGTGCACTTGAGAAGAATGTATATTCTGTGGCTTTGGGATGAAATGTTCTGAAGATGTCAATTAATTCCATCTGGTCTAATACGTCATTTAGAATTGACGTTTCTTTATTGATTTTTTGTTTAGATGATTTGTCCAGAGGTGACAATGGAGTATTAAAATCTCCTACTATTATTGCATTGCTATTAATCTGTCCCTTAATGTCCTCCAGCAGTTTCTTTATGTATTTGGGTGCTCCCGAATTGGGTGCATATATGTTTACCAGGGTTATTTCTTCTTGTTGGATTACACCCTTTAGTATTATGAAGTGGCCATCCTTATCTCTTGTTATGTCCTTCACTTTGAGATCTAGTTTGTCAGATATAAGTATTGCTACCCCAGCTTTTTTTTCGTTTCCGTTTGCCTGGAAAATCTTTTTCCATCCTTTCACCTTCAGTCTGTGGGCGTCTGTTTTTCTGAGGTGGGTTTCTTGTAGACAGCAGATGAATGGGTTTTGCTTTCTTATCCATTCTGTTACCCTATGTCTTTTAATTGGAGCATTTAAACCATTTACATTTAAAGTGATTATTGAAAGATAGGTATTTGATGCCATTTTTATTCTATCCCTCTGTGTTCCTTCTTCACTTCCTATTTCTTTATTATTACAGTAGACCCTTTAGCATTTCTTGCATTGCTGGTTTGTTGGAGATAAATTCCTTTAGTCTGTTCTTGTCGGTGAAGCTCCTGATTACACCTTCAATTTTGATTGACAGCCTTGCGGGGTACAGTATTCTTGGGTTCAGACCCTTCCTTTGCATGACTTTGTATATGTCATCCCATCCCCTTCTGGCCTGATGAGTTTCTGTTGAGAAATCAGTTGCTAGTCTGATGGGGTTTCCTCTATATGTAACTTTCTGTCTCTCTCTGGCTGCTTTTAAGATTCTGGTTTTGTCGATGTTTTTTGCCAGTTTAATTATAATGTGTCTGGGTGTTGATCTTTGGGGGTTCATTTTGTTGGGGACCCTTCGAGCATCTTGGATTTGTGTTGGTTTTTTCTTCTCTATCTCAGGAAAGTTTTCTGTCATTATTTCTTGAAATACTTTTTCCATATCTTGCTCAGTTTCCTTTCCTTCTGGAACCCCTATTATTCTAATATTGTTTTGTTTTGTATTGTCCCAAAGCTCCCTTAGGCTCTCCTCCTGTTTTTCAATTTTTTTTTTCTAGCAACTGCTGTAATTGGGTATTTCTTTCCATTTTGTCTTCTAGCTCACTGATGCGGTCCTCTGCTTCATCTAGTCTACTCTTGATGCTTTCTATTGAGTTCTTCATAGTAGCGATGTCATTTTTCATTTCTTCTTGGGTCACCTTCATTTCCTCTTGGGTCTTCTTCATTTCCTCTTGGGTCTTATTCATATTGTCAAATTTGTCTTCCATTCTTTTTAGCCAACTTATGATCATTACTCTGAATTCTTGCTCTGGTAGGTTGCTTGCCTCTAACTCGTTTACTTCATTTTCTGGTGATGGTTGATTTTCTTTCACAGGCGGGTTGTTTCTTAGTCTCCCCATGATCTCTCTTTATAGGGTGCCTGGTTACGTAGTTCTCTCCCTCCTGCTTTGATTTAAAGGCACAAAATACAACACAACCAGGTACAACACACAAGGCACTGGACAGAAATGTGTTTGCAATATTAATATCCTCCAAT
The DNA here is from genome assembly GCA_963924515.1 of Vespertilio murinus. Lineage (NCBI taxonomy): Eukaryota > Metazoa > Chordata > Mammalia > Chiroptera > Vespertilionidae > Vespertilio > Vespertilio murinus. The sequence continues at coordinate 7,990,870 of OZ004705.1, forward strand.
AAAGGTGTCTAGAACCCAGATAACGAGAACATACAATCCAATAAAAAGAATAAGCAAACCAATCTTACACATACAAAAAAAAGCATAAACCTTTGATATAGTTAGCATTCAACATACAACAACAAAGGGGTAGAGAGAAGGCTTTTTTTTTTTTTTTTTGGTGGGGGGGCAGTGACAAGGTAGGTGTGAATGGGATTGGAGCAGGGGGTTGGGAATTATATATATACAGGTCAGGTGAAAATTTTGGAGAGGGTAAACAGAAAGAGTAAGGAAAATCTATAGCAGTAAAGGGTTAAGATAGGCAGGACACCAAAGGTAAAGGGTTAGGAATAGAGAGATGTCATAAAGGTAGGTTTGAGATAGAATAGAGCGTTGGAGAAGGCAAGGTATGAATAGTTTTTAGAATGGTAATCCCGAAGGGGGAAATATAGAAAAAAAGAAATAGAGGAAAAAGGGAAAAAAAAAGAAAGCAAAAAAAAAAAAAAGGATTATAATATGACACTTAAAAAGTAGTAATAAAAATAAACAAAAGAAAATAAGATAAAAAAGATAAAAAAGGTAAAATAGTAGTAATAATGTTGATTACCTATAAAAATGAATTAATTAAAAAGGTAAAATCTAGTGATGGCAGATGAAAAAAAATTTCTTGAGTAAACTTTGCAATTAAAGTACGAAAAAAAACAAAAATTCAACAGTTAAAAAATAAAAATTGAAAATTAAAAATTAAACAAAATTTGCAGTAATGAAGGTCATTCACTTTCTGTGTTGCTATGTCTCGCCCGCCTGTTCCCAGTCTGGGCGGTAGTGGCAGTTCACTGTGTTTCACCGTTCCTCCGTGTTGATTACAAGACCTGATTTTTAAGCCAATCTAGAGACCCTATGTGCTTTAGCCTCTGGGTGGCAGTGTTTCTGGATGACTTCCAGGACTCTAAAGCCTTTCTAGCTTTTTCCCCTTCTCTGTGTCTTTGATGGCTGGGGGTGGGGCAGTCCGGAGCTGGCTGCACTCCCCTGTAATTCTGCGGCTACTTCTTGGACTCAGATCCAGCTGTGCTGCTCCTTAGATATCCCTAGTCTTAGGAGCCCTGTCCACAGACAGGCGCGCCTCCAGCTGAGAAGCCTGTAATCCACGACCAGTCCCTCAGCCTCTGTGCGCAGCGCGAGCTGGTGCGCAGGGGGGGGGGGGGTGTTGCTGCACCGAGTGGAACTCAGTCAGAACTACCTGTCCGAGGGGAACTCACCCACCGGATCGCTGCGAGATCTGAGCTCCTCTGAGATCAAGGGTTCGCACCGACTATGTTCAGTTGGTGTTCCTAGTGGCTGGAGATAATCAGGCCTCCGACTCGAACCTCCTCCCTTCCAAGATGGCGAGATTTCCCGTCCGCGCCGGCAAGTATCTCCACTAAGGGACCCAGCTGTGGGTGGTCCACTGTTGGTGGCTCCCTGATCAGCAGACCCCAAATTTCCTCTGGTGTTTGCCAGTCTCCTGGCTTGTTCACGAGCACTCCTAGCGCGATCCTCAGCTGCTTTCTCTCTCTTCCTCGGGACAAGACTCAGAAACCGCCCATCTGCTCTTCCGCCATTTTCTCCTCAGTCGGGTTTCAGGTTTGATTCTCGGTCAGACCACATACACAAGTTGTGTGTTTAATCCCTGGTCAGGGTGGAGGCAATCATCAATGATGGAAGCAAATCCTCAGGAGAGAATTTAAAAGAAATCACCTTCACATTACTATTTTCTTTCCATGGCAATATCATAGTTGAATATGGGACAATTATCCATGTATTTTTGTTTTAATTTTAATGAATTGAAAGGAGCTTGTCAGAATTAGAAATTATGTCTGAATCATCATTGCTTCAATCTTCTTATAAGTTGATAGAATTAAAAGCTGGAAGAGGCCTGGTTCATGTGGCTCAGTGGTTGAGCATCAACCTATGAATCAGGAGGTAACTGTTCGATTCCCACTCAGGGCACATGCCCAAGTTGTGGGCTCAGTCCCCAGTTGGGGACTTGTGGGAGGCAGCCCATCAATAATTCTTTCTCATAATTTATGTTTCTATCTTTCTATCTCCCTTCCTCTCTGAAATCAATAAAATATATTTATTTGTTGTTTGTTTGTTTGTTTGTTTATTTATTTATTTATTCATTATTTTTTGTTGTTATTTTAATCCTCACCCAAGGATTTTTTTTTCTATTGATTTTTAGAGAGAGTGACAGAGAGAGAAACATCAATGTGAGAGAGGCACATCAACTGATTGCCTCCCACATGCACCCTGACCAGGGCCTGGGATCAAGCTTGCAACCAAGGTATGTGTCCTTGACAGAAATGGAACCTGGGACTGGGTCTCTTCAGCCTGCAGGCCAATGCTCTAACCACTGAGCCAAAGCAGTTAGGGCCAATAAAAATATATTTTGTAAAAGAGTTAGAAGAAAGGGGGAAAAGAGAGAAAATAAGAAAGAAAGAAAAAGGTTGTTTTGAATTATTTTCTTTCTGCATTATCGTTTCCTTGCTTATGAATATCCAATTCAGTCTATATTTGAATTCAAGGATATGGCTGAAAGAAGATAGTCTGAGTCTTAAAAAGCAATCTCTTCTCTCTCTCTCTCTCTCTCTCTCTCTCTCTCTCTCTCTCTCTCTCTCTTATACATTCACACTATCCAATGTAATGTGATTTATCAGAGACAACTGAGACCCTAGGGGTTTCACCTTTCTAAGTAACTGTACTAATAAAAACAGTATTAGGTTTGAGTCTACTGATCAAGATGTCGTGTCTTGCCTCACTTTATGGTATTTTAATTTTCTTTGAAGTGGTACCTGAGATTGGGAAGTCCACACATTATAAACTTCTGTGTATATAAGGCTTATGTGAATTTGAAGTCAAAGAAAAATATTTGGTCAGAGCAGTACCTTTGACACAGAAGCCATACCGTTAATAAAATGAATGCACATCATAGGATAAGAGCTCTAAGTTGAGGGGTAGGTTTCTAAAAATAACTATGTAAGTGCTCAATACTTTCTGCGTCTTACACAGCCTTACACGGTGGAGGATTTCCTAGGCTTATCTTGTTAGATTGCATAATCAATACACCATGTTCTCACATGTAATTGAAGGCTTGATTTGCTTGTCTTCAATGCAAGGTCAAGCCGCTAAAGTTAAGTAACATGTACCGTTACTGATTTGTGTATTTATTTCTTCACTCTAAATAAGAAGAAGAATTGGAAAAGTATTTTCCAATGTAACACAATAATTTTTCCTGGTAAACTAGTGATTGAAACAACTTTAGCCTAAGGCACTAATAATTTTAACTGGTATGCAGCAAGAATTTTTTAAACATTCAATACCTGACTGTTGAGTCAGGGGCACTGACCTTTTTTTCCTTAAACTGTCAAATAAAAAAAAAAATGATAGCAATGAACACAATAGCTATCAGTGTGAACGAATCAATATTATACTTTTGTATAATTTTTTGGTGTGACACAGAATATTAGCAGTTATTCTGTGTGTGCCAGGAAGTGAAAAAGGTTGAAAATACTGGCCTACTGGGATGTTTTTATATATATTTAATTAGCCACTGATCTAATAAGAGTATATTTGCCTGAAATAGAAAATTCTATGCCAGTGTTGAGCAATGCAGAGAACAATAGAGTGGCTGTCTGCATAATTTTACCCAGAAATATTGTAATAATTTAACTTGTGCTCTCACTTCAGAATGGAGATGGTTTCACCAGACTCCTGCATTGAGCATCTGCCCCCTGGTGGTCAGTGTGTGTCATAGTGACCTGTCATTCTGGTCATTTGGTCACTTAGGCTTTTATAGATATGTTTATAATACTTACATGTGCAAAAATGTGTAAAGTATGTGTGCTTATATATACTTGTACAAACAAGAAAAGAATTACCAAAATTTTCTTTTTGGTAATGAAAATATTTTGCTTAAGTGCTCATTGTAATTGAAAAATTAACTTTAAAATCTTTTAAAATTATGTCTGATTTGAGGCCTTTCTATAATAAAGTATTAAAGGGCGCTTAATATAAGCATATGGGTTAAAATATATGCAAAATTAAAAAAAAACAATTTACTGATATTTCAATTTTATTCTAAAGTAATACACTAACATTAAGAGAAATATGGGTAAATATCCATTATCTCAAGCATCATTAAATTTTAATTTATAAATCTACTTAATGAAAATCTTGTGTTTGATCATCATTATTGAAGCAGGAAAGAGCACACTTAGAACTTGAAAGATTAATTGACCAGAAAACAAGTCTAGACTAAGCTCTAAAGACCAGCCAGACATCATTCTTTATATGGCAGCAGAAGTTTAGTTATGCACCAACTTTACATTTTACTCCTAGAAAGTCTGTGAACCCTCCTGTGGTGAAAAGAGATTGGTGCCATGGGCACAAATGCTTGCAAGCAGGTCATAACACTACAAATAAGAAAAATAAATTTCTCCAACTGAAAAATAAAAGTATGCAATTACTATTTTAAATAAATTTTATTAACATTTTAATATATTTTTATTGATTTCAGAGAGAAAAAAGAGAGGGAAAGCAAGATAGAAACATCAGTGATGAGAGAGAATAATTAATTGACTGTCTCCTGCACACCATGACCTGGAATTGAACCATAACTTCCTAGTTCATAGGTCTGCACTTAACTCTGAGCCACACTGGCTGGGCAACATAGAAATCGTGTTATTTAAATTATTTGGAGTTATTGATATCAAGAAAATATATAAACATACAGTCCAAGAATAAAACCAATTCTGTCTTGTGAATTGACGGAAATAATTCAGTACTTCCTAATAGATTTTTAAATATAGTACTCATATGTAAAAAGGTTGACAGATTGTGACATCCAAAAAAGTGTAATACTGGTAGGCTCTCTTTCTTCCTGCACACTTTGGAGTTATACGTTGGAGTTAATGCTTTCTTTGCACAGCACTACACTATGGGAAATGCCATATATATTTCTACTGAATAGGAATGCTTACACTGAATAATATTCCTACTGAATAATTCAATTTAACATGGTCTCATTGAGACGACCTCCACTTTTCTTCCCATTGACATTACAACTTAATAGGATCTGTAACAAAAAGTCACAAATACTGTTTTGTTCAGCTAAGATACAAATATTCTTAAAGATGTTTCTTAAATATTTCTGTTCATAATAAGTAAATTAATCTAATAATTTTAGGGGATATATTTCAAAGAACAAACAAATCTCAAGTTAATACTTAAAAACAGTAGTAATTCTCTTTCAATCACTAATCAGTATAAAGCTTGCTCCCAAAGTATATATTCATGGTTGTCATACTTTAGCACTATGAAATTTATAGAAACCAGGTGTTACTATCCTCACTGTTCTCTTATATACAGACTCGGGGGGTGGGAGGAAGGAGAGGGAGGTCCCTCAGCCCAGCCTGTGCACTCTGGCAGTCCAAGACTCCTCAGAGGAAGTCCGACTCCTGGTGGGAAGCAGGCCTAAGCTGGCAGTTGAACATCCCCTGAGGGCTCCTTAGCGCTACTGTTGTGACAAGGCTTGAGAGGCTTCAACCACCATCGTTGCACAAGCCAGCCATGAGCCAGGCTTCTGGCTGAGCAGCGGTCCTTCTGTGGGAGTGCACTGACCACCAGGGGGGCAGCTCTTGCATTGAACATCTGCCCCTGGTGGTCAGTGCATGTCATAGCGACCGGTCATTCCGCGTGGATTTGCATATTACCCTTTTATTGTATAGGATAGTCATTGAATATTCAATGAATGTGAACTCTTTGGGATTGGCAACCTGTTATGTTATACTTTCTGTGTTTTCAAGCAGAGTCTGCTCTGCTCTGTTCCTTTTCTGGAGAGCTTCTTACTGTAACTTTTATCTGATTGGTATTGCTGTAATTGATATTGGTGATAAATTTATTCAATGATTGAAGAAATAAACAGAGTGATTCAGAGTTGGTAACCTAGCTCTGCAGGGCTCATTCTCTGCCTGGCTTTCTAGTTCCACTCCTGTATATCTCTCCGATCCTTTCAGAGTCAGCAGTTGATACATAGATGCTGAGCCTCAAAGTACTACATGTTAGATTGTGCTAAGATTTTACCTACTTAACATATTTATACTTGCATTTGCTTTCTATTAATTCTTATTAAAGAATAATTAATTCAGGTATTCAATAACAAAATACGCTGTCTACTAAATTAACAAAATATTCACTTCAAGTGAAAGATGATGAACTAGAGAAGTTTTGTTTTTATGATAAAAATCTAAGGACACTCTAGAATAAATGTTTTCTTTTGTTGTTGTTCTTTTCTTTTTTTGCCAAAGCCCATCAGCCTCACTCATTAACAATACAACCAAGATGTCAAAACAGATGCCTAGAAAGTATTTTAAGGTAAACCTTGAGAAAGCTCAAAATATACCTCTTTCTACATGAAAGTTCCCAGATGGAAAAATCAAATTTACCTATGTATGTTACTGTTAATTTGGCTTAAAATGTCTTCCTCAAAAAGTAATTAATTTCACTGATGCCTCAGAGAAGTAATGAATTAAATGATTGAACACTTTAGAATAATAAGAAATGGATCTATAAGGAACAATTTGTTAATAAAGCTTTACCTAAAATTAAAACAAGATAAACCCTAATTTAATCAGGATTCACAGGTAACTTATTGTTTACTTTTAATGGGATCCAAGTTGCATGTAAGTGGGTAGCATTTAGATGATATCGTAATCACTTTGAGTATACAGTCTCCCATGTGTGTTATTATTATTGATGTAGACTAAAATAAGATAGAGTCAGTTTTAAAAGATGAAAAGAGACTAGCCATTAATTTTTTTTAAAAAAAAATGATATATTGGTAATAGAAATGTCCCTGAATTTTCATAAAACCCTCTCAGATCCTAGCTTTCCCTCCTTTAGTTTCCTCTTTGCTTTATTTTAATTTACTATATTAAATGAGAATTTAAATGTGAGATTTGGGCTGAGCAGTTAATTTCTCAGCCTTAATATTTTCCTTGTAATTATCAGTATGGCAGGTTTATAAAACCAAGAGTCGTATCATGTAGTGGTTAGGAGCACAGTCTTTAAAGCCAGAGCACCTGGGTTCAAACCACAGAATCTTCCACATACAACTGGTAACCGTGGCAACCTTGTCTCCACAAATTTATCCTTGCTGGAGAACCACTGCTCAACAATTCGTCCTGACCCATCTTCCTGAAGTAAGTGCAGTTGATATCCTTCCCGGCTGAAAATCTTTCAGCGGCCTCCTGTATTGCGTGGAAAAATATTCTCACCCCTCTGACTCTGGCTTCTGGTTTCCTAGTGTATTCCTTTTTCTCTTAAATATCTTCTCTATAATTTAGACTGGCTGGTCTATGAGAAACTCTTCGGGTAGATAAATGGACAGATAAGTAGATGCATGGATAGATAAATAGATAGATAGACAGAGGGACAGATAGATAAATTGCAGCTTGACCTCATTTTAGAATTAAATGACAGTGAATTTCATTTTATGAAATTTAACTCTTTCAACCAAATGGGATTTGTTATTTTTGTCAGCATCTTCATGCAAGTCCAAAGTTTATAAGGTTGGGCTTTCAAACCTTATAATGTTCAATTACTTAAATTGAATTTATTGGGGTGACAACTGGTTAGTAAGATTATATAATTTTCATGCTACATCATCTGTATATTGAATTAAGTGCCCATCCCCAAAATGAAATCTTCCATCACTATAGAGTTGACCCCCTTTATATTTCACTATTCTCCACTTCCCTTCCCTCCGGTAACCATTATACCATTAGAGTGTCCACAAGTTTTTGTTTGTTTGCTTTATTGTTTGTTCATTTGTTGCTTTTGGTTTTTTATCCCACATATGAGCGTAACCATATGGTTGTTAATATTTTCTGACTTATTTCGCTGAGTATGATATTCTCAAGATCTATCCATGTTGTTGCAAATGGCAGGATTTCATCTTTCCTTCTTGCTGAGTAGCATTCCCTTGTATGTATGTACCACATCTTCTTTATCCAGTCATCTATCAAAAGGCACTTTGGCTGTTTCTAACTGGCCACCAAGACATTTTTGTTACTTATCAGTTTATTTATTGGGTTTTTAAATGACAAGCTTTTTTGGAACCCTCGGAGAGTAAAGAAAGATACACGGAAAAATGAGAAGCATGAGCTCGGGGAATCTGATATGTTAACACAAGAGGGCACACTTGGGGATGAACACATGCTACACATTAAACAAATCAACATTACTTATTTTATTAAATGTAGCGACATTTGATTAAGAAGACTAACCAATACATTGTCTGTATAGTGCACTGTGTGCCATCACACCCAGTCGTGTTCAGTTTTTATCTCCTATAAATTTGATTTTGGAAAAGCCCATTGCAATATGAACAACATATCCACATATATCTAATATTTTTGTAAATAACTTTAAACATTTCTGATCATGCAAGAGTTGACTGAGGCAGGAATGGCTTTCTGGGAGTGAGGGTGGGGTGTGACCTTGTAGTTGCTCAGGGACACTGTCAGCAAGACCCTGGGACAGATTGGTTTATTGCTCTGCTGTTGCTCTCTTGAAATTCTTAATTGTTTTATGTTTGATTTTATGTGTTTCAAGTGCAGTCCCCCGGGACAGTGAGGCATGGACGTGATGAGCAGAGGCCGCAAGGGGCAGCTGGGCACCCACAGGGCTGGGCCTGCGGGCACAGGAGGCAGTGCAGAGCCAGCAGTGGCCAGGCAGCAGGCTCACACGGGCATGCCTCAGCAGGCTGGGATGCCGTGCTCCCGGCACCACCACAGCAGAGCTCACCAGGCCGGCAGTGGCAATGGCAGCTGCAGCAGCAGCAGTGGCTGCCAAGGAGATAGGAGGAGCTCCCCCCCGAAGGGGCAAGAAGAGAGAACTCACAATGGGAGGCCAGCTGCCTGTCACTCCCAGGAGCCTGTTCTTGCAGTCTCTACATAAATATTAAATTTTCTGCCTAAGTTCCAAGGCAGTGTCCTTGCAGAGCTCAGGCCCTGAACTCTGCCAATAAATTACTACAAGATAGAGAATACACATGGACATTGCAATAAAGCATTTGAGGGAGTTATTAGGATTCTTTGTTGCTTACAATGCCCAGTTGTGAAAACAGCTGCAACATTGCAAAGCATATATCCACTAGCCTACAAATACGGATTAAATTCAAAGATCATCACATTTGATGGAACATAACACTATTTTCATGTGAAGCTGCAAATGAGCTAATTATTAACAAGGAAGGTAATTTTTTTTAATTAAACTCTTTTTTATAATTGAAAACAAGGGAAAATAATGTGTGAACAGGAATTTTGGATTGTATACAAATCATAAAGCTACTTTTGGTTTCCTGCATGACCTCAACAAGTTACCAGAAATGTTAGAGAAAATATTAAAATGCCATTTAGACATTTACATCAAATTCAGCATAAAGGCAGTAGAAGAAATGCAGTTGATAAGTATCTTGACTATGTTAAGACACAGACCTACACAGACAATAAAATTGCATAACACTAAATACTCACACATATGACTATACCTAAATTATTAAAATGTGGGTGAGATCACTGGATTGTATCCATGTTAATTTCCTGTCTGAGACATTATGTTATTTATAGATGTCACCTTTGGGAAAAACTGGTGAAGGGTACATCTCTATTATTTGTGGAAAGTGCCTGCAGTGTTTGGACAAGTTAAAGCCTCAGACTAATGAGAGGACACAATCCTCTCATGGCAAAGCCACATGCAAGTCCCAGCACGAGTATAGACAAAGGCTGTGGTTTGGCCTTATGGTCCCAACCTGTGGTCCCATGTGGCTAAGTGATATGGGCTTCTGCAGGAGGTGCAGCAAGTAAACAAAGCTTGATCAGGTGCATGTAATTGAGTAGGTTCCAAACCCAGGAGAACATTATAAATATCTTGATCATGCCCTTACTCTGCCTCATGGAATCTGGCTAATCTGGCAAGATATAGACTTGGCTTGCAGGCCGTGGCACTGTCTCTCGAATCAGAGGGCAGCATCCCACCTAGCCCCAGCTTTATGCTGTTATCTGCCTTCCCTAATCCTTCACCACCACCCATCAGGTTCACCCATGACCATGCTGGCACAGCACAATTTTTTTTATAATTTGCATTTTAAACTATTATTAACATGCAAAGACTAATTTTTAAATCACATTTATACGTACATGAAACTGACTTGTATGAAGTGTTTTGTCTTTGTAGATAAATTCTTCTATGAGAATAAGTTCCAACATACTAATATTTATATGTTAAAGTTATTTATCAGAAATTTATCCCAATGTTATTTCAGCCTATAGAATACTCTCAATAACTCCAGAAAAAGGCGCATCAACAAAAAGATATTTCTTGAAATTAAAAAAAAACAGCAAGAATTATTTGTGATCTTGTTAGCCAAAAGTAACTGATGCCACTTTCGATTTTATCATTAAAAATGAAGTTACTAATTGAATGAATTTTGATACCAAGGAAGTGACTTTGCAGAAGAAAAAAAACACAGAAAAAGTGTGTGACCAATCAAGATATCACAATAATACAGTATTATGATAATACAGTATTTATGATATATAATCATATCACAGTAGTATTTTTAAATGTGTACCTTTATGTTGTTATTAATCAGTCTCTAAATTATCCCATTAAGATCTGTAATAATATATTTTAATGGAAAAATATTTATATATTTTATCTTTAACAGTGTTGGTGTTTTGTTTTGTTTTTTTTCTGAGTTCTGAACTAAAATGTCCAAACTTTCAGTTTACAGTAGGCTTCATAAATTATGTAAGTCTGGGTCTAGAGAATTTGATGCAAATTAAACAAAAATAATAATTTTATCACAGGGTAGATAAGTTATATTGAAAAGCTTATTTTTGGAGAATTGAGCTTGGCATAAACTTTTGAAGTGACATCATAAACTGAATCTAATAACTAATATCAGAAGTCATCTTTCTTTTTTTCTCCAGAGATTTGCCAAGATATTTCCTTATTTTAATCTATTTTTGTTTTTTTTAAAAAGCCAATGAGATTCATCATCAACCCTAACATTTGTAGGGAAGTCTTTCCATTTATCAGACTTGTATTTCAGAATGCTTATTTTTTTGTTTGTTTAAAAAATATAAGATTATGAACTTCAGAAATATAAGAAATATGAGATTAAGGACTTTAGAAAGGCCAGATTTCCTGGAAACTTTGAAATGAGCTCATCAGCATTCATCCTCGGCATTTTTATGTGATACCCACGCCATTGACCCAAAAGTGATTTTAGTTTTAAAAACAAAAACCTAAAATTGAATAGAGAGGCATGTCTGAATAATGGACTGTGTCCAGGTCAGTGATCGGCAAACTGCGGCTCGCGAGCCACATGTGGCTCTTTGGCCCCGTGAATTTTTAGCAAAGGCCAGCTTAGGAGTACCCCCAATTAAGTGAGTAACAATGTACCTACCTATATAGTTTAAGTTGTAAAAAAATTGGCTCTCAAAAGAAATTTCAGTCGTTGTACTGTTGGTATTTGGCTCTGTTGACTAATGAGTTTGCCGACCACTGGTCTAGGTTGTAGCGACAGGCAGGCTTGGAAAACCATCCGTCAGTCTATGAGCCATGGGGAGAGACACCTGTGCACATGCTGCACTGCCAGGTGTCTCCACTCTCAGTAACTGGAATACTTCTGCCTAAGGCCATGCTCACGTTTTATTCTGCTCTCAATAATACAGTATTGTTATTCTGCTCACGGTAATACAGTCTTGTTATGTAGTGTATGATACGTCATCAGACCACAACACTATTTCTAAGTGCTGGCTCAGTCCGTGTTCTCCTTCCGCTCTGTTCCAGAATGACTCCTGGGGGAAGCAGTATTCCTATGCGCTCTTCAAGGCCATGAGCCACATGCTGTGCATCGGGTACGGCGCGCAGGCCCCGGTCAGCATGTCGGACCTGTGGATCACCATGCTCAGCATGATCGTGGGGGCCACCTGCTACGCCATGTTCGTGGGCCACGCCACGGCTTTGATCCAGTCTCTGGACTCCTCCAGGCGGCAGTATCAAGAGAAGGTGATGTGTTTTCTCTCTACTATCTCCGACCAGCTAGTTGGTAAACTTAACTAATAGCGTTCAAGATAACTAAACCACCTCCTCTGTCAAACGTGTAACGAGATACAACGTTTAATGCAGGAAAACACAATCTGTTTCCGCATTTTGAGGTTTCGTCAAGATGGTCCTGATAGCTTTCATTTGTTTCCAATTTCTCTCTTGAATGATTAATTAAAAGAAAAGAAAAAAGCCTCTGAATTTGCACTCACGGGAAAAATAGTTCCATGTTTCAAAATGTCTGAAGCTGATTTAAGGTGCTATCATGGTTCGTGATCTATCGTATTCCCTAGGTTAAAATAATAGGAAGCTTTCTGTAGCATAAGAAAACGTTAGCTGATTACATGGGGACAGCCGTCCATCGGCTGTGTGTCTCTGTGCCCCTGCGTATTAACATGGTGATTCATATTACAATCTGTATGCTTAGCTCAACATATGTTGCCCTTGTATCTAGATAAGTCACCACAATCTCCAGTCTTAAACATGCATATTAACAGCTGCTATCATGCATTCATATACACCATCTGTTAATTAAAATGATTGCCGCTGGAAATTGCTCAAAAGAGAGAGTAAAAGTGGATATACGCAATTATTTATTCTATGATTTTTTTTTCATGTGCTGAATAACTTTGGCTGAGGCTAGAGCTTGGACCATCAGACAGTTCCTACACTCCTGACTAAACCTAAGTAACGCTCTGAGAGATAAATAAGAATATTTCATCGCTGAAGGAGTAATTTACTCTACAGGGGCTCTGTTGAACCTGAGAACATATAATTTACACCTTGCCAGAGAGTATTTCTGAAAGTAACAGTTAGAACACTACTTCTGGTGAGAGACCGCAGCTTAGACTTATAATTTCTTACAAAATAGCCAAAGGTGTTTCAGTTTCATTTGTGAAAGTTTTCAACACTGTACTCACACCATAGGAGAAAGGGAACCTGGGTATTTTATTTCTCCTGATGGTAATTACGTGGCCACCCACTGTTATAAAAGCAAGTGGTATTTTATTACTACAGCAATGAAAAAAAATTAACCATCAGAATTGCTTTGAGGTTCATTTTAATATACAGCCTCCAGTTAAATTGTGAAGAACAAAGCCCATAATGATGGACAAGAGAATGAATACAACTGTGACTTTGACTGAAATTGTACTTTAAAGGAATTGGGGCTAAATTTATGGTGATTTAAAATAAGACTACAACACAGTGTATGTTTTTATTAAGCTCTTCCTTTTTTCCCTCTTAGTTGATACTGTTTTTCATAAAAATGCTCTTTTCCTACCTCCTTTTTGTCCATACATTACACATATTTTCTCAACTACAAATGAGTCTCCAAATTCCAGGATGACATTTATTACCATTATATTGCCTATTAAGTGGGCTCACCATTTCTGTGTGTTTAATTCTACTGTATGAACCAGGTATAACTTGGAAACCTAATTCATTCAATGATGTAATCGTAGACATTCACAAAGAAAACTATTATGATGTTTGCCATAATTTAAATCATCAAGTTTTGGCTTTCAATGGAATGTATTGGGATGATGTGGGTTAATAGAATTACATATGGGCTCTGGTGTACAATGCTATGACAGGTCATCTGTCCATTGCATTGGTGCCCGCCACCCAAAGTCAAATCTTCTCCCATCACCACATATGTGACCCTGTTTAACTTTTTACCTCTGCATCTTACAAGTGCTTAGTAGAGGGCAAGCATACTGAGAGTGGAGTTTCTGGGTCATGTCAGTATTCTAAGTTTAACTTTTTGTGGAACCTCTTATGTTGTAGTTATCAGAACCATCTGCCATGAATGCCTCACCAGTTAATGTTGATATTATTTTCACTTCCATATATTCATTAGTAACATATTTTTATGTAAAAAAAAGCAAGCTCTAATGAACACCTCTATAGTCACCATTAATAATGCACTATCGTTCAGCGTTCACTCTGAGGTTTAAATTGGCAAGCCATCAATCCTTCGTCTTTCCTTGTAAATGAGGGGCTATCATCAGGACTATCACATACATCTCTTAGTCCATAGAAATCATTTTTTTAAAATCAGTCTAATCTTTCAAATTTGTAAAACACTAATGGCATAACCAGAGACAAAGGCTGGCACCAAGCCCTGCTCTCATTTTCAATCCGCTCAAGTCCTGTTTGCAACCAAGCACCCTTCAGGCCATTGCAAATAAAGTGATTGTGGTTAGAACACTTGTTTCGCCCATAGTAAGACCTTCGGGGAGAATTTGGGTGGACGTGGAGAGGTGCCAAATCAACTTTTGAACTGTCTATTTTCTAGCCAGACAATTATGATTGTTGTTCTCTCAACAAACCAGATGCTTGTGACCTGCCCCTCCTTTTTTCCTAACCTCTTACATGATTGTACCCCTTTCACGGTTTACATAGGTTTTTGTTACTGTTTGTCTACACACGTCAATGCCCAATCAGATAGGAACCAAAATTTGCAGCAAAGAAGAGTTTATTAGTTGAGGAGGTGGCCCACACTAAGGACATGGGTGATCTAATGCTCAAAGACCAAGCTTCCAGAGGGCTTCCTGGGATGGATTACATTGGGGGGCAGGGCGGCATCAGTCATGGTGACTAAGGGAGTTAGGGTCACAGTTTCTACTGGTTGACTGGCGCTGCAATAGGGGGTCGTTGGTCATTGCATCTGGCCCAGATGTCAGCCTGGTGTTGCTTCCTCTGGTTTCTCCGATTTTCCGGGCCTGGAGCTGAAACACAACTGAGGCCTAGATATCATCTCTGGTTTGACTGAAACTGTGTCTGGGATCAACGGACCCTGGGCTTTGTTCCTGTGACTGTCTGATTTGGATCAGAACCTCCTTGTCCTGAGGGTGTAATGATTAAGGGAGTGAGTGCATGTGCAGGGGCGAAGGAGGCAGGTGAGTCAGGTGCTGAAGGAGGCCAGCTTCAGTCAAAAGGAGAAAAAGGAGACAAGGTCACATTGAAGAAATGATGTTTCTGTGTGTTTCTGTTCTGTACTCTCTGGGAGGCTGTGACGTCTTCCCTGGTTTTTCCAGCCCATAGTAATCTGTTTGTTGTGTATATGCTATCTGTCCAGGGGGAAATTAGCACCGTGGTGGCCAGATCTGTGTCTCTGCTGATGTGAATTTCAGCCCATGCATAGTAACCTCAGTACAGTGAATACAATAGTACTCACATGGACCCTAACGAGTAAGAGTGACTACGGATGTCCAGCCTTTATTCTAGCGTAAATGGAAGAAGGGGTCATAATTTGAGCTCTTCTGAATGCTGTTACTTGAGTATACATGACAGCATCTTTTAAAATATATGTTATGTATTTTATTGATGCGTATGTAAACATGTTGTCTCAGGTTTTCCAGCAATTGATGGCAGGTGTAGGTATGCATGTGTTTGACATAAACACAGATCACTTTAGAACTTAAATTTTTAATATGCTTTCCCCACTGGAATTCTGGCCTTGATTTCCCTGTAAGTAAGAGGTGTGTTATTATCTAGTGTCTTTCATTGGGCATGAAGGGATTTCTCAGTTGCTGGGTTGATCGGGAATGTGTGTGTGTTTAGGCCATGATGGACCCACGGTCTCAGGGAGGTGGGCAGGGGGAGCAGGTTGCTGCTCTCATGTAATTGAGTCTTTAATTTAAAAAATATATATTTTATCAGAGTAACGGCAAAGCAAAGGGGTAACATCTGGAGTGACGGCCACAATGGTCTGTAAATAATCCTATTATTCGGTTAAGAAGACAAAAGCAGCAGTGACCACCTGTTTTGCAACCTTTCTTCATATTTCGAGAAATTTAGCTAGTTGACCTGCTAATTTGGTTTATTGATTTGGAGGCTCTGATAGTATTTGTCTTCAGAGAGCAAAGGGGATTTGATGTTATATTGATCTTGACCTTTGAAAAATCATATCCACCCCTAGGGGCTTACATGAAAAAGAGCTTGATACCTCATTTTCATGGACAGCATGGTTAGGGGGGAGACTCGGCTCTAAATCCATGTGCACTCAGCAAACTGTTTCCCTTGCTTTTCTTTATTATTCGCAAAAGCGTCCTTCCTTCCTTTACAAAAGAGAATGCTGCCAGAACAACTCCCACACGGCTCCTTAATTAGTTGGAAAGATTTCCGATTCCGCTATACCATATCCTTTTTCTTCCTGGGAGCTGCATTTATCCCACTCAAAGTGCTAGCGAGTGCCACCAAGCGTTCTCTGGCCAGGAAGCACCGAGGATGGGGGCTGTCTGTGGGATTCTCTCCCAGGGAACAGTGGTGCTGTAGCCCTGGAGTTAGGGTCATGTGGCCACTTGAGTGGCTAACAAATTAGGCTCCTGGCAGAATGATGACAGTTTACATTCTCAGCTGGGAACTCATTTTTGCATTAAGTAAGTACTGTTCTAGAGAGGCACAAGTAAAGAGAGGGAGTTTGAAGATGTTAATTTAACTCAGGAGAAAAAAAATAATGTTGCTAATTGTAAGAATCTTACACCATTGACTTTCTGCCTTTATTTTTTAATATATCCCACTGGGAGATATGGTATCCCTTTCCGTGAAGTGATACTCCCTGTACCCATGTTCTCTGTTATATGTTGGAATTTCCTGCATCTTTAGTGTAGGTGTTCATGGTTTCAGGTGTGTGCAAAGTGCTAAAGATTCCTCCTCACCAACCCTTCATTTGGTGTTTTACACTTTACACTTAATCATGTATTGAACATCTAACAGATTCTTCTAATTGCATTTCCCACCCTTTTATTGATTGATTAACATATAGATTTAATTTTTTAGAAATGTTTGAGTTTTCATTTGAATCTACCCACTGGAGTTCTCTTTCAAGTGGATTTGCAGTACTGTATTGTTCTTTGTGTCCTAAGACATACACATGCTGCTAAACACATTCCCAGGCAGAAAGCCGGTCAGGGAGCCACTGATCTGACAGGAATCAGTGCACGGTTTGGTACGCAATGGAGAGCCCTTGGGGCTTTGAGTTATGAGGCCTGGCTCTATAATAAGATAGATGTTAGAGGATGGGCAAATATACAGAGCAAGAAGTGATGGAGAAACAAAATGGAGGGAGAACATATGTCTTCCATTGAGCTCTCTGTTGGTAAACGTGGAGTGCATTATTGAGAATGCCTCTTGTGCACTGTGTCTTAGCGATCAGGGTAATAAAGACTCTTTAAATAAACATGAGTGAAGTCAGACTTCTTTTCCCTTCTGAAGAATGTATGAAATGAGGTAAATTACAGATTTTTAACCAAGTATGTTGGTAGTGTGACTTGAAATACAATTTGATATACAACTGAAGCAAGTATCAACAATTTTTATACTTTATTTTTCAATTGCAGTTTATATTAAATATTATTTTGTATTAGTTTCAGCATAGTGATTGGACAATCATATACTTTGCATAGTGTTCCCCCTAATAGTTCCATTACCCAAGTGGCATCACACAGAGTTTACACACTATTATTGACTATGTTTGCCCTGTTGTACCTTACATCCCCATCACTATTATGTAACTACTAGTGTGTACTTCTCAATCCCTTAACCCAGTGGTCGGCAAACTCGTTAGTCAACAGAGCCAAATATCAACAGTACAACGATTGAAATGTCTATTGAGAGCCAAAATTTTTAAACTTAAACTTCTTTTGACACCACTTCTTCAACATAGACTCACCAAGGCCGTGGTATTTTGTGGAAGAGCCACACTCCAGGGGCCAAAGAGCTGCACGTGGCTCACGAGCCGCAGTTTGCAGGCCACAGCCTTAACCTTTTTTCACCCAGTCCACCAATCCCTTCCCCTTTGGCAACCATCAGTCTGCTCTCTATGATTCTATTTCAGCTTTGTTCATTTGTTTGTTTTGTTTTTTTCAGATTCCACATATAAGTGAAATCATATGTTTGTTTTTGTCTTTCACTGACACAAAATATTTTCAGCTTTTTATTCTGACTATACTAATATTTCACTTAAAGGAAACAAACATATATTTAGATGATAATATGATATAGATGGTTATATTCTCCATTCACCACTTAAGCTTCACCGAGTGAAACTACGCTAGATTAGTACAACTCGTCTTAAAAGATTTGTCACTATCCTCCTACCTCACCAAGTTATTATTAAAGTTAATGAACTAAATTTTGAATGTTATTTAAGAAATTGGGGGAAAGCTATTATTAAAGCAGCATTAACACCTTTAATGGAAAGTGATCTTTAACTTCAGTACTCATAGTTTCACTAAATGATGTTTAGAGAAGATCCAAGATGTGTTTTAAATGAGGCAAATAGATTATTTTAATTTTTTCCACAATGGGAACATAAAATGCTTATTTCATTTTAATGTTGTAATTTTCTTTTCATTTCCCAGTAGTGGGCTGATCATGAGAGCACTGAATTATCTTTTAGTTATTGACAGAACTCTCTTACTTAGAGCCCAGATTGCTAGTGATAATATCTTTCTGAATCCTGATTTAAGGTTTACCTCCAAATTTAGTGGAAAAGCAACATGTTAGAAGCGGAAGCAGGGCTGCTAAAAGCAGATGCATAGGGAGAAACAGCATCTACAAGCAAGATCAGGAACAGGAAAATATAAAAACCAGGTTCAGCAGCTAGACGTGGCACAGCCTACCAATGTGGGGACACACCTCAATCGGTACAGCTGGCCATCCCGCCTCTGGGCTTCACCAAATTTTGAACAATTTATAAAATGTATTTTTAATTCAATGAGAGTTCCTTCTGTTTTGGTGTCATCTGGCTGGCAGATTGTAAATTGAGCTGGTCCTACAGACAGGAGAATTGTGGGTAGTAAGCGCTATAAGAGCCGAGGAGGCCCCGAATCACACAATCACTGTACCCATAAGAAGACGCAGGGCAGTGAGCATTCACAGACCACATGGGGCTCACATGGAAGATGATAATTGTGCCATTTTTTTTCCAGTTTACCTAACTTTACCTTATTTTTAATAAATTACATTGCTGTTTAATTCCTCCATATTTTTTCATACAAACGTTTTAGTACTTTGAAAAGAACACAGAAATCCTGGCAAACACTGAAAGACACCTTTAAAAATGTTGTGAACGTTGCTTGAAATATCAGGAAAGTTTACAAGTGATGTAAGAAATGGTTATTTTGAAATACATTTTAATGCCTTTAAAGGGCGAAAGGGTAAAAGCCTTAATTGTCTGGCAGTTTTCCTTTCTGGAACACTCTTCTCTGATTGGATGACTCATGCCACCCAGCTTTTTGGCAATAATAACATAGCCTCCTAGTCATGGGAGCTCCAGGAAGCTGTATGTTGGAGAAATCACAAAGTTTAGGAAATTAAATCTACAAATCAGTTCTCTCTTCATAAATGATTGAGATGACTATATTCCAAACTGCTAAAATTTAATAAAGTATTCCGTAGGCAATCACAGTGAGAATCCCTTCTACTAGGAAAATGAAAAACCTAGAAGAGTGCTCCAGCCTGGCCGGTGTGGCTCAGTGGGTGAGCATCGTTCTATGAACCAGATGGTCAGTGTTTGATTCCAGGTCAGGGCACATGCCCCAGTTGCAGGCTCGATCCCCAAAGTGGAACATGCAGGAGGCAGCCAATCAATGATTCTCCTTCATCATTGATGTTTTTCTCTCTCTCTTCTTCTCTGAAATCAATTTAAAAAAATGTTTTAAGGTGTTCACTGGTTCTATTCCTGGTCTGGGTACATTCCCATGTTGCAGGCTCAATCCCCTGTAGGGGGCATGTAAGAGGCAACCCATCAGTGTTTCTCATATATGTTTCTATCTCTCTATCTCTCTAGCTTCCTCTCTCTCTAAAATCAATAAAAACATACTTTAAAAAAAACAAAAACAGAATACTCCAAATTTTATAAAATATGGTAGAATAGCATCCAATTTTCATGTTTTACTCATTACATGAGTAATTGGAAGCTGAATCCACACAAGTCTTTTACAAAGAAAATAGAATTCTGAAAATGAGTGTCTGTGGCACTCACCACTGTTAGAGCAGATCTGTAAGAACACATCCCGATTTTAAATGGCCAGTTACCATAAAAAGTAATCAATGCTAACATTAACGGTGAACATTTTCATAGCGGAAAAGCTGCTGACTAAATTGTGTTGAAGTTTCCAGCGAGGGAAAGAAGAAAGATTTTTCTGTGTAAATATCCTTATTATGACTTTACTCTAAATTAATTCACATTTTTGTGGTAGGAGGCCTGAGAAACAGAGAGATCGAATTACATTCTACCTTCCCAGGCCTAACCAGCTGAGTGGCAGAGAGACAAAACACCAGTCTTATTTCCCAGCCCTGTGCTTTGGAGAGATGAGCCCGCATCCAAAGTGGATACAATGTTCAGAAGTAATTTGCAGCTTGGCCTCTGCATTTTTCTTCCAACCTCCCCAAATTACTCTTCCAACATTCCAGCACTTGTAGAAACAATGTTCTCCGAAAAAAATGATACTCGAGCCAATGAATGAGCAGATTACCTGCATTGCTCATGAGGTGAGCTCTTGTATTAGTGTACTAGATTGCAAATGGTCATTATGTCCAAATACAAATAATTTTTCACTTAAAAAATTATTTTGTCAGTGCAGTTTAGGTGCTTGTTGGCTTTATAAATACTGAATATACACTTTAGAAAATCAATTTCTAAGATTCTTAATTACTGAATAAAATACCACCCTGCCGATTTTATATTGTTCCAAAGTTTTCCTTTGGCTGTATTTGATAAAGGCATAATTGAGATGTCTGAGAGAGTTATTAATATTTTATCATGTTTGTCAATCAGATGGATACACAAACCTTGCATTTATCTGAACGCAAATGTACCTGCCACAGCGAACGTCCTTTCCAAACTCCAGTGCTGCCTGGAGACCTAACGGGAAACGAGGCAGAATGCAGCCGTTTGGCATTTATCACTAAAATCTCCCAAAATTTTTTAAAGGAATCATTTTTTCTTATTCAGTAGTTGGAGAAACTGGTATAAATACATTTTATCTCCAGATGCAGAGCACTTCACTATTTTTGAGTGTGAGTAAATAAGTCAATTTCATGGTTTTTGCTAGCAAATGTTCTATAAATTCTGTTTTGTTTTTTTTCTGGAGCAGAAGTATATGGAAATACTTCTTCGGTTGGCATTTTTATTCTTTTAAATGTTAATATTAAAAATATGCTGACATTAATCATTGTTGACATTATCTTGATGTACCCCCTTACTGTTTTAAATATTTTAATTAACTTTATTGGAGTGACATTGGTTAATAAAATCATATAGGTCAGGAGTACAATTTTTATCATCTTTATATTGCATTGTGGGCCCACCACCCAATGCCAACCCTCCTTCCATCACCATATATGTCACCCCATTTACCCTTTACTACCTCTCACTCGCACCCCCTTGTGCTCTTCCCTCTGGCAACCATTATCCAATTGTCTGGGTCCATGAGTTTTTCTTGTCTGTTTTTGTTCATTTGTTGCTTTCAGTTTTATAGCCCACATATAATTGAAATCATATTGAATTTTTCTGTCTGACTTATTTTGATATTCTCGAGATCCATCAAGATAAGTAATAACAAGTGTTAGAGAGGTTGTGGAGGAAAGGGAGCCCTCATCCACTGCTGGTGGGAATGTAAATTGGTACAGCCACTATGGGAAACATTATGGATGCTCCTCAAAACTTTGGATTGGATAAAGAAAATGTGGTGGATATATAAAATGAATACTACTTGGCCATCAGAAAAGATGAAATATTGTCATTTGTGACAGCATGGATTGATCTTGAGAATACCTCGTTATTTTAAATGAATAAAATTTAATGGTTTTATTAGTTCCTCATGGATTTTAAACTTATTTGTAGATTCTAAAATTATGTATTCATGTTTTAAAATAATAATTGTTTCTTTTTTCATGAAAATTAGTACAATAAGTTACAATGGTTTATAAAAAGAAGTGGTGGCATTTGATATACACAATGCATTACTGCATAATAACCTGTAAAAATTACCAGAATATTTGAGTAATAATATTGGCTGTGGTGTTTCACAATGTTGGGGTGAGCGGGGGGTGGGGGGGAACCCTAGGATCTACTGTTTCCTTTAAAAACTTACCTGAAATTCTTACAGAATAGATCAGATTCTGTGAATTCAGAGAATTTCTTTCTGATTTTTTTGGGGAAAAATATTAAGTTATCATCAAAGGCATAAGGTTATATGGGAATATAGCTTATTAATAGGCTATGTTCTTCCTTCCTGCACTTGCTAATCTTATACTTATTAAGGCTCTTACATGAATTGATTGTGAGAATTACATAAGAAATCTAGCTTTGTTCCCTTGAACAAGAGCTTTGCGATATGATAACAACGCTTCTAATTGGAAACACCGTGTGATTTAGTGCAGCTGAAGATAGCTGCTCATAATTACCACGCTCACAGCACACTTACCCTTAGTCTGCCATTTACTTTGGAAAAGGAAATAACATTTTATAATGTTTAATTGTATAAAAAGTGAGGGAATTACCATCATTTTGAACAATGGCAGAATGTCTTAATCTCCTAGTCCCAGGAATTTCCTGTGATGTAAGTGACAAAAAAAAAAAAAAATCACCTCATGATCCTCTGACATCAGAATATAATATTCCTGTATCTATAGTATATTAAATATGTAAAAGGAAGTACAGATCTAACAACAGCACATAGTGTACAAGGAATTCATTGGTGTGTTAGCAGGTGTCAGGTTAAGGAAATTTTATGCTCAGTAGTTTTTTCTATTTTTGATGGTAAAATATACATAACAAAATTTATCATTTCAACTATTTTTGCACATATTATTAGCATATTTAATAACTTAGAATGCCGCAAGTTAGAACATTAATGCCCCAATAACATCACCCCAATATAATTTACATTCTTTGAGAAGGGCACAGTAGTGTGCACTAGCTCTCCACAATATGGAGGTGGAGCAAAAGTAGTCTTACAGCTGTTTGTATGGAAAAATACAAAATAATAATAACACAAGAGTAAACTTGTGTTTTGGGTGCTCACAACTGTAAAGCTCTTTGAATTCACAGACTTTAACTTGTTCTTCAAGTTCTTGTGTTTTCACCTAATGTATTTTGAAAATATTTCCAGCCCTGGCCAGCTAGCTCAGTTGGTAAGAGCATCGTCCCAGTGTGTCAAGGTTGCAGTTTGATAACTGGTCAGGGCACAAACAAGAATCAACCAATGAATGTGTAAATAAGTGGAGTGGCAAAGGGATGTTTCTCTCTCTCTCTCTCTCTCTCTCTCTCTCTTTCTCTCTCTCTCATCAATTAATATTTTCAAAAATATACATAACTTTCTTTTTATAAATTTCATTGTTATAAAAAACACATGTGATCTACCTTCTTAAATGTTTTAGTATACACTACATTATTGCCGACTGCGTACAGCAGATAAGTAGAGCTCACTCACTCATCCTGCCAACTGGAACTTCATTCCTGCTCATTAGTGACTCCCCTTTTCCTTCTCTCTCCAGCTCTTGGGAACTTCCTTCTCTTTGACTCTATGAGCTTGACTATTTAAGACACTTATATAACTAGAATCCTGCAGAGTCTTTCTGTGACTAGTCTTTCACTTAGCACAGTGCCATAAATGTCTACCCATGTTCTTGCATATTGGAAATCTTTCTTATTTTTTAAGGATAAATGGCATTCTATGTTATGTATATACCACATTTTTTATCTTTTTATCTGTTGATGGACTCTTAGGCTGTTACTAGAAATTGTCGATTGTGAATAGTGCTGCAATAATATAGGAGTGCTAATATCTCTTCCAGATCATTAAATATAGGAGTGCTCATATCTCTTCCAGATCATAAAACCTCCCTAAATCTTAGGCAAAACATTGTCAACATATAGGTCAAAGGAGTTGTTGCATTCATTGCCTTCTCAAATACTTAACATCTCTTTGTCTGGTTTTACCAAAAACCATTCATTTTGTTCTGGGTGAGATCGAACTGGAGTCTGACAAAGGCTGTAAATACTTGGCTGCAGGTGACTGTGTGCAAAACAGACCCCTAAATATTTGGGAAATTACAGATAAAAATGGATCCTATCACAGGAAAGGAGCTAGAGCAGCATGGGCAGCAATTGACAAAGTCAATTTCGTGGAAAGACAACAGGCCTACACATCTGGGAGCCACTGAAATGAGAAATGAATCAAGTAGAAGCCTCAGGAAAGTGCAATACAGAAAGATGGAAAAACCCAGGCAGTAACTACTGGACTAAGTATAGTATGGAGGTGTTATTCATATTGATTACCATGAGTCATCAAGGACCATTTAAATGGGATTCAGCATGGTGAGAGCACATTTCAAAGCACATCCACTATGCTCTGGCCATGGAGTGCAGGGTTGGAAAATGACCTACAATTCAAGGTTCTAACGCTGTTTGAGTTATGGAGTGCAGAGATCTCCAAATTTGAGATCTTTGGGAAGACAAAGAAACACCTTTATGTTCCTTTTTTTAAAAAATTGTAATATGTTTACATAATACTTTAATCTTGTACCCTTTCCTATTTGAAGTTCCTTGGCCATATTTCACGTGCATCATTGTGCCAGTGCAGGGCATTGTTACTGGTTAGGGCAGATATAAATTAGGAAACTAACATTTATTTAGCACCACATGTCATTCTCAGATTTGGTTTCTGTAATTTCTATTTTGGAGTCCAGTTACTAGTTCAAGGCCATGTAACCCAAAAGCAACAGAGCTGAAATTTGGATTCAGATCTGAGTGTCCCCAATGGAAGAATTCTTTCCAACATATGCCATCTCTCCCCTAAAATACCCTTACATGGGGACATGCATATTGGCATTATGGAAGCACATTTTGGTCCATGCAAACACATTTTGTCCTAAAATTTTATAAGGCAGTATCAGTTATTTTTAAATGAGAACATTGTAAAAAAATTATTAATAAGTAACAAAAGCACAAAATTTGCAGTAATCACAAATTGAAGAATGGAAATTAGGTTGAAGATAAATGAAAAAGGATAAAACCAACTCAAAATCTTAGCGATCTCTTCTCTCTCTTAATTTTTCCATGATTGGTTCCCTCCATCCATAGTTGTCCATTTTTGCTTCTTTACTTTCCTCAGCACAGAGGTTATCACCTCACAGAGCACACATTTATTTTGAAATGATAAGCCCAATGCACAAAATTCAGCCTTGCAGCCCCATAGCCCTGTGGCCCCGCCCACCGGTCTTTCTGGAAGGTCATTCCTCCATCCAGTCTAATTAGCATATTAGCTCTTTATTATATAGGATGTTTGAGTTTTATGAACATCAGGCCTTCCATTAGTGCGGCATCTGTCTCTAGAGTTTCTAGCCACTGTCCCAGGTTCTGCTGTGACGGCAGAGAGCACTAGGTCAAACCCGGCCTCTCAATTGCTTTCTCCTCCAGGGTAGCATCCCGCCTTCCTCCAGCCGTTCTCAGGGGACCTGTGTTCCTCACGTTATAAACTCCCGCTTGCTCTCTTCGTTTTTTAAACCGGCAGTTCTCAACCCGGGCTTCATGCTTGAGTTTCCTGGAAACCTTTAAAAAATAGTCATGTCAGGAAGTCAGAAGAGATGTTTACTGCTTCGTGAGCAATGTGCACTACAAAATTCACAGAAAACACAGGCATCTGTGTGCGAAGAGCGTGGTTCAGAGTCCCAGCCCTACAGTGAAAAAACATCTTGGCCTCAGGCCTCCT
The DNA here is from genome assembly GCA_963924515.1 of Vespertilio murinus. Taxonomy (NCBI): domain Eukaryota; kingdom Metazoa; phylum Chordata; class Mammalia; order Chiroptera; family Vespertilionidae; genus Vespertilio; species Vespertilio murinus. The sequence goes on from OZ004705.1 coordinate 8,016,729, forward strand.
ATTTCCCTCCGACGAGTTCAATTTTTCTTGAAGATACAAGCATCTGCAAGCCTGCCCTGCCTGCCTCCCGGGCTTGGTGGGAAGAACAAACGTTCTTTGGAAACTAAATCATCCTGGGAATGTTATCATCACCTGTTTAATTTTTAAAGATAGACTGCTTTCTAATAATGCTGTCCACATATCAGCTTACTCAGTGTGGTCCCTAACTTCCGTACCTTTTCTAGCTTTGAGATATTCCTTTCCTCATTATGTATTTAGGTAAAAAATAAGACATCCCAAGAACTCCTCAACAAATAAACACATTGAAGGAGCATCAATACAAAGGAGAACCCAAGTTCTTAAATGGGGCAGTCATCACTCTGTTGCCCTTTATTTGTTTTATAGGGTATACATATGAAGCAGTATTTATTGTTAGCATTTTTATGTGTTTTGTGTTTAGCTAGGAGCACAAATCTGCAGTCGAGAGAAAAATATTCTAAGCTTTTCTCTGTCACTGTCTTCTGTGACCTAACAGACTTGTAGAGAAAGTACTTGGAGAAGAATAAAGTGATGTATGACTATAATGAATAGTGAATGTCAGTCCACTGTAGAAAAAAATAATTTATAATTATAAAAACCTTAAATTAACAAGAATAATATATGTAGGTGCTACTACTTAAAATGTGATTTCCATTTTTAGTTATTTATAGCCTTCTAGTTATCTCTTCCTTCCACCCTTGATGTTATAGTGCAGAAAAGATGTGAAAAATTTATATATCAATCATTTTTCTAATCTGAACTGTATTATGTTGGAAATGTATTCAGTATTTTCTGAAGCACTAAACCATCTGCTTTAATAAAGAAAATATTAAAGTGCTGGACTGTTATTTTAAGGTATGAAAATTGGGGGTCATATGTGTCCAGTTATTTTAGTTAAAATCTTATGAATCCCAAGTTTATTTTCATTTTCATGGGTTTTATTTATATCTTCTTTTTTACTTGTTCAATGATATTAGAAGAATATATTTGTTATTATTCATATATGTAACTAGTTGATTGCTTCATATAAAGTTTTATCTGTTTGAAGAACTAAAACAGTCTTTTGTTTTTCCACACTGTAGTGTCTTTCATACACTCCATTAGCGGTGAACCAGAGCTAGGGATATATTTTTAAAAGAACTATAATTCCCATACCATTTTCATTTTCTCCAAGTAAAACAGGGCTGTGTCTGTTTGAATTCCACCCCATGAAGGAACATTCCCATCACACCAGAGCCCTCTTGCAAAGCATGGTTTGTTGCCGTCATTGTCGTTGTTGTGGTTACAAACTTGAAAATTTGATTTAACAAAATACAGAGCTAAAATTATCCATTCTTAGAAGTTCACCTACTTCAGTCTCAGCTCAGCTAATGCTGTAATTAAAACTCGTCACACTCGTGACCCAGAATGATCAAGTCCCTGACTTTCACACTTCTTTACCTTGTGCGACTAAAATGCAAAGAAATGTAAACACACACTGGAATGTTCTGGGGTATAGACTAAAGCCACCTGTCTCAATATGAAAATGCATTTAGAAGTTAAACTTATACACTATGTTCTACAATATATTTTATTTTAATACCACAAGGCTTTCTATTTATCTCCACTGAGGGAAAAGGGATGCTGGGAGATGTGGTGTATTTATTCAGTCTTCTCTGGGACTCTCATACTTCCTGATACTCTTGATATTCTCCTATATTTCCAGGTGAAGGACACCAATAAGGTGTGAGCTCAGGGAGCAGGCAGGATAGTAAGAGAAGGTATAGGGAGCAAGCTCACAGTGGCCTTGTAGGTTATTGAAAGATGTATGTGTTCCCTCTAAGACTGGAATACTTGGAAGATTTTAAACAAAAGCATGGCATGGGCAGATTTACATTCTAGAACAGCAATGGCCCGAGAGCCAGATCTGGACCGTTCGGCTGTTCTATCTGGCCCGCGGAGCCGAAAGAGCAGAGGGTTCTCTTGCTCTCCCCTCTGCTCCTTCACCAGCAGCCCAAGATGAGAGTGCCAGCATGGTCAGGTTGCTCTTGTTCAGGCCCTGAAGTCCAGTTTAAGAACCCATTGTGGCCCTCGAGTCAAAAAGTTTGCCCACCTCTGTTCTAGAAGGATAACACTGGCTTCTGGGCTGAGAAGAAATTACGAGTAGTGCAAAGGAAAAGCAGAGAGATCCAGTGAGAAGGCCTTTGAAGTCACCCGTATAAGAGATGATGATGACTTGGGCCAAGTTTGCAGGATTAGAGATGGCTAGGTGAATCTATAATAATAAAAGCATAATATGCTAATTAAACCAGACATCCTTCTGGATGTCCTTCCATCCTTCCGGGAGAAGCCAGAGCTTCAAGGGAAGCCAGGTCCTGGGTACCAGAGGGGAGCCAGTGCTGGCAGCCGGGAGAAGGAAGGCCTACTCTTGTATATAATTAGTACATTGGGCCTCTAGTTGTATCTATCATAAAAGATCCAGAAATATTACTCAGCAATAGAAACATTATAAGAATATATACTAATATATACAGCATGGATATATCTTGGAGGCATCATGCTAAGTGAAAAAAATGCCAGATGCCAAAGGTTTCAGATGATATTGTTCCATTTATTTACAATTCTAGAAAAGGCAAAGAAAGTGACACAAAATAGAATAATAATTTTTGGGGGATCAGTGGTGGGGAAGTAGAATACCCCCCCCCCCCCAGAGAATGAGGGAACTTTGGGGAATGATGGAAATGTCCTAAAACTTGATTGCTCATGAAAATGTACACTTAAAATGAGAACTTTTACTCTATGTAAATTAAATTTTAACAAAGCTTTAAATTAAAAAATATATATGTGCATAGAATAAAATTCACCGACAGTAGTATAGAAGAGAAAAAGTTAGAGCAAAAGCGATGCAATGTTTCCAATCTCAGCCTCTGGTATAAAGTAATAATCATGATGTAATATGCAGCCATGAGCTATTCTATGGTAATAGAATGTTTGGGAGAGTATTTCAGCCTTGAATGTGTCAACTGTCAGCTCCTGATTACACCTCTAAGAAGAGATACCAACTGGGTAATTGAACATAAAGAATCTGATTGAAAGAGGTCTAGACTGCAGATATACTTTTTTTTAAATATATTTTATTGATATTTTACAGAGAGGAAGGGAGAGAGATAGAGAGCTAGAAATGTCGATGAGAGAGAAACATCCACCAGCTGCCTCTTGCACACCCCCTACCAGGGATGTGCCCGCAGTCAAGGCACATGCCCTTGACCGGAATCGAACCCGGGACCTTTCAGTCCGCAGACCGACGCTCTATCCACTGAGCCAAACCGGTTTCGGCTGCAGATATACTTTTAAGACTTCTCAGTGAATATATACTATTATTTAAAGCTAGGAAACTCGAACCTGACAATGTTCTCCATCAATGACTGTTGCTTATGAAGAGAAGAGGGGCACTAAAGTATTTTTCCAATTCCTCTATCACTTATCATTTCTATTGTAATGTCTAGTTTCCAACTAAACTGTAGGAAAATGGCTGGCTACCATCTAGCTAAAAGGATACCCATTAGCAATGACTGTTGATTGAGTGTGCCTCTTTAAGGTCATTCAGCATAAGAAAAGAAAAAAAAAAGCCATTAAAGTGTTACCATCTTGAAGTCTTAGTTTATTTTGAGAAATTACAACTTAAAGCCATAAATACTTACCAAGTGAAACAAAAGCTGCACTTGTCCTATCAATATAAATTAACAAAACAATCTTGCTGATTGTTAGAAGCAATGTGAACTCCTGACCCCTTACCTGCCATATAGTAAAGTGGAACAGGATTCTAAACTCCTTCCCTTTGCCCTCTCTGCTTACCTGGCTTTGACTGTGGGTATCCAGTGGCTCATTGGTCCCTTTCTTGAATCTACCTCTTCACTTTGGTTGGCCAATAACAGCCAGTCCATTCCCTGCCCAATATACACATGGGTCTTGACTCATCTTCATATGGTGGCTGACACCGCTGGCCTTGCAGAAGGTACCTTATATTTTAGTGAACAGCTGCTGTCACCTGCTGCTGAGGTGTTTCTCTTACAAGCTTGTTTTGTACTCTTGCTAAATGGTTCTAACTTTAACAAGGCGCTTTCGAATTTATGCTAGTTATATTGGAAAGCGTTGTCTTCTCTCGGCACTCCAGGAAATGCATGGTGGAACTTACAATGTCATATTTTATATTAACACATGACTACTAGTTTCATAGTGTTTGAGTTTGTAAGGTTCAGAGCCTTTCCTTTTATTATAAATCCCATGACTGGTTTTCTGAAAGTATCCCTTTTCCCTAGTATTATTCATCTATGATCCTGGCACTAAAAACCACTTTGTACATTTCTATCCAGAAATTCATGTTTCTGTATGCTGATAATTATATTCATAAAATATAAACATATATACATATATATATATGTTTGTGTATATTTTCTTCTTAAATCAACTGCTCTAATGAAATACAATTTTGTCATAAGAATTCCTTTATTTGGTCACCAGATTATCCCCTTGAAGTATTAAAGCCCACAAATGAATATATATATGAAGTAACTAGATTACGATTTAAGCATTTTGAATTATATTTTGCTCTTAACAAAAATCATGCTTTTAATTTGTATAGATGAGATTAGTTTTTTTTAATTACTCACTTTTGAAAAATAAACTAATACAGAGGAGTACTCATTTTAAGTATTGTAAAAGCTTCTTTCTTCATCAGATATGTTGTTTCTCCATGGTGATGAGCCTTTAATTCATTGTCATCTTTTAATTATTTTCCAGATGATATTTACTCTTAGTTATTATTGTTTATCCTCAGATATGCAGTTGCTTTAAATTTGGAAAGCCATGGACAGTGAAATAGAAATAGTTATATTAAAAAACAAGAGGCTTTCAAAAGCAAATCAAGCTGTTACTAACGTTAAGAAATATTTTGCCGAAACCAGTTTGGCTCAGTGGTAGAGCGTCGGCCTTTGGACTGAAGGGTCCCAGGTTTGATTCTGGTCAAGGGCATGTACCTTGGTTGCGGGCACATCCCCGGTAGGGGGTGTGCAAGAGGCGGCTGGTCGATGTTTCTCTCTCATTGACGTTTCTAGCTCTCTATCTCTCTCCCTTCCTCTCTGTAAAATATCAGTAAAATATATATTTAAAAAAATATATTTTGACCAAAAATAATGAAGCATGTCTGTGATATTTTTAATGACATCCTTAGTTTCAAATAATTAATCTTTTTAATGCACATAATTATATAGGGCTTATGTAAATAACTTACCACCCATCACTGAAAGCTTAAAGAATTGCTTGAGGCCCAGCTGATGGGACTCATGGTTGAGTTTCAACCCATGAACCACGATGATATAGTTCGATTCCAGGTCAGGGCACATGCCCAGATTACAAGCTCAATCCCCAGTAGGAGTTATGAAGGAGGCAGCAGATCAGTGATTCTTCCTTATCATTTAAGTTTCTATCCCTCTCTCCCTCTCCCTTCCTTCCTCTGAAATCAATAAAAACATTTGTAAATGGTTAAGAGTATTGGTAAAATAAATGTTTAGTTCTAGTACAGAGAGTGACTATATCTTTCCAATGTACAATTAAAAACTACCATTTTTTCATTGAATAATTTTACACACAGGATATAATGTGACAACATTGAAAGCAAACAATTTTAAATGTGTACCATTTTAATTACACTAATACAAATTATTAGTATAAAAGCTGCAATCATGGGTAGCCTATACAATTTAACCTTGGTGCGAAATATTACCTCTAGATTTATGACTAGCAGACTTAATAGTTTAAGACTTTATCTTTCAACATCTAATTTTTTAAAATTAAATGACAAATCAACCATTTAAGTAAAGTCAATGAGCTAAGTTATAGATCTTCAAACTACTTTAAATAAGGCATATTATACTCCTGAGGAGGAGGGGGGATAAACATTTTGTCACAATTAATAGGTGTTTGATTTTTCTTTCAAAAAATAATTAGATTTTTTTTAAAAAGAAGTAAGGAATTTAAATGTTTTATATATATTTGGCTTATCACACAAAACTGTCAGATGTCACATTGGTAGTACTTCAAAATGTAATTTAAATAATTTAAATCTGATTCCCAATGAAGACTAAACAATATCATTTACATAAAAGAATATTTTAGAACATATATAACTAATCCAGCAAATATTGAACAGCTACTATATGTGAGTCACTCTATTAGAAAATAGAGATACTTCACTTTAAAAAGTGATGCAATGACAATTATTGTTGCCATCTCAAGTTACACAGAGACATCCCACAGGTTAAGTGTTTGCGGTCAGCATGGGCTATGTTGTAAAAAATCTCCTGAGATTTCAGAAAGCACATTGTTGTACAGTAATTCAGTGCATTCTGAGAGATAGACTTCAGTAAAAAGTTAACTACTTCTATGCAATGTTTTATAGATTTGAAGACTAGAGTTAGAATCATAAACTAAGAGCTCCATTCGACTTAACTTACTAATTTTTATTATTGTGTCATTTGTTCTCATAATAAAATTAAAAGTATAACTTGTGATTCCTATCTTCTAGTCATTTTCAGTGTATACAATGATATTTGGGAGTCAAAAGACTATTCTGTTAGTTCTAAGGAGGATTGATACCTCATTTCCAAATCCACTGGACAGTGTCCAATACCCCTTTACTTAGGGCATATTCCTTTTGAGCATTCCTCTCAATACTTTGTCCTTCTTTGGGTTCTACTAATCATTTTTATTGGGTTCTGCTTGCACATCTTGCTGGCAAATACCAGTTCCCTTATCTTGATCAATCTCCATGACTCCACTGCTTTTAAAATGTAGCTTCTATTTTTTGTCTTTTCTCTCCTTGTTTGAACCCTCCTTCCTTAGTGACCCCTGAGTCATCAACTATGTGTATTTTCTGTCCTGAGTACCTGACTCAGGGCCATGGGCATCTTAACCTTAACTTGTCAGAACGGAATTTCTTTTCTTTCCTGACTCACTCACAGTATTTCCTTATGTCCTAAGATAGCACAGTACTTGGCATATTGAAGTGGTTCTGATATTTTAGTGATTTGGGAGCGTGTTAAAACGCAAACTGCTTAGAGTTTGCAATTCTAATTCAGTAGGTCCAAGTGGAAAATACAGATGTGCCTTTCTAACATCCCAGGTGGTACTGGTGTTTGACCACTGCCCCCTTGGGAACCATTAGCACACAGCAATCAATTTACATGTGTTAGATCAATAATTTCCATGTCAGTGAATGCTAAAATCATAGTTAGGCTCAGAAATCAAACTTGTCAGTGAATGTTAAAATGCATAGTTAGGCTCAGAAATCAAACTTGGCTCAGGATGAATAAATGATAAGAAACACCTATCGAAATTTTGTTCTGAAGGAACAAGGTAGATCGTTTGGCCTACCTCCCTCTTGCTGCAGATTAGGACATTGAAGCCCAATAGGAGGCAATGACTTTTGTAAGGAAAAGAACTGGATTTCAACCAACGCCGACTTGCCTTAAAAATAAAATAAGTTCCACATGTGATATTTGTATGCATCCAATCAAGGATTCATTTTCCAATTCCAGAGACAGACATGGAGCAGCTAATTTTTCTTCTAGATGACTAGGCCTTTTGCACATAGACACAGATTTTCTCCAAAGGAATACCACGCAGTTAAATGTTAACACTGTCTCTTATACCCCTAAGATGCATACAAATAATTGAGGAATCTAGAGCTCAGAGTTCTAAGGCTGAAAATCCTCACCCCTCAAAACATTGTTTGGGCAGGAAGCTTGTTGAGAAAGGTAAGCAGAGACTGCTGGACACCGGGTGGTAGTGAATTCTTTATCTGGCCAGAACGGAAAGGACTTTCATCACTGTAGTCAGTGTCCAAGCTGTAGTGGTCCTATTGTCTGACGCTGTTTTATTTTCCCAAGCCCGGGGGTTTGACAGGACTCATCAGATGCCAGACTTGCTCACAGGAGGCTTTTGTTTAAAGGCAAGGGGACCACACAGCAGAGAAAGAGACACAAATAAGCATCAGAAGCCAATGCTTTTCCCAGAGTGAGCTCTCCGTGGGTGAGCACCTGGGGTGAGCTGTCTCTGGTTTCTTCCATCAGGATCTGTGCATAGAGCCTTGGTTTGGGGAGCGCTCGCCCACAAAGCTCCCAGAGCTTTTGATCTAGTTTAGCCAGACTAGTTGAACTGTTATCAGGGAAATTGGGTGTCCTCTTCCCCAACTGGGTACTGAGTGTGGGGTCCTTATGATGTCTTGAGAAAAAGAATTTTCTGAGACTTGCATGGGAGGATGAGTGGTTTTTACTTGTGGAATTACACTCCTGGGTTTCCAAAGTCCCATTCCAGTCATAGAAGTATAGCTGGGGGTTCAGTAGAGCTGAAAGCAAAGCCAGTGTCCAGAGTTTCCATTCCATGGTGCAGCCGGTCCAGTTCAGCATCAGGCTAGTTCCAGTCCATTAGTTCAGTATGTGAGGGGCAACATGGTCATGGGTCATGTAGGCCAGGGTCAGGAAGAGGAGCGATAGAGCCCCACAAGGCAGGAGTCAAGTGTTACACTCCACGAATTCCAACGTGTGATGGATTAAATGTCCCAAATTTCATGCCCTGCCATGGCCACGCCCATTCTGGCCAATGACCCATTCCCAGGAGTGACTGACAAGCAGATACCTTCCCAATGCCACCCCAACTCCACACGGCATGTGTCTGTCCTCCTTCTTCAAGTCCCTTGCCCCAGCGATCTGCAGGGACTAGACCAGTGGCTCCCAGGGGAGAGTAAAGCTTTAGCTTCCTGGAGAAACTGCCCAAATGACATGTCTATAATATTTGGCCTTCCCTTTGCTCTTCCTGGTATTAATAACTAGGTTAATGACAATGGTATCAAAATCAAGTAAGTTAGTTGTAAGTCATTAATGCAGAAGTTAACCATGGGGGTCTCCAGTGACATTTTAGACCCTGAGAAGTCCGCCACATGTCCCACTGCCCCCTTTTTGTCTAAGAGTAAAAAGTAGGCACAGAAATGTCTCAGGAAGTAAAGATAGAGCATTTCCAGACCAGCAGCAAATCAGCTTCACCCTCCAGAGCGATCCGTAGAGAAAGCCATGGGAGTTGCTTTCCTATGGACTAGCTGGTGAGGGCCCAGCAGACCGAATCCCGGGTTTCAGAAGTGAGCTAGCATACAGAGATTAGGCAGGAATATGGGTTGTGAGCTCTTTGGGAAATATGAACCCTGTACTTCTCAGGTACTTACTAGAAGCCATTTATACACAATGGCTGTGACAGCATCAGTGCCTAAAATTCAAAATGCTTAAATCGTAATCTAGTTGCTATATATATATATATATATATATATATATATATATATATTCATTTGTGGGCTTTAATACTTCAAGGGGATAATCTGGTGACCAAATAAAGGAATTCTCATGACAAATTGTATTTCATTAGAACAATGGTCATCAAACTCATTAGTCAACAGAGCCAAATATCAATAGTACAATGATTGAAATTTCTTTTGAGAGCCAAATTTTTGAAATTTAAACTTCTAATGCCACTTCTTCAAAATAGACTCACTCAGGCCATGGTATTTTGTGGAAGAGCCACACTCAAGGGGCCAAAGAGCCGCATGTGGCTCTCAAGCCGTAGTTTGCCAAACACTGCATTAGACGATACTAATCTCTCAAAGGGAATATCCAAACAATATGAACTTTTTATATATAAGGGAAGTATGTGGGAAAATTTAAGGAATTCCATTGCTGTGTCTGTTATTCACTACAATTATAATCACAAGAAGTGCAGACAAGGAGGCAGAAGACCTAGGTTTTCCAGACTGAACTCTGCTACCTGGTAGATCTGAGAAAATACTTTCTTTGATAATACATCAAATACTATGTTTTTTGTTTAAGGGAAGAATCATATCCCAGTATCTTTATCTGGTTTGATTACTTACTGTTTTATTTTTATTATCAATTTTATTTCTGTACAATGAAACTAATTTTGAGAGCTTTAACTCTTTTTTCCAAGTATGGCATCATAACTATCTGTTTTTAAAACATTAAAGGTATTTTTCAAATGAAAAAGTGATGCATCATCTGGGGTCCTTTTAAGATGTAGATGCTGATTTCATAGATCTGGGGTGAGGCCTGAAATTCCCTTCTAATGAGCTCCCAGGTAACATTGGTGCTACTATGTCCTATTTAACCAGCAGGGATGTTTTTTTAAAAAAAAAATAGCGACTCTGTGTGTGTATGTGAGCCTGTGTGTAAATTCACAGGAGACTGCACATTAAGGGACTCATCTTAGAGTTAAGCCTGAAGATCTGCATTCCCAAAGAACAACCCCCCACCTAAGTTTATAAACACCCAAGTTTAAGAACTTCTTGGTTAAATGAACTTAACTGTCTGAGTTAACATCCTGCTATGAAATTAGGTGGATATAGTCTCACCCTGGTATTCTCCTGGGTCCTAAATGGAAGCGGGACACATCTGTTTCTTGACTTGAGAGCAGCTGCCAAGCTCTCTGCCTGGATGTTCAAAATTGAATTAGGTCTGCTCTTTCCCTGTAAGGTCTGAGATAAAACTTTTTTGTATTGTCCAAAATTACCAGATTCTTTCTTCAAATTAAGACCCAACGAGCAACTTCATACTTCTTTTGGAACTCAGCTAAAAATGAAATTTAAAAAAAAAAATGTGTGTGTGTGTGTTTGTGTGTGTGTATGTGTGTAAAATTTATTTTTACCCCATCACTGGCTTTTCTGGGGCTACAACCTTAAACTCACTGTGAAATCCTTTCGTGCCTTCTCTCCATAACTTCTCAGGTTATTGCAGGAAAGATTTCCATAAATAAATACCTTCTACAATGTGTGACACAGAATAGTGATATTAAAACCTAGTGCATGAGTTCCTTGCCCTTAAAGAATTACTTATTGCCGAAACCTGTTTGGCTCAGTGGATAAAATGTTGGCCTCTGGACTGAAGGGTCCTGGGTTCGATTCTGGTCAAGGGCATGTACCTTGGTTGCGGGCACATTCCCAGTAGGGGGTGTGCAAGTGGTGGCTGATCCATGATTCTCTTTCGTCGATGTTTCTAACTCTCAATCCCTCTCTCTTCCTCTCTGTAAAAAAATCAATAAAGTATATATTTTTTTTAAAAATTACTTCTTTCTGTTATTGTTATTTGGGTGTTATTAAATATTAGCAAAGTAACATGATGATTTCTCATTCAGCCTAACAATGGTTTTTAATTTTCTTTTTTCCTTTCCTTACAGTATAAGCAAGTGGAACAATATATGTCATTCCATAAGTTGCCAGCTGATATGCGTCAGAAGATTCATGATTACTATGAACACAGATACCAAGGCAAGATCTTTGATGAGGAAAATATTCTCAATGAACTCAATGATCCTCTGAGAGAGGTAAGGTTTCTAGTCCTGGTTTCTAGTGGTAATTGTCTGCTTTCTCTGTTTAAGGGAAACCTTGATGTCAATGCTATCACATTGCTCAAAAGAAATATTAGAAATAAATGATAAGGCATTGTTTTTTGCCCTTATTCTTTATTATTTTTCCATACACATAATTTTAATTGTTAAAAAAAATTACTGGAAATTTCCCAGGTGATGTAGTTCAGTGGTTGAACATCAATCTATGAACCAGGAGGTCACAGTTTGATTCCTGGTCAGGGTGCATGCCCAGGTTTTGGGTTCAATCCCCACTGTGGGGCATGCAGGAGGCAGCCGATTAATGATTCTCTCTCTTCATTGTTTCTATATATCTCTTCCTCTCTGAAATCAATAAAAATATATTTAAAGTAAATACTGGAAATTGTTTTAATTATGATTCTCAGAACCATAATTTTTATTTCTGTATCCCCAGTTATGAAAATTCTTTCATTGGTTCTGATTGTCCACATCTTCCCAATCTTCCACTTTCTTATATCATTACTACATACTGTTACTTTATCTTTCTGATTTCCACTCTTCTTCCATGTTTATTTTTCCTGTTCATCCCCTAGATTCACTCACAGACTCACCTCACCTGTTGCAAGTAATTTCTTATAACCTCATTACAACACTTCTTTGCTTTGCGTCTTCTTTCCATCCTTCCCCAGAAATCTCCCCTCTGCCTACTAGAATGTTCAGGTCACCCCTGGACTGAAAGAATAGTCTCTTTAATGTTCATTTTTCTTACAATGCTTTGCTCTATTTTCTTTCTTTTACTACCAACCTTGTCAAAATATTCCCAATATAATCTTTGCATTGTGATTTGATCACATCTTTACTAAAACTGTTCCCTTGAAAGTTATCAATGACCTGTTAATGAAGGCCTTTGCTTTTGAGCCCTTGTTGGTAATATTTAAACTGTTAACAAAATACACATCTGAGTTGTGTGGGAGATTTTTTCGGGGGGAGGGGCAACTGAAGCACTGAATCATTACTGAGCCATTGACTTGACATTTTGCCTTTCTGAATTTACTCTCTTCTATTTATTTGACCTCACGCTTCCATTCTGTAAATTTGAGCTCCAAGTTCTTGCCATAAACTCCCATTTTTTCAAAAGCTACATAATATCACCCAGCCTCATACGTATGATAAGCTATTTCATAAAGTAATGTAGTCATTCAATGATGAGACATTTATTTTTTGAAATCTCTACAAATGTTTTAGTCACTTTCTCACATTCATGTGGAATGTAAAACTTTGGTCCTTTCTTTTAATTTTTTTCCGTTCTTCACATTCAATCAACCACCAAATGCTATCAATTAACTATGATAAGCATCTTATGCCAAGACCCTTGTCTCCTTTCTCAATGCCATCACCCTAACTGTGTTCCTCTCAGAGGGAGTAGCTGCACCATAGCTAGCTACCTTCCATCCTTTAGTCTGTTTTCTCTACCACTGAAAAGTTCACCAATACAAGATTAATCTTCCTTTATGGTTACAAGCTGGTCATTTCTCTGCTCTGAAACTTTGTCTTTCCATTCCAAATCAAATCACATAAAGCCCCTTAGGCTCCCATCCTAGCCCTTCTGTAAAGGATATATGCTATGCTGATGATTAGCCTGTATTCTCAATAAAGTCCTCAATCAAATAGAAATATGTAAATCTTTTTGCATTGGGAAACAAAATTCAATTCTTTTCATATTTAAAAAAAGTAAGATATTATTTGTTTGTTTTTAAATCTCTCTATATGCTTAGCTTTTTCTCTTGGTTGGATTTCAGAATTTTTATTAAATCCAAATCCCCTTCACTGAGGGGCAGAATCTTAGGATATTGGAAGCAGGTTGGGTTCTCTGAGGCCTGGAGAGATTCCAAGGAGGGTGGGTCAGGCCATAGCCGAGAGATACAGGTAATCCCAGAGACAGTATCAGGGATGAAGACAGATCAAAACACCATAAAACTAAGGATTTATTTTAAATGAGCAGGGATAAGTAAGGATTCCAGAATCAAATGTTATGGAGGAAATATAGAAAAAAAACAGAAAAAAATGAGCATAAAATGTACCCTAAAACTTGAATGCTTTCCTCTGTGCTACAAATTCTCAATGTAATGTAAAATCCGGATAACAATAAAATGTTCCTAATCATGTGTTTTACTAACTACCTGCTCTTTCATTTATTCTGATCTTCAGTAGAAAATATTCCACTTTCATTTTCCCTCATAATGCCATCCACAGTCATAGCTCCCATTTCCTCATTTCCTGCAACTGTTCCGTCATTAAGTGGTGATGAATTGTTTTCCTTGTATTTTCAAATGTCATAGTTCAGGGTCTCAGCATCTTTTACTTCAGCTGCTGAAATGCACGCTCAACTTTTCTCCCTGCCTCTCATCTCAGCGGGGAAAAAAGTAAGGCTACTATAGACTGATATAAAACTCAAGATTAACGGTGTTACTCGGTTCTTACAACCTGATCATGACCTTCTATCCCCTGCAAGAAAAGTCCAACTTTTTGGCATGATCTTTAGTAGAATTAAGAATGAAAAACAGGGTGAGAATCAAGGCTACTTAATAAATAGAGATCCTAGAAGTGGAAGCATGAAATGCTCACACACTTAACACCTTAAAAAGGTGAAAACAATATTCTCCAATTGTTTATTTGCTCTTCAGCCTTTGCTTTTCTGGCATTGGACTCACACAAAAGCCTAAATTTAATGTTATACTGAATTGAGAATTCATTAGCAAGGAAGCAGGATGAGCAAGATAGGAAAGTAGGGAAAGGCATCTGCAGAGACATACCCTAGTGGAAGTCATTATCAAATGCACCTGAATCTAAACAAGCCAGACATGTTTTCTGAAGAAAAGCTCAATAAGAACAAGGGGGGATATATCTTGCTCCCTGTCACATTGGAGTGTTATGTACCAGCTACTAGTATATTCAACTCATAGTGACAGATCATGAGACATATTTGGAAAATACTGAAATATAGTATTCCACCTTCCAAAAGCTGCACTCCAATTGGAAGATGAGGCACAAACCTACGCAAAGGTGTATGTTGTGCCTCTAGTGTCAGAAGGTACCTGGCACATAAAAGACATTGAATGATTGATATGTCAAATGTCAGATTAGTGAAACTAGGACACACAGAAAGGGAGAGTTGGATTCTTTGATATGTGTCCTGTAACAAAAGTTAAAAATATATGATGTGCTTGGTATACACATACACACACCATGTACAATTGCTAATCGTGTCCATACAATTTTTAGTCAACAATCACCATATTTGTAATAAGACTTATAACTTAAAATAGTTTATTATCTGGAAAGCTCATTTTTATGAAAGTATTTTACATAATTTCAGATCCTAATGTATACTTAAGAGCAGTGATTTTTGCTAATACAGCCTGGATAAAAGTGAAAGTAAAGTCCTACCTTCAGACTCTCCAAAACTTACACAAAAAAGACTATAGCTTAAAAATAGAGAAGCTGCCCTAAATGGTTTGGCTCAGTAGATAGAGTGTCAGCCCATGACTCAAGGGTACCAGGTTCAATTCCGGTCAAGGGCATGTACATTGGTTGCAGGCACATCCCTAGCAGGGCGTGTGCAGGAGGCAGCTGATTGATGTTTCTCTCTCATTGATGTTTCTCAGTCTCTATTTCTCTCCCTCTCTGTAAAAAAATCAAGATAATATATTTTTTTAAATAAGCTAAAATGCAATGTTTAGGAATATGAATGTCATTCTATATTTATAATCAATTAAGTTCACATTATGTTTTCTCCACTTTATACCCAAGCCTTCCTTTTCAATCTGTTTGAAGACTTTTAAGTATGAAAAATTTTGAGTGTATAAAATGGCAGAAAGAATTATGAATGTGTGAGACCTTATAGAGCCTTTCAAAAGTCTTGTGTCATGCATTTGCAAATGAATTCAGTTAGTAGATATCTCAAAAGCACTGCTTTATTGAGAGTATTCTCCTATTTCCATTTCTGTGGCACAGCCTAGATGCTTTACCTTATTCTTACTTTGGAGACAAATTGCTGAAATGCCCTCAGCCTGGCTCATTCTTGACGCTCACATCCCTACACAAATGTCACCTCCTTACAGAGGCCTTCCCTGAGAAGGTCATCTAAACTAGTTCCCCCATCATTCTCATCACATCAGCCTTTTCCTGTGTCCACATCGCTCTGTTGTCTTGTGGTCCCTTTATCGTTATTTCTTAATTGTTCATTTTCTTATACGAACTCTGGACCCCAGAAAGCAAGGACTTTTTCTTCACTGCCACCATAATCCCGGCCCCTAGATAATACTTGTTTAATAAATATGTGCTGAATAAGTAAACAAAGGCAAATTAAATAAGGATTTTTACACTTGGCAAATCAACTGTTAGAGCTTGGAGAGAGAAAACACGGTGCTGGGTGGTTAAGAAAGTGACCCACAGCTATGCAGTACGCTGCATAAAACTGTCTCAGTCTCACTTCGGATTATGCTGTGTTGTTTCTGACATCTAACAAGCAGATGCTGGCATCTGTAGAGGCCTCTGTGGTTTTGTTTGATGTAGGCACTGTAGGCCAGAAGGTCCTATTTTGTGTGGCTGTTTGTATTTTCTTTTGAACCTCCTCTAGCTTTATGCATTGGGGATTTATTGCAGAGTCAGTGTGGGGCGTGAGGGCTACTTCAGTAGAGCACCATTGTAGGAGGTGTGTAAATACTCTTTCCAATCTTTATAACCCAATAGAAAATGTTGTTTTTCTTATATTGCTATGCCGTCTGACTAGAATATTGTCAGTGGCTTATAAAACAAATGTTCCTGGTTTCACCATCCATACCTGAGTTTGAGCCACTGATGGTGGAGGGGATTCTGAGCAGCAGGTACACTTGTGTGTTGATTTGGGGGCTAGAGGGTACGACTGACCGGTACACCCGCTCCAGGAGGATTGGCAGCATTCTGGAAGGTGACTGTGATGACATCTTTTTTTAAAAAAATGACCCTCATTCCACTGTGCACTAAAATACATGGGCCAGAAAATAGAGGAATCACTCTAATTTTCTGAGAAAAATTCTTAAGATAGTACCAGAAACTTGGCATTTTAAATTATAGCTCTCACTTTGTGATGTATTATCTAGAATCTGGAATCTTCACTGTTGAGTTGCTCTGTGTCTTGCTAGTCAGAATCTGGAGTCTGCAAAACTGGACTCCGGGGCCTTCTAGAAGGATGGGCTGGTGTTGGATTGGGATCCCAGTGTTACCTGGGAGCTCTCCCCCTTCTCCTCCATCCATTTATAATGCACTCCTCTCTTCCCCTGACTGCGCAGAAGTAGCCAAAGGTTTATGTTTTGAATGGTTTAAATCCCTTTTGTGATATTCTCAGTGCCATCAATAGCTGCTATGCATATACTTCCAGTTATATAATAAATAATGAATGGAACCTACTAGGGAGGGACCGAGAGCATGGCCCTGAGTCCACAGCTCACTCTATTTACGACTTTGGACTGTTTAATAACTTGCATGCATCTCATTCACCTCTTCTGCAAATGTGAATGATGATGATAACTCTCCTAGCATTGTTATAAAGATTAAATGAGCAAAAATGTATAAAAATTAGGAGAGTGTTTGGCCCAAAGTGAATACAGGTAAATGTGGTTCTTGGTTTTGCTATGATTCCATGAAGAATAGGGTACAGCCCCAGTCCGCATAGCCGCTACACCCTGCTGAGAGACAGAGACCTAAATGAGCATCCATAACCGTGGTGTCAGTGCTGTGCTAGGGTCCCTCAGAGGGTGTCGGGCCCACCCAAGAGGGACACCATGTCCAGCCTCATCCTGGCTCATTTCTGCTGGAATTTATTCAAACTATCTGCTTCTAAGCTCTCCCTTCATTTCAGCAGCCGGCTTTCAGGAGGCAATGTCTTAGAGTTAAAACTTGGCATTGAACCCTAGCCAGCTTGGCTCAATGAATAGAGCATCGGCCCTCAGGCTGAAGGGTCTGGTCAACAGCATATACATGGGTTTTGGGCTGGATCCCCAGTAGGGGATGTGCAGGAGACAGCTGATCAATGATTCTCTCTCATCATTGATGTTTCTATCTCTCTTGGCCTCTCCCTTCCTCTCTGAAATCAATAAAAATATATTTAAGAAAAACAAAACTTGGCATTGAGACGTTAGGCTAATGAGACTACGCACGCTTTCATGAAAGCAGGCAGTACAGTTAAGACTAAAAACCAATTGGACCGATTCAGCGAGCTCCGCAGGGCTGCTCCCGGGAACCTGTTGGGATTTGTACAAAGTAAGTCTATTTTTAACACGATCAGATTTACACGGATTCGAGTAGAGCAAAACGGCAAACTTACCAGCAGAGAGAGAGGTTAAAGCCCTCCTGAGCCTGTCTCCAAAGTTCAGAACTGTTCTATTTTTAAACAATGAGTGTGAAGAGCCAGGGACCGAAAATAGGTTCCGATCATGTGTCCCCTGAGAATACAGGGCGGCAGTGTATTTCATTCTCATGGAACGTGAATCGGGCTGATGGTATAATACTGTCCTTCTGACCTTTACTTCTCCCAATCGGCTGTCAGGGAAGATGACATAATTTGCATGCGTGTTTATTTAGTGCAATTCTAAATCCTTTTTAAAAGTACATATTGGTACTTTTAAATGCTTTCTAAAAATGTGTGTTTTGTTAAAATGAATTAAAACAGGCTAGAGTCATAGTACTGTAAAGCTATACGGAGATATTATGAATTTGCAGCTACTCATATAGCAGTCAGAGTAACAAGAGGCTAGAAAAGCCATGTAAGTAGCCTGGCCATTTCGTGGTCACATGACCGAGCAAAGAAATTAGGTCTTCTTCTCTCTTCTGGCCAGAGCTTTTCTCCTGCATCCCTAGTTTTGAGAAAATAAATAGATTTATTAATGTGTGCAGGACATCAATCCCGATGCGATGGGAAGGTAAATAATAAAATGTCATTTCCAGTCTCAAAATGCTTACTATATGCTTGTGGAGACAAGATATACGGACATTAAAAGATATGAAGCAAAGTTAAAATGCATTGCTAAAAGTAGAAGACATGTAGGAAGTCACATGTGATTCATGACCAAAGAAATGCAGATGCTATATACTAAATTTCAAAATAGATTGAAGAGCCCTGAGCGGTGTGGCTCAGTTGGTTGGATGTTGTCCAGTGCACCAAAGGGTTGCCAGTTCAATTACAGCTCAGGGCACGTGCCCAAGTTTCAAGTTCTATCCCTGGTTGAGGGCATGCAGGAGGCAGTTGATCTCACATCAATGTTTCTCTCTCCCTCTTCCTTCCTCTCTTTCTAAAAATCAACAAAAAATATTATAAAAAATAGATTAAAGACTTAAAAACCATCTTGACCTGGGTCTTGGGAATGATTTTTTTCTGTGTAAAACCTAAAGCACAAACAAGAAAATGAAAAATAAATAAGTGGGCTTACATCAAACTAAAAGCTTCTGCAGAGGATGTAAAAGAAAATGGATGAGAGAAAACATTGGCTTACCACACACCTGATAAGGGGTTAATATCTAAAATATATAAGAAGTTCATACAACTCAATAGCAAAAAAAAACAGCTAGTATAATTAAAAAATGGACAAATGACCCAAATTAACATTTTTTTTCCAAAATTCAAATGACGAGAAGGTACATGGAAAAGTATTAAACTTCACTAATCAAAACCCATGAAATACCATTGTGAATGATTATCACCAAATGTAAATCAGTGAGATATCACCCCACACCTATTGGAATGTCTGTGCTAAAAAAAACAAGAGATGGCAGGTGTTGGTAAGGATGTGGGGAAAGGGAATCGGGGAGACTGGAAGAGAGTAGAGAACTAATTACTGGTAGGAGGGAGAGCCAGACTACTGGGCCTTTTCCTTGAGTTTTCCTACCATTGCTTCATCACTGCCTCCCTCCCTCCCCCCAGTATTCCTCTGAGTGGCATCCTTTATTACTAGGACTACAAAACCTTGCTAATGTGTATAATTTCACTTATGTGAGATCCTGGAAGAGGCAAATTTGCAGTAACAAGAAGTATAATAGAGGTGACCTGGGACTGAGGGTGGGAAGGAGGGAGTTATGCTGAATGGCTATAGAGATTTTGTGGAGGAGGGTGAGGACGTTTTAGGTACAGACAGTGATGATGGTTACACAACAATATGAATATGTTTGTACATTCCACAGTTAGGAATAGTTCAATAGGTAAAGTTACGCATATTGTTATATATATTTTGGGAAAATTTAAAAACCAACCTTATAAAATAGCACCCAATCCTACTTCACTCCTCCAGCGCCATTTCTCTCCACCTGCCGCTCTGGTCGCCTGAAGGCCCAAAGCTTCACACTCAGTACCCAAGCAAAGCAAAATCCTGTCTTCATTGGACAGCATATCCTTCTAAATCTCTTCCCCTGGACTTGGAAGAGCTCAGAGAGTGGCGTGTGTGGTTGTGTTCCACACCCGGATCCCCTGGCCTCACCTTCAGGCTGCTGCTGCTGCTGAAGCTGGGTGGACACCCAGCGGGGGCAGCTCCATCCTTCAGCCACACACCCCAGCCCAGCCTGTTCACTTTGCCGGGACAAAACACAACAGCCAAGCTTCTTTTCTCACCATCTGGAAGCGGGAAGGTTAAGGTCCACGTGCTGGCAGATTTGGATTTTTCTGAGGCCTCTTTCCTCTGCTTGAGGGTGTCCGCCTTCCCCCTCAGTTCTCCCATGGCCTCTTCTCTGTGCCCACACCCCCTCGGAGTGTCTGTGTCCAAAATTCCTCTCGTGAAGGTACCAGTACCATTGGATCAGGGCTCACCGTAGTAGCTTCCTTTTCACTTAATTACCTCTTTAAGACCTCTCTCCTCTAATGCAGTCACATTCTGGGGCATTGGGCCTTCAGCATACAAATTTGGGGGGAACAAACCCTTGTCAGCACACACAATGCTCCATTGTAATCTAACTGCCTCGTACATAAAAGTGAGGGTTGATGCGTCTCTGTCTCCGGACACCCACCTGCTTTCCCCATCCATGCACACGTGTCTATCTTGTTAGACAGAATGTTTCTATTCCTCACCTGTTAGTGATGAAATGAATTTATGTGGATTATATGAAATTTCAAATATAGGTTTTTGTCAAATTCTCCAAATCACTTTCTCTAAGAATTAATTCACTCTAACGTCCACTGGTCCTGTTTTAAGATTTTTTTTTTTAATTTTAGCGCCCTGATGACCACCTGTGTGCTGTGTTGGACAGTTTACATCCAGCTGTTTTTACTTTGTCAAGTGGCCTTCACTCCTGTTCTGCACATATCACGGCTTGCTTACAGCTTGCAGGCTGGAGTCACCTCCTGCTACAACCTGCACAGACCCTTGCATGCTGCTCAAACACAGTTCATAACAAACACTTCCAATGCCGACATGCAATTCTTTTAAGTAGCATTTAGGTCTTGTTCTACCTCTTTTTCGTTCTTCTTTTATGATCAAGTTTAATGAGTGCTATGAGAGTGTTGTGTCACCTGCTGTATCCCTGCGTGGTAGCTAACAAAGCAGCATGCTCCTGTACTCTAGGAAGGCAAACAAGTAGGACTAGCCTAAGACTAATTCATCTCAGTCTTCCTTTGCATTCACACTGGAAGGTTAAAATGTGAGCTCACTCCTCAAAACCATAGTAGATGCTTATGAAAATTGTAACTACAGAAAACATTAATACCATTGAGTCTCTAAATTAGGCTCAAAATTCATCTTGTTCCCATCCATCTTTTACAAAGCAGGCCAATTTCACTTAAGCCACTTAATCATAATGGACCATTTGTATAGGCAGAGATTTTAGACTAATTATTTTCTAGCTCATAATTTGAAGAGACTATTAATCTAGCAATTAATGATAGAGCTGGGTTTCAAAGCAAGCTACGGTGAAAATGCTAAAGGTTGCCAATGTTGAAGAGATCACTGTATATTCTTTATAGCTGTTGTATTTTTTAATGTAACTGTGAGTAATGCAAGATAGGATATTCTGTGGCCATTGAAAAGAATGGCAATGAGACCCATGTCTTATGATGAGAAATATCTTATGTTATAAAAGTATAGGGGAAAAGAAACAAATACTGAATGTATATTGTGATAACTGTATTAAGGTGAAAAAAGATTATTAAGGGCATACATAAACATATTGAATTACTTTTATTAAGGAGATGAGAATACAAAGATTTTTTTTCTTTTTATGTATTTTAAGGAGTGTGTGTATATTGCTTTTGTTTTCAAAGATTTTAAAAAATACAACTTGTTTGATAAAACAAAAATACTTCAATAAGTTGAAAAACTATAATAACTAAAAAGGAAGTACTCTGTTAATTCATCAAGTCTTCCCTTCTATCTCTAACTCCTTTAATTTCCCCAACAAAAATACAGGGTGAGGCAAAAGTAGCTTTTTATTTTTGCTTTGATGTTTATTAATTATTGTGTTCTTTTCCTAGGAACAACTGTTTACCTACTTTTACGCCACCCTCTATTAAAGGGAAATACCTCTTACCTTTGACATGCATTACATATTTTTATATGAAAAATATTTAGAATTTGCAACAAAAGCTCTCTTTGTAAACAAAGACAAGATGATCACAACTAAAGAAATATCTTGTTGTAAATGCTCCCTGCTAGGACACAGAAATCTAAGTCATGCTTTGAGTTTAGGAAATTGAAGTAATGCCTAATTTATAAGTCAATGTTCAGATAAACTTTTAAGCAGTGCGATCTGCTTGTGTGGGTGGATTTTCTTATACAGTCAGTCAACATCAGATACTTGTTAGAATTCACAGTTTCAATCAGATAGTGTTCACATGGAAATAAGAGTTAGAGAGAAAGAATGAATTCCTTCCAGCAATAGTGATAATATGAAATTATCTAGCAATATCATACTCTAGGCACTTCTAGCAGGTGTCCCTGAATATGCAATGAATCACAGAGGACTTATTCAGCTAGATAAACACCAGTGTAATTGTTTGTAAAATAAACTTTCAAATATTTTTCTAAAATGAAAAATGAGAGAAAAATTAAGAGAAACATTTTTAGAGTTGAAATGAAAGAACATAGGTGTAAGGAGTCTATTATTTTTGTTTGAAACTCTTATTTTCTCTGCAATCTGACTTATTTTCCCTTTCTCCAGCAGCATTCTTCTGTGTAATTTTCTTGTGAAATAAGCACCTTTTAAACAATCAACTCAGTCATTTTAATGACATACCTTTGTTTCTTTTCATTCCATTTCACCATTCATCTTCATGTAGTTTTTGTATAGAGATATTCTAATACTAAAAAACATATTTTTATACACATAACAGTTGTTTCTCAAGTTGGCTTCTTGAGATACCATTGTAAATGTTTAGGGTACCTGTTCCCAAGAGAAATAAAACTGGACTTTGTGAGTACCTTTTTCTACTGATGAAAGTCCAACTTCCTACTTTTCTTTTCATCTTCATTTCTTCTTTCTATTCTTTTCACTTTCTTTCCTTCCATCCTTCCATCCATGCATGCATGTTTATTAAGCACTTACTATGTGCTAAACCTTACTGTAACCCTAACACCCTCCACAGCTCTTTAGCACCAGTTAAAACTGTCCACAAATTTCCCTGGGATGCAACCCCCAATGCAGTCAACTGTCATTATGAGGTCTTGGGTGATGCCACACCAAGTGCACATATAACATCTTTTGTTTGTTGTGCCATGTTGTTCATTTTCTGCTTCTTGCTGCTGATTTTTAAATACTTACAATTCTTCATTAAGCTCCACTATTAGAGATACCTCTCTGCTCTGCTAAACTCATGAGATCTTGTTGAGGATCCATAACCTTCTTTTCCAGGATGAATCCCAATTTCTGTGACCGCTCTATTGGCTAGAATTCTTTTAACCTATCCTGGGATCATGGAAGTTCATTTCATGAAGCAAGACCAGAGAAACCACCTTTCCTACTCTTGGAATTCAGAGTTTTGTATAAGTTACTTCTCCAATCAGAGAATTCAGATTTCCATTTCTCTTTGCCCTCTATCCCCTTTTTCAGTGAGGTTACTTAAGTTATTATGTGTCTCAAGCAAGATAAAAAATTCAGACCCTACCCTTTTCTTTTGAGAGCTCATTGGAGAAAATGTTTCTGAGAAATGGCATTGTGGTAAATTTTAGATGCCCATTGTTTATTCCGTTACATATCCGACTTGCAAGATGAAAGCTGGTCGGTCCCTGTTTGGCTCAGAGAGATGACATATCTAGACCAGAATCCACAGTATGAAATTAAACGTGTAGTTCTTCTAGCTTAGAATTCCTGCCCAGAGATAAAATAAGTCAGGAAAAGTGGACTCCCACCTCTCTCCAGTCCAAGGCTTCCAGAGGAAACGGGAGAGGCTTTGCAGGAGGGATTTTTTCTGATCTAGCCTAGAAACCGACCAAACGTACAAGTAGTGATTAGAATTAGAAACTCCTTTATGGAACCCATCTCTGCACTCTCCCTGGTTCTCACTCCGACATGAGTAATGTTAAGGGAAAAACATTGAAAAGCTGTTGTCTGGCAGTGGGCCCCATTTCAGAATTCCTATTGGTAGATCGTTCAACACAGTGGAGCACAGAAGCAGTCATGATGTAGCTAACAGGCAATGATGTGGCCTCCTGTCTTCATAAAAAAGAAAAGAGAGACTAAAATTCCCTCACATTTTAGAAGTCCTCATGCTACATAAAGAATAATAAATGCGCCCTAACTGGTTTGGCTCAGTGGATAGAGCATCGACCTGCAGACTGAAGGGTCCCAGGTTCAATTCCGGTCAAGGGCATGTACGTTGGTTGAAGGAACATCCCCAGTTCGGGGGGTGTGCAGGAGGAAGCTGATTGATGTTTCTCTCTCATCGATGTTTCTAACTCTCTATCCCTCTCCCTTCAGCTCTGTAAAAAATCAATACAAATATTTTTAAAAGAATAATAAATGTGAAGTAGCAAAAGTTGAGACTTGTATATATTTAGTTAGCCTGTACTGAATGTGTAATATATGCCTGAACCAGTCTGGGAACTGTGAATACAGAATCCCAACACGGAGATCAAATGAGCCCTGGCGTTGCAGAGGCATGAAGATGATTAGCATTTATGTAGGTTTGGGCTCTGAATTTGAATTATGATGTTATGCGATATATATAAATTTAGTATATGCTTTCTCGCTGATATGAATAACATTGCTCCTAATGTTGGTGTACTCTTTCCATCTCTAGGAGATAGTCAACTTCAACTGTCGGAAACTTGTGGCCACAATGCCTCTGTTTGCCAACGCTGACCCCAATTTTGTGACTGCCATGCTGAGCAAGTTGAGATTCGAGGTGTTTCAACCTGGAGACTATATCATACGAGAAGGAGCTGTGGGTAAAAAAATGTACTTCATTCAGCATGGTGTTGCTGGAGTCATCACAAAGTCCAGCAAAGAGATGAAGCTGACCGACGGCTCATACTTTGGAGGTTAGTGGCTCATACTTGGAGGTTAGTACCAAAGAAACACGACGGAGGTGACACGAAGGTGCTTCGGTGTGTGTCTTCCTTAGGATTCTAGAGGTGTCAGAATGTTGATTTGTTGGTTTGGAATATAAATTCTCATTAGAATTCTGATAAAAAGTGTCTATAATGGCATGTTTTTCTCTTACGGGGCCTTGTGGAGCTTAACACCAAAAACTGGAATGTTTTATTTAGAAAAAGGCAAGAAGTCTGCCTTCCAATATCTGCAGATCTTTCCTGTAGGAGAGAATTCAAGTGAATTTTTTTCTTCTCATCAGTGAGGTGCTCAGTAAGTGCTCCTTATTAAGTGGTCCTCCTTACTTTCTGTTCATCCCTCAGAGACGTCGTCATTTTCTACCCCTTTTGACGGCTTCTCCATCAGAATCAATGTATCCCAACTCTGTGTCTCCATGGCACTTCTCATAGCTTTGCAGAGTCCTGGTCAAGTTCACCTCATGCTGAAATTGACAGGTAGTACCTGTCCTCCTTCAGGTATTAGGTGGCAAGTGTGGCATCAGAGAAGCCATTTAAAAGTCAAAGATGCTCAGGCCCCAAAAATAAGAGGTTCTGATTCAGGAAGTCTAGGCTGGGAACACACTTTTATTTGTTTATTTATTAGACAATAAACATCCAGTTATCAGAGGGGAGGGCTGGATGAAAGAAGGTGAAATGATTAGCCAAGGAACATAAATGCATAACCCATGGACACAGACAGCAGTGAGGTGATGGCCAGAGGAGGGGGGGGGGGGCTGGGTAGAGGTGAGCAAAGAAGGGCAAATGGGGAACATCTATAATAGTATCAACAATAAAAAAAATCCATAGTTGCATTTTATCTTGCCTCCTTCCCAGACCAGCCTTGCAGCTAATAATTCACCATCCTTTAAAGATTGTTCTCATAACTGCACAAAAATGACATAACTTAAACAGAGCAAAGTTATAAGAAATAAATTTATTTAAATGGAAAAAAAATCCATAGTTATAAAGTGAAATTGTTCAAATCAAATTAATAAGAGTTGAGAACCAATCAACTGTGTTTTATGATATGATAATAATAATAATCAGAGTTTAAGATGTTTTCTTCAATAACAGCTAAGAAATAATTATTAGGAAAGGTTTATAATTGTATTAAATGCTTTCATTGAATTTATCAAAATAACCATAAGGTTCTTACTCATCAATCTGTTGCTGAGTAAAACATACAACTCAAAAAATTAACTTCTTTGACTTCTCAGCCATTAAGGACAATGTTGAAGTTTCCACCTTCCCTTGTCATCCTACTCTTCTTCCTTCTTGTGAGTTTGTGTTGTCAGCCCCTTAGCCTTTTGTAAAGATTATGCTAAGAAAAAGGAGAAGGTTAGGAGAATCTAAGAATCTAAAGGGGTCTTTCATGTTTGAATGAAGAAAACAGAGAGAGCAACTGAAAGATGTGGAGTAAGAAATAAAAGTGTAGTCTATGAGCTTGTTTGGCAGAAGAGGGTGTGCAGGTAAAACGTTTTTGAGGCAATAAAAGGAGGGGCCGTGTTATAAATATGTCATAGAAAAGTTTAAGAAGAAGTTCCTGGAAGTTACATTATGCATTTAGAATGTGCTTCTACGTTTGATATATGTTTCATGCATTCAAGGAGCTTTTAATTACTATACAAGTTGAGGTTGTATATGCAGTTGGGACATTTACCTCCCTGGATTTATGTGGGTGAAACTGTTAGTAAAGTCCATTAAATTGTCCTTGTGCCAGTGAGATCATTTTGGAGATAAAAACTACTTTGTCCTGTTGCATTATTTCTTCAGCACATTGTAGCATCTCTATCCACAAGTGCGGCTGGTCTGTAATTTTGTGGTTATGTTGTTCACTTTGTGTCATGATGACTTTGGGTATCTCAGGTTTTCCTCATTTCTAAAAAAGAGTAAGAAAACTTTTCTAAACAATATATTTTCTATTTCAATGTTAAGCAATCTCTCTTTACACACACGATTGATATTTATTTGAGTTAACACCAAAGAAGATAATGAAAGGCAGTTAGAATCTAAGAATAATAGCATGTTAAGGTTTAGAATTCATAACTCTTTCAGAATATAATGTGGGATTTTGAAATTAACAGAGCAGACCTTTGTATTACCCTCATTTTATATTCGTGTAAACAGAGCTTGGCCAGTTAACAGGGCAGGTCAGCAGAAAAGCCAGGGATCAGCTGAGCATGCTCTTCCCACTTGGCTAAAATGTCCGGATTAAATAAACATAATTAGTACACAAGACACACTGTCCCAAGTGATAAGGGGACTTATTCAAAGAAAGGTCAAATTCGGAGTTTTGTATTTTGTGCCTAACCTGACTTATTTCTACAATAATACAGAACAGTAACTCTAGATTAGTACTTTTTTTTTTTTTAATAACTCAGGTTTTAGTGGTTGTTTTCTGTCTCTCTATGCTGAGGTGGGGGAGGGAGCGTGGTAGGTCAGCACATGCGCGGTGGCACTCAGCGTTCTCCAGTTCAGTTCTAGGGGAGGGAGTACAGGAAAAGGAGCAGGCATTGTGTCCACTGGGTGTTAGGAAAGTGCCTAAGGCCCTGGGGAGACAGCATTGAGCTAAATTGACAGGATGTCCCAGTGTGGAGCTTATGTTTTTAGTAGGTGCTTAGATTTTAGAAAGAATGATTTAGCCTAAACCGGTTTGGCTCAGTGGATAGAGCGTAGGCCTGCAGACTGAAAGGTCCCAGGTTTGATTCAGGTCAAGGGCATGTACCTTGGTTGTGGGCACATCCCCAGTAGGGGGTGTGCAGGAGGCAACTGATGGATGATTCTCTCTCATCAATGTTTCTAGCTCTCTATCCATCTCCCTTCCTCTCTGTAAAAAAAAATCAATAAAATATATTTTAAGAAAAAAAAGAATAATTTAATAAGGAGATGTAGAAATGATTGAAGTATAAGCCACATTATCAGATGGTGATAAGTGCTTCAGGAAAAATTAATGTGGGAGAGAAGGATCAGGACTGCCCCCTCCTCCACAGGGTCCTATGGAGAGCAGAGATCAGGCATGTGGGAGCCCAGGCTCCCCACTGAGAGTGGTGACCGAGCATCCAGCATCTGCTGAGACCGGTCCTCCTGGCTAGGCCAGGTGAGGGAGACACGATGAGTTTGGGAGCTAAGGGAGGCTCTTGCTTATAAGAAAGGATTTCTGGGCTCCCTCTTGATTTCTCCTGGGAAGAAAATTATATTTATTTTTTAATCCTCACCTGAAGGTATTTTTTCCATTGATTTCTAGAGAGAGTGGGAAGGAGGGGAAGACATGAGAGAGACACATCAATTAGTTGCCTCCTACATGCGCAACTCAGATAGGTATGTATGTGGCCTTGAGTGGGCATGGAACCTCTGGCCCTTTGGTCTAACCTCTGTCCAGACCAGCCAGGGCAAAAGACAACGTTATAGTTCTCCTTTTACACATGAGGAAAATGAGCCTCAGAGAGGTTAGACCACCTGGCCAGGAGCACGGAGCTGAAAAGGGACAAAGCCTGGTTTCAAACTCAGCTGTGAATCTGAACCCGCAGCCTGCGTGTTGTCCACTGTTCTCACTGCTTTCCAAAAGAAGCATGGTGATCCTAGGGTGTAAATGTTGACCTGTTTTATAGTCTATTTGTCTGCTCTCCTGACCCTCCTATTAATCATATGATCAATATGTTATCCACTAAGAGAAATTTCCATTGCGTTGGTATAACTCATTAAAATTGCAAATGATGCTTTTTCTTTTACTCAATAGTTCATAATTTTAAAGAAAATTTTCTGTTTTCCTAATGGAAGGTGGTTCATTGTTAGTATCTCTCTACCCACTCACCTCTTAGGGGGGGGGGGTTCTTTTCACACAAAAATGTTCTAATTAATTTCGTCTCTTAATGGTCCTGCTGTCAAAATACGTTTTTCTGAAGGCGTGGCCATGTGAATAAGCCTACTGGCAGGAGCCCACTTCCGGTGTCGGTTGCTGTGATAAATCATTTGGCATTAAATGTTGTTTAACTGTGTCTAACGTTTTGCCAGCCTCCAGGAGACTGCCAAGTACTTTATACACCTAATGTGCATATTTAGGATTTTTATGTCCCAAAGGCATGTGACCAGATAAGGATTGTGTGGCATTTAAAGTTGAGAGCCTCAGATTGAACAACCAGACAGGCCACCCCTCCCCGGGGGCTGTGCATGGTTTGTAGGAGACCAGGGATCTGCTGATTTCTAGCTTACAGTTCACTTCGCCTCTCCTGCGTTTCTAAAAGCTGAGTTTGATTTTCTAGAAGGTGTGAGGAATCCATGGATGGTAAATTCACAACTTGATTAGCCCAGTGCTCCTATTATATTTAGGAGAAAGAGGAGGCAGCAGCAGAGAATAACAATGAGTCTTGGAGATTTTCCTTTCTCTTCCTCATTTGTTCTGCCCTTAGGCGAGGCTCATGAAATATTTGCTTCAATATTGTCAAGTCAACTCTGACAGATCTTTTTGGGGGTGTTAGCCCACCTACAAATACCAGATAATATACAATCACTGGGCTAGCTAAGTGGGAGAGATGTTAGCAGCTGTATCCTCACCTCACAGTCCTAGGATTCTATAAAGTCATGTATAAATGCATCCATGTAGAACAGAAGAGTAAATCCAATGTCTGTGACACTTATGAAGACCAGGGGGGGGGTCTTAAGAAGACATTTGATCAGGCTGGCTTTTGTGACTGAGCATTGACCTATGAACCAAGAGGTCACTGGTTCGATTCCCCCATCAGAGCACATGCCTGGATTGTGGGTTCAATCCCTAGTAGGAGGCAGCTGATTTATTATTCTCATCATTGATGTTTCTCTCTCTTTCTTCCTCTCTGAAATCAATAGAAATATATTTTTAAATATATTTTGAAGAATGCATATTTTGAAGCTATCATGCCTGCTCTCTTTTATAAAATAGAAAAAGAAGAGAAAACTAAAGTTTTTATTTCAATTCTTGGTTCCCTTGTATTCCTGTGATGTTCACCCAGACATTTGGGGCTTTTTATAACTAGAGGCCAAGCCATAACTTGAACCTAATAACAAAATCCCCGTGAGGTGAATGTACTTTCTCATCTTTATGTGTAATTCTAATTCATGCATTTAATTTTTTTAAATGTGCCTCTGTCTAGTTCTTAAATTTTAGTATCTATTAAAAAAAAAAAAACAACCCACCAATTATGGGGTTTTATAGCAGCTGAAATAAGTCTATCAGATTATGATTCACTTTAGGTTATAAAATTGTTTGAGTAATTTTCCAATGGTATTTCTCCTTTTGAA
This sequence comes from Vespertilio murinus, assembly GCA_963924515.1. Lineage (NCBI taxonomy): Eukaryota > Metazoa > Chordata > Mammalia > Chiroptera > Vespertilionidae > Vespertilio > Vespertilio murinus. The sequence continues at coordinate 8,046,980 of OZ004705.1, forward strand.
AACATCAATTGCTAGATTGTGATTACCGATACTCTTTAGTATTTACATTTTACTTGTGTTATCCAAATGCTTCTTTGTGTGGTGATAAACTTTGCATGTGCTGTTAAAGGAATTTCTGGTAATAAAGAGCAGATGGAGGATTTTTTTTTCTTCATTTTGATGCATAGCTCAGGGGTGGAGAGAATCGGGGTTTTCTATCAAGCATAGCTGGAGAACTTTCAAACCATATACATTACCAATAAGAATAGTCTAAGAGAAAGCCATCTCCCAGATCAATGTTTTCCTTAGGCTTCTCCTCGCTGTCAGTCTGCATGAGTGACCGGAGAGTCAGCAACGGGCCCCTTAGCCTGAGGCTCAGAACTTCCCGGTGTCTGCCTGCAACCCTGGGTTCCTGGAGGGGAGGCTCCTGCACTCTGCTTGCTCTCTGTATTTATACTCACCCCACAGCGGTGCCTCTTGCAAGGAGGTTCATCTACATTGTGCCCCTTACCCTTTATATGAAGAATAACACAATCCAAATCCTTTAACAAAATTGCTCAAACCCTGTACAATCTGGCTCAACCTGTTTTTCTAATCTCAGTTTTAAATTTTCCCTTCAGACACCCTCAAACCAATACCCACCAAGACTATGAGTTCTTACTTAAATAAGCAAAGTTGGCCTTTGCAAAGATTGACCCCCTTGGTTAGAAAAACATTATTTTTTTCTCCAGGCTGATGCTTTGCTTCTCATAATTCTTAGAACACCACTCAAATGTTATTATTTTATCTCCCCTAGACAGATGATTTTTTTCTTTCTGTTTTCATAGTACTTTGACCTTAACCTGTGATTGAACAGTTTCATTATTATTTTGTCAATTTTTATATCACATTATGAATTTTACAAGCTTAAACACTGTGATTTCTTTCCATTTAAACCTTCAGCACAAAAGCACAATTCTTGAACTATCACAGACACTCAGTAGGAACTTGTACAACAAGCAGATGGATGAATGGATGGATGGATGGATGGATGGATGGATGGATGGATGCATTCATTCATATATTTTCCCTTTTCTCTACTTTTTATCTCTATCTCTTCTTCTGCTTTCTCTCCAGCCCTAAAAGAGGCAAGGCAGTGAAGCCTCCTATTCACTCTGCTAAATTCATTGTCTGTAATATAGGAAGTCAATACAATCAATAATGATAAATTAGAAACTACACTAAATGAAACACAAGGCAGATCCTGCATCTAAGAAATTCAGTGTTAATGCTTTAATCACGTCCTATCTAATTGTAATTCATCTCACTATATTAGTGATTCAGTGATATGGCTTTATAATTTAAAGCAATAGAATCTAGACAATGCTGTCTAATAGAACTTTGTGGGGTGATGGAAATGTTCTCTACTCCAGACCGTTCAATAAAGTGGTTACTAGCCAGATGCAGCTATTGGTGTTCATGTGAATGAGGAGTTAGCGATTTCATTTTATTGTCATTAATTAGATATGAATATTCACGGGGAGTGTAAGCGCCTACTCTATTGGATAAAACTGTCTTAGATTGCTAGGATGGGTGAAAAAGGTTTATAAGGCAACTGTATCCAGAATGGTATAAAGGGCTCTGCTTTTTCTATTCTTCTTGGAAATTTTCCAATCTGCTTCGAGTTCTTTGGTTAAAAGTTGTGCAAAGTATCATTCTGCTGTGAGGCTTTCTTTAAGGACCAATATCATACTTCATGGTATTTGAGTCTAGGGGAGTTTGGAAGTGAGGGAGAAGTGTGTATCTGGGTAAGCACTCTGCAACCAAGTGTGCAAGCTCAGGCTCTACATGGGAAACTCCGGCCTTCGGGTTTTTATTAATATTATCCCCTCCTCTCACCTCTGCTAATCTATACTGTCAACCCAGAGTGGAGTAAGACCGTTTTTCTGGGGAGAGAAGAAGTGCTACTGGAGGCACTAAGTATATGTTTGGAAGTAGTTAATTTTTTTGACATTCTCAAGGTCACATTTGTATCCTGTAGGGGAGGTAGCAGATATGCATAGGACACATGGGGCTCATTGTCATAGTGTGGCACATGCATGTAACACCCCCTGAAGGGCTGATCTGAGAGGCGCCCCAGCTCATGCTGTGTGGGAGCTGAGCAGTGCACTCTGCGTAGGTTCATCCAGGCGGCGGGCGGCGTCCCGTGGTTACTTCATTGCCTCACTGCTGGGGACAGATGGCTGCTTCCTCCTGTGTCCTCATTTCAACTCTGTCTCTTGCTCGCTCCCTTTCCATGTGGCCTTCCCCGGGTGCTAATAGCAGAGGCTTTTATTCTGGGCCCAGGTTTTACATGCTCTTAAATTTAGACCTTCCACTGACGTCTGAAGGTCCACGGTGCCAAATCATACAATGGTACAGAGGTCTCCCTGCGAAGCTAGGCACCACGTGCAACTGAAAAGTTATGCCTATATTGTTGCTTGATGGTTCTCCACTCATAGTGTTGCAAATTAATGATCAGATTCCATCTTTAGGAACAAAGCTGTGGAATGATTAGGGTTGCATGATGTGGCAGAGGGTGCAGCATCCACAGAGCAGGGATCCTATCCCATCTCTGTCATAGGACCCACCTGCATGTCCCCAGGCAGCTTGATTAAGGCCTAGGGGCTTGGGAGCATCCTCTGCAAAGTGATTATTAGGTTAGAACAGTGGTCGGCAAACTCGTTAGTCAGCAGAGCCAATTATCAACAGTACAATGATTGAAATTTATTTTGAGAGCCAAATGTTTTAAACTTAAACTTCTTCTAACGCCACTTCTTCAAAATAGACTCACCCAGGCTGTGGCATTTTGTGGAAGAGCCACACTCAAGGGGCCAAAGAGCCGAATGTGGCTCGCGAGCCGCAGTTTGCCTACCATGGGGATAGAACCTCTACAGCCTTCCAGCTCTATGGCTCTGCAGGAATAGGCCTCTTGGGGGTGGGGAGAAAGGAGGGATCCTGCTTGCTTCTTTTAAAGTAAATCTAAAATGAATTCTTGCCTATTCCAGAAGCCACATTATTTTTGAAGAAGGCTGTATATTTGAGGATGTTTTCTAGGACAAGACCCTAGACTTTAAAAAGGAATTGGGGGCAGGTTGTATTCAAGATGATCCATGTCCTCTTGGGGGAAAAACGAACTACAACTCACTTTTGACGGTAAGTGAAAAAAAATAGAAAGTGTCAGGGGCGGGTTGTGAAGCTCTCCCAATGGTGACAGGAGGACACCGTTAAGGGTGTGGTTGTCAGAGTTAGATCTGAGAGGCTGTTGGGCCTTGAGAAACTCACTGATCTTCTCCAAGCTCCTGTTTCCTCATCCCTCAAACCAGGATTCCAATCCCTACCTCCTCGGGCTTGCCGAGAGGACTGAGAGATTCTAGATACACAGAGTGCTCTCAGCACAGCACCTGGGACCCAGTCTGTGAGGTGATGAGGCACAGGGGCTGGTGTCATATAGAGCAGCAGGTGCGCCTTTAGTATGTTACTGAGGCCCTGGCCAGGTGGCTTGGTTGGTTGGAGGGTCGTCCTATACACCAAAGGGTTGTGAATTCAGTTCTGGCTCAGGCCCCATACTGGAAGCAACTGATCAATATTTCTCTCTCACATCGATGTTTCTTTCTCTCTTCCTTCCTCTGTCTCTCTAAAAAACTAATGGAACATATGCCTGAGTGAGGATTTTTTTTTTTAAAAAAAAAAGACCTTACTGAGGCATTATTGATGCAGTGCTCATGTCAAATAATTCAGCGCTGGAGAATATGTCCATCTGTGTACCCCCTGAGTCAGTGTTAGTCTGAGGCCAGTAGCAATGGAATTCACTTGAAATCATTGTACATGAGTGGCGAAGGCTGGAGTAGACTAAATAATCTCAATTGTTTTTTTTTAAATTGAGGATCATCTCCTCTCATCTCATTTCCTTACTTTATACACATGAGTGTGGGTGTGCAAACACAGCCCCCACGAAATATCACGGAGGATTGTCCAAATTCTCCAAGTGACTCATGCTTAATGTGCCAGACGTTGTACTAATTTCACATATTTCATATAACACCATATTAGACTTAAATAGCTACAAAATATATAATCTTTAGCATTTTGAATATCAATTTCCAAAATCCAGTGAAATGGAAGAGCAAACATATGTTTTGCAGAACTAAATTATTCAGAAACATTCATGTAACATTTAGAACGAGGAAGGATTTAATCTTTGTACAAACGAGGGCGGAGAACTGCCTGGCCACAGAGCTCCGTGGTGACCAATGGGCCAGCACCTCTGGCCACTGGTCTTCCTGCCGCAGCAGGTGCAGGTTTTGTAACTCTCACATGTGATGTTAATTCAGAAAATGGCATTTCAGAAAACAAGGATTCTTCCCTCTTTGACTGAATTATGAAACACATTGTGCCCAGACAACCACACATAACTCATTTCAGCCTGTTGTTAGACAATCTGGATTTAGTAACACTCCAATTAAGTGTGACTGTCTTGACCTGTCTGTTATCCATGGAGAGAGGTCTCTCCACAGTTGGATTTACTTAGTAGGAAAGAGTCAAGTTACTGGTCAGAATAGTTCATCTAAAAAATAATGGAGTAGAAATAATTTTCGTGCTTTAAATTGCCTCTCATTGCCTATTGTGTGGGCATAATAAATTTAAGGAAATGTTGGAATATCCTCAGCAAATTTAAAATGCCAGAAGTCTTTAAACAGTTCCCTTGTCCCACATACATACTGCATGTGGCAAGAAACACATTAACAACACCATAGCATTTCAGTGGCATATCATGAATGGTCCTCTCTGCTAAGATAGATATGTGTGCTCCAAAGAAACAAATGGAAGGTTCCAAAGATGTGGCTAAATATTCTTGGTGCTAGGAAGCCAGTTAACAGTTATACTGGACATGAATGAGAACATTAATTAAAGTCAAACAAATATCAGACTCTGTAGGGAAATAGCATTTGAAATCTTAATTGAATTCGTTGAACAATGCAGGGGTTCACTTATTAATTCAGCACGTACTTTCCTGTTGTAAGGACTTACAATGAGCATATTAACAGCTCTCATTTTCTGGGAGTTTATAAGATATTCATAACTAGAGGACAACCACCAATTCAGCCTGCCTCAATAAAAAACTGGAACTATTGGAACAATTAAATCTGAAATAATTTAAATATTGAAAATACTAATTTCTGAATTAAATACTGAAATCATTTCTATATACATAATGTGTGTGTTTGTGCATGTACTGCTACAAGTTGGAAGAGGATACAATATAAATATTTAAGCTTGGTTATCTCTGTAAAGAAACAATAGAAATAGGTGAAGATATCATTATTAATTTTCCAGTGAGAGAGAAATCAGAACAATACTTTCATATCTTGTTTTCTATTCATCTCCCCTTTTCCTTCTCTAACTAGAACGGAAGTGACCCAGACAAATGCTGATTCCTCATTGCTGAGAATCTTGGACCTGGTGCGGTTGTGTTTTGGTGTCGGTGCCTTTAGTACTAGGGAGTCTGCTATAATGCACAGTTCAGAGGGAGAGAAGGGACTCCATCTAATCATTGTATCTTCCTGAGCCTGATCTTTCTGATTGGGTTAAATGAAACACACAGATGCCTGATCACATCCTTGCCTTGTGTGACCCCAGCGTTACCAAGATAGCGTACTGTGTAGATGGAGATTAATTTTCTTACAGACTGGGTCTCTTTGAGCCTCAATAAGATCTGCTGAGGAAGGACACAGGATGTTAAAGAAAAGAATAGTATGTACTCTAGGACTTCACAATGCTTATGTTCTGGGCAGATAATCACGAATGGAAAATTCCAGCCAAGCTAAATGAGGGGGAATGACTCTACTTGAGCCAATGCATTCTGAAAGTGTCTTGGGCTTTTATTACAGAACATATTCTTGCTTGAGCAACCAGCAAAGTAAATTTTAAAATTTAATCATAACCCTGCCCCTCAAAATCTGATCTTTATCCAGTAAAAGTTTACAGTTTCCCAAAACCTTAGGTGTTATTAAGTTTCTTAACTATGTGTTGTGTCAAACCTTAAATTTGCCCTTTGTATGTCTTCCCAAAGCAATAACGAGAGTTTATATGAGAAGATGGGAACCGATGGTGTGTGGTGGCTTAAGAGGAAGAGAACTGTGTGATGTTGCTACAAGTCCTAGCTCGGGTCTAGTTTTTGGAGCCCTTGGAAATCACTCCTTTGTCCTAATTACCATGTTTTTGTGTGGATGGAGACTTATACCTTGAAGGTTTGCTGGAGGGCGTGTAGTATTTCAGGAAAAACAATTAGCATCCCTGCCTTCTTTAGTTGGGACTTCTTTGAACCAAGCCCCTGTGTCTCTAAACATGTGAAGAGAAGAGCAACTGGTGATAATTGGTCTTGGTTACATTTTCAGGCAACAATTTGAGATTTTTCTCAGGGACCACAGGAATGAATAAGAAGCTTAATACCTGAAAGCTGAAGAGAGCCACAAATGTTGATATGGAATTCCCTATTTTCAAAATAAGTTTAGGGTTTTGGAAATACCCAGGAATAAACCTAACTCCCACCGGCTTCTGAGTGAGAAGTCCACAGTGATCTCAGAAGAGTGGAAACGAGACAAACGAATGGCATCAGGGGAGGGGAGGTTCCATTTCCAGCCCAGGGGACAACATTTCAAAATGGTGTCATGGATTTGAGGTTCAGTGCTTTGCATTTGCTGTGTCCTTGGTCCGCTTGTGCCGGAACCAAATGCCGGAGGCCTGAGCAGCCAGGGAGGAGGAGGAGCTGCTCAGCAAAGAAAGAAGTGATTATTCCGTGAAAAGGGCCTTCCGAGGTTTGACTCTGCCAGTGAGTCTGAAGGAGTGGGTATGCCATTCTCACAAAACGTCCTCACTGGTAACTTAGGGCATTGCCAGGAATGGAGCTAGAATTTGCTAAAACAGCACCGAGGAGAGGATGCGGTTATGAAGGGTATCAGTGCAGAACTTGCTATTGAAATCAGAGCTTCAGAATTGCTACATGTTTAACTGAGGAAATGAAAATCTTTGAAAAAACTTAATCATTAAACAACAAAAGAATGATTCAAACAGATATAAAAAGTCCTGAGACATCAGTAATCCTATGGTATCATGTTCTAGATGTGCACTGTCCCTCTGACACGTCCCCTGGTTTTATTTTCCGGTAGCAGGTGCCATTATTGGAGTGTAGCTAGGTAAGGTTTCCTATGCCCTTCCTAGAATGTGAGTTCCACGAGAGTAAGGAACTCATCTTACACCTGAGCCACCTAGTATGGTACCTGACAGCTTGAGACCACAATATAACGTTCTTGGATGACCCTAGCTGGTTTCGCTCAGTGGATAGAGCGTCAGGCTGTGGACCGAAAGGTCCCAGGTTCCGTTCCAGTCAAGGGCATGTACCTTGGTTGCGGGCACATCCCCAGTAGAGGGTGTGCAGGAGGCAGCTGATCGATGTTTCTCTCTCGTCAATGTTTCTAACTCTCTATCCCTCTTCCTTCCTCTCTGTAAACAATCAATAAAATATATTTTTTAAATAATAATAAAGTTCGGGGATGGAGAAACGAATTCCCATCTGAGCTGAGCTGTGGAACTGAGCAGCAGTGTGCGTGCCAGGTAAATGCTGGGACGGGGATGGCAAGTGGAAGGAGAGAAATAAAATGGAGCCACGTTGGCTTCTTCACCTCAGGAAACCCACTGCTGATGATCTGTGATTACCTAGCTCATCCCCAAATCACTTGGAAAGTCGATTTTCCCTTCTGTTATGGGTAGAAACGTCTGGAAGTCCCGCTCAGACCCGCTCAGACTGTGAGAGATTGAAGGTTGACCTAGATTGTTTTTTTCCTCCTGAAATGGGCCCATCACTCTCCTCGGGCACAGGAAGGAAGGAAGACACTTAGGAGAGAGAAAGAAATCTCCATCTCTCCAAAGGAATGAGTGCGCCATCAAATGGGTCGCAGACCTAACGGTGTGGTTTGGAGGTCTCTCCTCTGCAGAGGAACTGCCATCTGGCCGGCACTGCGGCCTTCCCAGGGCACGCAGTCTGCTGCGCCCGGGCCGTGATGGAGCACCAGCCCCCGGCTGCGAAATTAAAGCAGCGTTCAGCGGCTCCCAGCAAGACGCTGCCGCTTGATGTGTTCTGTAAACTGGGTTCTGCGGGAGCCAAGGGGAAGGGCTGGCGGAGTTGGGAAACACGGTCGGACTTGTTAACACAAGCGTTTCTTGCACAGATGCTCCAGCTCCGAGCTGGGCTGTGCATGGCTTGGCTCCTGCGTAACCATCAACGGAATGTATTTTTGTTTCGGTCCCTTTTCATTTTCATCTTTGCAGCAATGTATTCGAATGCAGTCTGCTTCCTCAAAGACATCTTGCAAATGTGTGTTGGGGAAAAAAGGGCTTCCGGTGGGATAAAGTAGGCTCTCCTCTTTACGGAGAACATTTCCATCTGCCCAAGACAATACCAGGAAGGCGGCTGGGGGTCCTGCTGGGATCAGAGTGAACTCACAGGGGCTTGAATGGACGCCCTATTACCAACTAGTTATTTAGCTCTAAGTAGGTTAATCGGATTCTTTTAGCTGAGTGCAGTAGTCTGTTCAAAAAACGATAATTCTCACTCTGCGGGGCGGTTGCAAGGAATAAATAATTATATATGTATGTCAGCGTGGGTGTTTATGTGTCTAACGCCAGACCAGCTTTGGTAAAGTGGATGCAGGCACAAATCAAGCATTCACGAGCTGCAGTAGTCTCTTCCTCTATGGGCTTGTCCACAAACACCTCTGTATCTGTTTAGTAAATATTTGCCCGAGGGTGGTGTGCTCAGAGCCATTGGCCCTGTCTTTCAACATCTTTCCATCCTCTCAAGATCTATGATAACTCTGAAAAATACCCTTTTCCAGTGAAATTCTCTAGGTAGATCTCATAGTCAAAGCTGATAGATGGATGGTAACATTTTCACAGGTGCAAACTTTTCCCTCCTCTCCTGAACTTTCTGCCTTGAACTACTCTTCAAATGTACTCCTCCAATAAGCCTGCTCTGAACATCCGGGCTGGCCTTGCTCTCATGCACTGTCTCCTCTCTCTAGAGCATCTCAGTTATTCCCTTTTTTAAAGTATATTACAATGAAATCATCTGTGCTTGCCTACTGGACTGAGTCTTCTTAAACTTTGTAATTCTGGTCCCCCGTTCAGGGCTTTCTAGGTCTTCTATAATGTGTGTCTAAATAACCACACACATACATAGCCAGGCCCATAAGCAAAATGTTCTGTTTCTCATTCATCATTTGCTTCCCCATTCCATGTCGATAGCATACTAACTGATCTACTGACATAAAAATCATTTTCAACATTATACTGTGTATGGATCATGTTATGACTAATGTAGTCATCAACTAAATATGAACAGTCCATGCATTGATTAATGTTTCTTATTCAACGAGCTTTATGGAGACTTTATATGCCAGTCCCTATGTCCTATAATCAGTATGTCTTCAAGATAGTAACCACGTAGGAAGACAAGTAGACACACAGATCATGACAACTCAATGCATTAGGAGCATAAGATAGAGTCACAGCAACTTAAGATCTAGGAATCTGTCAATAAAATTATCCTCTCTGAAGGAGGTGACACCTAGCCTGAGCTCTGATGGCTGAGTAGGAGGCAGCAGAAGAGGGGACTTTTATTGGAGGAGCATTCCAGATGGAAGGAGCAGTGAGTGTCAAAGCAGAGGTCTGGGAAAGTGTGTTGGTTTGGGGAAATTCACACACAGCACTCTGGATTTTGGAATGTGATGTGGGAGGAGGGCAGGATCACTGGGGAGACAGTGAATCCAGGTCTATGTCTTTGCAAGAAATTAGGATTCCTTCCTGCTGGGCAAGAACTGAAGGTTTTCAAAATGAGGAATGGAATGAGCAAATGCATGTTCAGGAATAAGTATTCTCACAGAGGAAGGCACCTGTGTAAGCAACTAGGCAGGAGGGTCTTAAAACAACCCAGATATGAAGTTATAACCCCAGGAAAGGATTAGAAAATATATCAATGGAGAAGGACCCATGCAATTTACAGTCCAGCTACTTATGGAGAGTAAGAGAAAGGGAAGGTTCTCTTTTGTTGAATGCAATGCCATTTAGCATGATAGCGAATGTAGATAAAGCAAGTTTGCAAGGATAAGTAAAGGTGAGAGGAAATAAGAGATGACTTGGGTCTTGGGCTTGGGAGACTATACATTCCAAGAATGCAAGGATCATGCACATTTTGATTACAAGTACATCACCAGCACCTGCCACACTTGCATTTGTTTAATGCGTATGTTTGTCCGGTAGCTCTTTGTGGAAGTCACGAGTGAGAGCCTGTGGGACAGGCAGCTTGCAGATGTCCCGGAGCATCAATACTCTGTTTGCAGGATGAAGACGAATGTGATTCTGGTTCACAATCCACCGGGAAAATTAATTTTCCTTCGAAAAGCTGGCACTGACACTAGAGTAGAAAAGGTAACCCACCAGCCTCATAAACAGGAATCCTCACAAAATTGTAAGAGTCCATCTTTGTTCCTATAACTGACTTATTATTCGCCCAATTTAGTCTACTACTTCCCAGACCTTCAGAACCAGATCCAAGAGGGAAATAATCCCTATTGTCCTGAAGTAGATTACAAGTAATGTACTGAGTTAGCACCTATGCTTCTAGACTGGTACTGCTGATGTGCCAGCCTTGTGAGAATTTAGAACATCATTACTGAAATGATTTCCTGTGGGTTGTGGTCCAGATGAGGAGCTCTAGCTGAGAAAGTCCTCCCTCCTCCTCCAGTATTACAACAACCTAAAGGGCATCTATGGGAAGAGGAAGAAATCCATTTAAACCATTTTTTTCTTGTAAATGACCGGAGAGTAAATATTCTAGGCTTTGTGGGCCATGTGTAGTCTCCACCACATATGTCTTTATATTTTTGTTTTAGAAACCTTAAATATGTGGAAACCATTCTTAGCTCAGTACAAAAAGCAGTAAAAAAAAATGTGCTGGTTTGATTTGTCTGTAGGACTGTTGATAGAACCTTATTTCAAAATTAGTCTTTTTTCCAAATTTTGCTCATTCTGAATAAGATAATACAAGCAGAAACATTCTGTAAGATATTTCCCTTTTCATTGTTATCCCTTAATACATTTTATCTCTATTAACTGTGCTATTAGCCAAACTAATTACTAATTTGGATTATTGTTTTTTGTTTGTTTTTTAAATATTTTTATTGATTTTATAGAAGGGAGAGAGATAGAAACATCAATGATAAGAGAGAATCATTGATTGGCTGCCTCCTACATGCCCCACACTGGGAATCAAACCCACAACCCAGGCATGTGCCCTGACCAGGTATTGAACCGTGATTTCCTGGTTTATAAGTTTACACTCAACCACTGAGCCATGCCGTTCCCGCTGGATTATTGATTCTTATTAATACTAGCATACAATATACTTGAGACTCTACACACACTGAAGTTCTGACTCACAGGACAGATATCTCTGGTGATTTTTTCAAATGTCTAGGTTCACACTCACAGAGGCCTCATCACCTTTCAAGTTCTTTTGACATTTCTTTTACAATGATTCCTCAAAGAGAACTCTTCTGTTCTGGGTACTAAGCTTTATGTCAGACAACTCCCCATCTTATTTCCAAACCTTTGCAAACCTTTGTATTTTAACCGCTAAGAACCTCCCTCTCAGTTCATTTTACAAGCCAACAGTGAATTGATATTCTTGTGTCATAAAGCAAAAGACTTGAAGAACACATTTACTGTCTAGGGAAAGAGAGGTGGAGTGCCTTTCCCACATACAGCGCGATACTTAAAGGGCTAGAACACCCACTGCGTTCCACATGACCTCCTTTCCTCAGAGGCACAGACTCCCTACTGAAGAGCTTTGCAGGGACATGGTAGATCAAGACCAGACTGCTTATTCATGGAGGAATATTCACTATGCCTCTTCACAAGTCTGTGACTCTGAAGCTGCTGTTCTTCCAATTCCATGAAACCCCTTCCCAAACTCTTCTCTGAGCCTAGGCTCGGGATCCTATTTCACTCTGATATCTTCCTCCCACCCCCACTTTCTCTTTTCCTGTTCTCTTCATCCTCAAGGTGAAGCAATGTAATTTCTATACTTCCTGCAGAGCCTAACCACGCCAGGCCCTTCCTGCCACCACACGTATACAGAACTGCACTATGATGAATGCTGTATTATCTAGACTTTAGGATTTTAATCAACATTCAAGTCACTAACAGACAGTTTAGCTTTGATATATATATTAGGCTTGAATTTTTAATAAATTGTAAACTCTATGAGACAGGATCAGTCAGTGTGCTCTCATTTATTTTGTATTCTCATATTTTCTTCCAAGGTGCTGATTATAATAAAACCATTTGTTTACTTAAATTCATGCTGTCACTTAATTTCCATTTATTTTTGCCACCTTTTCCCGGTTTGTCTTAAACAAGGAAACCTGGTGTAGATGTAGATCTGGCAGCTACGACTTTTCATTTAAAAAGAAAAAAAAAAAAGGCTCTCCTTGGCATCACCTAAGAACCAGCTAGAAATGCAGTCTCGGGCCCCATTCCAGACTAACTATATCCTAATCTTCCTAATCTGTGTTTTTAGCAACATACCCAGGTGATTCTGATGCATATTAAAGTGTGGGAAATGCTGCACTAAAGAATCCAGTCTGAATCAGTTGAGCATTAACTTTTACATTAAATAAACCAAGGAAGTGTCTACTTAAATCTCCATTTTATTATTCATGCGTGAATGTGCATACTTATATGTATAATGAAGAAAAAGAGAAAGCCAGCGGAAAATTAGGGAGATTTTTTTTTTTCTGTAGTAGACTCACCTCAGAAATATCTAGTGAATATATTTTCTATTTAGACTATTGTTTCTGCTATGCTTTCCTTTTTCATTTTGGGTAAGCATATTAAACCACATAGGAAAACAAAGCTGTCAGGATATTACTTCAGAATACACACACACACACACACACACACACACTCTCTCACACACACACACACACACACACACACTCACACACTTGAGATATCTAAAAGCTGAATTCATTTGATGAATTTTTAAAAAGCTGGCTGCTTTTTAAAGGCATTTATAATTCAAAGTGTTTGATTAACTTTTAAAGAGTTGAGTGTTGATAGACTTGGAATCCAAAGAAAAGGCTTGTAGCAGTCTGGTGGATTTTTCGAGTTGGATAGAAGTAGGGAAACCATGCTCTGAACCTTTTTAGCTTTGATATTTTTGTGTGATTTCTGTTCCAGGTGCCTAGCAGGTCCTCTTTAATCTCCTTTTCATCACATGGCTAGCATGGAGCTAGCAATGTTTCCTGCCTGCTCAAAAGGTGTTCTTAGAATTCCTGGGGTAGTCCATCGAGTATTTTAACTTGGCAAGGACAAGCCCTATAAATATATAGCAGATAACAGTTTATAGGTAGTAGTGTGTAAAGGTGATCATATGTAGACATTAGACACTTGAAGAAGTCACAATGGAATTTTAAAACACAGACCTCCTAAGGGAGGGAAAGGGGTGAGAGGTTAAGGAGTGGAATGCATAAACCTTGATGGAGACATTTACATATCCAGCAATATCAAACAGTAATGTATTAAGCAAATTCATAATCTATAATAGATAAATGATAAGAACATGTATTAAGCAAATTCATAATCTATAATAGATAAATGATAAGAACAATGTGACTTCTGATGGATAGAAGTCACAAAACTCCTTAAAATGATATGGCTATTTGGAATGTTGTGTTCAGATGTGAGCACCTCATTTTATGAAGAATATTTCCATCCTGATATTAGTCATTCTGCTTTACATTTGTTGATTGATTCATTCCTTATTAACCCCCTTGCCAGCCTGGTCGTAGGCAGCCATCTCATGAGGGTGTATCCCTCAGCCCAACTTGCTCCCTCTCCAATCCAGGACCCCTCGGGAATATATGACTGCCAGTTTAGGCCATATCCCAAGGATCTGGCCTAAACCAGCAGCCAGACATACCTCTCACAATTCTGGACCACTGGCTCCTAATCTCTCACCTGACTGCCTGCCTGGTTTCCTCTAACTGCCCCCTGCTGCAGGCCTGATTGCCCCTCACTGCCTCTGTATGCCAGCCTGTTTGCCCCTAACTGCCCCCCCTGCCAGCCTGTTTTCTCCTAACTGCCCCCCTCACCAGCCTACTCACCCCACACTGCCCCCCTTGCTGGTCTGGTCTCCCCTAACTTCCCCCCTCTGCTGCCCTGGTTGCCCCTCATGGCCCCCCTGCCAGCCTAGTCACATATTACTGCCCCCCCCACTGGCCTGGTCACCCCCAACTTCCCCCATCTTGCCCCCCTCCTCCCCACCGGCCTGGTTGCCCCATACAGCCTGCTGTTTAGTCATTTGGTCATCCCTCACTAACCCCCCTGCTAGCCTGGCCTACGCAGCCATCTTGTGAGGGTGTGAGGGTTAATTTGCATATTACCTCTTTATTATATAGGATATTTTGGGAAGCTAAGTTTCAATGAAGAGTTCTCCTAGAAGTTATTTAAATAGGACACCCTCAGTGCATACGGAATAAAAAAAATTATAGTAATCTTATTGGAAATACAGGAACTACATAAGGCATGCCTGTGATGTATTCCACTGACGCAGTTTTGCTTCATTATAGGACTTTCTAAGCCAGCGTTTGGGCTCATTTTGGTTTCTTTCTATATGTTACCATTTGCTTTATGCTTTGGAAAGGGGCCATCACTGGAAAGGGACCAGGCTCAGAGCACATCTGGCTCCGGCCAGCCTAGTGTGTGTGTTCTTAACTTTGTACAAGAATGATTTTACAACATGAGTCCAGATGATTTTGAGAATACATCTATTAAAGTTGGCGATAGTAAAATAGAGAAGGGATTATGATAGAATAGGTAATGGGAGAGAGCAGAGGTGGTGCTCTGCTTTGGCTCTCTGGAAACATTCTAGGAAAGCAATGAGCCAGACTGGGCTGCATGGACTCACTGAGAAATGTCTCAGAGGCAGAAGTGAGCCAAGGTGGGGCTGCTGTTAGCTCAGTGAAAAGTCCCAGGGAGGGGGGCCTCAGAGACAGGTTCAGGGGGTTAGCCTGGGCTGCGCTGCCACTGCCTGATGCTCCCCTGGTTGCAAGTCTCACCAAAATGCTTAGAGTCTAAGAGAAAATGAAGTACAATACACTCAAAAAAGAGATACCAGGGGACTTGCTTCAAGAGGATGCACACACTGTGTCCTTGGTCTTGAGGGCTTTTATCTGCAGGTCTCAGGGAAGGATCTCAATATTATATTTATCAGCTTTCCCAGGGGTGTCCTTTCAGGATCATGGTGTCTATTAAAATGAATTGATATTTTCAAAGTAGGAAACCGTTAGTCATTGCAGCTGGTCCTGATGTCAGCCATGGCATCACTTCATCTGCCTTTGCTCTTCTCTGGGCCTGGATCTGAAAAACAACTGAGGCCCATGTGATACAGCTCTATGGCTTACTGCTCAAGGGAGTGGTCAAGCAAGGACTTCTATGGGGTTCCTGTGAGGCTATATCTGCCTCCATTTCTCCTTTAAGGGGGCTCTAAAACCACACGACTAGCAATATGCCAGGGGAGGAAAGGTCAGGGGAGGGTCCAAACCACATGACCAGAGATATAAAAGTCAGGAGGTCTAACCCTCACGACCAGTGATAATGCACTGGGGGAGGAATGGTCACCCTGGAAGCAAAGTTCTTGTTTTCTCAGTTTTGCCATTTGCTAGGCACTTAAGGATTTCCACCCCAGTGATCTGTATCTGGCTGTAAACTGCTCAACCAGTTTGCTCAGCTGTCTCTTTCCCCATCTCACGTGCCAAGGAATTTTCCTAGTTCTTAACCATTCTGCCTCACTTCCAGAATTCATAAAAAAGCAAACAAAAAAAACCTAAAATAAAACCTTCTACCTCAGCATGGCTTCTTCCTGTTTTCAACTCTATTGTGCATTTGGTATTCCCTTCCTTCATCTTTATTTTGTTGTTGTTATTTCAAGGGGAATGAAACGGAGACCTGAGGAAAGATAAATAGGTCTCAGCATCTCCTTTGAGCCAACAGCTTCAATGGTTTAAAAAAAAAGAAGATGAATATTTTAAGACTGAGTGTTGGCAATTGGGTGCTTTTAATTGCCAAAAGGGATTAGCTGATAAAACAGAAGGTGCTGCCAATCACTGGTTTCTCACACCCGGCGATTCTACCTTTTATTCGGGGAGGTCGTAATGGCCTCTAAAAGAAAATGGCCAACCACATCTGTCCTTCTTGTTGTTCCAGAGATCTGCCTGCTGACCAAGGGACGCCGCACGGCCAGTGTTCGAGCCGACACCTACTGTCGCCTCTATTCACTTTCTGTGGACAACTTCAATGAGGTCCTGGAGGAGTACCCGATGATGAGGAGAGCCTTTGAGACGGTGGCCATCGACCGACTAGATCGGATAGGTACGCTCTTTGGCTCTGTCTTCTTTGTGCACGATTCTGCTTTAACCTAGTGGGCTGACACATGTTTGCAGTCATCGGTCCCAGATGCTAGTTCACAGACTGATTGTTCAATCGCATGGAAGTAGCCATTAGCTGTAGCCCTGTTTCTAGAAAGATCTGAGGCTCTAGCTTTCTCTCCTCAGCGTTCCAAGTTCACTTATTCATCTCTATTTTTACCAGCTAAGCAATCCAATCTCCCCAGTGATGCCAATACAATTTGAATTTTCAGGTAAAAAGCAATGATAAAAATGCTACATAGCATTAAAATAGAATTTAAAATGCCAATGTCTGTGTCTACATCACAAACCAAAGTTGACCACAAGGATTTCTTTAGGGCTCAACTTCACATTTTATCCTTATATTAAGAAATGAGAACTTGTGTTAAGTAACTGTCTCAGTAGAAACTTCTGGAAATATTTGTGATGCAGACTCAAACAGGAAAAAAAAAAAAAGCCTTGCTAGATAAATGTCCTATGTAGATGCTTTACTTTGCAAATATCAATTTATTTTAGTCTTCTCTGCTCTGAAATAAAAAAATGTATGAATTAGCCTTATTAGTTACACTAGTTTAGAGAGTTGAATCCTTGCCATAGTCAAGTTACATTAGATGGGCTTGCAGTTAACTCCCCATGACCTGCTGGGACACTGTGACATCAGCAGTATGCATGCATTTACACACCCAGATCCTCCTCCCCATCCTACCACGCTCTGCCCCTTTTCTCTGCTTAACTCTACTAGCCTTCCTCTCTCAGCTTAGACACCCCACCCCCTGATAGGCCGAGTGCCCAGGTATGTTCTCCCATATCTCCATCACAGCACCCACTCTCAGTGTTGCAGTTGCACTAGAGACGCTAAGCTTTGTAACTGCAGAGACCATGTCTGACTCCCTGTTGCATTCACAGCACCTGGTGTGCAGTGAGTGGTACTAAGAGGTAGGGAGGGTGGAAGGAATCAATGAACTCAAAGGAGATGGGGTTGGGATCACTTGAAAGTAAGCAAAGAGATATTGCAGCTGCTTTGCTCTTGTTAAGGTAAGGACTTGTGGTTGATGTATGGGTATGTGAGCTTTTCCGCTGCGTCTCACCCCTTCCCTTCCACCACTGTTAGCAGGATAACAGACTGCATAACCGTCTGAAACTAGGTCAGGAGAAAAAGGATAGCATTTGGATATTACCATTAGACTTAACACACCTGAGAGACTCACAATGGAAGCTTAGGGATCTAATAGGGCAGAGTGTTCCTCAAAGCATCTTTACTCAATTTGAAAATAACTTCCCTCAGTGTGGTGCATGAATGTTCAGGGAGAACTAGAGACTGATTTCTGGGCACATAAATTCTTTTCCTAAACCAGCTCCACATCTTTAAAGAAAGCATTAAAATTAGGTTATTTCAATAGGAAATATATCCTTATATGATTCAGCTTCATTCTCCTCTAATTTATTGCAGTTTATGTTTATAAAATTAACAGTATAAAATTAAAGGCAATGAAATTGCTAGCAAGCACCAAACATTTGCATTTTTAATTCTTATAAAATTCTAACAGTACAATAAAAGTCATAGTATTTTTTTCCACAAGGTCTCAGATATTAGATTATGAAATGCCGCAAAGAAATGCAATCCTTTTTAATTGTCATCCTTTCTTATAAATGTATATTACAATTAGTCAAGGAAATATGCTAAATTCGTATTTACATTTATTCCTAACCTGGAGGCGTTTGCTCTTTGGGAAGTGAGGACGATTCTGAAAAGACAGATAGGTACCTCCCCATGCTGTCAGCCACTTAAAAAGATCGCAACCGGAAACTAAGAGGATGTGTAGGTCAGATCCAAAATAAAATAACATAAAAATGATTGTTTTTCTAAGCATCGAGTAAATTTTAGCATAGACTTTCATTCAAAAATATTTCTTGTCCCTTTCAATGTCATACTTTAGGACACTTAAGCGATTTGGCAAATCGATTCCCTTTTTAGTTCCCATGTTCACCGGGGTCTGAATGATGACATGGGAAGTCACTGATTTCCCCTCTTTCATCAGCCGCCTCCTGGTGCTGGGAGTTACTCTGCCCTAGAACGCCTGCTAACTGCTGAGCCTCAGGGAGAACGTGGCAGGAAGGAGGGGTGGTGGTTTGGTGACCGGGTTCTGCAGTGAGCTGAGAGCCCGCCACGCGCAGCCAGGCCCTCCCAGGCTTTCAGAAGAGGAAGATTGTGACCTGGTCCTCCATGAGGGCCGCGCAGAAACCCTCCGGGGAAATCAGCTATTACGGTGTCAAAACCTGGACCCCAAGTTTGCTCATCCTGACTGCAGGGGTAGAGTACGGATGGAACCCCCTGTGTTTAAAGCCCCAGGGAGGAAACTGACATGCGGGTAGGGCAGAGAATCACTGGAGTGGGACACTGGTCAAAAGCAGAGTGTGAAACACCGCTTCCAGCTGAGCAGGGGTGAGACAGGCGCGTCTGGGTAGCTGAGGATGCTCCATGGATGGCACATCTGCTGTTTTCCCTTCCCAGCCGTTACTCAGGGGCCCCATCGTCCTCACCGTCCCTCTGCCTCAGAGCAATGAGTGTGGCACGCCTCACAGAGGGGGTGAAGACAACAGGCCTGCCCCCGCCCTCTTGCAGGGCAGGGTGCCTGGCACACAGTAGGCCATCCACTGTCCTGTCTCCAAAAAGAGGCGCATTCAACTCAGACCTTGAGTCCAGGCCCATCCTGGCCCGAATGCGCTTTCTTCCCGGCTCATGTCCATCTCCCCATTTCTTCTATGAGATGGCTTTGGCCACCTAACGGTTTTTTCAAGTTGACCTGGAGGGGAGGTGGGATTGTCCCAGGAGGAGGATGCAGGAAGCGCCAGGGCAGGGCAGGATGCTGAAGGTGAGTAGCGGGCTTCGAGGCCTCCCCAGGGCACCCGGACAGACTTGCTTTCAGGAGCCACTGTCCCCGACCCCACCCCACCCCACCCCGGAGCTGCCGCCTGCTGTTCGCGGGCGGGGCGTCCTAAGCGCTTATTTCTCTTTTCGCCGACAGGCAAGAAAAACTCGATCCTCCTGCAAAAGTTCCAGAAGGATCTTAACACTGGTGTTTTCAACAACCAGGAGAACGAGATCCTGAAGCAGATCGTGAAACACGACCGGGAGATGGTGCAGGCCATCGCGGCCCCGCCCGGCGCCCCGCAGACGCCGGCCGCCCCGAACGCCGCGCCGGGCCCCCGCCCGCGGACCCAGTCGCCGCCCGCGCTGCCCGCGGCGCCGCGCCGGCCCCCTAGCGGCCCGCACTCGCCCTCGCCGGGGCCCGGCGCCGCGCCCTCGCCCTGCTCCTTCTCCGCGGCCGCCTGCAGCCCGCCCGGCCCGAGCCCGCGGGCCGCCCGGACCTTCCACTACGCCTCCCCGACGGCGTCCCAGCTGTCCCTGGCGCCCCCGCCCGGCCCGGGCCCGCAGCCCCCGCCGGCGGCGGCGCAGCACCCCCCGCAGCAGCCGCCCCCGCAGCCCCGGGCCGAGGTGCACCGGAGCACGCAGGCCCTGCACAACGCCAGCCTGAGCCGCGAGGTGCGGCCGCTCTCCGCCTCGCAGCCCTCGCTGCCCCACGAGGCGTCCACCCCGACCTCCAGACCGCACCCCGCCCTGGGCGAGGCCCTGGCCTCCCTCCCCCAGCCCGCGCCGCCCGCGGGCAGCCTGCAGCAGCAGGCGGCGGGGGGCCGGGGCTCCGTGCCCGCGAGGGTCGCCCTGTTCCGGCAGATGTCGTCCGGGGCCATCCCGCCGCCCCGGGGGGTGCCCCCCGCGCCCCCGCCGCCGCCGCCGCCGCCCGCCGCCCCGCTCCCCAAAGAGCCCTCCTCCGTCTTAAAAACAGACCCAGAGGCCGAGAAGCCACGGTTTTCTTCAAATTTATGATCCCTGCCGACGACGACCGACGGCTCGCACAGACTCCGAATCCACCACCACCACCACCACCGAGGACATCATTCTCAGATCTTATTTTATTCTATCTCCCGACACCCCCCTATAAGCCCATTATGAAGAGATATTTTAGAAAGCTATGGCCTACACGCAAAATGTAAAATTATATATATATATAAATATATATATACATATACTATGAAATATATATATCTAAAATCCCAAGAGAAACTCAAAGACTTGTTTAGCATTCAGTGTTATATATATATATGTCTTCCTTGCTTTAAATCATTAAAAAAAAAAGGATTTAAAATGTTGTTGTAAGATTATTTATTTTTTAACCTGCTCTTTTCCTGGATTCCTTGGATACATGTATTTCTCTATTTTAGGAAGAGTTCTCGGGTGCGAGGCAAACTAAACCCTGATTTTTAAAAGGCAAAGCTCAAAAGAGCTCCTGAATGGCACCAATCAGCACCTCCTTCATTAGCTGTGTCTCTGCATCTAAATCGCGAATCAGTCGCTGTGGAGGGGGCAACGGCAGATCCCTGTTTTGTAGATCTAAATTGTCATCCGGTGCTTTCCATCTCGACTGAGGCTGAAGAGCAGTTCTCTATGCTTGGCCACAGTGGGAGACGAGCAGCCAGTGTTAGGAATATCTCTCACCTCATCCATGTTCATTGTTCATTCAGAGAGCGAGGGGGTATTTCTCTTCCTGCGGTATTGGACTTTTACCAAGACTCAATCCGTGTTCGTTGTAAATAATCTTTTCCAGCCCCGATGAAACATAGCTGTTCTGTGCTGAATGAAGGTTAAAGTCATCACTTAAGAATTTAGTTTCATTGTTTCACTTCAAAATCTAGAGTTTTAAATTTTTACAAAACCGAATTGTGACAGCTATTCAATTGTAAATGCAATGGCTTGAAACCTACAATGTTATTTTAACCTGCAATGTTTGATGCAAAAATTGTATGCTCGATTCTACAAATCGCTTGTATTACACCAAGAACCATCACTTTTTTTCCTTCTTGCCATAATCAAGCATTGGAGAATATCCCTGCATGCTTCTTTTTTTTGGGGGGGTGGGGGGTGGAGGCGGGAAGGGGAGGGAATATGTTAAAAGCAGTCATCATAGGGAAAGGCTTACAGCATTTCTCATTTCTGAAAAAAATATACCAATTTTATTAACTGTCTATCTTAAAATTCCTATAAGTTTGACTCGGATGGAACTCTATCTTAAGACTAGAAGTGAGGTTTCCGCTTTCTTTCAATATGATTACTATTGTTGTTATTATTTAAATAATGACTTGTAAATCACAGCTTGATTTGGAGTTGCCCGTGTGTTCTGTCTTCTCTGTGGTTGGTAACTTATGGTGGTGTTGACTTAAGAAAGAAATGCTCATGGCAGCATCATGTCTGCTGGGAACACACGCTTTGCTCTATGTATATTGTAACTGAGTGGTTTGGAAATCTTCAGGCATACGGCGTGAACGTGAGCCTTGGATAGGAAGTGTGTTGCTTTTTAAGAGTGCTGAGAAAAGTTTCGACATGGTGACCGACAGCAGGTGGAACTGTATGTGAGCATTGTTTGTTTACTTGTCTGTTTCCTTAACTCTTTCAATGAGCACCTTCTCCCTCTGAAGGGAGTCCCTTAGTCATGATTTGTGCCTAATGTATCCCAGGAACGTGGCGGGTGACTGGAACACAATTGGAGGATCCCCGGTTACCAACTTCGGTAAATAACCCAACTTGAGAGAGTGGCCTAGCGTGGAGGTCTTCAGCATTTTTGACCCTGGTGACACTTGGAAGAATGTAAGCAAGATCCCACACTCAATGGGGAGGGCCCCCAGACAGACTTGAAGACGGAAAACAAAACAAAAGCAAAAACTCGAACATGGATATCCAGGCTGCCTGTTATGCCTTTTGTGGGGAAAATATCTATAATACCAAAATAAGACATGGTGTTTAACTTCTGACAGATCACAGCTCGTGTGGACCAACAGTGCTAGTCAATGTAATGTTGTCAGTACCATGCTGGTGGCAGGAGGGCATGTCAGGAGTGGTGTAAGACAGGGGTTGTTCGGTCTACCTAGATCCTATGGGAAAGCTGCAAGACCATTTACATATCAGTACAAACCTCCTTTATTTTTTAAAAGATGGAGAGTTAATGTCAACTTAATAAGGTCATGTATGGATCCTTTAAACTATTAAAGGTTTACATTTGATAGGACAAATGGGTTTGGTAGTGAAATATTTTTATACAATAGATACATTTTTGGCCTTTTATTTCTAGGACTATTGGGAAATGTGAGCAGGGTTGAATTGTATGTTCTTTCCGTGCAACCAGAACATTTTTATTCTCTTTGTAACAGAATGGACGAAGAGCTAAGGCTTGTATGTTGAACTAACAGTGGTGCAGGGTGAATTTTTTGCATCTATGTATGAATCTATATACTTGGGTGAAGAAGAAAAAATGACTCACATTCCTGTAACGTAAAAGCCAATTGCTAGTTGACAAGTGACCTCTTTTCTCTGTACCTAGGTAAGCCCATGAGCATGGAGTTTTAATCTGTACAGAAAGAAATGTATTATTGAAAAGATTGGTCTTTCTGCTGCTGGGGAAATAGTAGATAGCTGATTTTTCCAACAACTGTATGATCAGGGACGCGGTAGAGTATTTCTTTTGTCTTTGCTCAAAGCCATACAAATATAAATATATAAAGATTATTAATAAATTTACCAAAATAAACTAAAATCATGAATATTTTATTTTATCAACATAACCCAACCTTTAGTTTATTACTGAGTACAGATTTGAGTCTGTCTTTCTATCTTTGCATTTTCAGGTTTCCAAGAGGGTTTATACATGATAATGATAAAATTAATTATAAATATTCTGTAAGGGCAGAAAGGAATTGAAACAGAACATAAGCTTTCAGCTAGTTCTCTATTTCCCCTCTTCTGTATAGTACACATTGAGTTTTTTCTTTGTTTAATTCTTTTCTCTGTCATTCCTTAGCATATGGTTGTCCAACTTCAATACACAGACATTTCTCTGGTATTATTGGATGTAGGTATTAGAGATAATTAGAAATAAAGCCTGTAATTTATATATACACACACCTATTTTATGGTAGTCTTTGGCCTCATAAAGGCTTTGCATAAGGCTAGAACCTCCCGCCGAAACCGGTTTGGCTCAGTGGATAGAGTGTTGACCTGCAGACTGAAAGGTCCTAGGTTTGATTCCGGTCAAGAGCATGTGCCTTGGTTGCAGGCACATCCCAAGTAGGGGGTGTACAAGAGGCAGCTGATCCATGTTTCTCTCTCATCGATGTTTCTAGCCCTCTATCTCTCTCCCTTCCTCTCTGTGAAAAATCAATAAGATATATTTTTTAAAAGACTATAACTTCCCTACACAAGTAGATTTGGAATGAGATCTGAAAGCTGGAGACAGAGTTTATTACAGTGAGTGAAGGTGTCCTGAAAACTGTAAGATAAATGGCAGGGCAGGAGTATTCATCAGAGAAACAGCCTGCCCCAGGCCTCGGTGACCACTCAGTAGGTGAGTGATCCCTCATGGACGCTGGCTTGTTTGTAAATGGCTCTGCCGCCATTTAGGGACCGAAGTGAGCAGAACCTCTGCAGGACACTGCACAGCTCCATCAGGTCGCCAGAGATACTCCTGAAGGTCTTGGGTGATTTAGACAATGTGACGTGTTTTGCATTTCAGGCATGTGATTTCAAAGCCTGAGCTATTTACACTTCCAAGTACCAGCATCCCTATGACCTTTCAGACTTACCTGTAAAGTCTCCATGTCTTCCTTTCCAATGTAAGTAGTGATGGTTGTCAATTGCACTCTGCTGCTGTTTCTGTGGACCTCACTGTCATCGTTTATGACATTGAGCTGTTTGAACAAGATCACTCCCCCTTGGACCTCTGTCCTCTAGAGAAATGTTTCCCAAACTTCTCTCGTGATGAGAATCACCTGGTGGAGTTGTTAAAATAGATTCCTGAATCCCAACTAAGAAGCGCTAAACTAGAATTTTTGGGAACATATAGGTAAAATTGTAAGCTCAGAACACTAGTTAAGTATACAATTTTACCTATATGTTCCCAAAAATTCTAATTTAGCACTTCTTAGTTGGGATTCAGGAATCTGTATTTTAACAACTCCACCAGGTGATTCTCATCATGAGAGAAGTTTGGGAAACACTGCTCTAGAACAGTGGTTCTCAACCTTCCTAATGCCGCAATCCTTTAATACAGTTCCTCATGTTGTGATGACCCCCAGCCATAAAATTATTTTTGTTGCTACTTCGTAACTGTAATAATGTTGCTACTGATAATGAACCATAATGGTCTTAGGCTCTACAATAGCGGTTCTCAAGCTGTGGGTCGTCATGACCCATAGGTTGAGAACCGCTAGCAGGGTCGCCTAAGACCATCGGAAAACACAGATATTTTTTTAAAATATATTTTATTGATTTTTTTTACAAAGAGGAAGGGTGAGAGAGAGTTAGAAACATCAATGAGAGAGAAACATCGATTAGCTGCCTCCTGCACACTCCCTACTAAGGATGTGCCCACAACCAAGGTACATGCCCTTGACCGGATTTGAACCTGGGACCTTTCAGTCTGCAGGCTGATGCTCTATCCACTGAGCCAAACTGGTTTCAGCAAAACACAGATATTTACAATATGATTCATTACAGTAGCAAAATTACAGTTATGGAGTGGCAACGAAAATAATTTTATGGTTGGAGGTCACCACAACATGAGGAACTGTATTAAAGGGTCGAGGCATTAGGAAGGTTGAGAACCACTGCTCTAGAACATGTGCCATGAAACACACACGTGGTCCTTTTGTTCAAATGCACTCCACCT
The DNA here is from genome assembly GCA_963924515.1 of Vespertilio murinus. Lineage (NCBI taxonomy): Eukaryota > Metazoa > Chordata > Mammalia > Chiroptera > Vespertilionidae > Vespertilio > Vespertilio murinus. The sequence goes on from OZ004705.1 coordinate 8,072,277, forward strand.
AGCAAAGATTCTACACGTGTTCTGCCTATTTGAGAAATTACTTCTGCCCTTTAAATACAAAAGAAAATCCGGATGCTGTGCATCAATAGCTATTGTGAGTCCTAAAAGAAATGGTAAAACTTGAAGCAAGTGAGACTGGCTGCAGGCACTGAATCACCAGCTCAGTTCTATAATTTCATTCAATAATGTCCATTTTCCAGGAAAACAGAAAGGAGCAAGGACGGTTTCCTGTTGTATTCAGGGTCAAGTGTACCTGCTACCGGCACTTGAAAGCAGTGACTTTCTAAAGCAATGTTAATCCTTTTACAAAATGGCATCTGTATTTGGTAAACTGGACAGCCCTGAAGTCCGTCAGGAAGAGAGCCACTGCTTTGAAAAGAGAACGGGAGAAAATACAAATTCCCTTGCCTAGATCCTTAGGAGCAAACCTGCTGGAGGACCCGCATTCCTCCCCGCCAGTTTGGAGTTTTTGACTGAAGGCCACGTTCCTTCCTTCTCCGGGAGCAGGTGACATTTCCATTAGCCTTTGTCATTTTGTTCATCATTTCAGTTAGAGCTCTAGGGTTTGAAACATATGAACTTCTCTAGCTAGGGAAGAATTAATGACATAGTCACAAATTTGTTGCCGGAAAAAGACATTTTTATCATAATTGTTTAGAAGAGATCATTCGTGATTTTTTAAATGCTTTTCAAAGCAATAGGACTACCCTCTCAGTTATATTAAAAAGGTCCAATTCTGAGTTTCTCAAAGTAGGATATTCTGGTATCTGACATGATAAATATTTCATTTGAGAACTATTAAATAGTACTTAATAAGTAATAGGTTTGAATACATTATATAGAACCCAGTATTCATACATCTTCACACCAAGAATCAGATACATATTGAATATATTGGCTTGTAAACAAACACAGAAAGATTCAAGTGATCACTCTCCTCACAGAAATTGTCTTACAATGCTAAACACACATCCCAAAGACACTTACATGAATAAAAATCTCTTTGTTTTTAATATATTTTTTATTGATTTTAGAGAGGAAGGGAGAGGGATAGAGAGAAACATCAATGATAAGAGAGAATCATTGATTGGCTGCCTCCTGCACACCCCCTACTGGGGATTGAGCCCACAACCCAGGCATGTGCCCTTGGCTGGAATCAAACCTGGGACCCTTCAATCTGCAGGCCAATGCTCTATCAGCTGAGCCAAACCAGCTAGTTTCAAAATCTGTTTGATTATCCAACTCAGAGTAGCCTGTAAGATCTGAAGCAAGTTGAATTGAATATTCTCAAATGTGGTTTCTCACTACCTGTAAGAGTAAGTCCTATTTGGGAGTTAACCAAAAGTCATTGGAAGCTCTATTAATACAATAAATAATCTAGTTTGGCATCACTGTTTGCAGTCACAAACCAAATGTGGGTATTTCTATTTGTGGCCCATGATTGTCTCTGAAGGTCTGTTAGACATAGTCTGAGAGCCTTTAGATGTGGATAGCTTCTCAACAACTCAAACACTAAACATTCTAAATATCTGCAATATTTACCTATAAAGATCTCATATCTACCCAGCTGGTGTGGCTCAGTGATTGAGCATTGACCTATGAATCAGGAGGTCAGGGTTTGATTTCTGTTCAGGGGACATGCCCAGCTTGCCGGCTCAATCCCTGTGTGGGGCATGCAGCAAGCAGCCGATCAACAATATTCTCTCTCATCATTGATGTTTTTATCTCTCTCTCTCTCCCTTCCTCTCTGAAATCAACAAAAACATATTTTGAAAAAATCTAATAACTCTATAGCTTTATACCTACCTGTTTTTTACACGCACAGAATAATGATCAAACACATTGAGTTGGGCTTCTTTTGCATAGTTATTTTCAAAGGGATGATGATTTACTTTACAACACATCCTGTATTTCTATGAAGAAATGATACTGACAGCCAATCTAAAGTAACCCCTGCCCTTATCCCAGCACAACATACTTCTCAAAGTGCATGTTTCTGTGATGGCAAAAAATAGCAAGGTTTGGTGCAAGAAAAGTTGAGACATTTCTAAAAGTGTTTTACCCTCCCCCCAAATTATGAAATATTTGACAGGCTGATGCTATATAAGAAAACCATGAAAAGTGGCTATATTTATTTATTTTACATGAAAACCAGCAAAATCTAGGGATTAGCCACCAGCCCAAGCAAAGTCACTTCATATCTCAGTTCTTAATGATCTAGTCTCACCTCTTATACATAAACACAATTCCACACGTCTACCTCCGCACCTGACCAGGAATTGCTTCAGCATCCACATGGCTACAGCCTGGTCCTCACAGGGAAGCCACCTTTGCTGACATTGCATGTAGAGAGAGAAGGTGACATCGAAGGAGATCAAACACATATCTGAGAGGGCTTCCAGTATTCACTTCCATAGTGAAGGTGCCACAGCATTAGACCTAAAGAACAAGGGAGAATCTGACATTGAAACGTTTATGAAAATTTACTTCCAGAAAATAATGGATATAGAATTCCATTTATTGTGGAGGGGGCTGATGTTTGTCATCATGTTGTACCCCCTTCTCCTTACTTTCCTTATGGCACATTTTCATAGATTTCTCAGTCTCTTTAAAGATGTTTGTCATGGACATTTTTTTACCAGTGTACTTAATAATCTCTTTGCTATGACAAATCCTGTTGAGTAAGCCTGTGCTTTTGTTTATAATGGAGCTAAAAATATATGCCTTAAGCAAAGATATGCATTTCCAATGAAGCCATAAAATCTTCTTTAATTGCAATTTAAAAAGTGAGGTGGGATTAGTTTACAGTGTCTGTGGGAATGAGAAGATAAAAGGAGAAGCCTTAGGTTATAAAAACTCCAGTTTCAATGGATTAGAAATATAGGCACTCTTGGGATAGAGGGGAGGTTTCGAAAAGTCATTCAAAGACATTTTTAGGCCTTCATTTTTAGAGCAAATCTTACCTTTCTGACCTGGGAGCTATTAACAATAGCACCAATATCAAAGCTGGGCCCTTTGCTTCAAAAAGAATGTGACTAGTTTGGAGAGGGGAAGGTGTGGATTGTATTGAGATTGTGAAAAGACCAGAAAATGTGGCCTATTCAGGAATAAGAAACAAGCAAAGGCAGCTTTTCAAACTAGGGAGAAGCAAACCTTCTCCCAGACAAAGGATGGCTCAGCAGGAGGGGGATCTGGCTCTCAGGACCTGAGTGGGGCGGCCTTGCTACTCCAGGGCACCCTCAGCAGGAACATCATCAATGTTTCTCAGAACTTAACCCGCAGAGCCCCACTGATGTCAAGTACACTCATACCAGCGAAGTTATGTGTCTGCTTGCGTACTTACAGCAGCAGCATTCTTTAGGTAAAGAGTTCCAACCAGCAGACAACAGTCCCTTCAGACTGTGGGTTGACATGGGGGAAATGAGAATTTTTAAAAAATCTGATATCATTGTGTACTAGTATTTATACATGTATCTTATTTTACAATAAATGCCTTTTGTTAGATCTCATTCATATTACATAAAAGACATGATAGGTATTCATTTATTTTTGTTTTAAATGTTAGGCTATCAGGTCTTGGCTGGGTAGTTCAGTTGGCCAGGGCACATACAGGAAGCAACCAATGAATTCATAAATAAGTGGAACAAGAAATCATTCTCTCTCTCTCTCTCTCTCTCTCTCTCTCTCTCTCTCTCCCCCACCCTTCCCCTCTCTCTTTCTCAAATCAATAAATAAAAACTTTAAAAAATGTTATCAATGACTTATCATTTCAGGAGAGTAAATGGGGCTAGTATAAGATATTAGGCATAAAAAAGGGCATGAAAAGGGTTAACAACCGTTGTCCTAAATGCTGATGTGAACCGGGATCCGTGCTGCATGGGTCACGGTCTTACGCTGAGCAGACACTCCAGTTTGTAGATCACAGTGCCTTTACAACAGAACGCAAGCATGCGGAGACAGGAAGAAGAAAAGGGCGTGGGAAGAGGCAGCACCAAGGAATACTTACCAAATTCATTAAGAAACAGTTTAGCTTTATAAAATTTGAAATGCAGCCTATGGCAATTAAAAATAACCTAAGAGTAAAATGAAGGTGGATCATAGTTTGCAGTAATTAATTAATTACTTGGCCTTGCAGACTGCCCAGTAGTAACTGATTCGTTGAGCAGCCGGAGAGTCAGATGGATAGTGATGTCTAAAGATGCTTATTGGCCCTTTCTCCCCTATTTCCCCAATGTGGCCTGGAATGTATGTTGTTTATTCTCGTTGTGTCCATTTTATTTTGTTATACATGTTACCTTAGAGGTTCAAGCAGATTAAGGCATTATTAGTTCGACATATAATTTAGATGACCCATTTAGTCAATCAATTCATTCCTCAAGCACCTATGGGGAATAAGTAAATGTTCTAGATGATATAGTTGTGGGTGTGAACAAGATGGAACACATGCCTTCAAGACACTTATATCCCTCTAGGAAGATAATAGATATTAGACACATGATAGATAATAGATGCATAAACAAACAAACAAACAAACAAATAAAAACAAAATGGCGCAGATAGTGAAAAAAAATATTTTGAGGAATCCAATGGAGAAAAGGGAATGTCAAGAACAGGGATTGGGGAGCATTTGCTATTTTAAGGATCATGAGCAGGAAGGGTTTCAGTAAGTTCATTTTTAAACAACTAGAGGCTCAGTGCATGAAATTTGTGCATGGGTAAGGTCCCTAGGCCTGGCCTGCAATCAGGGCCAATCTTCCCTGCCCCCTGCTGCTGACACTGGTCCCCTTCTGTGTGTGGGGTGACCAGTGGGGTGACTGGGGCCCTGCTTGCTCATACCCACCTTTGCCTGACGCCACTGCATCTGCCACCACCACCTCCAGTTCTTTATATCCCATTGGTTGATCAAAGCCTACTGACTTGGGAGAAGGAATCAGAGGTTGGCTGTTCCTGCCTGCTTGCCAGCCCTGCTCCTCACTGCTGGTCACCCTCTATGTATGGGGTGAATGGCCAGGCGATCGGGGCCTACAGGCTGGGGACAGCTCCTGCATTGAGCATCTGCCCTCTGGTGGTCAGTGCACATCATAATGACTGGTTGTTCTGCAGACTGGTCAATTTGCATTATATATATATATATATATATATATATATATATATATATATATAATGGATATATATATATATATATATATATCCAAAAAGTATAACAAGGTGTCCTCCTGAGCCTTGCTGCTTAGAGTGTCTGCACCTGCAGAATCCAAATCACCTCCAAGGGTATGAGTAATGCAGAATCCTGAACTTGTAAGGTCCCAAGACCCCCAGTGAGTCCGAGGGAGGGGGCGACGACCCCATGTCAAACGCCGAGACTGAAACTTGATGCAAAAAGCATGAGGATTTATTACAAGCGCAGCGCAGGGGCTTCTCAAGCAGCCAGCATCAGTGCTGGCTGGCTGAGAGCCCCGAGTAACTGCAGAATATGAGTTTATATAGGCAAAGACCATACGCAGGTGGGGTTACACATGGAGGGGGGAGAAGGAAACAAGGAAATCACCACACGCAGGTGGGCTCGTTAATTACATGTTTTATGACAGGGTCTATGCTTAGTCAACAGTCCCCATTGTCTCTCCCCTTCCCATTCCTCTGGGCAAGTCCTCAGGGTAGGGAGTTTCTGGGGACTTATTTCATTCTTGCCTAATCTTCAACCATAAAGAACTGACCTCCTCCCTGTCTAATCTTTAACCGTAAAGGTCACATCCTGGAACAGGCAGTGGGGAAGGTCTATTCCTCCATCTTGGGGTCCTACAAACTCTACACTACATACTCTGGCAATATACCCATTTTAACAGGATTGCTAAGTAATTCTTATGTAAGTTAATTTGTGAGAAGGATGTAGAGTGCTAGTAAAGCCCTAGGAGACTTCAATAAATTTTAGGGGCATTTTAGGTAACTTTCAGGTGTAAGGACATTTCTGGGATGCCAAGTCGATATTGGACATCATAGCATGAGTGTCAAAGAGAAGCATAATTGGACGCTTGTGAAAACCAGTCAGACTGATTATATTCAGATGACTCCAGTAAGGGGTGAGAGACTCAGTGTAGACTAAGCTCAAATCCACTGGGGAGGTTGGGAGGGTGTTTAAATAGGGGGCGTGCTAGAGAAAGTACTAGAGTGTTTGGTCAATGTGATTAGGACATATGGATTAGCATTTATCTGGTGGAGAAACCACATTTTCATAGCTTTAGGAAGGAGGTAGTTTTCCATATTGGAGCAAAGTGTCCACCAGAGTTAGACTCAGTCCCCCTCATAGGGATTAGAAGACAGAGATTCTCTCTGGATGTTTGCATTTCAAAGACATGGCTCCCAGGTCCCTGAGATGCTTCTGAGAGTGCAAGCTCTTCATCTCAAAGAAGACATAAAGAATTTATAACTGCATTTAAAAAAAAAATAGCTAACCTAAGAAAAGTGAGATTGGAGATTTGGGGGGGGGGGGTTGTGTCATGTTTTTCCAGTAACAAATAATACTTTAGGAATACTGAGTTTTCTCAGGCAAGGCTTTTGAGGGCCTAGTACCATCCTAGGGTAATAGTGTTGGACTGATAGTGGCTATGTTAGAGTTTGGTCGAGTCTCTTATCCATTCATGCTGAGAATTTTGAAGTTCTTATGAACTTGAACTTGATGACAAACCTCCCATTAGTAATTTACCTTGTACCATCCCTAGACTTACTCTCAGTCGTCAGCCTTTCCTAGCCTGCCTCCTGGCACTTCCTACTTCGAAATGGAGGCAGGCTTAATATGTGTTAGGTGTTAGCAGTTTTTTACTGGGGATGAATCTTGATGTCCTAGCCAGCAATGCTCCTTACTCTCACATCAGTCCAATATTTCTATCGCTTTTTGTAACATTTTTAAAAAGCTAACAGTAATAAGATGACATTGTCAAAATAATGAATTTGGTCAATGTTTTATAAATGGGCTTCTATCCATCGACTCTGTCTACACGTCTGCAGTGCTTAGAAAACCTGGCTAACAATCTGGCTCTCCCACTCACCAGGTAATCATGGTGGAGTTACATAATCTTGTGTTTCAGTGTCCACGAGCCTACTCTTAATATATAATTTGTATCAGTTAATAATTAACATCAATTAACAAATATACCCTGAAGCCTTATGCATTGGAGGAGGCAAAGCCCCAGATAAGATGTCATGCATGACACACTTGAGGATAAACATTATTATAGCCATGCCCCTTCAACGTAAGAATCTTCAGGACTGGAATAATCACTATGTAGATGTAGTTGATAATGACTAAAACATTGCATGTGCAGGCACACATAGGTTTGGTTACACATATGGAGCCTTGTTTTTATGACTTTTAGGAAGAGGCCGGTTTCTGAACACACACACACACACACACACACACAGGTGTGTGTGCAGGCAGGTTTTCCTCTGAAGTACAGAACTATTGAAGCGCCCAGTGACTGTGATGTTCTGAGAGTAGTGCGACTGTGGAGCTGAACCTCTGTAAGTATCTAAGTCCTGTTGAACTCCACGGGCATAAAGCAGGCATCCTGCTTCTAACGGCTCGACCTTCTGCCTTGCCCTTTTCTTTCTCCTCAGGCTTCTTGCTGAAAAGCAAGATTGTGAGAGGAGATATAGGGCCATTTCTTAGAGCTGATGCTTTAAAACCACCTTCTACAATTACAATGTCTTAATATCTTCGGGGCTTGTAGGTTCATCTAGATTCAGTTCTCAGAACTTGACTCCCAGCAGGATCTGAGATCTAAACTTCTCACTATTACTTTGTGATTTATAGATGAAAAAATGAATCAGAAAAAACCACCCACCTCAGTTCAGGGGAAGTCAGTGCCACTGTGGTGAACATTATTGTTTGAGATATGTAGGCAGGTGGTAAAGTATGGGACTAAAATCATCAAAGAACTGTGGAGTTTGAAAATTGAAGCTTCCAGGAGTTTAAGCAGATGCTTGGTCCAGAAATGTTTACTTTTATTTTGGGGGAAGGTTTAACTATTTTTTTGGGGGGAGGGATCTTTTTTATGGCAGGAAATTTGCCTTTAAATTTACTTTTATTTTAACATTAAATTTAGTTACCTCATTATATAGGTTATCTAATAAGGAGAGGTTCATGTTATTTTTTTAAGGAAGATAATTTACTATATACACACACCAATCTTAATACTGTATGACCTATTTTTGTCTTAAAACAAGATGGTTCTGTAGTTTACCAGTTTAGCTTAACCTAAAGTCTGTAGACACAAATTCTTCTCCTGGCACTTCCTACTTCGAAATGGAGGCAGGCTTAATATGTGTTAGGTGTTGCCAGTTTTTTACTGGGGATGAATCTTGATGTCCTAGCCAGCAATGCTCCTTACTCTCACATCAGTCCAATAGTGGGCATAACGTGAAAAGCTTACACGTTTCCAATGCTCTTAACATACCTGATTCTTCTAGATTCTGGCGTCTTATTAACACCAAAGTCCTTTCTTTTAGCGAGCTTCTCACTTCAGTGACAGGTTCCTTCCTATCCTACAACTTAGGTTTTAGTGTAGTTACGTTAAAAGTTAATTCATCCTTTGAATTCATAAAAGCAAATAATCTTCAACTACCCTTCTTATTATTATTTCTTTTTTAAACAATCCTTCAGTCCTTTACCAAGAATAATATATAAGCTGAAAACTTCGTGTGAGTCATTAGCTCTTTAATACCTCCAAAGGTATTTGACTGGAGGCAAGAGATTTTATAGAGACAATATTAGATTGAGGAAAAGCTTAATTAGGACCCTAAAAACTATCAAACTTCACTGATGGGCAAAAGCCACCGATGGCATTTTAGTAGAAAACTAATGCGATGTACTTCTGGATAGCATTTTAAAGGATAGATTAGATGTCAGGGGATGGAATCTTCCAGAAATGTTAAGATTTGGGTAGAGCTGCCAAAATGTAGTTCAGGTTTCAGTCTGACCTTCAAATAGGGTGGTAATTTATACAGAGAAGAAGGTGATCTGTACAAATCACACATCCTAAAAGGTGAGGCCTAGTGTCAGCCATAAAGGAGATACTCAACAGTTGAACAAATGAATGAATCAAGTATAACCTTCTTAATTCCCCTAATGAAGACAAGAACACTAAATCATTTGGTATCTCCATTAGTTGATCATCTCTCTTAAATAATAATAGGAAATATTGCCATTGAGGCTATCGGCTATGAAGCCAAAATTCTTTGAGCTAGAGTACCTGATTATATATTGCTAAAAAATTTTGACAACACGATTTAGCTTCCAAAAAATTGTATCTGAATCAACAGGCAAAGCTGAGGATAAGTGTTTTGCAAATGACTGTCACCTGATGATCTCAATAACAACAATTGTTAAACCAGCTCACAGTAGAACAGCTTCAGTTTTGCAGCAAAGAAAACAATCATTAGCTAAATGTGTAAATGAACTCTAACATGAATAAGCAGCGATTTTTGCAAGGCTCCAAATGAGGGACATAGATAAAATGTGAGGGACAAACTTTGGTTTGCTATCCCCTCAGTAAATTCTTCAATAATTTACTCAATGAAAAGTAATTTGGCTGCCCCAAGAGGCTAGAGTTGTCAGCTTAATTCCAAGTTAGTGATTTATACTTGCTATTTCCCTATTTAATTATCTTTAAGTGGAGAAAAGTCTCTGTTCTAGAAAAGTAGGTGTGGCTAGGTCATGCAGCTCCAGCAAAACACTGAGAAAGAAGGGAATGATAAGGCCAAACAGATACATAACTTTAACAAGTTCTTTTTTATTTATTTAAATTTTATGTTTCAGTTACAGTTGACACTTAACATTATTTTGTATTACTTTCAGGTGTACAGCTTAGGGGTTAGATAATCATATACTTTACAAAGTGTTCCCCCCATATTTCAAGTACCCACTGACATCATACATAGATAGATACAGAGAATAGAATGATAAATGCCAGAGGAGAGGGGATTTAGGGGACTGGGTAAAATGGTGAAGAGATTAAGAAGTGCAAATGGATAGTTACAAAATAGTCACTAATGGGGATATAAAGTAAAGCACAGGGAATATGGTCAATAATATATATATATATATATATATATATATATATATATATATATATAAAAGGCTAAGTGATGGACCATATGTCTGTCTGACTGGCCAACTGAATGGCTGGTCCATATGATGCGCACTGGCAATTTAAAAAGAAAAGTTGACTCGCACATGTGTGATACATATAAAGCTCTCGCTGGTGCCAATCACAAGCATGTTTTAATTTTATAATACTATATTACATATACTATTTTGACACGTAATATTTTTTGCAGTAACATAATTACTGCACCAATATTTCTTCTAATTAATTTCCTTTCAATGTGCAGGAATCCATGCACCAGGCCACTAGTATTGTAATAGCATATTGTCTAAATTCTTAAAGAGACTCCAATATCTTTTATTTTAAGAAAGAGAGAGAGAGAGAGAGAGAGAGAGAGAGAGAGAGAGAGAAAGAGAGCCGAAATCGGTTTGGCTCAGTGGATAGAGCATCGGCTTGCTGACTAAGGGGTCCCGGGTTCGATTCTGGTCAAGGGCATGTACCTTGGTTGCAGGCACATCCCCAGTGGCGGGTGTGCAAGAGGCAGCTGATTGATGATTTTCTCTCATCGATGTTTCTAGCTTTTTATCCCTCTCTCTTCCTCTCTGCAAAAAATCAATAAAATATATCAAGAGAGAGAGAGAGAGAGAGAGAGAGAGAGAGACTCTAATATATTTTAAATTTATCAGATCCTGTGATACCAAGTGGTAATCCCTCAGTCCTTGAGATAACCTTACTACAAATCATTGTAACTTTTTAAAATATTTTTGTGCTTCAGGTTTATCTTAAAACACCAATTAGAAATCTATTGTCTCCTCCCTACCCCCTACAAACACACCCCACAAACTGTCTCCATTCTTTGATTATGATCCCTACATTTTTTAAAATTCTCACCTGAAAATATGCTTTCTTAATTGTTTTTTTTTTAGAGATGAGGAAGGGAGAGTAACATTGATTGGCTAGCTCCCACACATGCCTCCACTGAGGAATCAGAGGTTGGTATGGTTGCCAATGCAACTAACAATGTAATTGACAGAGGTCTGTGTCAGGAACAAGGAAATTGTTAATAGTATATTGCAATCTGACTCCAGTGCAGAGGGAAACAACCAGAAATGCTGTGTGTTGCATTAAATGTCACCTCTACTGAATCAGTAAGACTTCTTACTCTTGTTCATTAGCTTCCCCAGTGCCTAAAGCACAGGCGCTCAAAAAATACTTGACAACTGACAATCATATTGTACTAGAAAGGTTTGTCATAAATGGTTCTGTCTCAGTTGAAAATTTAGATAAACGGTAGGGAGATTTATGTTCTTAAGTATCTGCAAGACAGGTTTACTTACCTCAGGTCAAGAGGGCAGAATTATAAAATTCTGTCTAACCTTTGTTATCCTGTCATTTTGAATATCCAAGTTTTGTTTTGTTTTGTTTTTCCCTCATGGGGGACCTAAATCTTTACACTAAACTGCATAACTAGGCCCTTACCTTGTGCCCATGAAGTGTCATCTTAAAAAACAACAATGAGAACATAAGCAGGTCTTCCTCCAATAAATACTGCTCTAATTGACCACTGTTTTTTACACACACACACACACACACACACACACATACACACACACACACACACACACACACACACACACACACCCCTATGGTAGTGAGGCTTATAGTTTTAACTCTAGTCATTTTCACACAGCGCATATGAACCTGTGATGGATATTCAGCCACATTGATTACCTGCTAGCATAATAAAGGCTAGGATATGATGTTTTGTTCATTTATTGAACTAATAACAGCTTAAACCAATGTTTCAGTTAAATTCAGTCGGGTTCTTTGCAAATCATCCTCTTATTAAAACAAGCACTGCTACCCTAATTGAGGAGTCCTTTTTCCTTCATCCTCTCAGTTAGTGATTCTGTGCGACTCAGTTACAACCTAGGAATCTACATTTTTAAACAAATATTCAAGTGTAGGTGATAGACAATGCTTTGAGAAGCGACACCTTCATGAGGGAAGTACATGGAGCTGATTCCCACATACTGCCTCACTAGAATCATGCCTTTTCATTTGTAGTAAATGTTTTTAGGCTTAATCATGCTCTACAGAAAAGCTAGTAAAAAGTGTTATTGACAGCATGGCCAGTGTTATTCAGTGGTTGAGCATCTGTAAGGTCCCAAGACCCCCGGTGAGTCCGACGGAGTGGGCGACAAACCCAAGTCAAACGCCGAGACCGAAACTTGATGCAAAAAGCATGAGGTTTTAATACAAGTGCAGCACAGGGGCTTCTCAGGCAGACAGCAACAGTGCTGGCTGACTGGAGCACAGAGTAACTGCAGAACATGAGTTTATAAAGGCAAAAACCACAGGCAGGTGGGATTACACATGGAGGGGGAGGAAGGGAACAAAGAAATTCCAAGAAGGGGAGCTGGGCTTGTTAATTACATGTTTTATGACAGGGTCTATGCTTAGTCAACAGTCCCATCTGGTAATCTTGCAAGCCCCTTTGCCTCTCCCCTTCCCATTCCTCTGGGTAAGTCCTCAGGGTAGGGAGTTTCTGGGGACTGATTTCAATCTTGCCTAATCTTCAACCGTAAAGAACTGACCTCATTCCTATCTAATCTTTAACCGTAAAGGTCACATCCTGGAACAGGCAGTGGGGGAGGCCAATTCCTCAATCTTGGGGCCCTACACATCGACTTATGAACCAGTGTGGTAGCGTACCCTGAATCTCACAAAGGACACCTCAAAAAGTCAAGAGTCATTTATGAAAGGCCGATATCTACGAGGGGCAACATGCTCCAGATCTTGCAGCCCCCAAAAGCTTGCCACCTCTGGCTTATATTGGCAGAACATCACAAAGGTATTGGTTACATCTTTGGGATTGGAATGAGGAACCTGGTTTGCACAAAGCAGTTACAGAAGCGAAATTGAGCAAATTAGTTATCTATAAAGATTAAGTGGAGTTTTGGATCACTGAATCAACAGAAACACATTATCTGGGGCCACTGAGGCAATTTAGAATAATTGTGTTGTCCAGATTCCGGGACCACCGAGTCAACCCGAATGCATTATCTGTAGCTACTGAGGCAATTTAGGGTAATTGTGCTGTTCTAGTTCTGGGACCACCAAGTCAACCAAAACTCATTATCTGTAGCTACTGAGACAATTTAGGCTAATTGAGCTATCCTGGTTCCCAGAAGAATGTGCTTCGATAACCAGTGAGATCACAATCAATGGGACATTCAAACCACCATCCATGGAGTAGTCAGTCAATTGGGAAAGCATACATATAAGTTCAGAAAATCAAAATAACTTTTCTATTGTTTCTGCAAGCAAACAAGTACAGAACCCAAAACAGCAGGGTTAAGGTTAAAGTTAAAACTGCAGTTTCTACCTGAGTGATTGCTGCCATACTTCACCAGGAGGTCACAGTTTGAGTTCAGGCCACAGGCCTGAGTTGTAGGCTTGGTCCCCAGTGTGGGGCATGCAGGAGGCAGCTGATCAAGGATTCTCTCTCATCATTGATGTTTCTCTCTGTCTCTCTTCCTCTCTGAAATCAATAAAAATACATTTTTTAGAAGTGTTATTGATATTTCCAGGCTAATCCTTTAATGTTGTAATAGGCAAAAATTCTACATAATTTAAGATTTATTTCTGTGCAAACAGACACATAATTCAAAATGGTCTAGCACTCAACTTCAGATTTAAAAAACCTGTAGAAATCCCCGCCTCAAATCATGACTGGCAGTACCTTTCTGAGAAACCAATCAGGAGCCGAAAACCAGGATTACAGGCTTTATTAGGGGACAGAGACCTGCTGGGCTGTCTCACAAGGGGAGAACAGCAACCTGTGCAGAGGTGAACACACCTTTTGAGGGGAGGAATGGTAAGAAATGGGGGCTTAGTGTTCGGCACACGCTGGTTGGTGGCTTACTGTATAGTCATATAGGAAAAAGAGCTTAGGGTATTTGGCAGGTGTTGATTGGTGGTTCAAGGTATAGTCTATATAAGGTGCCTGGGTAGGCACTCAGGTATTTCCAGACCTCAGGTTACGTCATACTCTGCCCACCAGTTGGGGGAAGGGAGGATCTATCACTTTTCCTGTGGAATCATTCCACAAACCTTACATGTTGAGTATTCTTTATTTAGACATTTAAAAAATAAATCAGAAATCTTGCAGAAATACCAATTTTGCCACACCTCTAACAGTTTCTTCTCTTTTTATCCCTAAATCTCCAAATTTGCCTCTCTACTCAGGAGTGCTCCTGAAAAAAACATGTCCACTTCCTCTCTGTGCTCTTATGTGTTCTCACTTGCATTTTCTCTCTCAGCTCCCTTCATGCCAGGAGCTCCCATGGTCCTGTCTTCACTGTCGAGAGGCTTTAACCTTTTACTAAGAGTGACTCCTTTAGTCACCTCCTGATTACCTTAATCTGCTAAAGGTATGCTTCTTCATGAATGCGTGTTCCATTCTGAAGCTCTAAAAAGCGCCAATTCACGAGTCTACGATGCACAGTAAGCATATAGATAAGTGAAATCCAGGTGCAAAGGAAGCAAAAGGATCAGGGGAAACTGTGAGAGAAAAACTGAGTCAGCAAATGGTGACCCAGAACTGAGCTAATGAGGCCCCCTGTGAGTCAGAGGGCAGAGCAGTCACTAAGGGGGCGACTAGAAAATACATGGAAAGCTGGGACATTGGGAGGAACCTGAAGTGTACAATACGCTGTAAACTCAAGAGAGGGAGAGAGCAGCATGATTTTGACAAAATCTCCTAATGAGGGCAAAGTATTATTTTTTTTTTTCCAGTCCTTCGTGGACAAGGGGAAGATGGAAAGCAGAGAAAATATTTGTAAAAGAAACATACTTATTGTTATTTTTATCCATGCTTGTGGTTGGCGTTTAAGAAAATAATATTTAACTCTTCCAACCACTCTCTACGGTAATCATAGGGGTCTCTTAAATTAGCTAAACAAGAAGGCCTCGTGTAGGTGGCAAAATATTAATAAAGGAAGGAAGCAAAGGGTCTGAGACATCAAGAAGCCTAATCAAATGGGGACTGAACTGGACACAACCTGCTTCACCAGGAAGTTGCAGCATTCAGAGGCTCCCCAGGGGGCCACTGCATTGAGACCTAATCCTGTAAGCAGGCAGGAAGGATCATTGCCAGTCATTAGCCTGGATTACTGATGGAAAGATAAGACAGCTGGAGAAATTTCTCTGCTGGGCGCATGCCCAATAGAAGCCAAGCTGGCCAAGGGGAAGGTGTGGAGTGGGAGTCCAGAAGGTGACCCAGAGGCCTGTCCATCAAGGCTGGAAAAAGGGTCAGATTGGACAGAGGACAAAAGACCCGCAGGAGATCTAGGAAACGAATTGGTTAGGGGGAGGACCCTTCAGAAGCCCGGAAAGATTGGGAGGTTGACTGGTTATTTTGAAAAAGTGCCTGGTCCTTCCCAAGCCAGAGCGAATATAATCCAAGCTTAACAAGGGCTCTCCTATAGTAGGAAAATTATCCAACATGGAGAGAGAGAGAGTTTTCAGAGGATGGGCAGACACACATTCAATTTACCCCAATTATTCAGTTCACTTGCCAAAAGCTTTGGAAAGCCTGCCTTAGTGATACAGGATTTTTGGACTAGAATATTCTGTGTTCCTCTGGGTAGGATGGTTTCTGGATTCTTTGTCAAAGGATGAATCCAAGTGTGAACGAAAGCAGTCACATGCTGACATGACAAGCTCAGGGGAGGCCTGCATGACAGTCTTGCAAACTCAGAGACCTAAAGTAGCCACAAAGGATGGTCTAAAAGTAAGCTTTTTAAATATATATATATATATATATATATATATATATATATATATATATATATTTCACAGAGGAAAGAAGAGGGAGAGATAGAGAAACATCCATGATGAAAGAGAATCATGGATCAGCTGCCTCCTGCAAGTCCCCACCTGGTATGTGCTCCTGACCAGAGTACAGAACCTGGAACCCTTCAGTTCATAGGCCAACACTCTATCTGCTGAGCAAACCAGCTGAAATTAAGCTTTAACTAAAAGCAGTTATGGTGGGTAGTTATGTCCTAGGCATGTATCTTCACTGATAAGGTCAACCTTTACCTTAACAGTCTATCTGTCTTTTTGCATCTATGATAACATTCCCTTGAAGTGTCTGAGTGACTTGTAACTTCCCTTTTTCTGGACCTCTTGGGGCACAACCTAAAGTGCTGGGCTCCAGGACAGATACAACAAATTCCTTCATTATCATGTTAATTGCTCCTGTACCCACCTAAGAATGTGCCCATCATTTTACTTTTTGTCCAATCCCAGGGGTTTCCCCAACTTTGCTTTTTCCTGCCTCTCTAATCTATCACCAATAGATTTCATGTAACCCATCTATGTCCTTTCCTTTGATTGCAATGTATAAATACAAATGTAAGACGCCATTCTCTGGAGCACTATCTCAATGCGTTGATATATATCTTCCTGGCATATATCAACAGTTTTGTTCAGGTAAACTCACAAAAATTCTACACATTTCAATGTTTTTTACATTAACACATGGATGGAAGATGGTATAGCAAAGATGAAGCTTTACTGAAGAACAAGCACAGACTCCCACATGGAAAGGGAAAAGAATTTCCCAGGGAGTTCCAACTTCCATGGTTTAGAAAGGCTGCAGTTCTCGATGCCTTGATATCCCCCTCTGATTGGTCGATTGATTTGGTTGCTATAGTAACTCCTGAGGCCCTCCTCCCTCATTGTTCTCCCATTCCCTCTGAGCTTTCTTCCTCCCTCTTTATTTTGTTAATATAGTTGTGAAAGAAAAGAGCCACATGCTAACCTGATAAGCTCAGGGAAGGCCTGCATGGCAATCTTGCAAACTCAGAGACCTAAAATAACCTCAAAAGATAGTTTGAAAATTAAATATCTAACTACAAACAGGTTATAGTGGATAGATATTTCACCTGACAAAGATCATCTTAGATCTTCTTTACTGAGCGATTAGCCTACCTGCCCCTAAGATAACATATCTGTGAGATGTCTGGGTAACTTGTAACTTCCTTTTTACCCAGGACCCCTCAGGGCACAATAAGTTGCCTGGAGACATTCCTGTAAGGACCCCAAGATTGAGGAATTGGCCTCCCCCACTGCCTGTTCCAGGATGTGACCTTTAAGGTTAAAGATTAGACAGGAATGAGGTCAGTTCTTTACGGTTGAAGATTAGGCAAGAATGAAATAAGTCCCCAGAAACTCCCTACCCTGAGGACTTGCCCAGAAGAATGGGAAGGGGAGAGACAATGGGGACTGTTGACTAAGCATAGACCCTGTCATAAAACATGTAATTAACGAGCCCACCTGCTGTGTGGTGTTTATTTCCTTGTTCCCTTCTCCCCCCCCCCCATGTGTAACCCCACCTGCCTGTGGTCTTTGCCTATATAAACTCATATTCTGCAGTTACTCGGGGCTCTCAGCCAGCCAGCACTGATGCTGGCTGCTTGAGAAGCCCCTGCGCTGCGCTTGTACTAATAAAACCTCATGCTTTTTGCATCAAGTTTCGGTCTCGGCGTTTGACATGGGGTCGTCGCCCCCTCCGTCGGACTCACCGGGGGTCTTGGGACCTTACATTTGGGGGCTCGTCCGGGACTTGGGGCGACCACCCCTCAAGCGCCAAGATCGGTCTTGGAGGTAAGCAGTCTCCGGAGTTGTTCAGTGTTTGTCTTGTCCTTTGTCCGTTTTTTTTGTGTTCTCTGGAATCTGGGAGGGATAGCATCCCTCGTCTGGGACAGGGTGTCGGTACCGTAAGGAATCGGCACCTCTGGTTGAAGGGTCTTCGACCAGAAAAGCTGTCACCCTGGGGGACGCCCCAGGGACGGGTGGTGACCGTGAGGTCACTTCTGGTAGCTGGTCGGCGACGGGCACTTGCGTGTCCGGCCGGGCTGGCGTCTGGGAGGGATTTCATCCCTCGTCTGGTATCTGGGAGGGATAGCATCCCTCATCTGGTCTGGTATTCTGTATCTGTGTAAGTTCGTGTGGGCCCGGTGTCTGGTTGTATTGCTTTTTGTTCTTTGTCTCTGTCTTATATTAATGCTTTTGATTTAACCACACTTTTTCCCAGGTCAATGCCGGTCTGTAAGATAACTTCCCCTCACGGTTCCTAAGTTCGTGTGGGTCCGGTGTAATATTAGTCTTGGTTTCTTTGTCCAACATGAGTGCCATTTCTGTTTTGCTGAAACACTATAATGTTACTTGTTTATTGAAAGGGTATAAGTACAGATGTTTGTTTGATGTTCTGTTTGTCTGCTTGGGTATAATTATTTGTTCATGTAAGTGTGAATATCTGTGAGAGAAAAAAAGGAGAAAGAAAGAAAATTTGTTTAAAACTAAGTGCTCTGACGGCTAGCAAACAGCCCCAAGTGGCCACAGGGAACTCTTTCCCCAGGGGTGCTTGCTTTCTGCCAGAGGGAAAACGGCCGGCCGGCCTAACAAAAGTTCTGTGTATGTTTGTTAATTTGAAGGTATGAAGTTGTAACAATTGTGGTACAAAAAGTTAAAAGCAGATTCTTAAGTTAACTGTTTACAAGAAGGAAGCTTGTGCTGGCAAAGTCACCAAGTCTGCCCAGCAAGCTCAAAAACTAAATGAATCTTATTTCAGACACCTGCCGCCACCCAGTTATCAGTGGTGGAGGAATGGTTTCAGAACTGTTTGTCTCAATTGGTCATTTAAATTTGATGTGATTAATGATTACAGTACTTTGTAAAATCTTTAGAAAGAAAAGAAAATATTTTTGAGGACAACTAGGTCCTGGTGTATGTGTGTGAACTCTTAAGTTATGGTTTTAAATCAGTAATATTAATGGAAACACAGTCGAGCAGAAGAACTTTTCAGAACATTCAGGGACTCTGATTTCAGTGTAAAGTGAAAATGCCTCTGTGGAAGCAGCGCCTTCGCCACCTGGGACCTGCGCCGCTCCCTGTCTCCACCCTCCCGGGGTTGTTTAGAGTAGCTGGAGGGGGTGGCTGACTAGGAGGGAAATTCTTTTGTGACCCTCCTGTACCCCAATGAGACCCCCAAACTCCCGTGACTGCTTGGACACTTTTCACCGTGTTCTGTTAGGGAGTTTAAGGAGCTTAAAAGTGCAGTTAGAAATTCCCCTATTCCTCTTTTCAGGCTTATCAGAAACTGAGATCCTTATCTGTAGGAAAAATGTGGGTCTTGGGACCTTACAATTCCCTCATTGTGACTGTTATCAAGTTAATTGTCAACTGTTAATTACCTTAGAGTATCCTGTATCCATCTCTGTAAAATAAGCTCATGTCCATCATTTCACCTTTTACCCTATCCCAGAGGTACCCCCCCTTCCCTCTGTCCCACCTCTCTATTCTATCACCAATGAATTTCTTGTAACTCACCTATGTCCCTTTCCTTTGATTGCAATATATAAATATAGAAATGTAACCCACCATTCTTTGAAGCATTATCTCAATCCGTTGAGGTTCTGCTTGCCGGCATATGTCCACAGTTTGGCTCAAATAAACTCACAAAAATTCTTTACAGGTTTCAATGGTTTTTTCGTTGACATAGAACTCTAGTTACTCCCAGATCCTTTATCTTATGTAATGGTACCTTTGCCTTTCCCTTGTCTTATGGAAATGTAACCTCTGCCTCTATAGTCCTGTGGTGTTTTTTTCATGGGCCCCCAATTCTAAAAATTCCTTAAACCTGCCTATTGCACCCCTAAAAATTTCTATTTCATTAGGTTCCTTCAGACGCTGCTACAACTTTGTCTTTTCTCAACTTCTTAAATTGAGGACTCAGGAATCATAGACTGTATGGTGAGAACGTTTGGTTAAAATCTGAATTTTAACTTCTCCCAGTAAGTCAATGATATCCTTAGAACAGAGGTTGTAATGCACAGAAGTGGAGCAAATATAAAATGTTCTATTTTAAACGCAAGTGAGATGACCTTAGCTATGTTCCTATTTAGCCTTTTTCCATTTGTAGGTCAAGCATAGAAATGGTAATGAGCCTACCTCAAATAAGTATTGATTAGTTAATGTGGTATTACAAAGCTATTTAGAGAAACCTCTGAAGAGCTAAAATATAGATGTAAGAAAAATCTGAGTAGTGGTGGACAGAAGTAACATATGAATTGTGACTGTAAGATTAGGTTCCAAGTCCCAGACACTGCCATTTGAAGCTCTATATGTGTTATAGACTGAATATTTGTCTCCGTAAAATTCAAGTGTGGAAATCCTAACTCCCATGGGAAGGTGTTAGGAGGTGGGGCTTTGGAGAGGTGTTTAGGTCATGAGGGTGGAGCTCTCATGAATGGAACTTGTGCCCTTTTCAAAGAGACCCCCAGAGAGCTCTGCTGGTCTTTCCACTACATGAGGACACAGTGATGTCAGCAGCCTACAACCCAGAAGACAGCCTTCTCCAGATCCCCACCCTTCTGGCCCCCAGATCTCTGCCTTCCCAGGCTCCAGAACAGTGAGAATCCAACTTCTGTTGTTTATGAGCTAATCAGTCTTGGTAAGTTATTATAATAGCCCACATTGACTGAAATAGTATGTTAACAAATCTAAGGAACATGGCAAAAAAAAAAAAGTAAATAATACATTGCTATGACATTACTTAAGCCCTCTTGCCTAAAGAAAAAATTAAAAATAATAAACAGAATTATATATATATATATGTATTATATATAGTTAATATGTATAGATAATATAAGTACATCATAATATATTTATTACATTGATACTGAATTTTTGGACTGGAACCTGGATTCTTTTTCTTCCGGAATCGAAGGATGAATCCACGGACAAAAACTGGTATAGCAAAGGTGGAAATTTATTGAAGACCAAGTAAAGACTCCCATGTGGTGAGAGGTAAAGAGTCCCACAGAACTGATTCCCACATAGGGAGGCGGAGAGTCTCACTGGGTTCCCTTCCCCTATGGCTTATGTAGGCTGTACATACTGGTGCTAGTCCCTTGGACTGGTTACTATAGTAACTCCTGGGCCCAGAGGTGGACCCTCACAGGGACTTGTGAGGTTCTCCCCCCTTCTTCCTTACCGTTTTCCTATTCCCTTTGGGCTTTCTTCTCCTCCTTCCGGAAGAAGGACTTCCTTCTCTTTATTTTGTAAATATAGAGTTTTCTTGGCCACTTCCAGTTTCCTTGTCTAATGGAAATATACCTGTTGCTGCTTCCTTGTCCTATGGAGATAACTTCACCTGGCTTCCTGGTGTTATGGAAATGTACCTTTTCCTGGTGCTATGGAGATGGTCCAGTGTTTTTGTTCCAAGGACCCCGATTTTAAAAAATCCCTAAGCCTCCCTATTGCCTCCTAAAATTCCTGCTTCAAAACGTATATATCTTTCTCTGTATTTTTTCCATCCTAACTAATTATTTTCCAGATAAATTGCCCCTTGCCCTCTACCATTTTCTAACCTCCAGTTATCGATTTTCTTGGGAGAAAGAGCTGTGATGTATGGCTCCTATGACACTTTTCTTAAATGGCCTACATAAGGAGCTGATTGTTTAACTTCAAGGGACAGCAAAGTAACTCAGAGCATTTTTTTTAAATCTTGTTTAAATGTCTCCCACTAGCCTAGCAATTCTGTAGTGTTAAGCAGCATGCTTGGCCCACAGTATGCAGTAAAAATTTCAGTGTGGAAAAAAAGGCGTGAGTGATTTACCGAAGACACACTTCTTCTTCAACTGGGTGACCTCTCTACGTCATTTTAGGATCAGTTCGGATGTCATTTCCTCTGGGAATGCTTTATTCTTTCTTCAGATGGAGCTAAGTGTCTCTTGTATGTATGTCCATAACAATCCTTATCAGCTTGCAACATCCCACACTTTTCCCAGTATACACGCCTGTTTCCTTAGCTTTCTTTTACACTTTGAGAACAAATACTGAAACTTTTAACCTATATTTGTCCTTGGCATTCAGTAGGCTCTTTATTATTGAGTGAGTCAGCAGTGTTAGGTTTGATCCAGCAATTGAGTTGATACCCTTCCCCCCGGGGAACTGGCTTTTCAGATCATTTCACTGTGGACATTCCCTTGGCTAAAGACCACATTTCACTTGTGGTGACCACATTTCCTCCCTGGGTATGCATAAAGAAGTCTCTGCCCAGAAAAATCCCTCCAAAAGTCCTTTAAAAGCCACCAACTGCCCTCACTGGGAGCTGGAGCATCCAGGCTCAGCCATCTGGTGTGAGGATGACCAAATAAATCCGTAATCTCTCACCACTCTGGCCTGGTGCCTTCCTCCAGCAACCTAACAAGTAATTTTACATTGAATGAGTGATCAAATAAGCTGTTCGTTGAATGGGAATACTGTCAAATGTAATGGCATGTTCTACTAGGCCCAGTGCAGAAGCTGATACTCTTAGATTAAGTTAAATGTCAGTCTCTTCATGACAACGGGCAGAGAGGAGCAGGGCACATGCGCTGAGTGGGTAAGGGTAAAGATATCATGGGATGGGTCTTACTACCAGCTCTTATAAGGATGGAAGTCCTGTATCAGAATACAATGTGTGTTGGCAGGTCTTAGCTTTACATCCCTGCTTCCCTGGACACTCGGGGACTTTTGAAACCACCTCTAAATAACTAGTCTCACTTTCTCTCAGCTTCATATTTCTCCTCATTCCTGCCTTCCAAAACATCACAATGTTTTGCAATCTCTTTTCTAGGAAATGTTTTTTTGTCTTGGTCTGTCTTTAATTGCAAACATATATTATGTATGTATCAAAAGATAAACATCATAACTTGTCTATAGTTACCATCAGTACTAAGAACTTCCATTTAGCAAAGTTGTTAGGAGAAGCAAGCGGCACTATGGAGAAGAAAGTGGTGCCCAACCGCATGAGGTGTAGATGGTGTTAGAGACAGGGTATAAAAAGCAGTGCAGGCCTGGCTGGTTTGACCTGCTGACTAAAGGTTCAGGGTTCGATTCCGGTCAGGGACACATGCCCAGATTGTGGGCTCAATTCCTAGTAGAGGGCATGCAGGAGGCAGCTGATCAATGATTCTCTCTCATCATTGATGTTTCTATTTTTCTCTCTCCCTCTCCCTTCCTCTCTGAAATCAATAAAATACTTTAAAAAAAAGCAAGCATAGAGAACGACTTCTGGCAGCTATGACTAGATTCGCTGAGCATAACAGACTCTCTAGTATAGACTTACATGATGTAATTCATTCTTTCTACCATGATTGCACTAATGCAATCCATTATTGTCTCTACTCGCTGATGCCCAGCCACTGATTAACACCTGCTTCAGCCTGGCATCCCATTAGCACACATCAGTCAGTTCAGAGTTCAAGATATGGTTTAGTAATTCCTTGTGTAACTCTTTAAAAGCACCAGATTACCATTTCAAGAATTGTAATTAGGATACAACAGCAATCAACCATCAACGGTAGCAGTCATCATCGCAATTAAATTTTAAATAATTATGAATATACTAAAAGCTCTCGAAATTGAGTAAGCAGACTGGCTGGTCCTCTCCCTCCCCACCCCCCACCCCATTATGAAGCACATCAAACCTCATCATAAAAACAGACAAATGAAGTCTTTTCTGAGACAAGTACAAACAAAACCCACGAACAGAAGCAGGGCCTCCCTGTCTGGAGCTAGCTCCTAACTCTAAGAAGACTTGAGCCATTTCTCTGAGAGGTGCTTACACCTTATAAAGACCACTGTGCAGTGACCTGTGCAGTCTGATTTGTGAGGCTGTGGGATAACACTGTCACTCCTGTATTTGTTTGCTTTTTTCTCAGATATGAACAGACTAACTACTCCCTGGTAACCTTATGGCTTTATTTTTATTTTCTATTTCATGCTGTGTTTGTTTGTTTGTTTGTTTGTTTGTTTGTTTGTTTTTAGGGGAGAGGAGGGAGTAAGCCATCTGTGGAGAAAACAGCATAAACCAAACCTTGGAAGGTGACATGCTCAAAATGTGTCTAGAATCTCCTTTATTTGGACCATCGGTGTCATGTGGTAGCAGAAAGAAATACTATAGTCACCTCAGGTATCAGGCACAACTGGTGTTTTATATCAAACAGCATTAACAGACACACAGGTGCACATATTCATATCATGTCAATAACCTTAGACAGCTTTTGCAGTTGGTAGTTTCCATGGTCAAAGCTTCCTTAGAGAAGGTTCTTTGACATTAAGGAGCTTCGTTGTGTAATACATAATCGCTACCTTTTTCTGCCCTTTGCTAACTTTCACAATGAAATTAGAAAAGCCATACTTATTTCAGTTGTTGTTGTTGTTGTTTTCCCCCTTAGAAACAATGCACACCGCAGTGGAAATATGGGGGCAGAGATTGCTTTCCTCCAGGCGTGCAGCGGGCCTTGCTGTTTCCACTTCTGTTCCACGGCTCACGCTGAGATGAATATCCTGTATGAGTTTCAAAGGGAGAATACAAAACCAATTTATTTCTGTGTCACATACAGTGATTACATATAAAAGTCGGTTATCACAGCCACACTGGATAATGCGTGCATTTCAGGGATTACGTAGGGAAATTATGTGTCTGCCTCCCACCTCTCCTGGGGGAATGGGCTCCCCTCGCATGTGCTCCCCGTAGAGTTAAATTAAACTCAGTGACGTTTCCTGATGTGCATAAGTATCCACTGTGGTCCTGATTACCGCCACCACCACGTGTTCTTAGCCAACGTGAAATTACCAGGTTACATAACGGTAGTCGGCACCACTTGCTTTCACATCCTGACTTGAAAGCATGTTCTGCAAATTAAAAAAAGGTTTAAAATTTAAATTTGTCCTTTAAGCAAAGAAGATGTAGTTTTATGGTGTCTGTTTATAAATAATAGATATGTATTAGATGCTACATGCGATAATGACATTCTTAAATTGTTTATATTGTTTTTCCAAAGCCCCCATCAAGTGTAAATAATTATCATTGACTTACTGTGTGGTTAAGTAGAATTGTCTAGGATGATGAAGCTGTAGAAACCAACTTGGCTAGTCTTGGGGATAATTAAAAGAGTGATCTTTTCAGAATTTCAATTTCAGATTTTTTTTTTACTGAGGAAACCATAAAGATGCACTGTGGGGAACGTTAGGGAGGCAATGAGGCCTGCATTTCCATATGTCAGATTAGTTTTTTCCTCATGCACTTATCACCAGAAAAGACCTAGAGCTAGTTCCTTGGCTCATTCAGGGCAGAGGAGAAGACCATGAACAACTTTTCCCTATAAAGGCCCAGGGAGAATGTCATGGCCAATGGAGCTGGCCCCGGAGCGTCGTCCGTGCTCATCATGGTTCTGTAGGGCCGTTCATGTGTAATCACACAGATGGCAAATAGGCTTGTGGGAAAGAGAACCCAACCTTAAAAATGTCATGACATTGCCTTCCCACATTATACAGAACTTCTACTACCATCCATTGTAGGACTCTCTTTCACGGCCCGCGTAGAAAGAGTTCCAATTCAGGGTTCAGGTTCTGGAGAAGGGCTGCACACAAATGAAGAGACTTGAGACTTGAAGAAATTCAACTTGGCGATATGGGGGGCCAGGCGGTAGTCCAACTCTAGTGGGAGAACTACTGCTCTGGCCCTGCCATCCCCTTTTATTGAGGCTTTGGGGAAAACATCTGAGGCAACATAAACAGAAATTTACAAGCAGAAAATAACAGAAACTTACAAGGGACAAAATAAGGTGGAGGCTGCTTCAGCTTATGTCTCAACTAAAGGTTAGAACAATTAAGGTTGTTGACCAGCCTTTCTGGCTTCCTGTCAACATCTCTTTTTTAGTGAAACTGATTTGTTTTCCAGCAATCCATGCCACTCACTACATCAAAGATATATGGGAAACACATTCTGAGTGAACGTGCTTTTTATAGTGTCTTTGTCAAACTGATCCTTACATTGGTGAGCACCAGATCTCTCCAGCTGGATATCTTCAAAAATTGCTATTTTTAGAATGAGAGTGTAAAATGAGAGAATATTATTTTGAAATAATCTGTAACTGGCTTGCACATACTATGGCTCCAGATGGTACAGCTGGTACCACGTGGGGGCTTCTTATAGGTCTGAATCATCTCAAAGGCCTGCACTGCATCACACTCACCATTGCATCTTTCCTTGTGTCTGTGTGGGATGCCAATCACATGCTCCTGGCACCTCCTGGGTCCCGTTGCTCTACTACTGGTGATAATTTAGAAACTAGTTCATATCTCCATTCTATTTCCAGGTGCAGGTACTACTTCATGTGAATTGAGATTTTGTTTCCTAAAGTGACAGGTTTCGCTGATGGATAACTCAAACTTAACAAGGAGTCCCTGCCATTTCAATAGGAGTAACCTCTAATTGATGGGTCTTTTTGCGGCCCTGGCCATGGAGTTGCCAGCAGTGTCTTTGCACACATCTGCCAAGGCCTCAAGCTAGTAAGAGTTGGTCCAACATCTAGGCTTTGTAAAATAGGCTATTCATCATATTATGTGTGCTTGGTGGAAAATTATTATTAATACCGTAATATCTATAAGATTTGGAATATTATATAGACAAATCATAAAACTGAATATGTATAGGGCTGTGTAAGTTTCATATGCAGAATGGGCATGATAATCAATTTTGGAAACTAATGGGGAAAGTATTTTTCCACTTTAGAGGGAGAATAAATATAGGACTTTCAGAAAAAGATGCTCTTTATGTTTATTCCAAAGATTATTTTGGTATTAATCAGCTTCAGAATAAATGCATTTAAAACAAACAAGTGACCTTCCACTCCTGAATTCATACAGTACCCAAGAAAATTCATCATTCAAGTTTATAAATGGATTTAAGAGGCAGTAAAACACACTTTCCATAGTCTAGAAGACTTCAGATATTCCATCCTATATTCCAGCCTATATTCCATCACTTAAATCATGAAAATCATAAACTTGCCAAAACAGTGTATCACTTCCATTGAAAAACCTAGAATAGGCTTCACCTTAAGAAATATTTAAAAAATATACTTAATTTCTCCTTTAGAATAATTTGTGTTTATAAAGCCTCCTAAAATTGAAAAAAATGCTTTATTTTTTTTTTAGAAGTTGAATTCAGAAAATAACTTAAAAAAATAATTTTGTCACTTTCCTGGTATCTTTTCCTGTGTATTGAGCCACTGTAATGTCATTGTCAAAGGAGACAGGACAAGGAAGCCAGTGATCCCCATAAAAGAAGCAATAGATTAGAGCTGATTACTAAGAAAGCAGATATACAGAAAACTAAGCACAAATTAAATTGATTAATAAGCACATTATAGGGAACGGAAAATAAAGAAAAAATGTCTCAGTCAGTACTCATTAAAACTCAAACTCTAACTTTAGGGATTACAATTACATACCAGTCAAGTTGTATGGCAATACATTGCCCTTTTAGTTAACGCATTATTCATGTTACTCACTACTAACAAAGGACAAAATTTTATTGGAGGAAACACTTCATTTCTGTTAACTTAGTTAATTCTCTCAACACTAACATAATGTCATCTCCATTTAAAAATATATATATATTTTATTGATATTTTACAGAGAGGAAGGGAGAGAGATAGAGAGCTAAAAACATCGATGGGAGAGAAACATCGACCAGCTGCCTCTTGCACATCCCCTACTGGGGATGTGTCCGCAACCAAGGTACATGCCCTTGACCGGAATCGAACCCAGGACCTTTCAGTCCGCAGACCAACACTCTACCACTGAGCCAAACCGGTTTCGGCATGTCATCTCCATTTTTAAGATGAAGAAAACTAGGAACCAAAAGTTATTTTGGAAAGACGTGGGAATAGAAATGCAATTTCAGGGCTTGTTTCAGGGCTTGTTAAAGTGTAGAAAAAGAATAGTGGAGGCACTATAAAGAGTTAAATCAGAGATGTGAAATGGTGGTGATTGGGTCTAGATTACTAGAAATTATAGTTAGGATGAGTTTTAGAAGAATTTTGAATGGACAGAACTGGCTGGTGGTTTATAGATGTTGGAATAGGGCAGGGAAAGAGAAAAAGATTCTCTGACATGTTATGGCTTCTCAATAAATAATTTATGAACAATTGGAAGGATGAATGCTAGAATGAAGTGTTGGGAGCTATCAAGGAACTTGCCTGGTTGCCAGGCATTTAAAAGCAGTCTCCACTAAGTTTGGCAGCCTCCTCTTGATTTCTTTCCAGTTAGTAGCTTAATTCTCTAGCCAGCTGTAGGTTCACCTCAGAGTTGAGTAATTGCATCTTTACAAAGAGCAAGAGACCATTCATTCGCTCTCTTACACTCACCTTCTGAATGGGTTGTGCACTAACCAGAAGCATGGATCCATTTTCACTTTAACCTTCAGGTCTCTTTGGCTCTTAGCTAAGCACTTATGGACAATGACTCTATATATGTAATTTAAAGTTCTCTGTTAGCCATATCAAATATAAGTAAAAAGTGACCCAGTGACATTAATTTTAGTTATACATATTATTTAATTAATATTTCCAAAATATTATCACTTCAACATCAAACCAGTATAAAAAATTATTGAGATATTTTACACTCATTTTTTGCGGAATAGGTAACTAAGTCTTCAAAATCAGGTACAGATTTTATACTAACAGAATCTCAACTTGAACTAGTCCCATTTCAAGTGCTTAGTAGACACATATGATAGTGATGATTGTGATGCAAAGTATAGTTCTAGTCCATATTTAAGAGACAAAGAAAATAGATCTTCAATAAATTAACCAATGTGTCTGAAGTCCCAGAATGAGAACTTTACAATCTGATACACATCTCACTCTTATAACATTGGGCTTATCTACACTAATAAAAGATAAACATGCAAATTGACCTCTGCTACACCCAGCAGCCAATCAGGAGCAAGTATGCAAATTAACCCAACCAAGATGGCTGCGGCCATGGAGCAAGCAGGTGATTGGGTTTCCCCCAGCAATGGAGGAAGCCAAGCTTCCCGCCCAGCCTGGCCTGCCCTTGCCTCCGCTCAAGGCTACAGAATTTCAATTATAGAAGATAAACAAATCCCAGGTAACCAGGACCTCTGCTTTGGTCACCACAGGCCCCTCAACCAGGCCACCCTATGCCCCAAGAGAACCCCTACCCTGATCTGGGACACCCTTTAGGACAAAACAGCTGGCCCCCACCCATGGCTCAGGCCTCTATCCTATCTAATAAAAGAGTAATGTGCAGATTGGCCATCACTACAACACACAAGATGGGTGCCCCATTTGGTCAAAGATCCTTCCCCCATGTGGACACAAGATGGCTGCCACAAGATGGCCAGCAGGGGAAGAAAGTTGGGAGGGACCAGGCCTGCAAGGAGGGCAGTTGGGGGTGATCAAGCCTACAGGGGAGGGCAGTTAGGGGTGACCAGACCAGCAGAGGAGGGAAGTTGAGGGTGACAAGGCCTGCAGGAAAGGGCAGTTGGGGGGAACCCAGGCCTGCAGGGGAGGGCAGTTAGGAGCAATCATACTGGTAGGGGAGCAGTTAGGCATCAATCAGGCTGTCAGGGGAGTGGTTAGGAGGTGATCAGGTTGGCAGGCAGAAGTGGTTAGGGGCAATCAGGAAGGCAGGCAGATGAGCAGTTAGGAGCCAGCAGTCTTGTATTGTGATATTGGGCTTAAACAGGCAGTCAGACATCCCTTGAGGGATCCCAGATTGGAGAGGGTGTAGCTGGGCTGACGGACACCACTACCCCTCCCGCCCGTGCACAAATTTTGTGCACCGGACCTCTAGTGAATAATAATTGTTGATTTCTTCTGAACATTTATCATGTTGTAAACACTGTTCCAAGCCCTTAGCAATTATTGAATCGTTTAATCATCATAATAAAAGGTGCTTGGCTAAGTCTGACCAAAGGCACCAGCTTCTAAGTGGCAGAAAAAGTATTTGAGCCCAAAGAGTCTCCCTCCAGTTTCTATTATTGACCATGACAATTTTCTGGCAAAGGGTACAACAAATGATTTCATATTTTAAAGTTGAAAGCAAAGTACAGAACAACACCTTCAGATAAAGGCTGTATGTGCCTAATGTTTTCATCAATAATAATGTTTGTTGTACTCAACTAAACTCAAAATAATGTTCCAGTGAGCTGACCGCATCCTTTTCAGCAAGTCCCCTGCATTGTTGGCAAAATACATTGTTTTGGATGGAGTTGTCTGGTATCCTTTGCAGATGAGCTTCAGGATAGTTCATCTTCTCTGTCTGATTTTTTTTAATTTGGTGGATTTCTCTTAATGTATGGCTTTTATTATTGTTTGTTTGCTTGCTTTGATGTTGTTACTATAGGAAAAGAATGGATTTCTCTTTCTCAGTAGCTACAGATACAAGGGAACTAAAGACTTTGTTGAAGAAACGAAATCATTGGAGACCACATCGCTGCCAGGCAAAGACTCCACCTGGGTATTTTAAGTCAAAGGACTTTTAATACAATTCCTTCCTTTTAGGGAGAGCTCAGGCTGCCACAATTAAGGAAAGGAATTTTTTCCCCTTCAGATTTAACTTGAAAATAAAATGACAGTAACATGTGCTTGAAGTTTTCTATTCAAACCTTTCTGTCAAAAGCCAAGCATACACTGATATTTTTAAAATAGTAGCTGCACAGATGGCAGTAATTTACCTGGTCATTTCACAATATCCCAGTGTGGGGTCTGCAGACTCGGCTTCTGTCCGCAGACTCACCACGAGCATTCCGGCCTGTACTGTAGGATGCCTTGTGACTGCCCTGTCCAGACTGAATTGCCTTTCCATGATGGCTTTTAAAATTCTTGTTCCTGCTATGGTGTATTTTATAGGAACAAAAATAGCCTCTATTTGGGGGGAAATCAGCGTATGCTCATGACAAATGCTAAATGACAGGCCAAAGCATCGTTACTGAGTAATAAGTACTAGCATGCTTTCTTTTAGCCTCATTTGACTCCTTTTATGTTAGCATAGTACTCCTGTTCTTGTCCTGAAAAACCTGAATCCTGTTTATAAGAAAAACAAACCCTAACTTAAAACCGCATTGAAATGTCAATTTATATAGAAGAAAATAAGGTAGATTCTAGGACATTTCTATTATCTTATAAGTACTTTTTCCTAATAGGCCCCTCTAGGCTTAAGTGTTAGAGATTTTGTTTGAAAACTTTCAGTCTTGGATACTATCAAGAAGTCTGCATCTAAAAGACCGTTATTGAGCTTCTTAAATATTTAATTGTGACAGTTTCTTTAATGTTATTGCTATAGTTAATTAGATAAAATACAGAAAATATACTTATTGTTATTAGTATCTTAATAACATAGTACGACTAAAGCCCAGGTTCGATCATGTCATTTTCTGACCAGAAACACTGTGTCACTCTCCGTACACGCGCAGAATGAAATGTGAGTCCTTTCAGCTGTGGTCAAGGCCCCCATAATGTAACTGGAGCTAAGCCACTGGGCTTATCTCCCTGTTATATTCCCTACACCCTGTCAATCTTATTCTCCAAAATATTCAGCAATAAGACTCAAGAGCCTCCTTTGGTAACGTGTGTCCCTATTAAGCATTCTTATCTTACTCTAATTTCTTTTTGCTATCTCAGAAGATAGCTAAAAATGTTCTAAGTAAATATCCTGCTTTCATTCAAAGCAAAGTAAGGTGTCTCAAAGAGAATAGATTGCATCCATATCACCCCCCTGTTAAATTTTCAGATGAAGAAATGCATTGTAACTTTTCCATAGAGAATCCCCCATACCTACGCAATACTGGTACCATCAGAATGGAGTCTAGTCTGAAAGCATTTCTTTCTTTGAGACAGCATGGTGCTCACTCCCTCCTCACCCCAGCTCTAGACCGGCACTTGTCATGATATACTTACTCCTTATGCCATCTGAAGTCCACCCTGCATGAGATGTTAGGCTGATTGAGAAGTTTTTATTCTATTTATTTATTTTTAAATTTTATTTTATTGTTTAAAGCATTACACATAGTAGTACATATGTGTTAGTGATTGAGGTTTTAGAATAGTAGCTTAAGTGCTTTAAAAATAATATTCATGAGTGTATGCCATGAACAACAATGACACACAGCAAGACGAATTGTTTCCTGTATAGGAAGATTTATCTTCCCTGACTTCGTTCAGGCCTACCTGGTTCAATCAATCTTGTCTTGGAATACATGTCTTCACCTCAGCATTATTTATTGCCACATAATTCACTGAAAAACATAATCAACGGCCTTTCTCAAACTAGCAAGGGATTATGCTAACATACAACCTGAACATTAGCATCATGAATTCCTTTCAAAATAGAATGATCTCGTTTACAATATCAGTAGACTAGAAACCATATTTCAAGTGGTTTTTAGAGGTGATACAATAGCCTACTGATCTATAAGAGTTTGGAATACTGGGCCCTTACACCTGACATTTCTAAGATGCTTAAGTGACCTGCTAACTTCTTCTGGGGTCCCCCAAATGTCATAGAAGAGGAGACTGTGTGCATGCCAAGCTATCCAGGAGATACTAGCAATCCTGAAGCACAGTGACCTTGTGACTGTAAAGATGTTGTGATTCATCTCCAGCTTTTATATCATCACCGGCATCTCAGGCATGAATAATTGGCCCCTTTTCTGAGTTCCTGTAGATGCTTGTTGATGTCACTGCATTACTGATTACTTTAAGTATTTATCTTACACCTGCCTAAGAGTTTCTGGATCTCAGAAACTGTTTTATTCACTTCTGATTTCTGAGTACTAGCCTCACAAATAGTAGATGCTAATTAATGAGTGTAACTTTTCATCCTCTGATTTTCTAAGTTTTTTTTTTTTAATACTTTCACTCAGTATTTTGAGAACTAATCAGGTGTTTGCCTCTAGCTGATGCTTAGTCATTTAATGTAGATAGCTCCTTAGGATCAAGAGACTAGTCTCATTTCTTTTTACCTCCACTCAATTTTCCAAGCATTTGAAAAATCACAGATGTAAAACTATTGAGAGATTTTTCATAATTAATTTATTGTTTTGACTATTTATTGAAGAACCGCTGTGCCAAGACCGTTTTAGTGCTCAGATCAAGATTATTTCTTTTAAAAAATATATATTTTATTGATTTTACACAGAGAGGAAGGGAGAGGGATAGAGAGTTAGAAACATCGATGAGAAAGAAACATCGACCAGCTGCCTCTTGCACATCCCCCACTGGAGATGTGCCCGCAACTAAGGTGCCCTTGACCGGAATCGAACCCAGAACCTTTCAGTCCGCAGGCCGACACTCTATCCACTGAGCCAAACCGGTTTCGGCAAGATTATTTCTTAAATTGACAATTTTAAGCATCATTTCATGCTCACTGAGCCAGAAATTCCAGGGAAAGAGCTGAGAAATGTGTATTTTTGAAACCTTATCGATGATATTGATAATCAGCTAAGTTTGGATTGTTGAACTGGAGTTTACCAAGAGTAAAATTAAAAAGCAAGAGACTGAGGATAAATGAAACACAGGTTGGCCGAAACCGGTTTGGCTCAATGGTAGAGCATCAGTCTGCGGACTGAAAGGTCCCAGGTTTGATTCCAGTCAAGGGCATGTACATTGGTTGCAGGCACATCCCCAATAGGGGATGTGCAAGAGGCAGCTGGTCGATGTTTCTCTCTCATTGACGTTTCTAGCTCTCTATCTTTCTCCCTTCCTCTCTGTAAAATATCAATAAAATATATTTTTAAAAAATGAGACACAGGTTGTCCCATCTCAGTATCCTGCCATTGCTCACTGCCCGACCAGTGAATCTGGATACAAAGATCCCACCACTAGGACTCAAAAATGAAAACAAATGCCCCAAATCAGAAAATCTTGACAAATGAGAAGTCAATTACTCATGACAATATGTGGTATATGCACACATATGAAGGTTCTAGACTGTGGACTGGTTTCCTGAGACTGAACTATAAAACTGAAAACCTCTATCTTGAGTGTGGTATCAAAGGAGAACAAAATATTCATGCCAATACATTCCAACTGTTTAAGGAGAAAGAGGAGCCTACATAATAGACTGAGGAAATGACAGAAATGCCTCTTCGTTGGAACAGTGCTGTGTCAGTTTGACCCAACATTTCATGGGGCCATAAAAAAATAAAAATGTGTTTTAGATTCTCATTCTTGGGTTGACAGGAAATTTTCCCTTTGAAATATTAGGAACTAATATTTGGGCTAATCTCATAAGAAAACCTGTGAGCACAACAAACTAGTAGAAGAGTAAAGCTGGGGGTAACCTGCTCTAAGCAGGTAAATAGTTTGGATAGGCATTATCCATCTTTTATCAGAAAGAATATATAACATGACACCCATGCAGGCAGCTTGGGGCAAAAAATAAAATTTCTCGAGAAAATCAAAACTGGTGTGAAAGTACACACATGAGGACTGATGAAGGTTTACACTGAAGTATAAGTGTTTATCACATAACAAATGATGGATGGTTATATTTTAATGGTTGTAATCTCTCCAATTCCAGATGAAAATATACATCCTCTGTGGACCTGATTTCCTGATAGTTTTAGCTGAAAGAAATGACCTCTTACTATTAAAATAATTATTAATGGGTTAGCATCTAAAAATAGTGTTTTTAAGTAATATTTATCATTGAGTGTTCATTACAGGGCTGTGCATGTTCATAAGGTCTTCTGAGAAGTTCATTTAATTGATCTGCAAGTGGATGGCATTAAGAACATCTGGTCAGAGTCTTAGAAGGCTGTGTGATAAGACTTGCATGTGGCTGAAACCGGTTTGGCTCAGTGGATAGAGCCTGCGGACCGAAAGTTCCCGGGTTCGATTCCGGTCAAGGGCATGTACCTTGGTTGCGGACACATCCCCAGTAGGGGATGTGCAAGAGGCAGCTGATTGATGATTCTCTGTCACTGATGTTTCTAACTCTCTATATATCTCTCTTTCTCTCTGTAAAAAAATAATTATATATATATATATATATATATATATATATAAAAATATTACATATATATATATATAAAGACTTGCATGTGCATGGTCAGGTTGCCCATGTTACAATTACAGTGTTGACATTCTGAACTCATGGGTGTGCTTTTATCTTCAGCTGACCAAGGGGCAATTTCAAACCAGTGATCCTTCATTTCACTGGTTTCTACTCTAAAAGTTAGAGTAGCCTTGAGACAAATATGTGTGATATATAAAGTGAAACCATAGGAGACATTGCATGAAACAGAGCGGCCAGTGAACTTGATATACTTCCCACCATCATGCCTGTTTCCCCTCCTACCCTTCTGCTGCTTGGTGATCTAAAGCCCACAAAGAAGCTCCCTGCATTCTTCTTTCTTCCAATGGCACGCTGTGACTTCCTGCTATAACTTCTTACTTCACAAAGACCAAGTAAGACTTCTAAGGACCTGAGATGGAAAAATTGGAAATATATCTTTCACTCAATATTATTGACAAGTCAATATTATTAAATCAATTTCACTCAATAATATTGACAAGTCAATATTGTTAAATCAATCACTGGAACACATAAATCTGTTAACTACACTACGTTAGCGCTAGGGACAATATGGTCTCCTCTCAATGACCTGTAGCTCAAATGGGGCAATGATATGTTTAACCATGAATGAATTAATTAGGTAACTACCCAAAATAGTATCTGTTTAAGTGTATCTTGTATCTCAGTTCATATCAGATTTCAGGTACATGGGGGGAAAAAAGAACAGAGGAGATTGGGGATTAGAACTCTAAGGACCTGTGGGAGTAGACACTTACTAGAATATTATGCTTCATGCTAATTATTGAATTTCCTCCCATTCACCCTGAACTTATTATAGGGAAGCCTTTCAGGTAAGCCCCAGTTCCTGGAGCTCTTAATGTGAAAGGAAGAACAAGTGAGAAATGGGAAGAAATATGTAGGGACTGACTGCTCTACTGTCATTTCCCTCTCTGAGTTGTACAATGAGCAGTACTTAGATAGCTAGAAGTCAAAAGGCTCAATGATGCCTGATAACAGGTAGGTCTCGATGGGTGGTAAATTAAAGACACTGAGTCCACAAGGTGACAGAATTAACTTTAGCTGTGGCTTTGCTGAAAACTTGGCTACTATGAAATTCTTTTTTCTACAAAGGTGAGGCCTCCTCATTCATGACACCTTGAGGAAAACATACTGAACTGAGAAAATATAATATGGTGTATCTCTGCATCTGAGCTCTTCAGGAGAAATGGCTAGGCCCAGAACCAGGAGCTCCTGGAGATTCTATGAGGACTGACCTAGTCTAGACTCTCCCATTTTGAATACAGCAGTCACCATTTCTATCTTAACCTTTCAGCACATAAACGAATGGGGACTGTGTTGAATAAGCCTGAAAGAAAAATCAGAGGTCTAAGGTTGCTTATTTATTTCCAGAAATAATTGTCATATGTGCTGGCAAGCTAGTTTGGACAACTTTGTTGATGCATTTCCTATAGAGTTATACATTCACATGCCATTTTCAAAAAGTGCTCACTCTTATTGTATCAAACCAGGTCAAAGAATTAGATCCAACAATGTACAAGAGCTGTTGAATTTGCTGATTTTTAAAGGGAATGTTATGCCCACGGGTACTAAAGTAGAGACGTGGATGACAAAGTAGCTTTAAGCTCTCACTGGATTATAATTCAAAATAATGCACGTATACTGCCAAATTCTTGATCATTTCTTGGACAAGCACTTTTTGCAAAACTCCTCGCAATTAATCTTGTAAACCTCCCAATTAGTCAGACTTATTTTGGGAGGAAATAATAAGTGTTCTTCTCATTAGTGTGTCCAACTGTAAAACAGGAAGAATTTGATAACAACCAGGCCAATTAAGGTGAATTAAGGACAATGTTTGCAACTTTCAAATAAGTGTATATCTTTTCCGGAGACATCATTAAAGGAGTATTTGTGAGTGTAATCAAAAGCCACGGGCATAATGCTGTCCTGAGGGTGGGGGCTCATGGAGTGAGATGGAGAAGAGAGAAGAGAATCAAGCTTGTGACAGGATTTCTAAACTTGGCTCCGCATCCATTATCTCAAAGGTGACTGTGTCATAATGACAGATTGCAGGGGGGCGGGGGGAGGTTGCGCCAGGGGGGTGGTGGTGGTTTAAACACAGGCACAGAATGCTCATTAGTTACATTAATCTTGACCTAATGGAAGTCTTGGCTTAGGAAGGTGGCACTTACATGAATGAGACTAATGTTCTAAATTCAGGATGCTGGCAGAACAGAAAGTAAGTTACCAGAAGGTCATGGGCCATAATCTCAATATTCTGTTTATGGATTCTGAGAGGTGAGTGATGAAAAAATCAGCATTGCTTAAATAATATTTGGTAATAAAAGCTGATTTCAAATGTCATAACACACAGGCAGAGACAAAGATAGAGATGTACAGAAAGCACACATAGGTATTGTATACTATATATTACATATTTTATATGCTGTATCTTACAGTAATTATATATGTACATTATATTTTATATTACATCTATGCTTCCACGAATTACTAAAATAGAGTGAGAAAAGCATGCTAGCTAAAACCATTAATTAAAAGTAAGATGACCTCTGCTCGGGATAAGTGTCCTCTAGTTGGGAACTGCAATCTATTCTCAGCGTAAGGATGTGTCCATCTGCAAGTAATAAAACCCACAACGCGAATCAGATTAAACAAAAAAACAAAAAAATAAAATTTTGGCTGAAATAACTTTAGTCAGGGGTTTCCATTTTAGGGAAAGATTCGGTGCAATGGAATCAGTAACTGTGTCACCAAAAACTGGGTTTCTTTCTGTCTTTCTTTTTTTTGCTGTCAGTAACATCAGTTTTTCCCCCCAAGATGTTTTAAAGATGTTTTCCAACAGCAAACATAATTCACTATCCCCTTGTTCTTGCTTGTTCCCCTCCAGTAGGAGAGAGAATATCCTAACCACCAAGCCTTAGACGTTTCCACATTGAACGGGACAATAGAGGCAGATGATTGCATGCAGTTGTTGCTTCAGGACCATTGAAAATATCTATCACTAGAGCTTGAGATCGGATCAACCCCTCCCAAACCACAAGCTGCTGAACAATGGAGTGAAAAAAGGACCGCATGAGACAAAAACCTTCAGTAATAATACACAGAACACCTGGTAATCACTCCACATGCCCCACAGTGTCCATTTGAAAGCAGAGGAACGGGGGAGGGGCTCAATTTCTGTAGCTTCTGAAACACTTGCATACTTCCAGGTTAGAATTCCACCAACAATCCTCTCTTTTCCTTCAGTTGAGATGCTCAGGCTTTCAATAATCCCAGGGCTCTTTTCCTTTGAGCCAAATTGAAAACTGTGTTTTAAATCCTCTCCTGAACCTGTATCATGTTATCATTGCGCAATGGACAAAAAGAGGTGGGGGATGGGAGAGAAATTACACAGGTGTTCAGATGCTTCTCCTTTATTTCCTACACTCAAAGAAAATTGGAGATAAGATTGTCTATTACAAAGAAAACAGGGTAATAATTTAGCATATTATTAAGGCACTTTTATGTTAGAACCAAACGCAATTCTTTTCACTATGGCAAGAAAAGTGGAAAGTGTGTCATTGGTTTCATGACATGACATTTCCAAAGTTAGTTGTGCTGGTATTCAGTAGTTTCAACTTCTCTTTTTTTTTCTCTTTACATCAAGTTATATGACTATGCAGTATGGGGGGAAAATGTTTGCAGAAGTGAAAACATTTATTTTGACACTTTCTGTTTTTAATTTCTTATTGTTCAATGTGTCTTCTTGTGCCTTTAAACACATACAACTAAAAGAATGATAATTGTGAGGTATAATCTGCTAAGAGAAGAAAAGTCTCATGCATGGGAAAACACCACCACATTAGGGTAGGTTGGTAAAAGTGAAAATAAACTATCTGTGAACCTACGGGGAAATCATTAGTTTCATCAGGAATGGTAAAATAAATTGTTCGCGAGCCTTAAGGGAAATCATTAGTTTAGTCCGAAATGATAAAATCACACACTGTATGTGGGAAAAGGAGGTGCTTTTCCCATCACACTGACTAATTGATGGGGAAACAAAGCATAAATATCATGATCACTGTGCATTTGTTTCCAAGGTGCTTTGTTTGAATTAATGTCTCCAAGAAATAGACAATCCAGTGAGATCAGAATAAAGAACATTTTTCATGATTTTCAAAGTCCCACATTAGCATTAACTATTTGATCTTCAGAATACCGCTCTTCAAAACCATCTTAATAAGATTATCTTTGCTTTAGGGTTATATTTTTATTATTTGTTCACTGTTTTTAAAGTAGCAAAAGCTCCCCAAAGAGAAAAAACACACACACCTGTGGATGAATTTGCCAATTAAATTCCTTAAAATAATATAAGAAGAACAAAGACT
Organism: Vespertilio murinus; assembly: GCA_963924515.1. Lineage (NCBI taxonomy): Eukaryota > Metazoa > Chordata > Mammalia > Chiroptera > Vespertilionidae > Vespertilio > Vespertilio murinus. The sequence continues at coordinate 8,111,743 of OZ004705.1, forward strand.
GTGATTTCATCCTGACTTAATGAGTGGAGTCTTCCTAGCCCACTACGCAATGTTAGGGAGAGGGGACGGAGGCTTTCGCTTCCTCATAGGCAATAGACCTGTTTGTAATAAATAAGATAAATAGACCCAAGAAATGTTAAGACCCATATGGATCTCACCACCATCCCTGGGGGATGATGAAGCCTGTGGAGTGAAGGAAGGAGTGGGTGAAGGAAGCCTGGGTGAAGGAAGGAGTCAAAAGCTTGTGCATGAGAGGGAAGAAGTGAGCTGTTGTGCCAGCTCCATATTATTGCTTCCCATAGCGCTTGTCCAAATGGCGGGCTGGGTAGACTGTGTTCAAACAACAGCGGGAACTTCTGGCTAGATGGTAGTCTGTGCAAGCTCATGCACTGCTTCTGGAAGCCAGAGACTGGCATCCTGTGGGAATCTGAAATAATAAATTACTGGGTGACACACTCTAGGATTTTTCTTTTCTCTCTCCTCATTTCCACAGAGTGGAGAATTTGCATAGAGCTTGACAACCAGCAATGCTACAGGATGGTGATGACCCAGGGAAACATTGTTTTATTGCTGGGATTTTGTGTGTGAACCTAATATGCTCATGACTGATGGTCTAAGGCAGTGGTTGGCAAACTCGTTAGTCAACAGAGTCAAATATCAACAGAACAAGGATTGAAATTTCTTTTGAGAGCCAGATTTTTAAAACTTAAACTTCTTCTAATGCTACTTCTTCAAAATAGACTTGCCCAGGCTTGGTATTTTGTGGAAGAGCCACACTCAAGGAGCCAAAAAGCTTCATGTGGCTTGCAAGCCACAGTTTGCCGGCCACGGGTCTAAGGGATATATATTAAATATATATACCCTTTTACAATTGCCCCTTTATTAATATAAAGGAAATTGTGACCATGATCATATCATTAATATACCATTAACTTTCAGGTATTAAGAAATCATTATTATAGGCTATAGTAATAGGTGTCTTTTTTGTAAGTAAATAATGTTGTAGCTCTTCATTTAGATTTGAGTACCACAGACAAGCTATTTCTCATCAAAGGAGAATGACAGGATGAAAAAGAACATGGGTAATGTTTCAGGAGTCATTGTAGAAGAAAATGGAAATGCTAAGACTCAAGAAGAGTAGACAAAGGAAACTAGAAAGAAACTTATCTTCAAACATTTGTGTCTTACCTGTCAATTAGTTGTAGATCTAAGAGTTTAAGCCTAAACCAGCAGAAAAGAAAAGTGAGTTGAAAACAGACTTGAATTGGACGTTAATTGGACTTACTGTAGATCATTTTGCCATGTGTACAAATATTGAATCATGTTGTAGGCATAACCTAATGTGTGTCAACTGTCCTTTAAAATATATTTTTAAAAACAGCTTTGATTCACTATGTGAAGTAATTTTGTTTTTTTTAATTTTAAGTTTTGAAATAATTAAATCAATAGATATCTCTAGAAATTTTGAAAAATCGACAGACATTGAAAGGAAAATAATTTCACACAATCCCAAGGATGCAAAAAACTTTGTCCCCTTGGCACCACTGAACAAACATTACTTACTATATTTTATTTCATTGTTAGAGTCCTCTCAAATTATTTAGTTCTGGTACTGTTTTCTCATTGAATTTGAGAACAGATGAGAGGATGAATCAAAGAAATCAGGAAAGTAAACAACAATGACAGGGGATTTGAGAACTCCCACGACAAGTGTGACTACCCTTATTGTCTTGTCCTATCAGGATGAGGTCTGCTTCGTTGGGGTGAGGATTATTTTGTTCCTGAGTATCATGTGATTGGTGATTACTGTCCCTCGTTACCACTAAGAAATAAAACCATAATTGTGTGCTCTCTTAAGATCGGTCAATAATGCTGCATAAAATATATCCTTTATAAAATACTTGATAATTTATAACAGAACTTGGATCCTCTGTGGTTAAGTGCCTGTTTTGGGTTAGTTTAAAATAAAGGTGATGATTATGTAGGCAGAGGCACCTCCCAGCCAATCATCAACCAAATGGCATGTCACTTACAACTCTCGGTTCCCAGGTCCACTCTGAAGGTGCTCATTTGTTAACTGAGTGCGCCTTCTGCCAGTAAAGCAGCAGGATCCCTACACAGGCAAAGCTAACAAGTCATTTCTTAGATGCTGAACTACAGGTTCTTTGCTTCACAGACTCTCTTCTTGGTAACAATACCGGGAATCGTTCAGGAGGAGGTTTTCTGCTTTTTGTCCTTTTACACCCATTATCTTGTTCCACTGCTATCTTGACATGTTCCCTTCTCACAGCTTTGATTCGGGAGACTGAGATAATAAAGGAGTTTAGGCTCTGTTTGGAAGAGATGAGAAATTCCCAAGAATGACTGTGCTCTGTGGAGCTTGCGTAGCTGAGCTCTGCCCCAACCAAGCTCTGTGGGCTGTCCAGGGCTAGTGTCCTCTGACCAGCATCATTGGTTCTTCCCTATGGCTTGCCTTTCCTCCTTGGACAGAAGAGGTAATCCTTGTTCAAAACATTGCTACAAGGCAGTTGGGTCCATTGCTCCTAGGAATTCTCTGAAGACTGAGGCAGGAACGTAACTAAACCCTCCATGACCTTGCTGCATGCGTCCTTAGCTTAGGTGCAATTCCTGGAGATCAGGACAGGGCCTCATTGCATCCAGTCCTCCGGGCCATGTCACCTTCCCTAATCAGCCATTCTAAAACGGGATCTCTTTGACCGTCATTTCCCCTGTATCAGGCTTTAATGTTCTTCTTAATACTTTCAGCGTCTGACCTACTAGTATTGCACTATATTTTGTTATTCGGCTTTTGTTTGTATCCCATGAAAGGTAAGCACCCTGAGAATAGGCACTTGGCTTCTGGCTATTACTGCAGCCTCAGTGCCAACAAACAGTGCCCAGACTGTCACAGATGTTCAGTAATATTGGTTGAACAAATGATAAATTACCTTGCCGGGGAGATGGATTATAGAAACAGATGAAGATGTGATGGTTAGCTGTATCATAAGGCTTGATTTTTTTTTTTTTTTGCCCCCAGCATAATTGCACCCATAGACATATGCACAGAAATCTAGAGCGGCTGATAGCATCATCCTACTGTGTGATAAAAGATGCATACTCATTAAATATTTTTTGATGTATTGATTTCAATGATCCATTAAATGAGTTCATTAAAGCATTAGTTTGGCAATGAGTCACACCATTGTTGTTGCTTTTAATTTATTGTTGTTCCCTTTTTTCCCTCCCTGCTCCCACTTCCCTCCCCAAGTAGAGCACGGAAAAACTAATCCAGGAAGAAAAGGAGAAATGAAAAAGTGAAACAACCTTGTTGTGCTTTCTTCCATAATGGTAGGATGTTCTGAGAAAGGCTCTAAGCTTTCCCTTCTAATTGCTAGTAGTGATTTTATGAGAAAATCCTATGTGTCCAAATAAAATATGAAGTCAACATGACCCATTGGCTGATAAGTTGAAATTTAATAAAAGAGTTAGCAATAAAATCTTCAATTTGCTCCTCATTGCACTGGAGACACAATTTTACCTGTTTCAACAGAGGTGATCAAAATGTCCCATCAAAGTCGAAACCAGTTTGGCTCAGTGGATAGAGCATCGGCCTACGGACTGAAAGGTCCCAGGTTCAATTCTGGTCAAGGGCATGTACCTTTGTTGCGGGCACATTCCCGGTAGGGGTGTGCAGGAGACAGCTGATCAATGTTTCTCTCTCATGGATGCTTCCAACTCTCTACCCCTCTCCCTTCCTCTCTGTAAAAAAATCAATTAAAAATATATTTTTAAAATTTCCAATCAAAAAGGCACAGCTAAAGGGAGCAGCTAGGCCTGCCATAGTGCCTTCCACCTCAAGGTACAATTCAATAATAACTTCCTGCCTCCTTTAACGATATGGGAACCGTGTTAGGAGAGCCCCGAGCAGGCTCCAGCAGACATAGACATTTTCAGTTCATTAATAAACATGGACTAGACCTGCCATTTAAAGACTGAGAGAATTGGTCCCAGGACACTTTCGGCTTGCTGTGTATCATCCTGACCATGAGGAGGTCCTGGGACAAAGGATTCGCTTTTAGTATCTCAAGGACCTGGTGGCACCTCCTTGCCTTCCAGCTCCTGGGAGAGGCTTCTTGGTTGGGCACATGTGTAAACATATAAATGCTCTTAGCAGCCTGGCATGGAGCCCGGGCAGGAAAAAAATGTTATGCTCTTTTTCTGCCATTAAAAGCCACCGGCCATGGCCAGCCTGAGTTATGAGATGCTTGGAGGCTCTTTGGTTTGCTTAATGTGCCTTTAGTGTCAGTACAAGGCCTCTCTGTAGCCATTTCTCAGTTCCTAATTTACAGCCAGTGCAGTTTGGGGAAGAGTTCCCCTCACACCTGATAATATGATGCTAAGTGAAATAAGCCAGTTAGCGAAAGACAAATACCAAATGATCTCAGTCATATGTGGAATCTAATGAACAAAATAAATATTGAACAAAATGAAATTGAAGCATGGATACATGGAACAGACGGTGGGTGCCCAGAGGGGAGGAGAATGAGGGTGATTGGGTAAAGAAGGTGAAGGGATTAGCTAAAGGACATAGCAGTATATGCAGTCCCCATGGACATGGACAATGGTTTGGTGAAGGCCAAGGGAGGAGGAGGAAGGTGGAGATGGGCAAAGGGGTTTGGGGTACACCTGCAGTAATGTCAACATTAAATTTTTAAAATAAAAATATACCAAAAATATATATTTCAGAGTGCTTATTTAAAAATAAAACCAGCAAAAAAAAACACAAAACAAAACAAAACAAAAACTCTATATACTTGCAATGTTCTGCCTCTATAGGTATCTCTTGAAAGAAACCACTCCAATTTTTGACAGCTTTCTGTGGATAGTCTCCAACAATAATTTTCTTCCTTTACAAGAAAGAGAAAATTTTAACTTCTTTTGTTTTCTAAAAATCATACCTTTACTTTTTTCTTATATTTATTCTTGCTCATAAAGCAGACCCATAAAGCCATCCACTGACCTTGGCGAAGAGTCCCAAAGAGTTCCATTAGACCAGAACACTCAGTGCATTATTGGTTCATTATTAGTTTTGGTGGATTATAAGCCCCCAACTGTCATAGACCATGTTTTATTCAGAGCTCGGTATCAAAGGAGCAGTCATAATAAAAGGAATTACTGCATTAGTTGAGAGTTTATTATGGGCCAGGTACAATTTCAGATACTTTACATGCATCAGGTCATTTAGTCTTCTCAACAATTCTGTGAGGGATTGTTAATGTTCCTATGGGTGAAGGAGCAGAATCACAGAGAAGTTATATCGTGTGCTTAGAACACTGGAGTGGAGAGTCAAAAGCATGCAAATGTCACCAGATACTCTCATCTACAGTGTGTATCAATGGCCCTCTACTCTCTGCTGAATGAACAGTTATTTACCTGTTGACTATAGAGCTTTTAGGAGACTTAGCATAGCCAACAAGGTCATGTGGCTTCCAAAATAATTCTAAAAACACTCACAGACTTCCCACCCTGATGTGAGCAGGCACCATACAATCAATCAGTGGAAGACCTGACTGGTTGACTGGGATATTGGTCTTTTCCTGCCTTTGGACTCCAACGGAAACATTGACTTTTTCAAGTACCCACCTGGCCTCAGACAATATTATTACAGTATTATTGACTATGTTCCCTAAGCGCTAATTTATCTCTTTGACTGTTTCATAACTACCAATTTGGGTCCTTTGACTGGCAACACTGGCTCAAGGACTTCTTATTGGCTCTGTCTAAATGTTCTTATAACTGTGCATCAGTTTAAGACTTTTTTTAATTGGACCTTTATCACAGTGGTTAGGCTCCTATCATAGTCTGTCAACTGACAGCTCCCCTTATATCATAGATATTTTCCCATCAGCAATGAATAAATTTTGCCCAACATTCTCACCATCACTTGGTTTCACATGTATGAAAATTTGCCCAACATTCTCACCCATCATTTGTTGTCAGTGTTATGGATTTTGTCTATTCTAATAGGTATGTAGTGTTGTCTCATTGTTGTTTTCATTTGCATTTCCCTAGTGACATGTAATGTGAAGAATCTTTTCATGTGTTCATTTTCCATCTTTATATATCCTATATTTTTATTAGTCCATGCAATGAATTATTCCTGCCTAGCAACAGACCTTTCATTAGAAGATGGGGAATATTTGTTAAATAATTGGATTTGGTTGCAAACAATATAGAACCCATCTCACATGTGACTTCTCAATGTGCAAGGTAGTTACAGTCCACTGAGGACCTGTTCTAAATATTTAAGTCCTTATATTTAAACAATCAAAAACTTATTTAGAAGGCAGTGAACCAAGTGGACTTTTAGGGAACACTTCCAGTAGATGTGTTTTATAGGTAAGAGGACTATAAAGCATACCATTAAATGAAAAAAATAATTTCTCAGCCTTTTCACTACTATTTTACAGTTGCTCAGAAATCTTTGAGAGGCCTTCACCCTTCATTAGATGAAATCCCAACTGGGCCATTGTGATGTGACAAGTAATTTGGCCTCTTCAACCCTGTCAACACAGGTAGGAAACTGGATGAAAATTGAATTATTATATATCAATCTCTGTATCTCAGTTTATTTTCCCTGGGTAAAGGACAAGTAAGCATTTTTCTTTTACACATAGTGAAAGAATACTTCACTGACTTGATTACAGGATTCTTTACTAATTAAGTGCTCCCCAGAGTCACCATATTCAATGTCTAACAATGATTTGGTACATGTTTAGTACAGACCCAGAGATGGAATGTACTTATCTGATAAGGGAAGAGCTTGAACTGTGCATGCTTTAATCAGGAGATCATGGCATTTGCATTGCAATTTTACCCTCACAGGTTAGAATGAAGAAATAATTATGAATATGCATGACAAGAGATGTGGAAATGTCATTCTTTATTTAGTAATCCTGAAAAAAAAATTGTGATTCTCAGTGCATTCTATGACCTCAAAAATAATTGAGACACCTTGTTATGTATAGCAGATGTTTGTTTCTATATATAAAATATTTTTTCAGAACTTCCTGGATAGTCAATGGATTGGAAATGCTAATTATTTTTAGGACGTCTTAAATTTTATTTTGTGATTTTGGTAGGGTTTTTTGTTTTTTTTTAACAGCTTTACTGAGACATAATTGATCGGTTTTATTTATTAACTAGAGGCACAGTGCACAAAATTCATGCATACGGACAGGGGGTGTCCCTCAGCCCAGCCTGCACCCTCTCCAATCTGGTACCCCTGGAGGAATGTTCGGCTGCCCATTTAAGGTACCAGTCCATGGAGGTGTGGCCAGCTTGGGTGAGGGTCTAATGGCTATTTGCAGGCTGGCCACACTCCCTGGCGACCCAAGCTCCCAGTTCTTCCTTTTTTGCTCTCTCTCTCTCTCTCTCTCTCTCTCTCTCTCTCTCTTTCTTTATTTTTTCAGCTCCTCCTTGAGCAGAGGCCAGGGCTCGCTGGAAGCAGATATCTGGGATTTATTTATCTTCTATAATTGAAACTTTGTAGCCTTGAACAGAGGCCAGGGCTGGCCAGGGCAGGAAGCTTGGCTTCTTCCATCACTAGGGGCAACCCAAGCCTCCTGCTCACTCCAGCTCTGTGGCCTCTGCCATCTTTGTTGGATTAATTTGCATACTTGCTCCTAACTGGCTGGTGGGTATAATGGAGTGATAGTCAATTGTATGTTTCTCTTTTATTAGTGTAGATACATATTTAAAATTTAACTATAATTTTAGGGCTACAGAAATGTAACAATGATGTGCAAAGACATCCTTTATAATTCAAATCCAGTTTTCTCCATTATAAACATCACATATTACTATGGTATATTTGCCACAACTAATGAAGTGATAGTGATACATTATTATTATTATTATTATTATTATTATTATTATTATTAGCTAAAGCCCATGTTTTCATTCAATTTTCTTATTTTTGACTTAATGATGTTTTTCAATTTAGGATCCCATTTGGGATAATAATCAAGTCTCCCTTAGGCTTTTTTTTTTTAATCCTCACCCCATGTTGAGAGAGAGAGAGAGAGAAACATTTTTGAGAGATAAAGAGAGACATTGATTGGTTGCCTACCATAGGCACCACTATTGGGATAGAATCTGAAACCTAGTCATGTGCCGGAATCAAATCCAAAACCTTTTTTGCTTTTCTTGAATCTTACAGTTTTTAAAGTTTTTTCTTGTTGTTTTTTTTTTTTGGTTTTTTTTAAAGTTTTTTGTGAACTTGACAATTTTAAGTACATATAAGGTATTTTGTAGAATGTCCCTTAGTTGGATTGTCTCTCATGTTTTCCCATAATTAGAATGAGTTGCATGATTTTGTGTGGATAATCATTCTGGATTATTAAAGTGTTATGCTTATCCTGCAGCATTAGGATTGCATGTTAGTAGTATGACATCACTGTCAATGTTAACATTGTTGATCCTGGGGCCAGTCAGGTTTTCCTTGCTATAGCTATCTTTAGAAGGAAGTCATTATGGATTGCCCATACCTAAGGGTGGTTATGACCCACCCTATGAGAGCAAATTGTCTACATAATTACTTACAATTTTTCTGCATGGGAATTTTGTTTATTTTCTCAATTTATTTATTTATTCAATCATTTATTTATAGAAATGTGGACATGTACTTATATTGAATGCTGGGTTATAATTTATTACTTCTATATTTATTTTATTTCTCAAATTGTTTCACCTTTGGCCAATGGAGGCTCTTTGGTCGGCTCCTGTGTCTCTTTGACACACCCTACTGTAGTTTTCTGAGCACTTCCTTACTTTCAGACATTATGCAATGCTCCAGGCTCATCTTGCATCTAACTTGCTCCAGCTCTAGAATCAATAATTTATTCAAGAAATCTGGTATATGTTTTTGAGCATATTAGAAAAAACTTTTGGATTCTAGATGTGCTCATTACTACTGAAGTTGTTGTTTCTAGACCCCTCAGATGGCAAAACAAAAAATATATGTGTGTCTAACCCATGTCTATAAATTTTTCTGTATGTATTCAATTGAAGTTTTGTTAAACTTATGGTGAGTTTATACCAGTGTTTCCCTCTGCAATTTATTATCAGATACACATTTTTACCCTTTTCCCTTGCTCATCTATAACTTTCCACTCTAACAGTAATAGCAGAAAATAATTATCTGCTATTTACTTATTGTTCAATTCCAGTATACATGTAAAGTGACTTGAGGATTCTCATTATTAATTCCTTTGGGAAATAATTTTACCAACTAGAATAAGACACCTTTGCCATTCATTCCACAATCTCCACCCAGTTTCAGAGTGATCTAGATCAGCAAGTTTTCCCCAGTTCCCTCAGCTAAGGGACTTTATACATTTGTCATACAGGTTCTTTTATCATCATTTACATTTTCTTTACTTCTTTACTTTTAAATTATTTTATCTTTAGTTGATATATTCTATATTTCAGTTTCGTGCTGTAAAAATCCATGGTTTTTTGGTAATAGTGTTGTGTAGCTATCATTATAGTATTATATAATATTATATTATCCTATATAATAGGTCATCCTGTAGGTCAGTCAACCAGTCAAAGCATAATATGCTAAGGCTGCTCAACCATTTGCTATGACATGCACTGACCAACAGAGGGCAGACACTCTGACTGATAGGTTAGCTTGCCTATCAGGACTGAGCAAGATAGGCCCGACATACTCTGGCCAACCTCACATGTCCCTCCTTGGCCCTCATTGCGCTCTGGTGGGATCCCTAGGCCTGGCCTGCACCCTCTTGGAATTTGGGCTGAGGGACACTCTCCACCTCCTAGTGCACGAATTTTGTACACTGAGCCTCTAGTTATATAATAAAACATTACTGCAAAAATCCCCTGTGCTTTACATATTCAGTGACCTTCCTCCCCAAAGTCCTGGCAACCCTGATCTGTCTACTATGTCTACAGTTTGTCTTTTCCAGAACGTCATATAAATGGAATCACACAGTGTGCAGCCTACTCAGACTGGCTTCTTCTACTTAACCATATGCATTTACAATTCATTATAGGTTTTGTGTGAACAAATAGCTCATTTCTTTGTACTGGAGAGAAATCCATTTTACAGATGTACAACAGTTTGTTTATTCATTCACCTATGGAACAGCCACTAGGTTGCTTCCAATTTTTCTCAGTTTGAATAGTGCTACTATAAATATTTGTGTTCAAATTTTTGTGTGAACATAAGTTTTTTAATTAGCTGTGTTAGTACCGAGGAGCATTGCTGCTAGATCACATTTACCTGCTCTGCTGAAGCAGGCCATTGCATGACATGGGCAAGTACAGACATGCTGATCTTTCAGTTCCTTAGAGAGCAAGAGCTTCTTCCATCCCGAGTAATTTCATCTCTGCTCCTCTCTGCTCACAAAGCCTTTTCCCCTTACTTAGTTATCTCTTACTTAGCCTTCAGATCTCTCCTGAAATGCCATATCCTTTACGATACCATTTGCAATGGCTTATTTGGATGAGCTAAGGCCCATAATGATAGGCCTAAATACGCAGGGTTGGTGGCTTCCATCTTATTTAATTCACCATTCTGGCCTTTACAAAAAAAGTAAAATAAATAAAATAAACAGTACTAACTCTGTTAAGTAGTATCCCCAATTTATTTTATACAGATTCATACATCAACAAAGTAATATCTCTATTTAATTGATCATATAATTTAGGTAGAGATTGGATTATGATACAGCTGTGGTATTTTCAAAAAAATCTCACTTAATTTGGTTTGCATTCTTCTAAAGTTGCATTGGTTGTTTATTTGTTCAATGATATCTTATACTTTTTTTCACTCTTTCCCCCCCCCCCCAGTTTTTCACCTTTTATTTCTTCTTCATTTGCAGCAGTTACCCACTCTCTTAATAGTTTCCCCAACCATTTTTCTAATCTCTTGTCTTCTTGTTTCTGTTTAATAAAATTTTGAAATGAATTCAGTTTAGTGAATTTACTAAGTAGAGACCTTCCTTCTTGTCTCTTGAAAGAATGATTGAAATATGAAAAGCTAGAACTCCAGAGGAGCAAGTGAATATCACAGACTGCATGCACTGGTGGACTAACAAAATAAATCAGTACATTAGGTGATAGCTTCAGTGATTACATACAGTTTGATGACAGTTTAAGAAACGAAAAATGCTCTACTCTGTATCACATCTAAAGAGTGCAAATAGCAAGCTGCACCTTATCTGCTGTTGCTGTCTAGTCCTGCTTTGTGATCATTGCCTTTGTAAAGCAAAGAACAGCTTCCACTTTAGAATGTGTGTGTGTGTCTGACTTGCAGTAAACAAGTTTAGTTATCTTCTCTCTAAATTAGGATGAAAAAATGCTTAGTAATTTTTCTTTCATAAACTAGGTGGTAATTACATGTGCTTTATTATACTTCTGTTTTTTATACTCTTTTGTATGTCTGAAGTATTTAATAAATAAAAAAAGAAGCACTGTGTTAGCCATATAATTACCTTTGTAAGTCTGAAAATGGTAAAGGCACAAAGCACAGACAGTTCAATGACTGTGAAATGATGTGAACAGTGATCAGAGCTGTATATTTGATTTCTTGGAATTACTGTGATTCTATTCCCTTTTGAAAGTAAATCATTGAGGAGGAAAAGATAAGACTATAATCTTGTTAGAGAGATATGAGCGACTGCTAGAGAAAAGCACAGTGCTTGTAAGATAAACCTGAGGAATCCACTTAAACTTCTAGAATGACATAGCTCTAGATAAAATGGAAGATTTCTCTTTCATTACTAATGGGAAGGCTTCTGAGTGATTTTTGCCAAAAGATTAGGTGCTAATTAGAACCAAGTGAAATTGTGTCTATGAGGTTCAGAAACGAAGAGAGTTGCTATTACATTAGAATGCCTGTAAGAACAGCAATTGCAGCAGCCACAGGCAGCCATTGGTAGGTGATGACTATAGATACGTCAAATTTGTATGCGACTGATTGTATTGTAGAATTGCATCTCTTTGTAAGACTGAATGTAAAAATAATCTTTCCAAAGTAATATCTTGTTTCCTCAGCTTTACTATGTATAATTGACAAATTATACAAATTATAAATTGTGTTAATTCAAGGTGTCCAAGATGATGAAAGCTAGACATGCATGTTTTGAGTTGCTTACCACAATAAGGTTAGTTATTGCTTCCATCACCTCACACGGTTGCCTTCTTTTATGGGGATGGTGAGAACATTTAAGGTTTACTTTACAAGAAAATTCAAACAGTATTGTTAAACAAAGTCACCTAACTGTACATTATATCCCCAAAACTTACTCATCATATAAATACAAGTTTGTGCCTACATCATCTCCAATATCTGAGCAACATCCCCCACCTCCTAGCCACTGGCAACTCCCATTCTATTCTGTTTCTATGAGTTTTACTTTTGTTCTTTCCATTTTCTTTAATGCAAATTTATGTTCCTTAAGGTGTTCTCCTATGGAAGCCTGAATAGAGTAATACAGAGTTGAATATGAAGTGTGTATTTTTTAAAAAATATTTTTATTGATTTTTTACAGAGAGGCAAGGAGAGGAATAGAGAGTTGGAAATATCAATGAGAAAGAATCATCAATCAGTTGCCTCCTGCACACTCCCTACTGGTATGTGCCTGCAACCAAGGTACATTCCCTTGACCGGAATCGAACCTGGGACCCCTCAATCTGCAGGCTGACACTCTATCCACTGAGCCAAACTGGTTAGGGCTGAAGTGTATATTTTTATGTTGACCTCTCAATGGAAGCAAAAGTAAAGAGTTATTTTCTAGGCGTCTGAATATTCTTATCTTGAGATAAGATGAACGGCTAGAGAGTGTACGGCTTTATACTTTTTGGATCATCACCCACTCTGGAACAGCTCCAGCATTGGAACCTGTGAAGAGTGTGTTCACAGTGCTCACCTCAATCCTCTTTATCCCAGGAGCTTGGCCAAAGACCTAGTTTTTTGGCTGTATTTTATGGCAGCTGACGGGTGTTGATCAAAATATTTGTCTTATTAAAATAGATGAAAGTTTGCCAAATTCTCTATTTGAAATTGTTTTTAATAGAGGCCTTCAAAAATGTGAGAAATCTATTTGAAGTTCCATATTGTCTTTTCAGACTTGTCCTAGAGAATGAGAGCAAACTAAAATCTTGAGATGGTTAGTCAGTGAGAGCTTCATATGCCGAATTGATTTTTGGTAAAACCATTTAAAGAAACAGTGCTGATGAATTTGATCAGTTTCATGACAGTTGATGACATTTCTTTCAGATGTTTTGGCTGTGCTATTAATGCTAATGCATACTAACATAGAACACAATAAAATTTCATGTGTTGCCAAGCACCATCAGGACTTCATCTGTATAGTTTCCAAATTTGTCCCTGAGTAGAGGTTTCACATTGTCAATAAATCCTTCACTATCGCAAGGACACTGTAGAGTTTGCAGCTTTTACAAGGGCTCCTATAATCCGGGTCTTTTTGGACATCCCATAGTGAACATAATAGGTAAACATCAGTAGGTGACCAGAGTAAAAGGCCACATAGGTTCACGTTTATGAAAGTTGAAGGTAAGTCGCATAGCTCCCTGTTCTTGTAGCCATTAGAGAGCTGGCCTTGTTCAGTGTATTAGACAAATCCATTACCAGGTGTGGAAGGAATGATGTCATCCGACTGCAGAGTTGCTTAATGTTTTTTCCTCTGCTCTAAGCCATAAACAAGATGGACTGTTTAGGATGCATGTGCTTCATCACTAATCTACATTCACCCAAAGTAATTTCCCAAGTATTAATATAGCAATAATATGAAATTATTTTAGTCTCCGCTTTCACATATTTAAAATACGCATTAAATTGTTCAAAAATTATGCACTAATGAGTTCATCCAGATTTTTTTTGTTTACAAAAGACTTCCTTAGAATTCTAATCTTGAGTCACCATGTGGTGGTCAACTAAAGAAAATGTCTGTAGTTCAGCCAATAAATCTAAAGCATTTCTTGCCAAAACCGGTTTGGCTCAGTGGTAGAGCATCCGTCTGCAGACTGCAAGGTCCCAGGTTCGATTCTGGTCAAGGGCATGTACATTGGTGGCGGGCACATCCCCATTAAGGGGTGTGCAAGAGGCAGCTGGTGGATGTTTCTCTCTCATTGACGTTTCTAGCTCTCTATCTCTCTCCCTTCCTCTCTATAAAATATCAATAAAATATATTTAAAAAATATATTATAAAAAAATAATAAATCTAAACCATTTCTTAGACTCCTAAGAGTGTCAGACTTCAAGTGTGTTTAGAACCAGTGCTCTAATCCAATACTTACCTCCAGGTTACAACTGGGGACTGTATTCATTTTTAAAAGAGCCAGCAAAGTGGCTGCCAGGTCTGGGTGGTTCTCCTTGATGCCGTGGTCCAGGACAGAGACCACAACGCTGCGCCGCGTGTGGCCCGGGTCCCAGGCCTCCTTCCCGTCCAGGTGCCGCTGGGTGCCACCAGGCGGTCCCGCTGCCGGGAAACCTGGGCTCCGTGGGCTCCGTGGGCTCCGGGTACAGGTCACGTCTGGTCGGTCGCTTTGCCACCTGCTGCAGCCACAGAACTTGAGGCGCCTCTGCAGCCGCTGTGAGGCAGGCGGGGCAGCCATAGGGGCCGCCTTGTCCCAGCTCGGGGCCAGGCGTGGTGACAGTCGCAGAAGAGCTGGCCCTGGTTGAGGAATCCATGCTTCGGTGCCAGGCGGTCAGCCACAGCCGGGCCTCCAGAGATGTGCACAGCCCAGGTGTTGGTAAAGACCTCCTGGCCATGGTCATCGGGCACCAGCAGGACCCAGGGTCCGCTGCTGCTGTCACCCACAGCAACCAGGGGGGACAGGTGCCTGGGACCACAGAGCCCTCGCCTCCTCCGCCTGGTCACAGGGCCTCGGCTCCCACTGCCGACACTCTGCCTGTGGCCCGGGGCTGGCTGGCGGAGGCATGGGGCCAAGAAGGGCAGGGAGGATGCGGACTGCAGGCTCTCAGAGAGCTGGGTGGGGAAAGTTTTCTGGGCGAGTACCCTCTGCCCAGCAGAGAGCCCGGTGTCGGGGTCTGAACTCTGTGAGCTCCCTGTGCCGGCCTGCATATTACTCTTTTTATTAGATAGGATGAATGCTTCAGGATCATTTGTTTTGGTGGCAAAGAGAATGAGGTCTTCATGAAGGAGACAACACTTGGCCTGGATCCTGAGGAATAACTAAAATTTCCCTCATTACTTCCTATTTTTAAAAGGATTCAGAATCAAGTAGAACAACATCTATCTACCAATGGCTAGATTAAAACAACAACAACAACAAATAACGTAAAATCTAAAAAACAGATGTTCAACAGAAAACAAACCAACGTGCTAGTGTGACAATGCACATCCTGGGCGGTGGTGAGCTCTGGGGATGAACAGAGTGTCTCACAAGCACTACTGACCTGAACTGTTCAGCCGGGGCGGTAGGTATATGTGTTATGTTACATGAGCAATGTCCCAGGCTCTTCTGTTAAAATCTGGGATTGAAGAGTGCATTCAGAGTCCACCACGCAGTGGGATGTGGAGATATCAGCCGTCTATGCTGATGGAAATGCAGCATTCGCCCTCATGAAGCCAAGGCTCCCTTTAATTAAATTTTCAGAGGAAATATTTCTGATCTGAAGGCACAGTGAGATATGTGAAGGAGACACCGGGGTGGCTGCTGTGAACCTAAGCAAGTTAGAAAGTAAAGCTAAGGAACAACTTATTTTTTGAAAAAATATATATTTTATTGACATTTCACAGAGAGGAAGGGAGAGAGATAGAGAGCTAGAAATGTCAATGAGAGAGAAACAAGGACCAGCTGCCTCCTGCACACCCCTCACCAGGGATGCGCTCGCAACCAATGTACATGCCCTTGACCGGAATTGAACCCTGGACCTTTCAGTCTGTAGACCGATGCTCTACCACTGAGCCAAACCGGTTTTGGCAGGAACAACTTATTTTAAGACCTTGCTGAGTAAGGAGCGGCCAGCAAGCAACAATGCGGGTGGGGGCCTGAGGGATGGTGGAAGAGATGTTAGTCTGATTACAGTGTCAGGAGGGGATGCTTTTGCTTACTATTCTCCTCTTACATTCTGTTTATTTTTGTGATATCAACATTGTTTTGCTTTTATTTTATCCTTTTAATATATTTTATTGATTTTTTTTACAGAGAGGAAAGGAGAGAGAATGAGTCAGAAACATCGATGAGAGAGAAACATCAATTAGCCACCTCCTACACACACCCCCACTGGGGATGTGCCCACAACCAAGATACATGACCTTGACTGGAATTGAACCACAGACCCTTGCGTCTTCAGGCCTTCTAGCTATCCACTGAGCCAAACTGGTCAGGGCTTGTTTTGCTGTTATACTGACCTGCTTTATTCAGCACTGGAGAAGTTCAGAGTGTGGAGGAGTTGAGAGAGGGCATCAGAAACCATGAAACCAAGGCCTTGTGCTATTGCAAAGCCAGCAGAAGAAAGCTCGGTGGGAAGGGATATTTCCTTGGGGTCAGAAAGGTCAGGAGATTTTCTTGGGCGCTCAGCTATAATGATTCCAGGTCTCCATTAAAACATGCTCAGTTTGATTCTGCCTCGAAGGGTCTTCATGCCCTCAGGGTGTCTGTCTTTCAAGGTCTGGGGGAGGGGATTCCAGAGGAGGCAGCAGCTCTGAGAAAGCTGAGAGCCTCAGAAGTCCTGGAGATGTTGTCTGAGAGTAGGTATGAGAGAAGATGGTGATCAGTTTGTTGAAGAATGTCAAGGACCTCAAATACAGGACTAAAGGATTTAAGACTTTAGTCTTATGGTCCATAAAGAATTATTAATATTTTATGCACGGAGATGATGAGATTTGTGTGTCAACAATATCACTCCAACAGCAGCTGCAGAGACAGATTAGAGTCAAGGAATGGGGAAGGGAGAGGAAAAGGCATGGGCATGTTCCCTGGAGGGAGAGCACGCTGGGTCCTCCATCCTAGGGATTTTCAGAGTGGAGATTGTAGGGGAGGTCCCAGGGAAAGATCTGAATAGGATATTCGCAGCTTTCCAGGTGTGTCCTTCCAGGGTTGTGGTCTCCACTGAATGATTGGCTGGCCTTGGGGTCATTATTCACTGCAGCTGGTCCCAACGTCAGCCATGGCTAGTTTTACTGCTTATTTCAGCCTACAGCTCAAGTACAACTGAGGCCTTGATGTTATCCTCAGGGAGGAAAGGTAAGAGGGTCCAAACCGTGAGACCAGCAATATTCTAGGGCAGTTGTCGGCAAACTCATTAGTCAACAGAGTGACAAACTGTGGCTTGCGAGCCATATGTGGCTCATGAGCCATAGTTTGGGGACCACAGTTCCAGGGGAGGAAAAGTCACCCTGGGGGCGAAGTCCCACCCTACAATTGATTGCTAGGCACAAGGGGCTTTCCATCCTGGTGACTTTCTGTGCCCGGCCCATCATCCTTGCTCTGCTCATGTCTGTCTAACTGCCTATGGTACTGTCATTGTGCCAGACATCTCTTCCCTCACCTCCCGATGACACTGACTGTCTCAGCCTCTGGGACTGAGGACTGGGCTTCAGAATGCCTACACTGCTGTCACTCAATGGCACAGAAACTTCATCTTTGAAATTCAAACTCACCTGACCTATGGGGGCTCTTGTTTCTCCATTGGCTGCCTGGAGGCACAGACGGTGTAGGAGAACTAAGGCCCCATGGAGTGAACTTTGACCAGCGGGAGATAGGAAACCAGAAAGAGCCATCTGGTAAATTGCCTGCTCTTTATCTTCTAATGGACTGTTCTTAGATTTAGAGGTTCCATTTACATTTCAAGGGAGGTCCCATGAGACCTGAGAATAGCTATATTTTCTCATATTCCTTGACTTGATAAAAGTGTACAATGCCTAGTCAAGAAGAGGATCCAAGCAGAAATTTGCCAAGGTATTTTCCCCAAAAAATATATTTATATTGATTTCAGAGAGGAATGGAGAGGGAGAGAGAAATAAAAATATTAATAATGAGAGAGAGAGAGAGAGAGAGAGAGAGAGAGAGAGAGAGAGAGAGAGAGTCATTGACAGGCTGCCTCCTGCAGGCCCCACACTAGGGACTGTGACTGACTTGGAATTGAACCCCGACCTCCTCATAGTAGGTCAACGCTCAACCACCCAGCCACCGTGGCTGGGTCTGAGGTGTTTTCTTTAGCTTCCTGTAGCCAATGAATGTATTCTTTTTTAATGAGGGAAACTTGAAAACTAATACCAGAATAGTCTGCATATTATGAGCAGCTCCCTTTATGTGTAACAGAAACATAAGAATAAAAAGTGTGTTTACAATTCTCTCCTCTGCTTTCAAAGAAATGCAGATCCTGAGGGCTCCACTTGCTGCTTTAGGGAGCAGTGGTGGATGGGATTGCAAGTGAGAGAAGCAGCTAGAGCGTCAGGAGAAAGGGCCCAGTGGCCCACAGAAGACAAAGCTGCAGAGAGAGGATGGACATGCATGAGAAGACAACTACTTTAAGCAGCAGCAAGGGCAAGCAGAACTTTATGAGGAAGAGGAAATGCCCACAATATTCTAGAAAGTTTAAAATATTTCTGTAAACTCCACTCTAAAGCATCCTAAATACACCTCCAAGGAAGAGTTTCATCACTGTTTAAGGGGTGGTGTTTCGTTGTAATGTAACACCATTCCAAGGGCATCTGGAAGCAAGAGCAGGATATCTGATTTGGTTCAGGTACCACACAGGAACACAGCTCACTGATTAACTCTTCAGTGATCTTTGCATACATAATTCATTTAATAGTGTGAGCACAGTTACTCTCTACGGTTGAGTTGACTGAGACCCCAGCTGTGAATCCTAATGATACCCGTTCATCCTCAGTTCTGTAGAGGCATTCATCTCTGCAAATTAGAGCTCAACCACACAGCGTGTAAAGCTCCAGTAACACAGATGTGATACACCCTGTACATCCAGATGATCTGACACAGCCCCGCCTCTACCCGACTCCTGAGTCCCCGCAGTTGTGCTCTTGTAACTCACCTCAAGTCTGTGCTGGACTGCCACCCCTCGACTTCCCTGAGCCTTTGTTCTGCCTGCCTGACTCCCATCTGCCCAGACACCCACCGGTAGCTGTGCCATCCCTGGTCCTCCCTCTGATCTCTCTCCCTGGGAAGCAGAACTCTGCTGGGCGTAGCTTTGAAGCCAGGAGACTGGTGGCTCCGCATGACCTCATTATTAGGGGGCCTTTACTTTTGTCTTTTGATGTTAGTTCACCCAGAAACTGAATGTGAGAACTCTGGCAAGTTCCATTGTCATCGCTGTCTGTATGGATTAAGTTCAGGGCGTACAAAAAGTACAGACAATGACGGCCTCAGCACTGTGGAGCAACATATTCCTAACATCATCAGGCCTCAAACCAGGCAGGTGGTGGACAAATATAAGAGAACCGTTAAAACCCTGCCTTTTGTTCAATAGTGTCCTTTCACATCTACTCCCCACCTTTATCTACTCCATTCTGTGTTGTACAATAGACTTCCCAGACTCCACTGTCCTCCGCCTCTCAGCTAAGTTTGTCCAATGGGAGGCACTGGCAGAAGTCTGGAGAACCGGATAAAAAGATAAGTCGGAGTGCTTCTGTTTTGGAAGATTCTCTGGAAGATTCTGAGCCCTCTCTGTGGCTGCAGCTCCTGCCTTATAGTCCTGCAGTGGCTTCAAGTTCACCCAGTAGACCACCTCCGGGGCTGCCCTTCTCCCTCAGTCCCTCCGCCTGAGGGTCACGACCAATTCCTTAATCGTGCTCATTAATATCTGGCTTGACTCACCAGCCTTTGTTTAACTTTCAGCTTTCTTCACATGGAAAGTTATCTGTGCTAAATTTACTGTTGAAAATCTCAACTGATACCTGAGCTAGAATTGTTTCTACTCCTTCAATACCAAGAGCATAGCTGTCTATTCCTGAAAGAATGCTCTTAGTCAGATCTAGGTGACATTTGACTTCTAACCATGTCCTGTTTGGGCCATAATGCTAATTCTCAAATGAATATTTGGTATGCAGCAAAGAAGTCAAAGATACTTCTGAAATTTTTGCCCCCCCCCCTCCTTTTTTTTATTACTTCATGAAAGGATTATTGGGCAAAATCTAGCTACTATGTTCATCTAGATTATCACATTTCCTCAATACCGGTAATAGGTGCTATATTAATCTTCAGGCATTGATAAGTTGCTTCTTGTCCAAATAAAAATTGATTCTTTGTAAATAATGTGCTCTTACCTCAAAATGTCTCTATGCATATTATTATAAGTATTTGGCACCATAAAGTCTAAACCTCATATTTCTGTACTTCCTCTCTTC
The DNA here is from genome assembly GCA_963924515.1 of Vespertilio murinus. Classification (NCBI taxonomy): domain Eukaryota; kingdom Metazoa; phylum Chordata; class Mammalia; order Chiroptera; family Vespertilionidae; genus Vespertilio; species Vespertilio murinus. The sequence continues at coordinate 8,132,130 of OZ004705.1, forward strand.
CAAGTGATGAATGGCATGCTCTACCCAGCCATCTCCACTCAAAACAAATTATCTAATGAACTTATAGAAGTATTAGCTGTTAGGAACAGACAAAAATTGTGTCCATATATGCCCAGCTCAAGGACATACACTCTCATGCTTCCAATACAGATCTAACATTCGGGTTCCTTCCTTTTGTGGCAGTTTTGATCATCAGTAGAGGGAATCCTGAAAATAAAGTTGCCGGAATTTTCTGGAGGGGTTCAGACTTACAGCAGTGAATTCACTACCCTTCTAACACAGCTGCTCCGCAGGTAATATCTTCACATTGATGATGACAAATGCACAGGCATTGTTTGCAGGCAGAACTGGTTCTTCTTATGGGTGTTGGCAAGTTTATTGATGGATTGAGGGTGCAGAAATGAAACTCTGCTATTATAGGATCTCAAAGAAACCATGTAAGGAAGATACATACCGGTCAGAGTATCGAGACTGATGCTATAATGAAGACAGGATTTCTTTGAGATGAAGGAAAACTGGAAGGTTGGCCCTGACCTTTCCTGTCAGAGTTGACCTTGGTCTATGCACTTTACTCTGAGTTGTCTGTTGTCTCGTGTGCACTCAGGGTTGCTGAGAGAACCCATGCAAAGTCGGTCACACCATGACTGACATGCTGGGAGCACTTGACACAGTTCCGTTTCTTTCTCTTGATTAAATACCTAATCCAGTTAAAATGGAGATGACTTTTCTTCTTTGGAACAGGTATTTTAAAAAATCAAATGCTTCACCCCAGGAATTAGGCTTTTCTAAAAACTGTTTTAAATCTGAGAATTAGCAATTAGCAGGCCTGTCCTTAGCAATTCACACTTGTCTGTAGCATCTACAAAAGGTTGGTTTTGACATGACAGTGTCTTCAAGAATGCACCCTTATCCCCTGGTTTGCAAATATGAACAGTGGAAAAAGTAAGGTGACTACAAATCCTGGAGCTCTAATTATTTTCCAGGGATTAAATGGCCCAGCAATTTGGTTGAAGAAAATCCAACCTATTCCAACAAATAAATAGCCTCACTTGACCCCAGAAATCAGGGCCTTTGGATGACTCCAGTTGGGGAACATCCCCATGGTAGTAGATGGATGTGTTCCTTTCTACAAAGATCTATAGACATAGGTAGAATCACTTCAAAGACATACTGCTGTCCATTGTGGGAAATACAAAATTAAGCTGTTTTTACTGAGTTTTCTCAGCACAAGTTTATATATATAGATATATATATATAGTAATTTCTCTTCACATGGGTAAAGGTGATACTCTTGCATCTTCCAGCTGAACTTGCTGTACCTACCTATTCTAGCAAGCTACCCATATACATACATGCATACCTTTTTTTTTCTACATAAATGGCAGCATGTGTTACATAAGAATCTGCCTCCTGGATGAAATGTCAGGTCCATATCAATGTCTACATTATCTATGCTGATTGGTTTTGTATTGATTAATTGTCATTGATAGGTATTCGTAGGGGTTATAGTAAAATTGTAATTATAATGGTCATGATTTTGAAAGCTATAAATCCAAAAATAGAAGAGTCATATTTTAAATAAGTATCTTTTGGTTTCAGAATAAATGACTTTAACCAAAAAATTATGTTCATTTTGTTTTTATAGCTCCTGACTATTACAGATTAATTGATTTTGGAGTGTTTAATCTTTTGTCAATTTTAAATCCAATGTTTTATTTCCTACTATTTTCTAACTGGTTATTTTTAATTGAGCTTAAAACATTTTTAATTATAGTTTCTAATATTTCCAGTCACATTTTTTGTCTTTCTAAGTGTCATCATCATTTGAAAATAGTGATGATTTTTGTCTTTAATATATTTACCTCTTATGTATTTTCTTTTCAAATTATATTAAACAGAACTTCCAGAAAAATATCTACACTAATAAAAGAGAAACATGCAAATTGACTGTCCCTCTGCTATCCCCACCAGTCAATCTGAGTGAGTATGCAAATTAACCCAACAAAAATGGAAGTTAATTTGCATATGAGGGCACAGAGTGAAGACAGAAGACAGCGTAGAAGGAAGTCAAGTGATGCAGAAGGGAGTGAAACCATGGAGAAGCAAGCAGGGTGGCAGGGAAGGGAGGGAAGCAGGTGGGGAGGTGGAGACAGGAGCAAAGGAGGCTTCGCTCTCTTCTTTGATTCACTTCAGCTGCAGGAAGGCCTATTCTTGCAGGAATAGGCCCAAGGAAGCCATATTCTTGCAGGAATCTTCCTGCAACGGGATTCTAGTTAAATAATAATAGTGGTAGTATTCATCTTTTTCTTGTTTCTGACTTAAAAAAAACTATTATTGTTTCTTATATTTGGAACACTGTTCTTATTTTTATTTTTAAACTTAACTTTTATTAAAAATTTGAATGTTGAAACTATTTTTTAAAAGAAATTCTAATCTTATATAATAAAAAGGTAATATGCAAACTGACCATCATATCCTCACACAAGATGGCTGCCTCCATGTGGTCACAAGATGGCCACCACAAGAAGCCTGGCAGGAGAGGGCAGTTGTGGGTGATCAGGCCAGCAGGTGAGGGCAATTTGGAAGACTGGGCCAGCAAGAGAGGGCGGTTAGGGGGAACCAGGCCAGCAGGGGAGGGCAATTAGGGGCAATCAGGCGGGGATGGGAAAGCATTTGGGGGGTGGGGAACCAAGCCAGCAGGGGAGGGCAGTTGGGGGTGATCAGGATGGCAGGGAAGCAGTTAGGCATCAATCAAGATAGCAGGGGAGTTGTTAGGAGGTGACCAGGCTGGCAGGCAGAAGTGGTTAGGGGCAATCAGAAAGGTAGGCAGGCAAGTGGTTGGGAGCCAGCAGTCCTGGATTGTGAGAGGAATGTCCAACTACTGGTTTTGCTCGATTTGACAGGGTTTGAGCCTAAACTGGCAGTCAGACATCCCCTGAGGGGTCCCAGATTGGAGAGGGTTCAGGCTGGGCTGAGGGACAACCTTCCCCCTCCAGTGAAGGAATTTCGTGCACTGGCTCTCTAGTTGTTATTTATTAGGAGATAAGAAGTCAATTAAACCTAGAACATATACCACTCTAAAAAAAAAAAAAAAGTTTATCCTATTTTCTCTGCTGAAATCTACTCAGATAATGCTTTACAATCCAAATAGTAGGTTATTCTATCTCACATCTTCAGAGATTCCATTGTAAGTTGAATCTTAACTTGCTAGAACTAGAGAATTTGATGTGTAAGTTAAAGTCTAGGGATGTCTAGGGAATAACACATCGCTGTGTGAATCAACATACTGACAAACTTCCCTTTGCTTTTTTTCTCTAAAACAAGGGCCATATCAAAAGAACTCACAGGTTTTTCTTTCAGCTGAGCACAGTTAACCTCACAGAGGCTATGACATCGCTTGGCACGGCCTCAAACCATCCTGTTAGGCAGATTAGAAATCAGGTGCTCAAATGCACTCTGTGTCCTAAATATTGTAAGGTTACTGAACCTATGCGTATTTGGCTTACATTAAAAAAAAAGAAAAGAAAAGGTACAGTATGTTTAATTATTGCACTTAAAACATTTAGCCTGACGGAGAATGTCTTATTTCCCTTTACAGAGGCTGTCAAGCAACCAAGTTCTACCCTGGCGGTCAGTTCAGGTTCACGGTGACTGTGGTCCCGCCCCCCCCTGCCCCCCCCCCCTTCCTGATGACCACATCTCACTCAGGATGAAATCACTGCGCACAAGGACAGCGGTTTCCTGGAGCTGTGTCACCTCACAAGGCACCTGGGAGTGAAGAACAGAAAGCATGGGACCCCTCGGACTCTTCAGTACCCACTGTTGCAGATTTACTTGACTAGAAGTCCGATGCACGAAGGGTTGTGCAAGAATAGGCCTTCCTCTCAGTGGATAGAGCATTGGCCTGCAGACTGAAAGGGTCCCAGGTTCAATTCCGGTCAAGGGCATGTACATTGGGTGTGCAGGAGGAGGCTGATTGATGTTTCTCTCTCATCGATGTTTCTGGCTCTCTATCCCTTCTATCCTCTCTGTAAAAAATCAATAATATATATATTTTAAAAAAGAATAGGTTTCCTTCCCCAGCTGCTGGCACACAGCATGCTCACTCGGGCAGCCTGTGCAGCAATGAGAGTGGTAGCGAGCCCTATGCACTCCAGCGCCACTTCCTCCTCACCCTCCTCCTCTGGAGAGTTCCTCTGTGCAGTGCTGGTGCTCTGGGGAGGCACGGAAGGGAAGAGGTGGGGGGAGCGAGGCAGGTGGTGGGGAGGACTATAGAGGTTTGGTTCTATAGAGCATTTATTTCACTTTCCCATTGTGCAAGTGGATGCAACTGCACCCCTTCCTCCTCCTCTTCCTCCTTTGCCCTCTGCCTCCTGCCTGCCCGCCTTCCCTCCATGCCCATTGTGCCTCTCCTCTTGATTTGGTGAGATAGGGAGGAGGGAGATCTGATAATCTGAGCTACTGTGTAGGTGGCCTTTTTTATCTATTCAAAACAAATCTGAGACACTTCGCTGCCTCCACGGCCACCACCATCGCCCTTTGGTTGACCCAGAGCTCCCGTGGCGTGCTAACTGTGCACCGAGCAAGCTCCTGTGTGCATCTGCACCCACAGGGGTGCTATTTTGGGGGAAATATCCTAATATATAAAAACTCAGGGTCTATAACAACTGGTGAAGGCTTGACTGAACACATGAAGTCAGTCCTGCAGTCAGTACTGGTTTGCCATGGCGATCCAGCATTGACGGCCACCAGTGCAGGCCCAGTGACCTAGCACTGACTTTCGAGAGGGGCTGTGAATCAGGCCTGGAGAGAGGCCTGAAGAGAGAGGCAGGGTCTGATCCGTAGCATCTGTGGCAGCTGTTGATTAGCCACTGCCTCCCTTTCTCTCTAGGCTTTGCCAGCAGCCACACCTGTTTCTCTCTGGGCCTCTGCAGGGGCTGCTTATCAGCCTCACCTCTCTGATTAGGCCCAGATATAGGCCTGGAGAAGCTGACTGGCGTAGAAACCGACCAATAGGAACCAAATTGGCTGGCAGGGGAGAGCAGTTGGGGATAAGATCAGATCTCCAGGGGAGGGCAGTTGGGGGCAACTAGGCTGTCAGGGGAGGGCCATTGGGAGCGAAATAAAGCCTGCAGGGGAGCACAGTTGGGGATGAGATCAGGCTGGCAGGGGTGGGCAATCAGGGGTTATCAGGCAGGCAAAGGCAGTTAGGGATGATTAGGTTGGCACCAGAGAGCAGTTAGGGGTGAGATCAAGCCATCAGGGGAGGGCAGTTGGGGGTGATCAGGCAGGCAGGCAGAGGCAGTTAGGGGCAATCAGGCAGGCAGGCAGGTGAGCAGTTAGGAGTCAGTAGTCCCAGATTTCAAGAGGGACGTCTGACTGACGTACATTTCCCAAGGGTTCTCCAATTGGAAAGGGCTGGGATGAGGGAACCTCCCCTCCATGTACAAATTTTGTGCACTGGACCACTAGTGAAAATATAATTTAGAATGAAATTGTTATATATTACTAGAAACCTGGTGCATGAATTCATGCATGGGTGGGGTTTCTCAGCCTGGCCAGTGATTGGGACCTGTGAGGGAAGCTGGCTTGGGGGAGGGATTGTAGGAGGTTGGCCACTGCCTCCCCCAAATTGGGGCCAATTGGGAGGGCTATTCAGCCAGGGGAAGGGACCATGGGAGATTGGCTAACTGAGGGTAGGAACTGTGGGAGGTTGGCCTGCCGGCTGCCCACCCCATTGGGGCCGATCAGGGTGGAGGCTGGATGGCCATGGGTAGGGACTGTGGGAGGTTGGCTGGCCACAGGAGGTTGGCTGTGGGATCACACTAACCACCAAGGGGCAGCTCCTGCATTGAGCGTCTGCCCCCTGGTGGTCAGTGCCCGTCATAGCAACTGGTTGACTGGGCATGTGGCCATTCGGTCGGTCATTCAGTCACTTAGGCTTTTATATATATAGACTAGTAGTAGCCCAGCCGTTTTCAAGCTGGCCACACACCCTTCAGGGTGGAGTCCTGGGCAATAGGCTGAGGGCTGTGTGCAGGCTGGCCAAGCCCTCAGCTTTGTCCAGAAGGACATTCGGAAAATCTCTGGCAGGTCTTCCAGTCTAATTAGCATATTACTTTTATTAGTATAGATACTCTTTTTTTTTTTTTTTTTTTTTTAGTATAGATAGGTACTGCATACAAACAATAATGTTTTTCACAGCTGAATTTGAGGTTTTCATTATTTCAAAATTTTGCTAACTGAGATCTTTCATTTAGACCTGTTTTCTCATTCCTCGTTTTATTTTATCCTACAGAGATAAATTAAACTACACATACCAGCCGAAACCAGTTTGGCTCAGTGGATAGAGCATTGGCCTGCGGACTGAAGGGTCCCAGGTTCGATTCCGGTCAAGGGCTTGGTTGTGGGCACATCCCCAGTAGGGGATGTGCAAGAGGCAGCCAATCGATAATTCTCTCTCATTAGTTTTTCTAACTTTCTATCCCTCTCTCTTCCTCTCTGTAAAAAAAAAAATCAATAAAATATATTTTAAAAAATTAAAAAACAAAGAAACAAAAAACTACAAATACCTTGTTAAAGATGAAATGCTGGTGCTCTAAAGTTATTTTTCTCATGTATACATTATTAGAAAATATTGAATTTGTTTTGTGTTAAACTGAATTTGAAGTAAATTATAGGTAAATGGGATATTCGTTGTTTTTTTAGAAATCAATTAATGACTCATATTAAAAATAGAAGACTTTTATTTAGTTTTTAAAACCCCTTGGCAGCAATGCAATATAAAAATGTAGCTGATATTATGAAGATAACTTTTATAAATATAATTCTAATAATACCCCTCAGCATTTACCAGGAAAGTGAAGTTGTTATTATAGGAAGAAAGTAATTATATAACACATGGACACAGCCTGCAGTGAGGTGATAGCCAGAGAGGAAAGGGAGCGGAGGCAGGTGGAGGTGGGCAAAGGGGTTATTAATGGGGACAGGAAGAGACTTTGCTTTGGGCGACGGTCACACAATGCAGTGTGCAGATGATGTTTTGTTGAGTGTACATGTGAAAACTGTGTGGTTCTGTGAACCAATGTCACCCCAATCAATTCAATAAAAAATTCTGTGTTCTTGTTGCCAGAATTACAACAACAAATCTTAATTGCAATGATGAAACTCAACTAGTCATCTCTAGAATGTGTCTCATATAAATCCCACTATTAAAGTGTTCACTTTCCAATATACTTTCAGTAAAATAATAAAATCTAAAAGGTATTAATTATATGTAAAAATTTAACCAGTTATCAATAATCCAGTAAGTATATTACCAGACCTGTTATAATAATAAAATGAAATGATGAAACTATTGTTATTATTCTTGCTAATAAACAGAGATTATTTCACGCTTTTGGGAGTGGAGATAAATATTTAAAAAGTGAGTGCCAATGATATAATGAGAAAACAAAAGTAAGTTTAGAAGACAAATGATTTATATTTTGGTTTTCACTATGAACATTAGGCTAGAATCTTGTGGAGTAACTGTGAGCTTACATAAAACCTATGGCTGAGTCATATCATCAGGAAGTGAGGGATATGGGATACTCATCAATAATTCCCATCAGTAACTTGTTGATCACTGCACCTGAAGGCTTCAGTCAGTTCCCTGGCATTCAGACAAAGACTCCAGGATGCTGGCAGCTGGAAGTCGGGCTGGGCACTGTGGAGTTTGAAGGTATAGGGGAGACATGGATTACACCTGACACTCCTTTCATTCTCACTCCTAGAGGCACTTTTGGGGAATTCATGTTTCTTATTTGCTCAACTTGAGGATTTTACAAGTTAAAGATCATGATTTCCAGTGGGGAAACCTACTAGGTGATACAGTGAGGGCTCCACTTAACCTAGTTCCATAGGTGTTCTTTTGCCAGTTAAAAGGGAATTACTTCACTGGCAGTAGTAACTGATCCTACTTTTCAGAAGTAGAATGGTGTTGGGGAGTATGTCTGGAACTCAGGGAAGTCTAGGACAACTTTTGGTGCTTCCACATCCGCTTAGCCATGAATGGACAATGTTAGCAATTACCTCTTGACCAGTTCAGAGACTCCTCAGTGATCTTCCCATTTGGCAAGCAACGTAGACCAGCAGAAGTGATACTTGAGGCCCAGAGACTCTAGAATGACTGGTGGAGGAGGCAAGGGAAATGAACTTGGCCTTTGACCCAGCTGAAGGAGTGAGGAGTATCCCTTCAATCCTGGGTTTGTTCTTGTTGTTGGATAGGCAGAAATACAGGAATCAACAGTGTAAGTATTAGAAGTATAAGGTGTCAGTATGAATAATTAAAATAGGCCACAAAAGGGAAAATGTTAATGTGGTTGTAATAAGCAAAATTTTGTTTTATTAATATAGGAAATGTTATATTAAGATAAATTCTTAAATAGCACAGTTAGTTAACACATTAGCTGTTATAAGACTAGGATAGAATCAAAAGTTTACATTGTATATTTAATAATTATAATAATGCATGATCTCCTATCTGAAAAGGTCAAAAAGCTTTCCATTGCTATGGGATAACTGAAGAGATTGCTCTAAGCTAGAGAAAAAACACACATAAAAATCATATACTCCACTATCTTACTTTTAATATAGTTTTCATGTGTTACAACATACCTTAACTTCAATTTTACTCTATGAAATTATTATAGAATTAGAGGACCGATGCACAAAATTCATGCAAAAGGGGGAGTGGGATCCCCCTCAGCCCAGCCTGCATCCTCTCCAATCCCGGACATCCCTCTGACAATCTTGGACCATTGGCTCCTAATTGCTAACCTGCCTGCCTGCCTGGTTGCCTCTAACTGGCCCCCCTGCTGGCCTGATCGCCCCTAATTTCTCCCCTGCTGCCAACCTGGTCACCCCTAACTGCCCCCCCTTGTCTAGTCACTCCTCACTTACCCCCTGCTGGCCTGGTTGATCCCATCTGCTCCCCTGCTCACCTGGTTGCCCCCAACAGCCCTGCTTGCTAGCCTGGTCACCCCCAACTGCCCCCCTGGCCGGCCTGGTCACCCCTGGCAGCCTGCTATCAATTGTTTGGTCGTCCCACACTAACCCCCCTGCTGGCCTGGTTTGCCCACACAGCCTGCTTGGTCATCCTACAGGTCGGTTCTGGGCAGCTGAGGGGCCAAAGAAACTGGGGGACTCCAGAAGCAGGTAAAAGGAGCGACTGGACCTGCCTGGCAGTGGGCCCAACTGTGCAGCATGCCTGCCATCCTGGTGGGGCTGAGGGGACTGGGCGCAGCCATTTTGTGGCTGTAGGCACCACCATCTGTGAGGGCCTGGCAGTCAATTAGCATATTCCCTCCTTATTGACTGTGGATGCCATCATCTTTGTGAGGGCATGATGGTCAATTAGCATATTCCCTTTTTATTAGATATGATTACTGGTAATTATGTATAATATATATTGAATTCATAATAAATCAGTGTCCAAACTATATTCATATATGTACCCTGTTTCCCCCAAAATAAGACAGTGTCTTATATTAATTTTTGCTCCCAAAGATGCGCTAGGTCTTATTTTCAGGGGATGTCTTATTTTTCCATGTAGAAGAATACAGTACACATTTATTGTTAAATGAAAATAAAGAAAATTTATTACCTGTATACAGTACGGTAATACAGTAGTTGTCAACACAAACCAGACAAACTGTGAATCCTACAGTATCAAGAATTTACTCATTTATTCAATGACAATCATGTCATCATCTTCTGGAACATCATCATAACAATCCAATTCCCGAATTTCCTGGTGAATTTCTTGTGACTCCATTTCTTTCAGAATCAGTGGACCAAATCTCTCATGTTTAGCAATAGTACTGTCTTTAAATGAGTACTTCTTGTCAAGGTAGCCTGCTCACAGTGCATTTGCAATGCAACTGTTAGTGATGTTCTCCCATGAATTCTTCACCCAAGTCACAACTTCTTGCAATTTAGGTTTCACAAAGTTTCCATGCTGATTTCTCTCCATTCACACAGCAGTGACGTCAGGACTCTGCGTAATGTCACCAGTTGCTAGACGCCAGTGGGGGCGGCCCTAGCGACCAGCTTACGGTAAATTAATTTTCATTCTGAGACAGAGCCTGGGGCCTTATTTTCGGCGGGGATGCCTTATATTTCACTCAGAAGGAAACCTGTAAGTAGGTTTTATTTTTGGAGGATGTCTTGTTTTTGGGGAAACATGGTAGGAGCAAATACAAATGGATCATGTTTATAAGATTTTGTAGTTTTAAATTCTCCTCTCATAGATTTTTCATACCTAGCTTATTTGCTAATTTCATCCCTTCATGGGAAAACTAATATTCATCTATATGGAGCTTAACACAGCCATCTGGCAAAATAACTAAATCAAGAATCACCTCTGGGAATACTTTAAGAATTATTTCCTAGAATGATGTAATGTTATTCAATTGGCCTTATAAATTTTGCATGTGATATTGTGATATTAAATTCTAAAACATTGTTAACACACACTATCACCTTCTGTCTAATCCTATCTAATAAAAGAGTAATATGCAAATTGACCATCACTGTAACACACAAGATGGCTGCTCCTATGTGGTCAAAGATCCTGCCCCCATGTGGACATAAGATGGCCGCCACAAGATGGACAGCAGGGGAGGGAAGTTGGGAGGGACCAGGTCTGCAGGGGAGGGCAATTAGGGGTGACCAGGCTAGCAGAGAAGGGAAGTTGGGATCAACTGGGACTGTAGGAAAGGGCAGTTGGGAGTAACTAGGCCTGTAGGGGAGGGAAGTTAGGGGCAAACAGGCTGGCAGGGGAGCAATTGGGCATTATCAATCAAGCTGGTAGGGGAGTGGTTAGGGGGTGATCCTGCTGGCAGGCAGAATCAGTAAGGGGCAATCAGGAAGGCAGGCAGGCAAGCAGTTTGGAGCCAGCAGTCCTGTATTGTGAGAAGGATGTTCAACTGGGATCAGGCCTAAAAGGGAAGTTGGGCATCCTTCAAGGGGTCCCATATTGGATAGGGTGCAGGCTTGGCTGAGGGACACCTCCCCCACCTCCCGCCTTGCACGAATTTTGTGCACCGGGCCTCTACTATAAAATAAAGGATAACTTAAAAAATGTATATTGAAGTTTAATATCCAGTTTATAAATTCACATATTCAAAGATGATCAAGTGAGGAGCAACTGATGAGATTTGCAAAATTCTACTAGGTTACCTAGTCTTGGGTTTGTGATATGTATTTCCTGAGGTGCATTTTACCTGAGGTGCATTTTAAAGCTGCCTTGGACTTTTAGAAAACAGGTGTGACATAAATTATAAATATCTTAAAATTCACCAAATAGAAGATTTATATGATAGAGAGATTTCAATAAATCAGACACCAGCCAGATAACATATGCTGAAGATTCACCAGGGATGGAATAACTTATGAAGGGCTGCAGAGAGATGGAAGAGATTAATTCTTCAAAAACTAGACATACAAAGATAAAATATATTAATTTGCCCTCATGGAGCACATGGTCTACTAAGTAAGCAGTATAAGATAAAAACAATACAGCATAAGAAAAGCTTTTTTTGTCAAAATAAATCTTTATTGTTGAAAGTATTACATATGGTCCCCTTTTCTCCCCATTGCCCTCTTCCACCCGCCTCCCTCCCCAAGCCTTAACCACCCACTTTCTGCATCCTTGGGTTATGCACATACATATATGAGTTCATTGTTGATCTTTCCCCGCCCTCCCTCCCCCATACTCCCATTCTTCCCTACCTTTCCTCTGAGGTTTGGTACATACAATGGAATACTTATACAATGGAATACTATGCAGCTGTTAGAAAAAAAGAACTCTTATCATTTTTAACAGCATGGATGGACCGAAAGAGCATTATGCTAAGTGAAATAAGCCAGTCAGAGAAAGATAAGTATCACATGATCTCACTCATATGTGGAGTGTAATGACCAACACAAACTGATGGGGGGAAAATAGACCCAGAGACATACACAAAAAGCTTTAAAAAGGAAAGTGTATAGGAAGCTGTGGGAACCCAGAATATAGTTACGGCTCCATCTAACAGCTCAGGAGGAGTGTTTGAGAAGAGATGAAGCTGGTTGGGAGTCATACAGGACTACAAGTTGGCCAGAGAAAGATTCAGGAGAATGATATTCAGTACTAATGACTCACAAGGTAAGGACTTGGATTTATGAGAAAATAAAAAGGCATATTTAGGTCTTGAGATATCCGATGATATGATTGAGGCATGGGTACGGGTTAGGGGATTAGTGGAAATGAGTCTTAGCAAGCAGTAGGAGGATTTCTTTGTAAGATTCTTTCATCATATTTTTAAAAAATTATGTGATATTTGAATTTTCCTACCTAAAATTACCATTTTGATTTAATATCAAACTAGTTTTCAATGCAAATATTTGACTCAAATAAGAGATCCCCTGAAGATGTGACAAGTTCCTTTGACTATTTCAAATATATACTTTATATTTCCATATGCCCTTGAGAGCCTGAGACGCAGAAAAATATGATGAGAGGTTCAAAATAAATGAGGGCTTTTAAGAGTTACTGTAATTAGTGGTGAGTAGTTAGAAAATTTACCACTGGACCTTTCTGGCTATGTCTATAGACTGAGAATTCCTTTTACCCAAGTATTGTATAAAATGGGATTCTGCTGTTGATTTCTCAGCCATTGCCTCAGTAACTCTAAATTAGTTCCAAGCATATACTTACGTCATGGAGAGCTTTTTATATTCTAGGAGGAAAGTACATATTATGCTAAGAGTAACATTTCTGAAATGACGTTGGTCATAATATAATGCAATTCATTTCTTTCCGTTGTCAAAATACCAAAGTATACTGTTTACAGGGAAAGGATAAGAGTGCATTCTGTTCTCAGAAAAAAATCAGGATCTGAACAATTTTTCTTGTTGTTGTGGACCAATAAACAATAGGCTTTTGAGAACATTTATTTTGCTGAAAGCCTAGAGGAGTTTAGTCAAATCCATTGTGTCACTGAAAGACTAAAATGTTTGTGAAAATGCATGAGGCCAGGAATTCAGGTATCCAGTATTTTTCTTCAACAAACTAGAATATTTTACTATTGGATTTTGTAACTAAAATAATCACTCTTGTGTATTTTCTCAGCAAGCTGAAAGGGATGACATTATGGTCCCTCTTAAAACAGTAATGAAATAATCTCAAAGCCTATTTCCAAGTGGAGATGGAAATTCTTGATACAAACTTGTGGAGTTGATTACATATCTAACTCTTGAGATTAAATTTTATATTTAAATATTTTCCTAATAGGAAAATATTAGCTAATAATTATATTATTAAGCTTTTAAAAATGGCATTAGAAGAAGTTTTTGACATTTTGTATTATCAGAATAAAAATGCATGGCTTTATTAAATTCCAGGAACATTGGTGCCCGAAGGGCCATTTTTGGAAGCACTGAAATCTGAAAAAGACCCAGCAGACAATCTTTGAGCTGCTCTAATTCTCCTGAGGACACTTGCAAACCCAGATAATTGATTGGCTCCACCATTATAGTCTGTCCAACCAACAGATGTCAGAACAACAATACTATACCAGAATCCAGTTTTTATAACAGCATAACTGTTAGAGTTTATGTCATGAAACATGAACTAGTATTGTGTAAGGCTACAATAAATAAGCTGACTTCTTTGTGATAATGGCACTTAATCTTTTCATTTTCAAATTATTCAATCAAATTTATGCCAACATAATCAAACTGACTAATTCAGACGCTTAATTTCAATGTATGTAGAGAACACATTAGTGATTTAACAGGCTCACTTGCATTTTGTAGTTGGTACAGTGATGAAAAATAGTGTTTAGTATCCTCATTGATTTTTTTTGGTTCAGGCTATGATGACCCAGGCAGAATAATATGATTCGCAAAAATGTAGGGAATATGATTTATACTCTTTAGGAAGGGTAAATATGCTTTATTTATTTATTTATTTATCTATCTATTTATTTATTTATGGTGCACTGAAAAATATGGGACTAGATAATGGAGTTCAATTCTCATTTTGTAGCTCGTGATTCATATAATGTGATGATTCACATGGTCATTGGTTCAGTCCCAGCAAACTTCCTGCTGGGTTTGCTGATGGACTGTCACTATGCTGAGTGCAGTACAAAGTCAAGTTAGTCAAAGAGCTACTCTGCAATTAGATTTTACTTAAACTTATCAAGACTTAGTGTTCCAATCTGTAATGTGAGACATTATTTCCTTTCCCCTAGTAATAAGGATGGTAGCTATCTTTACTATATTAAATGTGGTGAAATAAGATGTATTTACATAAACATGTGAGTGCACACACATATGCACACTCAACATATAACTTCTTTCTCCAAAGTTTTGAGTTCTATAAAATAATTTACATTCTGCTTTTAACCAGTTAACATTTTGCACATGCATTGGAAAGAAAAAATTATTTTTCATGGTATCACAAAATTTAACTTCAAATCCAGAGTAGGTAAATTCACAAGAGTTGGGTAATAACCTTGGTTATTTTTTTTTGTTTAAAGGTAATTAAACAGCCTACCTGGCATGGCTCAGTGGATAAGTATCAACCTATGAACCAGGAGGTCATAGTTCAATTCCTATTCAGGGCACATGGCCAGTTGTGGGCTCCAGCCCCAGTGTGGGAAATACAGAATGAAGCCAATCAATGATTCTCATCATTGATGTTCCTATCTCTTTCTCTCTCTCCATTCCTTTCTTAAATCAAGAAAAAATAAAGGTAAGTAAACATGCTTGATGTATGAAATTAGAATTTTTTTCCTGAGAATAATCTGTTAGAACAATGGAAATAAAGCCCCTCCTCCTCTGATAAATAGATAATAGTTCGATCTAAATTCACTGCATCTAGATTTATTCAGAGCTGACCTACTTGTCAGTTGGGACTTTCAAAATGGATTTATGGTTGAAAGTGGATAAGAAACCAGAGAGAAACAAAGTGAGTCATTAGGGCTCTCGTGGATAAAATAATTCACACCTATGAGCAAGAGATAAAACTAGCAATGTATAGAGAGTGCTGACTCATAGGCAGCTGTTTGAGTCATCCTTGGCTAATAATAGTTAATCAAAGCCTCCCAAATGTAACCTGCATAAGACAGAAGATTGGATATATGAGCACTGATGTGGAGAACATTGAGAACCTTGACTTCTGAAATATTACCTAAGCCCAGGTTACAATCAATGCCCAACAAAATAGATCTATTTCCAGGTAGATGTTCTTATCTCCTTTTGTCTTAGAATAATAATATAGAACTTTACCTAATCTACAATAATAAAAATGTAATATGCTAATTAGACCAGACAGCCTAACCACCTTCTGGATGTCATTCCAGATGTTCTTCCGGATGAAGCTGCAGTGGTGGGGATTGAGACAGAGATGGTTAGGGGTGATCAGGCAGGCAAGTGGTTAGAGGCAATGAGGCAGACAGGCAGAGGTGTTAGGAGTGATTAGGCAGGCAGGCAAGTGATTAGGAATGATCAGGAAGGCAGGCAGTGGTGGTTAGGGTGATCAGGCAGGCAGGTGAGTGGTTAGGGGCAATTAAGCAGGCAGGTGAGCAGTTGGGGGTAATAAGGCAGGCAGGCAGAGTAGTTTGGGGGTGATCAAGCAAAGTGGTTAGAAGTCAACAGGCAGGCAGGTGAGTGGTTAAAGGTGATCAGGCAGCCAGACGAATGGTTAGGGGTGATTAGTCAGGTAGTCAGGTGAGCGGTTAGGAGCCAGAGGTCCCAGATTGCAATAGGAATGTCCGATTGTTGTTTTAGGCCTAATCCCTGTGAGATCAGGCCTAAACCGGTAGTCAGACATCCCCCAAGGGGTCCCAGATTGGAGAGGGTGCAGGCCGGGCTGAGGGACCACCCTCCCACCCCCCAATGCATGAATTGCATGCACCAGGCCTCTAGTTTAATATAAACACTAACAGGAATACATCTGATATTATATGTAGTCTATAGATTGAAGGTTATCCCTACAGTTACCCTGATCTCTGTAGAATTCCTCAGACATTGCTGCTTCTAAAACCTTTTTTATTTTACCATGCCTATCACCTTATTTTATATTCTTTACAGATAATATACCATCAATGGGTGTGGTGACCCCCACTAATCGTTCTTCAAATATCACAAGAAAGGCATGTATCTCAAATCCATCATTCTAATCTGATATCCTTTACTGAGCCTAGGATTCAGATTTTAAATTGCTCATGGGCAATTTCCACAATGATGTTCAAGGAGCACTACAAATTGTGCCTAGAATTAAACAATTTGAGTTCACCACCCAAGATCTTTCTCTTGTTGATTTTTAAAAATTTACTTAATAAAAATAAGTATGATACAAATGACCTATATCAGTAACTATACTCCAAATTGATATCCATGTATCAATCCTTAAGTATTTAGACTTCCTAATTCCTAATCCTTATCTATATATAATGTTTCCTAATGTTGCTTATATAATTTGCCTGAAATATAATTTAGATCACATATTACAACTAGACTCTATAATCCTGGAACACTGATTTATGTCCCTTAAAATATCCTCAACTTTTAGCATTGTCTCAAATGCAGAGTTAAAAACTGGTAAACGCTATTTTAACAAATTAATCTACCTTCCTTAGACATTTTTAGTGTTATGGAAAGGACATATCCAGATGCTTCATAGTCTGCCTCAAAAGAAGAAAAGAAAAGGAATTTAAAATTAATACTTTTTAAAATTAATCTGTTTTCTTGACTATTGAGTATGAAATGACACATTAATGGAACCACCAATTTCATTAAAATAAGTAAGGAAGTAATTGAAAAACTTGGTATAAAAGGAAGATCTGCCCTTTGCACTAAGAAAATAATTTTGTATATTTTTCTAAGAAAAATAAGATTGATCCATAGAATAGTTTGTTATTAATAGACATTGAAGACATTGCCTCAGACGAGTCAATAAATAAACATCTTCTAATTTCAATTTTGAATAGACTTCATCGCATGTACTCAGCACCCTTATAAATGCTCTACTTATGAAATATGTATTTATAGGTGATGTAAGAGCATTCATCTTCTCTTTATGTTAATTAAGGAACCAAAGTCGAAGTTAAACTAAATCTGAGTTTCATGACATATTACTTGCTACATCTTGAAAAAGATACACAAGCAAAATGTGGTCTTAAAAAAGGACCAAATTATGACTCTCCAAAATAAAGGAACAGCCTTAGCCAGGTGGCTTAGTTGGTTAGAGCATTGTCCAGATATACCAGGGTTATGGATTCTATCCCCCGTCAAGGCACATACAAAAAGCAACAAATAAATGTATAAATAAGTGGAACAACAAATCAATGTTTCTCTTTCTCTCCTCCAATCAATAACTTTTTAAAAAATCAAAAGAAAGGAACAGATTGAAGTGTGACAGTAGTCAAACCATTGAACACTTTAGTCACCAAACTGATTTTGTTCTTTAAAGACAATTCATTAGACAGTGGAAGTGATGACACCTTTATCTGGCCAGTGTTTCTATTCACGATTTCATACAAAAATACCTGCTATGCCAAATTGATTGTACCTCTTGGCAGGGAAGCTTGACTTCCTCCATTGCTGGGGAAACCCAAGCCTCCTAGTTTCAGATATTTCCTACCCATTTCTCTTCCCCAATACACCCTTCAACTTTTCAGGACTGATGCTCTGTTATTTTTAAAAGATATTCTCTCCTCTCATTACCAGGTTAATACTTTCCTGGTATTCATAGAAAGATTTGCTCCTGAGATATCTGCTACAATAGAGAGGAATAGACAAAGATTCAAAGGCTAAGGGAAAATCTTATATGAGCCTTGCCTTCTTTGAAGAATATACTCTTATAATACTACTGGAGGTCTGGTGGATGAAATTCATGCAGAGAGTGTGTGTCCCTCAGCCTAGCCTTTACACACGCCAATCTAAAACCCCTCAAGGGATGTCCGACTGCCCGCTTCAGCCTAAATGGGCAGTCAGACATCCCTCTCATAATCCGGGACTGCTGGCTCTCAACTGCTTGCCTGTTTGCCTTCCTAATTGCCCCTAACGGCTCTGCCTGCCAAGTCTGATCACCCCCTAACCACTCCCCTGCCAGCCTGATTGCCCCTAACTGCCCCCCCTGCAGGCCTGGTCACCTCTAACTGCCCTCCCCTGCAGGCTTGATTGCTCCCAACTGCCCTCCCTTGCAGGCCTGGTCCTTCCCAACTGCCCTCCCCTGCTGCCCATCTTGTTATGGCCATACTTGTGTCCACATGGGGGCAGGCATCTTTGGCTACATGGGGGCAGTCATCTTGTGTGTTGGAGAGATGATAAATTTGCATATTATTATTTTATTTCATAGGATTAGATAGGATAGAAGCCTAGTGCATGGGTGGGGACCAGCTGGTTTTCCCTGAAGTGTGTCCAGATCAGGGTGGGGGTTCCCTTGGGTTGTGCAGTGGCCTGGGCGAGGGGCATGTGATGGTTTGCAGGCTGGCCATGCCCTCCAGTTACCCAAGTAGAGGCCCTGGTATCTGGGATTTATTTATTTTCTATAATTGAAACTTTGTAGCTTTGAATGGAGCCAAACCTCCTGTTCACTCTGTGGCTGCAGCCATTTTTGTTGAAATTTACTTATTTTCTATAATTAAAACTTTGTAGTGGAGGCCAAAGCAGACCAGGTCTGCAGGAGCTTGGCTTCCTCCATTGCCTGGGGCAACTCAAGCCTCCTGCTCCCTCCAGCTCCATGGCTGCTGCCATTTTGGGGGGGGATTTATTTATCTTCTTTAATTGAAACTTTGTAGCTTTGAGTGTAGGCCTAGGCTGGCCACTTGTGGCAGGAAAGCTTGACTTCCTCCATTGCTGGGGAAACCCAAGCCTCCTGCTTGCTGCAGCTCTGTGGCCGCAGCCATCTTGGTTGCGTTTATTTGCATACTCGCTCCTGATTGGCTGGTGGGCATGGCTTGTGGGTATAGTAGAGGTACAGTCCATTTGGATATTACTCTTTTATTATATAGGATAAAATAATAAAATAAACTTTAAAAATATATACCATGTGGTATAGTACCTAATCTTCTGAGAATGGACCCAAATTTATTCAAAGAAAGCCTTATGGGGTCAAAATCTCTACAGTCCACTGGTGACCTCATGGGAATGCTCCAAAACTGGGATATGTACATTGAGGGAATAATGTATTGGAAGGGGAACAATATTCCTTGATAAATTGTCAGCCTCATGCTTGGAGGAAGCATTTCGCACATTTTGACCATTAGACAAATGGTCAAGCCTTGTGGGTAAGCAAGCAACAACACAACACAACAAATCTAAAAACTTAGGAGGTCGTGAAGCACATTTCTTTCCCATTCTTGAAACTCACTAGTGTTTCACTCCTGATCTGTCTCCATTCTCACATTCTCTCTGTCCCAAGTGAGTGGAATCTCTAACCTGGCTGACTGGTGGAAGGAGAATCCTGGCCCTCATGGCTCAGTCCGCTCATGTTCTCTCCTCCAGGAGCAGCACACACTCTGCGGCAGGGGAGGTCAACCTGTCTCACTGAGCGGTCACTATTGAGGAGCTCAGTCGCTCACAGATAAAAATAACACCTTGCTCCATAAAAAAAACTCTTCTTATGCTTTATCTGTCTTATTTCTCAGTTGGCTCAGGATTTTGGCAGGTAAGATAAACAATATAATTTGGGGGTTCTGCACTTCAACTTTCTTGATACCTGAAAGTTTTATTTGTAGTGCTAAAAGCAAAGCTTACTGAACATTAAATGAGCTAATTGATAAAGTGCTTAGTCCATTAGTATAGTACCTAGAACACGGTCATGCTCTTTTTCCTTCTTCACCTCCAGGTCCTACTTTTGTTGCTGCTACTAAGTAAGGCTCCTCTACTACTTCTTCGGCTACTACTACTGCAGCCATTACTATTATTACCATAGCTGCTGCTACCGTAGAATAAATCAGACATAACTTTTCAAATTGGGCATTATTATTTTATTTTACAGTGGGTCACTAGGTACTACTTCTAGAGAAATGGCCTCTTGGTTGCCTTCAATACTGAATGCTGGGCTTCTGTCTAGGACGGTATGTGTACTATGTCTGTATTGTAGGTTAATGTTACAATCTTCTTTCTTGCCTCATCATTTGCCTTACTTTTAAAAAGGCTCTTACGTTTCTAGTTGTTTTAAATGTTTCCAAACCTACCAATAAATCAGTAAAATGCGTACTTGTGAATTTTAAAAAAGATTCTGAATGAAAAGTGTGTCTTGGCAACGGAGCCTTTAAGCAATCTTGTATGTGATCATCCTGACCTTCAATTACGTAAAGCCAATAAATGTCAAACACATTGAACAGCTTTGCTGACCTCTCTCAAGGTGATTCTATTTTTTCCCAAAAATAAAAAAGAGAAAAGTGTTATTGCCATAAATTTTTAACATAGGAGCAGCATGCTCTCCAGAATCCTGCTAAAATGCAATGAAAAGCTGAGCTGTGGTTATATCACTTGGATAGTCTGGCTTATAAGTAGCCAAGTCAGGTGCTTTTCTTGATTTATAAACTATGAATAAAGGTAACGCAGAACATACTGCATGGATTATTTCTAGAATTAAATTTTGCAACTCCCATGGTGGAAAGTGGCACAATTTTGCTATTCAGCGTTCATTAGTGATAAGTTTACTAAAGGCTCATTTAATACATTTCACATTTGTCCATAAAAGCTCCAATTTTCATTGTTTGACTGCATTTTATATTGAATTTGTAGGCCGAGTCAATAAGTGGTTTGATTCAACATCCTAAAGAAAGCCTCTTACTTCTGTTGGTTAAAAGTAGTGCATTAATTCCTCTTTTATCATTTTAGGATTCATTTTATTAATTAAGGGTTACAAGTTTATTAATTCACTTATTCAACAGGTTCTTTGTTAATACCTCATATGGTCAGAGCCCTTGTTGCAACTGCTAAATGGAAAGATTCTTAAAATAAGTTTTTTCATAATATAAAACTATGTCTTTAATTCTAATTAATATGCTGTAAAAATTGTAGTTATTATTATTTTAATAAAAGTGCACTTCATTGTAAAAGTACATACAAAGGGACATGACTATGTATATAACTGGTGATATAAACAAGATATATTAGTAGCATGTGTTATGTGACTGGTGCTAAAATAAGTTATAAAAAAAGTTTGGAAGACAGATGAGTTCTACTGGGGAAAGTTTTTGTGTAGAAGATGGTGCTTATGGGATACTATGAAGTGGAGGGTAAAGAGGGGGATACAGTCAAAATCCAAGAATTGGCCTGTGAAAGGCAACGGAGTCATACAGATTATATTACTTCAAGTGCTCTAATTGACATTGTACCACTTGGAACTAATACAGTAACTGGGGTCATTGGTGCCTAAAAACATAGCTATTACATTCTTAATGATCACATATATAGCTATTCGAGTTTGTTTTTATAGATACTGAGGTGACTTTATGCTACTAGAGGGGGAAAAAACACACTAAATGTGTTCAAGTTGGTTATTTTTAACATACAGCATTAAGTATGCTATAAGGTTATGCAGACAATTAGAAAGCTTATAAGCTTAAAAATAAATTTAGTTCAGTCATCCATGAATACTCAAACTCAATTTAACACATGACACTATTCATCAAGAATGAACCACTCAGAAAAGTGCTAGTGGACATGGGCCAACTTTGCCAATAAATGTATAGGTAATTCATCTCTATTCCCACTCCCTGGTGTTTTCAGCCAAGAAAAAGTGTTTAAATGGGCTAAGAATCAATCAATCTCTTATCTTCAGCCACCACCTCACATCTCAAATTTAAAAAATCCTATTTTCAGTAGTTGGCAGTTTAAGGTCTTTTGGACAGAATGAAAAGGAACTACTGAGCCGATTACGGATTGATTTCCTCCCTCTATTTCAAAGTATTGACTCTGATATTACTCTTTAGTTACCTTTCCATAGCATTGAAATAAACTCCTTTAGGAAACTTTAAGATTATGTTCCTTTTAAAAAATATATTTACATATAGTTTTATTGATTTCAGAGAGGAAGAGAGAAGGAGAGAGAGAGAAAGAGACAGACACAGAGAGAGAGACATCAATGATGAGAGAGCATCATTGATCAGCTACCTCCTGCATGCCCCTCACAGGGGATCTAGCCCACAGTCCGGGAATTAAACCATGATCTCTTGTTCAACCACTGAGCCATGCTGGCCAGGCTCATGATAATGTTCTTGAACTCTTTTTATTCTTTAGAGGAAAGCACTCAAATAATTTATGGTAAGTATTTCCGTTCATTGTTACAACATTTTACAAGTGTTTGTTGTCAGGATTGAGAGCAAGAGAGATCAGCAAACATCCCAGCCCAGAGTTTGCCCAAGATGAGGCCTTAGCTACGAATGCCTCCCTCTTCACTGTGACTCCAAGGAACTCACCCTCAGGCGAAGGGAGAGTAGAGCCAAGTTCACCCCTCTTCCCAGGTGAAATGCAGAGAGCATTCCTTGGCATTGAGCTGAACAGGACAGAATGAGAAGTTGTAAAACAACACCCAAGACTTCAAAATATACTATTAAGATAGCGTTTTTATATATGTCCAGCCTTGTAAGCACCCTCTGAGGGCTTACATGCTTTTACTAAGTAATGAATCATTAGATTTGGAAAAACTTGGGCCCCAGAGAAGTATTGGCCTAAATAAATGCTGACATGGGCACGAACATTGATATAGTTTTGCTTCCAGGTGTATTTATTGGCAATGACGTCTAAACATTTTGATTTTCATAGAAAATTACTCGGAATACTTCAGAAGATATTAAATGTTAAATCTTCATTTACCAAGCATTATTGCTTCAATTCAGTCAGACATAAAATACAAAGATAAAGAAAGAAAATTAATAATAGCCAGGATGCAGGAACTAGAATCTTGAATGTTTCATCTGTCATTATATTCATTACCTTAGGACAGTGGTTCTCAACTTTTTAAATTCTGTGACCCTTTAATACAGTTCCTCATGTTTTGGTGACCCCCAACCATAAAATTATTTTTTTGTTTCTCGTTCATAACTGTAATTTTGCTACTGTTAATGAATTATAACATAAATATCTGTGTTTCCAATGGTTTTAGGCGACCCTGCTAGCGGTTCTCAACCTGTGGGTGTAAAATGATTCCTTGTTTTAAATTTAAAGTATTTAAATTTAAAATAATTCAAGGAATAGGTCCTTTTTAAGAAGCTAAGCCCATAATGAAACTAAAAAGTAAAATAACTCCTTGAATTATAAATTATAAATGATTTAAATTTAAAACAAGGAATTATTTTACTTTTTAGTTTCATTATGGGCTTTGCTTCTTAAAAAGGACCTATTTAATCTATCAAGAAACTCATGTTATATACCATTGTTGAAAGATGTTTAGCAGTGCTTATGATTGATGATGAGTAAAGCTGTCACAAGCTTTATTCCATAAGGAGCATCATTTCTATTGAAGGATCTATTTTGCAAGTGTTAAAGTCATATAAAACCTTAAAAAGACAATATTAGTATCATCATTCTTACCTCTCTTTCTTCAACACCTTTGCAAACTAATTTTTTATTTTGATTTGGTTCCTTATTTTTCATTCCTTCTCATATATTTAGAGTACTTATAGATTTAAAGAATCAATATGCATTTAAAGGCTTTGATTAAAAAAATTTTTGTGTGTGTGTCTCCTTATTTCTGAGGTATTTCCTCAAAGCTGTGTTCTCATGGTATTAGCACTGAAGTGGGTAATTAAGTAAGGAGGTAGTATCATTTAGCCTCCCTGGCTTAATCTTCCAGCCTTTGCATGGAAGATTTGCATATTTCTAAAAAGGCAATTACACAATTTATATCAAATTGAGGGACAAGGAGCAGTGTTCTGGGCCACCCGAATATATTCAAAGGACAACCAAAATTTATATAACCTGCCAACATTTCCTCCATTATTTTTTTTTATCTGGTTATAGTTGAACTTTCATCACAGAAACTGAGGCTGTTCTCTCTTGATGCCACTAAATCAAATGGAATTTTTGGTTTTCACCAATAGGCCATGTAAGCAATTTCTTAAGCACTAGAAAGTGGAATCAATCATCTCTCTCAAGGTCCTAGTTGTCAAGGTCTAGTTCAGTATTTATGGTTCCAGTAAACGCAAGTCCGATGTAAAGCTCTGATAAAATAAACAAACAAACAAAAAAACAAATAAATAAAAGCACGGGGAAGATGTCTCTGAATTTAAAAAGTGAAATAAATCAGAGAAATTGTGTCTATAGCATTTCATTTTCTGAAATTCCCAATGTAGATAGGGCTATTAAAGGCTAACACCTTAGATGATGATAGATAGATGGTAGATAGATATATAATAGAGAGATAGAGATAGATAGATGATAGATAGATAGATAGATAGATAGATAGATGATAGACTAATATTCTGTGAAATTGGCTTTTTATTTTATTTTAAAACCCATATGGTTTTATGAACCAGTGTCTCCCCAATAATTTCAATGAGAGAGACAGAGAGAGAGAAAACGAGGACCTTGTCACACACTAGGAAATCCTCTTTCTGTGAACAACTATACTTGAAATAGAGTTTTTCATGAGAGCTGAATGTTCTTATTATCCTGCATTTTCAAATAAATGAGTTTCTATATCAAGTGGTAAAAATTAATTGTAAAATATATTTTTTGTATCTTCTACTTGTCCTAAAGAGTGCTCTTGTAACTACTATAACAGTGTTGTGATATATATGTAAATACATCTACTTATGTATTCTACACTTTAGTTAAAATTGTTGTTACATCCTAAAAAATGTCCCTACTCAAAAATAAGATTGGGAAGAATCCAAAGGTAATAAACTATGATTTATTGAAGGCTATTTTCAGATGGCTTATATGCTATTATCATATGTAAATTGCTTCACTCTGAGAAATCACATAAAACAAATGATATTTCAATCTAGCTATTTATTTTTATTTGTTCAAATGGGGATTTGAGAGTAATATTATTCATATAATCACTATTGAGCATGCATCATTCCCAAAACGAATGATTGTGCTTTCAAAGCTATTGATTTCCTGTGTGAAAGCAATTTACAAGTAAGAAAATCCAAGATTTTATACCTCACTACTACTACTAGTTTTTTGTTTTTTTTTTAACTTGGAGGATATAGGTGTGCTCTAATAACAAATGATTTTTATTTTATTTTATTTATTTTATTTTTTATAAATGTATATTTAATTTAATCCTGCTGGCAAACTTACCCAATAAGCTGGGTCACATATTGCTAAAGATAATATGTAGCATACCCAAACTGAAGTAAGTACAAAAAAAAACAAAGTATTCTGTGTTTCATGTGCTTTAGTCACCAGAATGATGAAATAGTAGAAGTGAAGTTGAATTGACCATGGCCACGAGTCTCACAACTGGGTTGAAACCTAGTCTTTGTTAAGCGAGGATGACTGAGCCAACATTTTGTACTATTATTTTACTACACATGAATTTAAGCATGAACATATACACCAAACTGCAAAGAACGTACAGTGCGTTCCAACATAAATGTTCATATCCTCTTCGCTCAGACACCAGTGAGAAATTGTTGAACAAGTTGGCCAAGACAAATGTGTTTTTTGCCCAGTCTCTTACTGCTGTATTGTCCAAGTTTTTCTGATCATTCGTAGTCTTACATTGTCTCCTCTGAGATTGATTTATTTACTTGCTTGGGGGCCATTATTTGCAGATTTTATTCTTTCTGGGAGTAATATCTTTCTGAACCCATTCTAAAACACCTTCTTCAACTTGGTAGAATGATAATATCTGAAAAATGTCATGCCAAATACTAAGAAGTAGTAATTACAAACAGAACTTTAAAGAGATTTTGTTTTACAAATTTGAAAAAATACAGGCGAAATGCATGTATATATGATGCACGAAAAGCTGGGGGAAGGAATGAGAAATGAAAAGAATAAGCTAATTAGAGAGACAGGTATAAAAGGAAAGTCCAGAGGCAAGGGGGGTACATCAATCAAGCAGAGATCCCTACAGATTACCCAAGGCAGAGGGAAGACATCTGTCTGGCTCTTTTAAAAAAATGTATTTTATTGATATTTTACAGAGAGGAAGGGAGAGAGAGAGCTAGAAACATTGATGAGAAACATAGACCAGCTGCCTCTTGCACACCCCCTACCGGGGATGTGCCCACAGTCAAGGTACATGCCCTTGACTGGAATCGAACCTGGGACCTTTTAGTCTCCAGACCAACGCTCTACCACTGAGCCAAACCGGTCTCGGCATCTGTCTGGCTCTTACATGAAGATCATGCATATGGAGAGGCATGAGCTGCGTTAAGAGAGAAATCAGATCTCACTAGCTGAAGATGCTGAGGACAGTTATTGTGTTTTCAAATGTAAGTTAATTGGACACTATTTATGCTCACAGATTTCATTAGTAGAGCTGAGTTACTTTATATTTAAGTGTGAAAAATGACCTTTTCTTTAAAACGCAATGCTGGGGGAGAGATCAAACCAAGGACTTGTATGCATGCATATAAGCATAACCGATGGACACAGACACTAGGAGGATGGGTGGGGGGACAGTAGGAGGAAAAGGACACATATGTAACACCTTAATCAATAAAGAAAATAAAAAATAATAAAAGTAAGTAAAAAACAATGCTGGCCTTAAATTTCTAACACAAGATTATCTTATGTAAATGATGCATTCTGGGAGCAAATTAACTTGAAATCTTCAAAGGATACTATTAATGTAACATATTCTAGTCCAGAAAGTTAGATATTGTTGCAATAAAATGAGCAATCAAAAAGGATTAAATTAAATATCTCTTATTTATGGATTAAGTTCCTAGTATAGAATACATAAATTAATCTAGTTATGAGAGTTTTTAAATGCTGCTTATTATTATTTTTACTTTTAATTATTTCAAATGTTTCTTTTGAATTGAGAACAGACTGCACTTAATATTTCACATTCAGTGTCTGTGACTATTAGGATAAACATAAGACAGTAGTTCAACAAATAGCTAATTGTAGTCCATACTTTTAAGACAGTAGAAATTTTTACTCCTTTTGAATAATTTGATATATACATATATGGCAAAGTGAATAGATTCTGAGAATCTTAAAATCTAATTTAATACAATATTTAATACTTAACCAACGCCTCAGTTGTATAATATGGCAAACTAGTGAATGAGAAAATACAAACTTCTGGAAATTTGGTATAAAAAAATTAACTACAACTTAGAAAGTTAAAAGCAATATATTTTTTAATATACCACAGAGTTTGCTCCACTGAGTTCATGAGAGAAAGCTCAGTGTTTTGTGGTCAGCCTAGTGGGTTCAAAGCAAGATAAAAAGGGTTCTTTGTAGATATCTACTAAACACTTACACAAAGATGTATCTGTACATTTATTTAATAAATTAATGAATGCAATGAGTGTTCATAAAGTCTGAACCAGCTAACTACTCTGTTGCCAAGCAACCAGCATGCTCAAAACATTGTAAGTTTACAGGCATTTATCTCAGCTCTTTTATCCAGAAATAAAAATGTTCTGAGATGAGTAGTTGAATGTAATATTTTCAATTATAAGAGAAAGTAAACATAGTGGAAATGTCAATGATAAACTACTTAAAATTTCAAATGAAAGAAAATATATTTAAATAGTTTATACATATGCAATTTGGATTGAGCAATACACCTCTGTGTGTATATATTTCAAAGCTATTTTGATCTTTCTTCTCTCCTCCCTATATGGTATTTAACAACCATTTGTGGGTTTGTTTGTTTTTTAATATATATATATATATATATATATATATATATATATATATATATTGATTTTTTACAGAGAGGAAGAGAGAGGGACAGAGAGTTAGAAACATCGATGAGAGAGCTGCCTCCTGCACACCCCCTACTGGGAATGTGCCCGCAATTAAGGTACATGCCCTTGACCGGAATGGAACCCAGGACCTTGCAGTCCGCAGGCCGATGCTCTGTCCACTGAGCCAAATTGGTTTCAGCTTTAACAACTA
The DNA here is from genome assembly GCA_963924515.1 of Vespertilio murinus. NCBI lineage: Eukaryota > Metazoa > Chordata > Mammalia > Chiroptera > Vespertilionidae > Vespertilio > Vespertilio murinus. The sequence continues at coordinate 8,160,222 of OZ004705.1, forward strand.
TTTGTATGGTACTTTCTATGTGACAGGCACTGTTCAAAGTATTTGCCAACATTATCTATATGTGTTCTGTTCACCTCTTAGTTCAATTATTCTACTATGCCTCTTTTATTCATGATTACAAAAGCTAATCAACTGTTCAAAACATGATCTTAAATTCAACCATAAGTACATTATGGAATGTGCTTTATGTTCTTTGCTATACTGTAACCTACTTATTGTCAGTATCTGTAAAATTTCTGTGTGGAAAGTTGACCTTGCTTAGGCAGTCCCCAAGGACTTGCTTAAGTAGAATGCCACGTCTGTGCTTGTACCTCCTGCGGTCCTTCCCTTAACAATAGCTTTTACTATTGCCTGTTGGCCAGAACCCTAATTGCATGTAGCATATCAAATAAATGTCTCATATCAGTACTTCCCAACGCCTAACCCACAGAACACACTAGTTGAGGGATTCTCTGATAAACAAAACAATTTAGATATGGCATCATGTTAGCAATAATTGTATAAGCTATTCTGTTAGAATATGCAACCTAAATGCCAGGAGGAATCTGGCTGTTCTAAATATATTTGACTACAAAACCTCCTCATCTTATTTTTTTAATAACACCGTTACCAATTCTGAACAACTAGTGCTCTAGAGAAGACATGGTGAGCAACACTCGTCTGCACCTGGTTCAGCAAAGAAGTTTAGCTTGTGTTTACCTTTCCTTATTTTTTCCAAGGCAACAAAGATGGCTTTATTTTTTGTTATTCTAGCATCAAGATTTCCTACTATATGAGAAGTCATATATTTTACCTGATAAAAATGCAGTTGCAGAGCTCTGAATAAATCAGAAACTATGCTAAATGCAGCCATTAATGCACAGCAGTGAGGAGTCCAGGAGAGCATGTAGCTATTGATGCATTTCATCGGCTTGGGCTTGGTCCAGGGCCCAAGTACAAAAATAAAAACAGAAAAGGGAAGCTGAGCTCGTGTCTAGACAGTATGCTTTATAGGTGAGTCGGAAATCTCAGCTGTATTACCATGTGATAATTGATCAGACAAATCAGTTGGCATTTGAATTACCTGTCCTGACAGTCATAATAATATCCTGTCTAATTTAAAATATCAGCTTAGGCACGTCCAGTTTTTTCACTGTGAACTTGTTTAACTTTGAAATTTAGTGAAATGTGATCAATGTGTTAAAGTTCATTAAAATATATTTCCTTAAGTAGTTGTAAATTTTAAGTATATTTTAATAAAAATTATAATGCCTTCTTCAAGTTCAATCAATATAAATCTAATTATTTTGGCTTTTTTGGGTACCATTTTTATTCTTGACAAAGGAAAGTATTCTCTGGTTTTGCATGTAAATGGCCTGGAATCGATAATAATTTAGCAAAATCAAGCCCAAATAAGAAGTAGATTTGCTCCTAGAAAGGTAATAAGTTCACTGTAGAGACTACCAGTCTAAGAAGTATCGAGAGGAATTTGTTCCTAATTCTACCTTTATTATATTATGTGACTTTTATTAAGTAATTTAATTTCTCTACAAACCCTGGTTTCCCACCAGTACAAAGAAAACATAATATACTTTGAAGTCCTTTCAACATCTCTAATTCTACATTTCCTGCATTTTTAAAGCTTATATACAACCCCCAAAAAAATGTATACACACTGTGACAACTGATCGTTCAATTTTGAAAATGAAATATATTTTAATAAACACTGACTTTATAATTATCCAAAGTGTGTATTATACATTTTGGGGGGATACTGATATTATTACAACAGAGCAAAAGGATATAGATTTAACTTGAGATATTGGTCAAATATAAGTATTGTACTTTTTTATTATTTAACTAGGAAGTCATATTTAAAGCTCAAATATACAACATGCACTCTCCCTTACTCTCTCTCTCTGTCTCTCATTGTTTCTCTCTCTTTCTCCTTAACAAAATGATAATTTATTAAAGACATTTCTCTGGAACTTAATTTTTCCTACCAGATAAGTATGTATCATAACTATTTAGTTTAGTACATATCTGTTTAGTACATAATCATCTACCACATTCTTTGTGATCTGGATATATGATTAATAACATTGTGCTGCTCTTTTTTTTAATTGATTTCAGAGATAAAGGAAAAGGGAGAGAGAAATACCAATAATGAGAGAGAATTATTGATCAACTGCATCCTGCATGCGTCCCCCTCCTCCCACCTCCAAGGATGGAGCCCGCAACCCAGGCATGTGCCCTTGACCATAATCGAACCTGGGACCTTTCAGTCCACAGGCCAACACTCTATCCACTGAACCAAACCAGTTTCGGCGGTATTGTCCTTTTTGATGGGCATTTAGCCTCAGATTTTTTCCAGTGTGTTGCAGTTACAAAGAAGGCAGTAATTCTTGTGTATCCATATCAGTACAATGCTGATCTTTCCACATTAATAAAAATTACCTTAAAAAATGTACTGATGAGACAGGATTTATTTGTGGTTTACATCTTAATGGATGTCATTTAATATTTCCAAAATAATAATAGGAATTTATGCCACCATTCCAGTGTCCAGGCATTGGCCAGAGTTGGAGTCTTATGCACCATTTTGAAGGCATGGGGCTGGTGGGAGGGGAGCTTACAATAGTGACATGTCCATTTTTCATCTTGAAAGATGACCAGGAATATTGAATAGATGCACTAAAATTAAGACAGGCTGAAACCAAAAGGAATCACGAAGAAGTGTTGAAGAGTCGGAGAATGACAAAAATAAAGGCCTAACCTAGGACACTACAGAATGGTGGTAGAGAACAGTCATGGGGATCACTCACAAGATGGATGTGCCCCAATGTGGAAGGTTAGGTTATAGGAAGTGACCAGGTGGATAGATATGGATTCAGTGGGTTCAGCTCTCATCGTTTCATTCACCCCCCAGCAAATATTTACTGGGCACCCACAATACATCGCCCACTAGTCTAGGCCCCAGGGAGACAACCCTGAACAAAGTCCCTGTCCCTATTAAGCTTAATCTCTACTGAGAGGAAAGAGATTAAAAATAAAGAAGGTGCGGAGACCGGTTTGGCTCAGTGGATAGAGCATCAGCCTGTGGACTGAAGGTCCTGGGTTTGATTCCGGTCAAGGGCATGTACCTTGGTTGCGGGCACATCCCCAGTGGGGGGTGTGCAAGAGGCAACTGATCGATGATTCTCTCTCATTGATGTTTCTAATTCTCTAACCCTCTCTCTTCCTCTCTGCAAAAAATCAATAAACTATAAAAAAATAAAAATAAAAAAATAAAATAACGAAGGTAATGAGTACACTAAAGAAAAATAAAATAAGAAAAGAAGAGAGTAATAAGCTTGGAGCTGGGACTTCTCAAATGAGGTATTCAGGCAAAGCTTCCACAGGTAGTAAGATTGGAACATCAATGCAAAGAAAGAAAAAGACTGAAAACGGTGTATATATAACACCAGTGCATCCTCAGGAACCAAAACAGTAGTGAGATAAAACCTCATTGAAGTTACAGTTCTAAGAATCTGAACGTAAGGAGAAGATGATTAACGGGAAACCATTTGGCACAATCCACAATGGAAACATTTGGGAAATTAAAAAATAACACACTTTCCGACCCTGTTACTTAAAGATGCATGCTATTAAATGTGTTAGGATTTTGTCGTAAGAAATGATCTTCAGGCAAATTAATAAATGACCCCATTAGGACAGAGTTTATGAATCTGCCTGCAAAAGCAAGTGCTTTTACACATTACAGCCAGCTCATTAAAATCACGATGCTAATTCAGAGTGGATCACAGAGTTCTCTGTGCTCCGCAGCCATTCGGAGCCCTGCCCTTGCGGGACGTCCTTCCCTTCCTCCCGGGTTGTCTGGGCAGAGCGGCTTCTGACTGAATGCATGTTGCGTAACTGATTTCCTAATGCTATGCTGTGCCCTCTGTGGTCCTTGTTGCATAGGTAATCAGGGCTGTATGTAGAGGGTGGAAAGCAACAGATAGCAATTCATTTGCACACTGCAAAACCTAAGCCTCCCAAGGGCTGATTAGCCAGAAATTGCTTACTCTTGCTCGGCCTACACACTAAGCATTAACAAGACATTTTGAAAATGAACATAAGTAAGCCAATAAAGAAAGATTATACTTTAACTGGAACACCTATTTCTTACCATCTTGGAAAATTTTAGAGGAGGCATTCATTTCAGTTTTTGTTTTAGCAAACGCCCTGCCATTATTTTTGACCCAATAGGAGTGTTTCCTTTATCTCTTCTAAGTGCATATATAAATCGATATATTTATTCATTCCACTGTTTAAACTTTATTTGGGGAGTATATCTTGCAATATTTTTAAAAATATATTTCATTGTTATTTTACAGAGAGGAAGGGAGAGAGATAGAGAGATAGAGAGATAGAAACGTTGATGAGAGAGAAACATCGACCAGCCGCCTCCTGCACACCCCTGATTGGGGATGTGCCCGCAACCAGTGTATATGCCCTTGTCCAGAATCGAACCTGGGACCTTTCAGTCCACAGACCGATGCTCTACCACTGAGTCAAACTGGTTTCGGCTCTTGCAATATTTTTATTATAAGCGCCTTCTGAAGAATACTAACTGGTTGTGTGTTGCACAAAGAAACTAACCATAGAGAAAAGAGAAGGGGCCCTTTAGATATATTCAATAATAACTAAGGAATTTGGTCAGAAATTGAAACTTATAACTAAATCTAAGTCAATTTCTAACTAAATTGTTATAAGCCACAAATGCATAAAAATTCATTTATCACAATATAAAATAACATTTGAGTATTGCATTTATTTCTATTTCAGTGAAAACCCATACATTGGGCATTACATAAAATATTTTAGAAGAGCTTACTTTGGCCAGATGGGAGAGGGTGCAGGCTGGGATGAGGGACACCTCACTCTGTGCATGTATTTCCTGCACTGGGCCTCTAGTTTTATCATAAAGATACAAATTTTGATTAATGCAAAATTGAGAGTTTTGCAAAATAAATTATTGTATTTATGGTAAGTTTATTTTCCACAAGAGTGCCAAAAAAAATTCTACCACAGTGCTGCTGGGACAACTGGATATCCACTTGCAATAGAATGAAGCTGGATATCTACCTCACACCATATACATAATGCAACAAAACGGATTGTGGGCTAAAACTATTAACATGTTAGAAGACAACTTAGGCAAAAAATCTTCATGATCTTGAATTAGGCAATGAGTTGTTAAATATGACATTAAACACACAAGGACAAAAATATAGATAGGTTAGATTACATTAAATAAAAAAACCTGTCAATCAAAGAACAGCATTAATAAAATGGAATAAACAAACCAAAAAATGGGAGACAGTATCTGCAATTAATATATCTGAGTAAGATCTAGTGTCCAGGATACATAAAGGATCCTTATAACTTAATAACATTAAGTAAGACAGCAGATGTTGGGGGTCTGAGATGACCAAAGAAAGAATTACAAAGCAATGGTGGTTAGATTACGTCTCAAAGAATGAGGACAGAAAGATTTCAAACAAGGTAACCATGCATCACACATTTGATCAATCAGTTGTTCGTATGAAAAATAATGCAATAATTAATAAAGAATAGTACAAGAATAAACTATTTTGCATATACACAACTGTAAACTTGCTTTTGTCCGTGTGTGTGTGTGTGTGTGTGTGTGTGTGTGTGTGTTTTGCATTTATAGTTCTGATTATCTCTTGAGGACACTGGAAGTGATACTCTATGTTATTATATCCCTCATAGTGGTTGTCCTATCATAGTGCTTATCAGATTCAGTGACTGATTAGACAAGAAATATAGAGACATAACCTGCATGTGGCAAACATTTTTCATATACACTAAGGCTCTTAGAAGTAACACATTTTTATCCAAACGATAGAATTACAGATGTGTTACTTGCACATTACATTTTCTAGCTTTATTGATTCCTTTTAACAATGGCAACCCTATTTTTAACAAAAGCAGGACACATGGTGTGACATGTAGAAGTGCAAGGCTATTTTAAATTGGAAGTAAATGGACATGAGCCAAATGTCCCATGGATAATAAATCAAAGTTAAGGAAGCTGTGGAGGCCCAGAGACCTGGCTTCTGGACTTGTTCTCACCCTTATTAACTATTTTCTCTTTGAGCAAGTTACTTAATCTTGCAGGGTGTCATGTTCCTCATCTATAAGTAGAGGAAATAACTGATGTAACATCACAGGACTGTAGTAAAAAAAATACAAAGAGAAATCCTGCTAAAGTCAGAGACTTTGCATTGTTCTGAGTACAAAGCAAGTGGGAAGTCAGCTTCCGCCCTCATCATCACTGAGCAGCTGTGGAACCGAATCATTCATGTTAAAGGTAGGTCTTTACCATAAGCCCCTTATAGACACTATTATCAGAAAATGATCATTTAAACTTGTCATTGGTGGAGTTCATTGGTCATCTCTGGAAGTGTCCTTATTGAAGGATTCATGCCTTTTACTAAAAAATAAAATGCCAGACAGCTGTCCCCGGTGTGGGAGTGCAGAAGCTTCTCTTGCAGTACATTCTGTCCAGTCTGAACATGCAAGTGGACACGCCACTTCCCCACTCAATATTTGGCCCTTTGACAGACAAGTCTACTAACCAAATATAAAGAAGGATGTTACCCCCTAAAGATTACGAATAAGGAAGTAGAAATGAGAACCAGGAGACAGTTTGAGCAGAAGGGATTGAAGAGTTTAGGAGAGGCTCTAGTGCCCCCTAGTGTTCAGTCTTCTCTAGATTATATTTTTAATAGGCGTTTCACCAGGGATTTTAAGATTTGAAGCAACTAGGTTCTGCTCAAAGGTTCCCTTCATACCACACTATTTCAAAATGCGCACACACACAAACTTTCTAAGACAGAAAGGCGTTAAGCTCTACGAATGCACACTATGGTTATTTCGCCAAAGAGAAACAAAGCACTAATGAAAGGCATATATTTAGCAGAGGAAATAAATTCTGTATTTAAATATGTTCATTAACTGAAGCAATCAGATAATCAGAATATGCACATTTGAGTTTAGTGTTTAAGCCTCAGGAACTCCAGCTGAAGCAGTATAATGATGGAGGCTAGTTAAACTCCTTACCTCGGCTATTTTTTTTTTAATGGAAATGCTGACATCCGTAATACAGAGATCTGAACACTTCTATTCTAATAGTATATGCAACCTGCAGACAAGTCTCACTAAAATATGCTGACTTAACTTCTCAGGTTTGGGGCTTTCATTTCACAAGGGCAGGATATTAAACGCATGACCTTCCAGTGTTCTAAATGATTATAGTTAATCGCTGAATTAAATAACTAATTTTATTTATCGTTAATTAATAGCATTGAATGACTCTCAAATTTATAGAAATTTAAAATTACTTTTATAATTTAGTCAAAATACATTTTGGTATATTGGCTGATTGAACTTCATCTTCACATCCTGTTATTAAAGGGGGCAGGTAAGAATTTAAACTATTTCAGAACAGATATAACTAGCTAAATAAACCAAAGGAGGTCATCATGAAGAAATATTTCATTGACTTGATTTCAAACTGACTAATGTTCCTGCCAATGTGATTATATTAGAAAAGATTTTTCTTCTCTGAAAAGAAAACTACATTGGATGTAAAGTTGGTCTTAATAAACCTTGAGTTTATTGAAGGTATTTTTATCTTTATTTTATACAGCTCCTCCAAAATCCTGGGAAGAATTCTTGTGCTGATTTTAAAGACTGTTTTTGCATCTTAGTGTTGCTCTGATAAGAATAATTCTCAAGTTTTCTTTTTTACTTTTAAATTATACCTCTACAATTTGAGGAGGGGGTGGTGAGCTGTCATCAGAGTGTTGACAGCCAGAATTATTCATTAAACACTTTAACCACAGTGTATTTCTTCCCCATAACTTCCCAGCACTCTTTGTACACTGTACTCACTCTGCTTGCTGACTCCTCCCCAGATCATTCTCTCGTGGCATCTAATGTCTTTCCAGCCTGGTCCTTCTTTGCCCCTTCACGCAAGTGCAGAGAGGCTAAGGTCATGCTATATTTGATGAGCATCTCCTGGGTGGTGAGTTCCATTAGTAAAGGGTGACAGGTCCTGCTCCTCCTTGCCCCCCGCCAAGAATAGATGCTGAAGTAATTGGTATACCTGAAAACAGCCTTGGTAAGTATGTCGACATACATACCAGAAAGTTTTATCAGAAATAGGTGCTTTAGATTGAAAGTAAAAGTCCAATTATATTTTCAACTGGTGGCTTATCTATCTAATGCTTTTGCTTAAAGATCAAACGGGTACCATGAAGTTTCGCTACACACATCATTCACATGATTGTATATGGTAACCTCTGAAATAAGATATGAAATAGTTTCACATCAATAGGACCTCTTTGAACTTATTTTTCAGGGTATTTTACATTAAAAATTGAATATGCATGAGACTTTCTAGTAGATCAAAGTCATAGCCATCCATATGGAAAGAAGAGCCCATAGCAGGCACAGTGCATTTAGTCTAAACACAATGCGGGAATTAGAGGTGCCCGTACGATAGGAGGGAGTCTGGATTTTGAATCCTGATACAAAGTCCCAGATTTTTGTTCTCTTTTGCTTTTCCTCTGAGGCCTTTCCTAGAGAGCACAGTGGGCCAAATGAATGAAATGAGAATCTGAACTGCTAAAGCAACACACAAACACTATCACACAAATGGGGCACAAAGTGCCTAATCGGGTCTATGAAGTGAACTCATCACTCAGTGACCTAAGCACCACATGCTTACAAAGTCCACAGCAGTAAGAAAATATAATTTTTTAAAAAATAATTACACCCCCCCAAAAAAGGATATCTTTGATTTAAGAATTGGAGACTCTGTCACCATTATCCACAAGTATTAATAAATATATATGAATATTTTGGGGTTCACTGGAAAATAGTGAATAGGTAGTTTTTGCCCTTTATAGAGGTCCAGCCCAAGCCAGACACCATCCAAGCTGTGAGTAGAAAACACACGGGGAGCTTCCCGCTCAGAGGCAGGCAGCTCCCACTCAGCCGGTGGCTCTAGGGCTTGGGATAAGCCACAGGACTGGAGGAGGGTTCAGTGTTCAGTGCACTAGAATCTTGGGTTGGACTCGTCACATTTGGTCACTTTATATCTTCCCAGTCAAGGTCCTTCCACTCTGTTCTGTTTTTCTGGATCCTTGGTTGCCTATTCCAATAGCTTGCCTACCTCGCTTCAATAACAGTTCTTGCCACCTCAGTCCTGGTTAATGTCACTCACTGACCTGCCTTTCCAGGCCATGCTCCCGGTGTGCCTCCTCCGAATTAGCATTGGCAGGGCAGATCTAAATATCTCACCCCAAAGGATGTACCCATTACTTAATTATATCATGTAGAGGTCACAACCAAAATGACAGAAATCTATACAGTCTCAAAGTCAAGATTCAGGAGGGTAGTCATGAGGGTTTCAGGTCTTGCACTGAAAAACAGTGAAATATCAAGAGGTACAATGTTTGTGACTGTGGCGAACTGTGTGGCCATGCAGAGTCCTTTTCTTCTGTGTACTGAATGGAAATAATATAATTGACTAGAGGCCCAGTGCATGAATTCATGCACAGGTGGGAACTGGCTGGCCTGCCCCAATCAGAGTGAAGGAGGGTGATCAGGGGTGGGGTCAGGGGGTAGAGAGGGAGTACAAGCAATTGGTGGGCTGGCCCTGCCCCCTGGTCAAACTTTGGTGAACTCCTGGTTATGGGAACAATTTGCATATTACCTTTTTATTAGATAGGATGAGGTTTACTTCAGGCTTTACACAATGCTGGGAAGAGAGCAAGCCCTCAATAAATAAATATTGAACAATGGAGTTAAAAGCAGGGGATGAAGGGAAAGAAATGAAAAAAGTAGGAAGGAAGGAACTGTTGTAACCACCCTAAGTCAAACTGGAAAATCAGCAAGTAACATAAGCAGGGGTCATAGACCACATACAAGTGTGATCAGCAGAGATCTTATGCCACATACAACCCTTATCCAGAGAATGCCTTCCAAAGGATATGAAGCAGAGCAAGTGAGGGATAGAACAAATACTGTTGAATCACTAAAATTTATTAGCAACCATGCAAAATAAAATAAGGTGCCAGTGATAGAATCTGCTCCAGTAAGGTCTGAAAAACTCCACTTTGTCCTAAGACAAGCACCTCGCCTCCGATGCGCATGCTGAGACAGACACATAAATATTCCCTAGTAGGCACCATTTTACCTGAGTCAGGCCAGAGTGCTCCATGAGCCCCAGGATTTGTCTGCCTTGAAAACCCTATTTATGCAAGGAAGGCATCTACAGAATCTTGCTGGGCAACCACAGGTCATAAACACAACTCATTTTTATCAAAGAAAAGAAAATGTTTTCTAATATATCTACTGTTAATTATTCAACCCCTAGATGTAAATTTTGATGCTTCTGTTTGAATATCTTCAAAGTGTAGAATCTTGATTAGGACACTTCAAATACTAAATCACTGCCCTTAGAGAATAGACTGGGACTCTCTCCTACATTCTGAACCCACACTTCTGCCACTATATTATAATGGAATATTTCAAAAGTAAATAATCATATTGAAAGTAAAAGAAAAAGGAGAGAGTGAAGGATGGGAGGAAAGGATGGTCAGAGAGAAGGAAAAGGAGGAAAACCAACCACTTAGCTCTCCTCTGGTGTGTTTACTCTCCCCGCCATGTTTCATCACTTGTCTTAAATACATTTTGCCTTGACTTTGGATTGTGATTGCCTCTGCTGCGATTTCTCCTCTTACCTCCAACTCCCCAAAATAATATACTAATTTAACCACATGGAAAATTTTCATGGAGATTTTTTAAAAAAAGCAGGTGCTTTTAAATTTTAGGTAAAACCAATTCCTCCCTGTACTATTTCCCCACTCACAAAAAAACAACAAAACAAAACAAAAAAAAAAACAACCAAAAAACTACACTAATTAATTTCTCAGAAGGCACGCACGCGCGCGCACGCGCGCGCGCGTGTGTGTGTGTGTGTGTGTGTGTGTGTGTGTGTGTGTGTATTACATTTTCTTTTTGTTATTTGTTGTTGTTAATCCTCACTCAAGGATATTTTTCCATTGATTTTTAGGGAGAGTGAAAGAGAGAGGGAAAGACAGAGAGAAACGTCCATGTGAAAGAAACACATCGATTGGTTGCCTCCTGCCTGCAACTGAGGTGAATGCCCTTGACCAGAATTGACCTCAGGACCCTTCGTTCTGCAGGCTGATGCTCTATCTCCTGAGCCAAACCAGCGAGGGCTGTGTGTTTATTTTCGATTAGGCATAGCTGTATCTATATTCCCTGGTATCTTCTGAGATCCTTAGCTCTTTGTAATTTTTGGACCCTAGTAAGGAACCTCTAGTGTAATTCTTTCAGGAAATGTTTGATTAACTGCATTCTGCATGAAAGATGTCCTCTATGCTATGACCTACTACAATATCAATTTCAAGTATTAGTTTCCCATTTAAGTATAAAATAAACTACTACAGAAGAAGGAAATGCCAGGCAAGAAGACAGAGAAATGATACAAATGGATGAAGCCAAGTCAGAGTAGCATTTCACAGTGATAATAGAAAATAAAGCCAGCAGGTCAAAATGTCACCTAAAAGAATAAATCACCTTTTGAAATCCAAGTTGGAAAACCTTCTCCAAAATGTCTGTTTTATTAAGTGTGAACTTTATTTCTTGGGACATTTTCCAACTTTTAAAATTTAAGTATAAGAATTTAATTCATGTTTTGCACTAAAGTGTTCATTTTTTATCCACTGATCTTAAATATTTTAATCATTGTTATTTTCAAGTTCAAGGTTCAAACCTATCTGGATTTAAGGGGGAAAAAATGATACAATGAAAGTTCCTGATAGTTGGCAACCAGTGTGAAGAATATTTTTTTCTTAATTTTACACTTGGTAGAACTTTTAATAGGGTCAAGGTTATGTTTTAGAATCTGTTTAACATTCCCTGATGCTTAATCACAGAATACTGCTATGATCCTCTGAATTTAAAATGAACCAAAAATATACCTTTCCCCAAGGGAAAATTGATGGGTGTCTCTGCAGATGAGATGTCAAAGTACTATTCAACTAACCTGGATGTAAATTTGGGGAGTTTGAAATTTGCAAGTTATAAACCATCAGAAATGATCCTTCCCTGTCACTCAGTCCCTTCTAGGCAAAAGCAAACTACTGGAGACTTTTTAAAAACAGAGGTGATCAAACTTCAGCTCCATAGCATCTCACTTGATTTGCCTGCGGGAATAGTACTTTTATAATGCATCTGTTTTCCTAACGTGCTGGCATTATGCTTAGGATGCTGGAATGGATTGGTAGCAATGCCTTCAGTTGTATTGCTCGGTAAAGAATGACATTTGCCCAACTCCTCCATCCTTTGTTAATTTAAAATAATGCAAATAACCAGGCTAGTGTGGCTCAGTGGTTGAGCATCATTCTATGAACCAGGAGGTCATGGTTAGATTCCCAGTCAGTGCACATGCCCAGGTTTCAGGTTCAATCCCCAGAAGTGGTGGCGGGGGGGGGGGGGGAGGAGAGGGGGAGAGACATGCGGGTGCAGGAGGCAGCTGATCAATGACTCTCTCTCATCATTGATGTTTCTATCTCTCCCTCTCCCTTCCTCTCTGAAATCAATAAAAATATATTTTAAAAATAAATAAAACAGTGCAAGTAGCTTAAGCAGTTTGATATTAAATATGACTAATTGAAATAGCAACCTCATATTTAAATTTAAAATAGCTCACAAATTTCATCTCAGCATTAGCCACTGAGAAATTTTTTTTCTGATGCATTGTGTATTTTACTACCAATTAACTCCACACTGGTCATCAATTAGAAAGGTTTAGCTACAGTTTAAAACAGATTTTTTTCTCATTTATATTAGAATAATTAATCTCAAAGAAGGTTGGCAGACTCAATTTATATTATATTCATTCAGGACCGTTTGTGACTGTAAGTCTTTGTTAAAAGTCATCCCTGCTACACATTAATCAACAAATTAGTGAAATTAGTTGCAAGCACAAACAATTGCAAGCATGCATCATTGCTATACTTAATCAATGCCAGATTCAAATGATCAATAGCTCTTTTTAAAGATGTTTTGATTATATAAATGTACCCTGCTGGACCACATTTAAACAAATTAATTTCTTTACAATGAATTTCTCTACGTAGCTGATGAAATTTAGAGTTCCAATTTTGGTAACTATAATACTGAAAGTTTATTAAAATAGCATTTTATTTCTCTGAAATTTAAAAACATTAAAATGATTGAAAAATGACTATAACTTGAAGATTTATAGGATTGATGAACAATAAATCCATGATGCACTGGTTTAAAATGAATTAAAATGGAAACGTGTTAAAAATGAAAAGATAACCGTACCGTTTGCCCAATATTTCTAAGGTTTTGAGGTTAGTGCTCAGTCATAAAATCATCATCTCCATGAACACTGGTAGGTGTTAAAAGAACTGAAGGCATTTAGCAAGCACAGGCGTTTTCCACGAAGAGCTTACAAGATTGATTTGAGTACGACTGTAAGTGGGCTGCTTTCCCACCTCAGCACCTGCCATTATTTTTCATTCCTCAATACCCAGGAAGTGGGTTTCAGGTTGGAAACTGAGATAATTTATGATATGAACTCACTCTGCTTTTTCATTCCTGGAATGGCATTTATTATAGAAATGCTTTATCCAACTTGAAGATCTCTATTAACTAAAAACAGAGTGCTCTGAAAGTGCTGTTGGCAGTATGTATTTCATCCTCCACCCCCTTCAGGTACAGGATCTTTCCCCATCTAGTTGCCAAGTGCTCACTCCCTGCTCAGAGCTTCCAGGATTCAACTTTATGAATGTGCGTTCCCCCCTTGCCCACACTATGCTCTACTGAGAATGTACCCACCCAACTCCATCAAGAGTTCCCTGACTTCTTAATCCAAAGAAATGGGGGGGGGAGAAATACTCCAACCCAGTGATAATGATGCTATTAAGTATGTTAACATATGCATTTTCCCTTCTGCAGGTCAGCGATAGTGCTATAAAAAAACAGCTTCTTTAATATTGCAGTTTCTAATTTGCATTAACCAAACTTTTCAATGGTTATTTCACTTTAAACATATAAAAATGCATCCTTGCTTAAGCCACCTACACACAGGACGACCAAGGACAGACATTCTAGTTTCCCAACAAGGAGTCTTGACCATTCATAAACCAAACCTTGCCTTTGCTCCACCTCTGCCATAATTTTACTCGTTCATCACTCTCTATCCATCCTTTAACGTTCAGTTCAAGTCTTTCTTAGCATATCCATTATTCCTAAGACCATTCCTAGAACACAGTAGTTTTGCCTTCCCAGAATGACAAACAATGCCGACTGGATGAATTTTGGGTGTTTGGCATAGAGAGCCTCTCAATTCTAATTTTAGGACACACGTTGTAGAGGTTTTGTTTCTATGCTACTTAATAGATGTCTTCAGTTCCAATGAACTTAAAGAAGAAAGAGTAAATAAAAAATTTTAAAAAACCACCACACCATGTTTCCTTTCATTTATTTAAAAAATATTCCATAGAAACAACCATCTCATCAAAAGAGGGTCATATCACCTAAAAAGGAGCTGCTATTACATGAAATTTGTGTCTAAAGGAGTGTATTTTTCTCCATCCTAATATCAAATAAACAGGCTAAGGAAATTTGTTTAACAGGTAGAATGAAGGGATAAGTTATGTGGCACTTCAGGAATTATTAGGGCCCTTTACACTTAAAATCATTAAAGTCAAACATTAACCAACATTTTGGCATATATATATATATATATATATATATATATAATTTCTACCACTTGCTACTGACTTCTGATGTTTTATTTCCTTCATAGCACTTTTCCTTACCTGGTATTTTAAAATCTTTTTCTTTAAACTTGGCTTTATTTGCTTACTAGAGGCCCAGTACACAAATTCCTGCACAGGTGGGTTCCCTTGGTGCGGCCTGCGGATATCATGCCCCAGCTCATTCTTCCAGCCTCACAGTCCTGCAGCCCCACCTGACACCCCACTTGGCCTGGCGCCGCCCCCTCACCACCTCCACCATATAGCCTGTGAGACAATCAATCAGGATGTGACCCTCCCTCCTGGCTCACCATCTGTTTTAGGTGAATCACAAAATGCTAAAATGAAAATATTTCTAGTCGTGGTAACATTTTTCATTGAATAGGAGCTTTTACTAAGTGATGTGTCAGCCAATAGCTTTCCTGTTCTGCAAAGACTTACTGAGCTTGATGCCTGTCATCAATCAAAAGAATTTCAGTCACAGAGACGACAGCCAGTGTTTGTGACTGGTGGGTGAAGTTTGCAGAATTCCTTCTCTAGCATCCATGAGAAATGATGAATTGTTACCCAAGAGATCTCAGTGGCCCGCCTCCTTTAAAGTACACTAGAAGTGTGTGTTGGGTGGTATAAGGGGAAATTACACTTCTTTTATCTTTCTCCTTGGAGTGGCCTCTTCTTATCTTATGTGATTGATTTGGTACCAGATTTTTAAAAGAAACAAAACCAGCTAGAATATCTAGCAGATGCATCTTTCTCCTGGGAGCATTCTAGGAAATGATTGATTCATAGAACTGAAAGTGAAGAACAAACTCAGGTATTGAGGTAAAGAACCAGGCTAGCACTAACCAAGATATATTTTATATTGAATTCCCAGGGAAAACTGTGGAAGTATTAACATAAACCCATAGAATTGTACTGCTGATAAAGGACTAGAACCCATGATCACCTGCACATAAAAGTAAAATCTTATATACATAAAAAGACCAACCTCCTGTACTTGGGAAATTTGTCTTAAAAAGGGTGAAATAAGATAATCTTCCCACTTGTTTGTGAAGCTAAAAAAAAATGAGAGTGATTGCTCATTTTTAATGAGAATCTATGACTTTTCTCCCTCCTTATTAGATTTTTCAGAGAATTAATTCCCAACATCACACCGTTATCTTGGAAGAGTAAATTCTCTTTGTCTCCATTTTTCACATCTAAAGTGCTTACTTAGGATGCTCTTTGGATTGTGTGGCTTGAGAATTGTCACCCAGGAAATTAATGAAGATTATGGCTGCAGAGAGCTAACAACAGTGATATTGTCATAGTCCATACTAATTCGACATTGTTAAATCCTATAGGAGATCGTAAATAGTTAACATATTTTTTTCTTCTTTTTATATCATATAAATAATACCTATATATATTCAGTTATTAAAATTTCAAAAAGTACATAGAGCTAAAAAGAAATACCCTGTTTTGATGTGGGAAAATATTAGATAAAGTTAAATACTGATTCATACTTTAAAAAAAATACTCTTCAAATAAGAATTGAAGTCATCAACCTAATAGAGGTTATCTATCAAAAATCTATAATGAACATCATCATAGAGATGAAAACATAGAAGCATTTTATTCAGTACTCATTCTCACTGATCCTTTTCAATGTTATACTGTAAGTTTTTTAAATTTTTCAGTAAGAAAAAGAACTGAAGTCCTATATAATAAAAGACTAATATGAAAATCAACCAAATAGCAGAATGACTGGTGAAAGGACCAGTCACTATGACATGCACTGACCACCAGAGGCAGACATTCAACACAGGAGCTGAACCCAGCCTGCAGGCCCCAGGCCAACCAAGGTGGGTACCAGTGCCACCCCCCGCCCTGTGATTATCCCACCAGCCACCACACAGATTGGCCCTGATCGCTAGCACACATTTCATGCATCAGGTCTCTAGTACAATCAAAATGTTATAGAAATAAAGCAACCTTGTTCACAAATGATATGGTTGTCTAAAGACTGCACATGCAGCCTAACAGGTTATGAGCTGACCAAATCTAGGAAGCACAATTTGAGATCTGTATTTGCTTTTACTAGGGCTGTGTAAAGTGCTACTGTCTGGGTGGCTTAAACAGTAGAAATTAATTTTCTCACATGCAGGAGGCCAGGAGTGAGACCCAAGTGTTGACAGGATTGGTATCTTTTGAGACTTTTTTCTTGGCCTGTCCATAGCCATTTTTCCCCCCATGTCTTCACGTGGTCTCATCTATGTGTGTGTCTGTCCTAATTTCTTCTTATGAGAACATTAGGCATATAAGACTAAGAGTCACTCGAATGACCTCACTTTAATTAATTTATTTGAAGACCTTATGCCCAAACACAAGTAGTGGGGAAAGGACTTCAATGCATAAATTTGGGGGAACACAATTCAGCCTCCAACAAATCCAAACTGTATATAAACAAATTATTAGTATGAATGAAAGTGTAGCAAACCTGCTGGATATTTTTAAAATGTCAAGAATGATAAAAATAGAAAGTACCCAGAAGTCATTCTAAAAAAAGATTTCCATGGTCATTATGTAGAAAATCGAGAAGAATGATAGGGTACAAGGCAGGAGGGGAAGGGAACCAGGGTATGGAGTCTAAGGAAACTCTGACATAGACACAAAAACACATTCACAAGAATATTAACAGAAACCATTGTATTAGATACTAAAAACTGTAAATAGCTTACATGTCTCTGTATAGCAGAGAAAGAATCAATGAACTAAAGCTTTATGAACATATGATGAACCTAAAATTATAATGTTGGGCAAAAAAGCAAAGTGCTGAAGAATGAATATGAAATATCTATAATAATGAAAGGGTAATATACTAATTAGACCGGATGTCTTCTGGACATCATTCCTGATGCCCTTCCTGATGAAGCTGGGGCCAGAGGGAAGCCAATCAGGTCCTGGGTGCCTTCCACCCAGGATGGAAGCTTGGGTCCCAGGTTCCAGAGGAAAGCTGATGCTGACAGGCAGGGGAAGGAAGGCTTACTTTTGCACTAATTTTCATGCATCAGGCCTCTAGTAAATACTAATCAAATATATAAAGTTTTCAATGATACAAAGCTATACTGTATATCTAAAATGCATATATATACATATATATATATATATATATATATATAGTATTAAATACATAATTTAGGGATAGTGACTATTTGGGCCTTATTGGGGAAGGTAATCTTGGCAATTTCATAGAAGGTGTCAGCTGAAATGACAAAATTGTATTTTCTATTAAGGTGAGTATTGGGTTTTTTTAAAGGTTGTTTTATTATGTTTAACATTATTTAGTTTTATAAGTTAGTTATTTAATAGTGCTTCATATTAAAGCAGTAAATTTCATAATAAATTTCATAATAAAGCAATATTAGGAAACCTTTTATTGGATGTTTTGTTCATTCTTTAAGCCCAACAGTGTCTGGCTCTGTGTGTTTAAACTTTGCAGCTTTCCTAGAAGTATCAAATGATAAAACACAAAATTAGATCCTTTTCTTCAAATCTTTTCATAATCAAATGGTGCTAGAAGTATGGATCTGATACAAAGACTGCTTTTGGCTGTGACAAAACTAAATAATAAAAAGAAATTATCAATTGAAAAGAAATGTTATGGGCTATCGGGCAATAAAGAGATACCATCTCAACTTAGATTTTTGCCAGGCACTTCAATGGATGTCGGGGAAACACTGACTATGCAGACAGACTTCAACCCTGCTCTCATAACAATGTATATACAGTTATTAGAGAAAAGAGAGACAAATTAAATAATCATGAAATTAAATAGACCATAAACCCTTGATAAATTCTCCTGAGGGAGGGGCACATGGCTCTATAAAGGATATATGCAAGAGAATTGGCCAGAGGTTAGAAGTGGCCTCTTGGAGGGAAATGAGCTATGTCTAAGGCAGAGGAGGGGATGAGGAGACATTTCCTAGAAGAGACAAAAAGTAAGTTCAAACACCTTGTGTCCAGAGCACAGAGAACATGGACTGCAATCAGGTGGGAGGATATGAGAAAAATGGGGGAAAAGAGAGGAATTCTGTTATTGCTCATTTTTATCTTGACCTTACTATCCACTCAACACTCTAGTCATTATTATTAAAACAGCAATCTTTATTATTTTATTCAACTTTAGTCTTAGATTATTTGATGAAAAGGACAGGAGAAAGGCTAGTTATGTAAGATTGTAGCATCCACATAAAGCTCAGTAATTGCAAACCATTACTAATGTCTGCAAATATTTTCAATATATAAAATCTATGTTTGCAATAGTATTCTCTATGATCCAGTTATAGCTTAATAAATATTGTTGATTTTTATTATCTCCTTTCTACTCTCTCTCTTTTTTTTGGTGGGTGGAGCATGAAAGGAGTTGGGAAATTGTTCCCACTAGCATGAAAAGGTACCTAACAAAAGACTGTAGAGTACTTTCTGTCTTTTCTAGGCTAAAAGCATGCTATTAACTATCATTTAACTCTGATTTGTTAGACTATAGAACAATTTATATTTTAATATTACAGGAAGAATTACCTTTAAAAAGATTCTCATTCTAAGGGTTTCTCCATGACTAAATTACACCACTTTTCACCAGTCAGTAAGTGATGGCATAACAATATAACGTTAAATACCTTTCAAGTATAATAGGTGACTATATGGTGATCTAACAATAAGTAATCTATCATGTATTTTTTAAAAGAAAAATAATGATTGGTTTGGTTCTATTCTTTATAATCTTTAATAGTCTTATTTTCTCCACATCACTGTGCAAACGAATTATTTTTGTAATTTTATGAACACCATCTGGGACATTATGTGTGCTACATAATGGGATAAATTAGAATAAGTCATATAAATAATGTTTATTGAAATGTAGTACATTCTGTTTGCTTCCACTCCTATATTTATCACATATAACAGAAAGAGTTTCAGATCTGGAGCTAAAGTATAATGTTTATACTTTTATTTTCTTCAGTTCATTTTTAAAAAGAATTTAATTTTATTGTTGATACTATTATAATACTCTTCCCTCCCATCCCCCCTCTGTCCACCTCCACCCCGCTCCTGCCCCACCTTCCCTCTGGCCATCACCCCACTGTGTCTGGGACGAGGAGCTATGGCACATTGTGCCTCAAAGAGCAAAGTTGGAATAATACTACTACTTTATAGGTTTTATGGAAGAACTAAATGAAATGCATGCATACAAACACAACTTGAATCTTCCTGGAAGTATAGATTATGTATTAAAGTTTAGTGTAGTGTGTGGTACTCCCTTGCATCTAGAATATGCTCAATCTATATAGAAAACTTTGAATTAATAAGTTATTAGGATTAAAATTTCAAAAAAAAGCCTTACTTTTTAAGTAAGTTGAAGGGATAAGTGAAAGATAGACCTTTTCCCCACAAAGTTATCAAGTTTTCTCAGAAGTTTTGAGCAACACAGGAAGATCAACAGCATATAATTCCGATCTTTTCTGATAGAACTAAAGACATCTCATACCTCACTTAAACTGCATGTCTTTGGAAAGAAAATAGCTTGGAGATATATGTTGGGCCATGATTGATCATAGAGAGGATTAAATTGGATTCATGTCAACAAAGCATCCTTGCATAAAAATGTAATTTTTCTGGTCCTTTAGTTCTTGTAAAGACAGGATGTAAACTTGAAGATGTCCTTGATCTGCTTGATTTTAGAGAAGATTTGAGTGAGTGGAATACTTTTAAATTAGAAAATAATGAAAACCTGTCATTTATTTCTAAAGCAGAAGCAGCAGCTACTATACATGTAACATTTTGAAAGCCTTGGTACTTTATAAAATATTTCAGTAAAGTTTTCCATATATACAAATCATTTGTATATAGAGATGTTGAATTTTCTACTTAGCAGTCATTTGTATTCAGATAAGTACACTATCAGACAAATGAGACATCTGGTAGTCTATAAGAAAGCATAAAAGTTTGAGGATCTAGGAGAAATTCAGAACAGAGAAGCATAATAAAACAGTAAAAATAAATCTTATGTTGCTAATGATTTAGAATGTGAGACGCATTTTTTTAAAAAAAGCTGACTTATATTACACATGAATTTAATTCATTTTCTGAAATTCAAAGCTTACTGTGATGATCAAAATAAATAAATTTTTTCTCAAATCTGACAAGAGAGTGTTTTTCTCGGGGACACTATGAAGGTGACTCCGAGCCATCTGTCCCTTCATTAAGCGGAGAAGTGTGAATTAGAACAAAGATGGCCCCAATCAACTCTACCTTGCCTTGTGGCTTTGTTCAAGGTCTCCAAAAATTTGAATTCACTGTACTCCCTTAAACAAAATTTCCACAAAATGATATGCTATAATAAACACTACAAGCTGAAGACATCAAAACTGTAGGTGCTGAAAAATCTTAGGAACTATAAAATTGGTGGTTGAAGAGACCTTAGAGATTCTAACTAGTAGTCTTTTTATCAGTGATCTCCTGACCTCCAACATAAACTTATGAGGATATCTGTTAAAATGTAGATTATTGGACCCCGCATTGACCTAATGAATTAGACTGTTTATGTGAGGAATCTATACTTTTAACAAATTCCCCAAATGGACTATAAGACACCCTAAAGTTTAAGAGTCAGTGATTTAGGAAAGTATTGTCTGGGATGTCTGAGATAGCAGCCATAGTCAAGGGGGTTATTGAGTTTCTGAAATAAGGCCATGTCATGCTTGAAACATAAAATATATGCTGGATTTTGAGGGCTTATAAAATTAATACCTTAATATTTTATATTGATTACACGTTGAAACTATAATATTATACACTGAATTAAATTAAACATATTGAGATAAATTTCACCTATTCCTTTTTTTCAATTTTAATATAGCTACTAGAAAATTTTAAATTAATCTGATGTACTTTGGTCTTTCTTGCTTAATGGAAAAAATTTTCAGGACTTTATCAAGAAATAAATATTTTTTTTCTGTTTATCTACCTTGTATGGCCACTTTGGATATCAGTTTAGACTTGACTTTTCTTTTTTGCATCTGTGCTATTTTTTTAACCACCAAAAAGAAAATATAAGTACTTGAATAGAATCACAGTGTGATAAAGAGATGAAAGAGAGAAAATGCAATTGAGACATCTTTTCATTGTATTTTGTGTTGTTGTTGTTGTTTTTAATTTTATGGCTCATCTTCCTGAATTGTTATTCATTAAGCTCTTATTTTATGGAAGTTTGATTTAGGCCCAACTTCAGTAATTTTATATAATTTTCTACATCAATAATGCAATTGAAATAGACCACCCAGAAGGAAGCAAATAACCTCTTGGAGAAATGAATAAATTATAGCACTGTATTCCCAGCCATTGGTTTTGACTATAAAATAATCAGAAAGCACATAAAGGAGGCAACAGATGAGAAAATTAGTTTCAGTTGAATGACTTCCTTTGAAGGACTGAAATCTAATTTGGCAGAACTTTGGTTTGATTACTCGATTGTGTCAAGTTGATCAAGGTAGAAACAAAACAAATATGTACATTAGTTCTATCATTTACATAAACTCTCTTTAAATTTTATAGCATGTTTAATTTTTAATCAAACATTTTATGTTGTATAGCACAGAAAAATTCAGTGAGAATAAGCCACCTTATACATATATTAAACTGAGCTTAATTTAAGACACAGAATCTTGTGACATAATTTTGTGCTCTCTCTTGTTATGTAATAATAGTTGATCTTATTTTTTGGCCAACATTAAAGAAAGATTATGAGTCAACATTGCAACAGTCTCAGCCACAATTGCAGTTTTTGATTTTTGCTGGCTCATGCTCTGAGTGCTTACCATCAGTGGTATCTACTTTTGTTCACATACATGTAATAGGAATAAATAAATAAATAAAAACTGAGAATTTCCATGAGGAAAAGTGACAAGAGAGGCCTTCTGGAACCCAGTTTCTGGAGAAAAACAGTTCCCATTTTGTCAAATCAGAGAGTTCTTACCATCAGTGGTATCTACTTTTGTTCACATACATGTAATAGGAATAAATAAATAAATAATAAATAAATAAATAAATAAATAAAAACTGAGAATTTCCATGAGGAAAAGTGACAAGAGAGGCCTTCTGGAACCCAGTTTCTGGAGAGAAACAGTTCCCATTTTGTCAAATACAAAGTCAGAGTATTTTTCATGAAACCTTGTAAGTATACCAATCCATAAGAAACTCAGCAGTTTCAAAATATATGCCCATCAGCATTGGAACATACATCCGACATTGGCTTTGAGAGTCCCCATTTCCTCTGACCTTGACACTCCTTATCAACTAGAGGAACATTGAAAATGCTTCCCTCAGTCCAAAAGGAGTCTATTTTTGTATTATAAAGTTGAGTAGACAGCAAAAATTGAACTTATTGAAGAACTATAACAATATCAGGAGTTAGTGAAGGCTAAGAAAGACTATTGCTTATCATTAAGAAGGCACCTCACATGTATTCTTCCATGGAAATAAACTAGGTAGTCAAGACACGTCAATATTCGCGGGAAAGTATTTTGACACCAATAAGCCAATTTATGACTTTAAAATACATTGGTTGAGTGTAGTTGAAATAATGTTATTGATGCTTTTTGCTTTATTCATTTCACCATGTCACAGTGTATTTATTTATTTATTTTTTAAAAATATATTGTTATTGATTTCAGAGAGGAAGGGAGAGGGAGAGAGAGAAAGAGAAACATCAATAATGAAAGGGAATCATTGATTAGCTGCCTCCTGCACTCCCCCTAATGGGGATTGAGCCCACAACCTGGGCATGAGCCCTTGACTGGAATCTAAGCCAGGATCCTTCAGTCCATAGGCCAACACTCTATCCACTAAGCCAAACCAACTAGGGTCATAGTGTTTTTAAATAATATGTACGTATATCTATTGAGCACATATCATGATATCTCTAAGGACGACCTTGGGGGAAAGACTGATATTTTTCCATTTACAAGAGAATACAAAAGAACAAAATCAACTATGTGGTTATAGGGATATACACAGCCCAGAAAAATACACGATTCAGAAGTCAAGTTTATGAACTACAGCAATCTTTCAGAACATGGAGGTATTAGGATTTCATCATCCTTTGGCTAGAAAGGATCATGGAGTTTTCTTGTGGCAGAAAGATTCCAAGAGCAGTTTGTACATCAAGGCCTTTCAAGGCTGCTGTGTGTCAGATGCATCTGCCTAGAGGGATTGATAGGGCTGCTCTGCTCCTGATTTCCCACTGCTCTGTTTCTCTGATATCAATCTTCACAACCAGGATGGCTAAGAGCAGGCTAGTGACAGTGTGACATACTTCAGAGAGACACCTCCTAAAACCAAGCAGATGGATTGTGCCCATTCTTTGGAAGAATCCCCTGCCTCTTGAGAATCTTTAAATAAAATACACAAAAATTCCTCTCTCTCTCTCTCTCTCTCTCTCTCTCTCTCTCTCTCTCTCTCTCTCTCCTCCAACTTCAAAGTGCTGCTTTCCCATTGTCTATCTGTAGGCTCTACTAAAAAGAATACTACTTTTCTATCAGTTTTTTTCTGTTAATTTATCTTTTAACTACATCTATCTATCTATTATATATATATGTATATATATATATATATATATATATATATATTCTTGCTTAATTTTCATCTTTTTAAATTTTTTTCAATTAAAATTTACATTCAATGTTCTATATTAGTTTCAGATGTGCAGCAAAGTGGTAAGAAAGTGGGGGGCTGGGTGAAAAGGTGAAGGGATTAAGCAGTGCAAATTGGAAGTTACAGAACAGTGACAGAGATGTAGATTACAGCATAAGGAACATAGTCAACAATATCATGATAACTATGCATGGGGCCAGGTGAGTACTTGAAGCATCAGGGGAACCAATTCATAAAGTACATGATTTTCTAACCCGATATACAAATGTTGAAAATAGTTCTGTATGAGATTAACAGTGTCCCCACTTACTTACAAGGGGCAGTGTTAGATTAAGGCCAACTGAAGGGCTCTTAGCTGGTGAAATGCTCACATTAGACAGTGTCTGTTTCACAACTTTCTTAAGAACAAAACTAAGAAATTCAAAACACTATCTCCTGCCACACAGATAGCATTTTAAATTTTTAATGTTTAGGCAGGTTCTGTGCATGCTACATTTTAAAATTTGTGCGACTATACAGTTAATTTTTCTTTGCTATAATTTCATCTCTTCCCTATATTTGATTATTTCAGCAAAAGTAAAAAAAAAATGACCCTCTTTCCCAGCATTCATTAAGGTATCCTATATAAATATTTTATGTAGCTATTATGTGCCAAGCACTGTACAAAGCACGAAGGCTATAAAGAAAAGTGAGCAAAATAACTCTAGATTTGTTCTCTTAGCTTTTATAGTCTATGCTACAAGTCACACATGAATCCGACAATGCCACAAAGTATTTGTGCTAGCTAGCTCTGCATTGCCAACGGTTCTCTGATGATGTAAAACAGTGACCTGACCTAGTTTGGGAAGTCAAGAAAATGCTTGCTAGAGGAAGCAAAAGGTAAGCTGAGATTTGAAGGGTGATCAGAAATATTGATTTCTATTATTTTTGTCAGAGTAAAATTGTCATCATTATGAAACACAGTTTTCATATGATGTGTGCTTCTGGTGCACCCTACTGGTTCCCAACCCAACACCCATGCTTGACCCATTTCTTCCTTGCTCCAGGGACTTGGATTTGCTTACATTTACCCTCCCTACCTTTGCAGTGAATACGAGGATGAATGGTATTGTCTAACTCACTTAGAGTAATTTTATTCTTCTTGCAAGTAATTTGTTTAGGCATATCATGAATTGTAACTCTGGCCCATGAGAAATCAGTGGAAGTCTCTGGGTTTCTGGGAAATGCCTTATAAAGAGATATGTTCGGGAAACTTCCACTTCTGCCTATAAACGTTAATGGAAACCTGATATATAAAACAGCTGCAACCAATTTGTATCCAAAGGCAAGGGGAGGATGGGAATGTGGACCATGGATGGAGCACATGTGCTCGCTGATATCATCAAACTCTTGGGCTGACATTGGAGTTCCTGCCTCGTCTCTGGACCTGATGTGTGAGATAATAAACAGATATTTTTAAGCCTCTGTTTATTCCTGAAGCCAAAATTATTCCAATTAAAATACCACTTGGATTTGGTAGACTATAAAACGAATAAAATAGCAGGAGAAAAAAAAAGATCTGAAGAGATCCACACAGTGGTGAACTGCAGTGAGAGTGCATGAGCTGGGGAGGAGAGATAAATGACCTAGACAAAGTCAGCAAGGGCATGTATTCGGCCATAGTTCTTGTGATTAAAAGGTTTTTTAAAAATCAGAAAGACATCAATTTGCTCCCTTTTTATAGAAATTAAAATTTTTAACGTGATTAAAGCTACTCTTAATTCCTGTCAGTGTAAATATACTCTGTGGAAGAGCGCTGTCAAACACCGGTAGCACAATTTTGATTATTTTCAGTTCTTTTGCTTTCACCCCTGCACTCTTGAATATGTTTGATTCTTGGATTGACTTCATTAGAATTATTTTCTAGACCAATTATTCTTCCCCTTTGCCTAGACTTTTCACTGAAATTTATTTATTCTTCATTCATTTTAAAAAAATTAAATTAAATAATTAATTAATTTTTAAGTTTTTATTTTTTTATTTTTAAAATTCCTTTATTGATTCAGGTATCACATATTTGTCCTCATCCCTCATCCCCATACCAAACCCCTCCCCACGTATGCCCCCACCCCCTTGTTGTCAGTGACCACTGGTTAGGCTTATATGCATGCATAAAAGACCTTTATTTGTTTGTTTGTTTGTTTGTTTGTTGTTAATCCTCACCGGAGGATATTTTTCCATTTATTTTTTAAGAGGGTGGAAGAGAGAGGGAAAGACAGAGAGAGGTATCGATGTAACCAACATCGGTTGGTTGCCTCCTGCAGGAGGGCTGACCAGACCTGGGCAGGAGAGGAGCCTGCAGCCAGGTACGTGCCCTTGAACCTGGGGTCTTTGGGTCCGCAGGCTGACCCTCTATCCACTGAGCAAACCAGCTAAGCTTCATTCATTTATTTAATGGATATCGCTGGGTACTTTAGAAAGCTGGGTATAACAATGAACATAACAAAAGCCTAGCAGTTCTGACACTATATGAAGAGCATATTTATTTTTAATTAATAGAGACTACACCAGAAGTAAAAATATAAATAAATAAACAGTATACTTTCACATAGTAATAAGGGCCTTGAAAGAAGTAAAGCGATAGAATGTGAGAAAGCGAGGGCAAGGATTCATGACTTGAAGGAGAAATTAACTTAAAACTCCAAAGAGGGATCAGCACTCAGGCAGAGCGCAGAGTGAGCCGGAAAGGATAGGTTCGGCTTCTTTCAGCAGCAGAACAAATGCCTGAGAACCTGCAGCAACAGAAACTGGACTGGGGTTTGGGGAAGGGATCCTGAGGTGAATGAGAAGGGGCGCGGGGGGGGGGGCAAATAGACATTTCGAAGCCACAATAAGTTTGCTAGGTATTATTATAAGTGTGATAAGAAGCCATTGAAGGATTTTGTGCCAGAGAGACAGGATTTAATTTGTAGACGATCACTGCTGGCTGTGTGGAGAAGGGATGGTGAGGGTTAAGAATAGCATCAGCAAGACCGTTTAGAAAGAAGGTGATTGCTATACATCACATGTCAAACAGTGACCCTGGGGCTGGGAATAGAGTAAGAGAGTGGAAGCGGTGCCCTGTGCATCTCTCCACCTGGCTGTTCATCTGCAGCCTTTCCCATATTCTTTGAAAAACTGGTCAATGTGAGGGGGCGCTTCCCCGAGTTCTGTGAGCCACTGTAGCAAAGTAATCAAACTGGAGGAGGGGGTTATGGGAACCTCTGATCGGTAGCCAAGTCAGACGAAGCTGTGGGTCACGTCGGGCCCACTACTTGTGATTGGCATCTGATCTGGGGGTAAGTCTCCTTGGTATCTGATGCTATTTCCAAGGAGATAGTGTCAAAATTTATTTAAATTGCTGGTTCCCCGGCAGGTGTCATAAATCGTTTCCTGGGGGGAATCCCCACAATCTGGTGTCAGATGGGTTGTGAGTATGGCCATAGTGTGAGAGTAAAGGGGAAACCGAGGCAGGGCTATTGTGCTTCTCTGACTCACGTGCTGAATGTGATTTATGGCTTAGGTTAATCATTACAGGAGCAACATTAAGAATTGGTGGGTAAGGTACTTGAATAATCCTCAAAAGTTGCATTGTTTTTACTTTGGTCTAAAGTATGCATCATAGATTAACTTCAGGTGATTATGGTCATTTGCTTTTCAGTAACTGAGTGGACAAACCATTAGCTTCACATCTAGAAGGTCCAGCTGCTGAGATGGTGGCTCAGAATCATTTGATCACCAGGAGGCATTTGAAAGGAAGACTGGAGGTAGAATTTTATAAATCAAACCTAAAAGTAATGGAAAATATTATATTCAGAGCTCCATGTATGTCAGAAATCTTGAACATGTATTATCTTTAGGTTTCTAGGGATAACTTTATGAAATAGTTGTCTCTCATCTGTAGAATTGCTTCCAGTTTAAAATTCAAAACTCTCTAGCTGAAACCGGTTTGGCTCAGTGCATAGAGCATCGGTCTGCGGACTGAAAGGTCCCAGGTTCGATTTCAGTCAAGGTCATGTACATTGGTTGAGGGCACATCCCCAGTAGGGGGTGTGCAGGAGGCAGCTGATCGATGTTTCTCTCTCATCGATGTTTCTAGCTCACTATCCCTCTCCCTTTCTCTCTGTGAAAAATCAATAAAATATATTAAAATTTGAAACTCTTTTCATATTCTAGTTAAAATGCCCAGGCCCTACTAAAAAGTGGATTGCTTGTAAATGACCAGGCTGTTGAGATCTTAATTAAATTAGAAGAACACATTTGTAGGAAAGTAGTGGGAATTTAATCAAAGTGATGAAATTCTAGGAAATAAATCAGTGAGGAATAGTCATTATATATTGGAAATTCAAAAATAATCACTATCAATCAAGCCAACCATGCTAAACAAGAACAAACGAGCAGAGGACAAAAGCAAATTTTTTAAAAACAATGCTTCCCAGTTTTGTAGAGCAGAAACTGCCTGTTCATGAGCAATCTTTGGTATTGGTATGAAATTCCTGACTAGTGCCCTCTCCCCTTTCTGGAAAACCAGGAGTGGAGCTGAAACATTCAAGCTTCTAATATTGGCTTATTCTTTGTGGTGATCAGGTGCATCCTAGAGTCCACCCAGAGTGACCTCATTAGAACAAAAGCCACTGCTATCACCCAGGAAATGCTGGGGGGGGGTGTTTGAATTATGTGTACAGGACTAGAATCAAGGACAAAATATTAGGATAAAACATGTTCCTAGGGCTCTTATCACTAAGGGTTTTAGGAACCCTGTGCCAGGAACTGGGAGTAGATACACATATATAAAAATCTCACAATAAACACATATTCTGAATACACAAACACACTTGTATTCTACTGATCCATAATTTCTTACTAATAAAAATGCACATAAAACTGAAAGGAAGTATTTTAAAATCTTCTAGTAGCTACCTTTGAGTCTTGGAATTATTGATTTGTAGTTATTTGTTTTTTTTCTATATCAGTTATATAATTGGAACACATTAATATTATCAGAAAAAAGAATTTAAAATATATTTTATATTCTTTATAGTCTCCTATATAATATTCCTTTCCAAAAATCAGATTACAAATTCCACCTCAGCAAAGAAGGCCCTTTTCTCCACTATCAAGTTCTTACTCATCATTTTCCCTATTACTGTGGAAACTCAATTGTCTCAATCTTTGAAGCCTTTATGATTGTAACGTCCTTTTTCTTTCTTCTCTCCCTCCTTGATTGTCTCATAATATCCTGGTATTTAAAGTTTAATCATTCTTTTCTCTCTCCATAGTTCAGCTTCTCAGTTGTACATTAAATAACTAAGGGTTTTAAAAAGCTTTTTTTTTTGCCTGTCTACACTTATGAGTGAAGTAAATATGTAAGGTATTTATCTTTTTTATAAAATATATTTTATTGGTTTTTTTACAGAGAGGAAGAGAGGGACAGAGAGTTAGAAACATCAATGAGAGAGAAACATTGACCAGCTGCCTCTTGCACACCCCCTACTGGGGATGTGCCCACAACCAAGGCACATGCCCTTGACCGGAATCGAACCTGGGACCTTTCAGTCCGCAGGCAGATGCTCTATCCACTAAGCCAAACCGATTTTGGCAGTAAGGTATTTATCTTAATAGTGACCAGATAAAATTGTGAGTAAATTAGGGCTATAACTTTACCAACATCTATCTCATTTCTGTCTTTGACTATTGAGACAACTTTCATAATTAAGAGGGCTTCTACCAGTCATATGTGTCATTCTGTGGGAAGTTACTGTTCTGAGTAACTATATTTAAACATTATTAATTTATATTATGGATGCAAATTTTTCAAATTTCCTTTTCTTGTTGATCTGATTATGTCAGTTTCTCAGCTCAGTACCTAAATTGCTTGATTTATGGTCCAGGAAAATAATCTAATAATACTACCAAGATGTATTAATTTGTTGGTTCTTTTAAACCCTGAGCATAGATAAATTTTTAATGCCTGAAAGTTCATTCATTATGTTCCTTAGCCCTGTCAACTTCTATAGTTTCATAAAATATTACTTTCTATTAAAAATAACTTTTTAACTTTTTCTCGTTAACAACAACAAAAGACTCACGGGAAAAAAATGGTCACAGGTCAATCTACACATACTTGTGTCAAATGGCTTCATGACATTTTGCAGTTCTTTAGTCGTACCCTTCCATGCAATACCAAAGTGAAATAAGCCCTCAGAGAAGAGGCTTTGTCAGACTATCCTTCATTATTTTCACTCTTTCCCAGTTTCCTTACTCATTATTTTTATTTTCTTTATTTATTTTTAAGCTTCCAGATTTAAACTCAACCCTGCTTTGATTCAAGGAACACTTGGGCTTACCCTGCTATTGTCTCAAAATCCCTGACATGGAATCCAGTTCATCAGCAACAATGTTTGATACTGCCTCTCCCCTACCACCATCACTCTTCTGAGACTCCCACGCTCCGAATCAAGCCCAGATGCTACTCTCTCTAAGGATAAATCTCTTCCATCCAGTCCAAAGGCAGAGCATCAATTTGGATCCTTCCTCAAACGCTAATTAATAATTTATCTATAACTGTAGTTCTTTTCAAGAGTATAAGATCTTCCCCTGAGCTTTCAAACAGGAACTGAAGATCCCCTAGCCAAGGAATAATCTCTAGATAATGACCACCTGCCTGACAGAAATTCCAAATAAGAGAACAGCCTTCAGAGCTCCACACCAAGCTGATACCTCTAAGTCTTCTTATTAGGGTAATCTACATAATGCTGAGGTCATAGGGAGATCCTAATTCCCCAGGAGCTGAGATAAGCTATACATATGCAAGTAATACATATAGATGTGAGATACTGATTACACACTTTTTTAAACAATTGAACTAATATTGAAATCTACTTTATAATGAGTTTTTGTCTTACCTTTTTCAATAACAAGCTGTAAGACCATGGGTTGACATTTTATCACTTTGAGCCTATTTCCTTTTAAGCAAAATGAAACTTTTTGTGCTAGGTGATATTTATGGTTTCCATTTCAGCTAATATTCTTCAGTCACTTTTTCATTTGAAAACTTACAAAATAGATTTATCACATAATTCCTTGCTAAATAACCTTTAACAATGAGAATGTTAAAGGTTATTTAGCAAGGAATTAAAATAAGTATGTTATTAAAAAAAATGCAAGTTTTGGAGTCAGATTTACCTGGATTAAATACCTTCTCTAGGACTTACTAACTGTATGCTTTTGGATGTTAATAATTACCCTAAGCCATAATTATCTAATTTGCAAATACAGATAATGAAGTACTACAGGGTTATAAACATTACATTAAATCATTTTTCTGGGTTCATATTACACAATAACACATGCCAAGGAATCATGAATATATTTCAGGCTCAACACTTGTCTCTTTTTCCCTCACTATTTATGAAAGGAATCACCACAACATTCTTTTGAATTCTGTAAAGCCACCTGGTCTATGGTATTTTTTTTATGGTAGCCTGAGTTAATATAAGATTTCATTCTTAAAAAACACTAATTTGGAAAAATAAGGTAAAAGAAACCCTGTTTTTTAATGTAGACATGTGACTGCTCTAAATGTATGCATTTAAGTGACAAGATTTTAATGTAAATAAATGACTGAGAAAAATCTGGCATCATCATAGGAACTTCTAATTAGAAAACATTGTCAAATATAAGGATTCCTTGCCCTAGCTGATTTGGCTCAGTGGATAGACTGTCTGCTTGTAGACTGAACGGTCCCAGTTCAATTCTGGTCAAGGGCTTGGTTGTGGGCTTGATCCCTAGTGTGGGGTGTGCAAAAGGCAGCTGATCAGTGATTTGAAATCAATAAAAATCTACCATATATATATGGTACTCAGTCATATATATATATATGGTAGATTTTTATTGATTTTAGATGGGAAAGGAGAGGGAGAGAGAGATAGAAACATTAATGATGAGAGGAAATCACTGATCAGCTAGCTGCCTTCTATTCCTTAAGTGTATTTAATATATATATATATATATATATATATATATATATATATATTCCTTAAGTGTATTTATTTTTCCCTTTCAATTAAGAGCATTTAATTCTCACCTTGATTTCTTTTATCTCTAACAGAGAAAGGGAAAATGACAAAGATGACAATTAGAGTACCAGATTACAGCACCCCTATATATCATGAGAAAAGAGTACAATATTCAAATACTTTTCATTATTTTTATCAAATTTTTCACAAAACTCTATTTTATAACACCTATGTTTCACAGCTAAAGAATAAGTGTTGGCTAATTTTTCCCTGCAGGGAAGAACATTTATCTAATCCTAACTTAGAGTTTTGTTTTACTTTCTATTGTAAAAGTTAATTATTTGACTGAGTAAGAGTTTCTGCCCTAATAAGTCATTGGTGAATGACAATACAATTTCAAGTTTAAGTGTGCTTCCAGTTCACAAGCTTTATACCCCTTCAGGATTTTTTTGTGAATGTATGTGCCTAAAAGAACTAAGCAATCCTTAAATTTTAAATCATGGCCAGGAGAAGCTGAAATAAGCACCAAAGAAAACAGTAACCAAGTCACTTGATTTCCAACCACTCAAGTAGGTAGCCATGACTGCAAATTATTAGACTTGCCATCTAAATGGCTCTATGTGAACTGAATCAAGAAAATATTTTATTCCTATTCTATTACCTAATGGCTAGTGGACTACCATCGTGTCTGAAATACAGCCCCTGTTTCCATTATTCCTATACCATTCCTGTTTGCCAAACCAATTCAACATCCAAGACTCAGAACTAAAAATAAAGGGCTGGAGAAATATGGGAAAATAAGCAAACAATGGCATCAAATATCTTAAATCCTTACCTTCTGATCCCACCCTATTTACTCATTTGGGATAAATGTGATCTAACAGATGCAGAGCTAATAGCTCGCATTAACAATGACTCAGATATGTGGTTCCCAACTTTCCTGCTCTGGGGAGACCCGGAGGGGAGTGTTACCCTCCAAAGAGAGTGGGCTTACTCAACTACAGTTTATTGTTCTGTAAATGTGTGCTGTTCAATATGCAATAGGCAATAATGCATATTTCCTTGAACTCTGATGAGGATCAAGCTGGATAATATGCTTCCTTGCAAACTATAATGGTACTAGCAATTGTTTCGTTAGGTTTTAAATGTCTTGAGGTTTTTCAGAGGAGGATGATTGTGGTGTAGTGTCAGTCACAGAATACCTTAAAGTTCTGTGTTCTGTAGTAAAATGAACTGAAGTGTTGATTTTAATTTGCATATAAAGACAATCAAATGAAAAAGATAATCTTTGTAGATACAGATGATTTTACCAAAATTAGTACATAGAGGCACATTGGGGCTTTAGGGTTACTTGGGTAACTGCTGATGCCATTAATACATATACCCAAAAGAGAGACTTTCATTAAAGAATAAGAATTCCCAGTTGAGAATCACTTCATCAAACCTCATTTTTAAGGCTGGCATTTGTTTATTTTATTATTTCCATTCTTCCATTTGTATAACTACTAAGATTTTTAAAGACATAATAATTCGCACTCTTTCAGCAATCCCCTGAAGCTGCTAGTTCACTCCCACTGCCTACAAATCAAAGAGAATTGTTCTTTAATAAAACAATAACAGTAGGAGTGTGTCACTTTACCCTGCCGTTGGGAATTGATTATGCGTTGCTTTTTATTTCACTTTTGTTTTAGAAAGTGCCACTTCGGGTACATTCAATAATCCTTCATAACCGTAACTCACTTTTCCACATTTCATTGTTGGAAGGAAGATATCTGTTTCAACCCA
Source organism: Vespertilio murinus (assembly GCA_963924515.1). Classification (NCBI taxonomy): domain Eukaryota; kingdom Metazoa; phylum Chordata; class Mammalia; order Chiroptera; family Vespertilionidae; genus Vespertilio; species Vespertilio murinus. Next base: position 8,194,618 of record OZ004705.1, read on the forward strand.
CGGACTCCAGTTATTTTCAGTTAGGACTAACAAAGCATATTGGGTGAACTACTGGTGAACCAGGAATGGCATAAAGAATTGAGAAAATACTGGGGGGGGGGGGGGCTCAGCTTCTATAAAGAGAAGCAAAATGCATCAGCCAGGAGGCCCTGCCAATCTCAGCCCCATTCACCCCTACAGCTTCGCTTCCTCAATTCCAGGAGTTCACTTGGGCTTTTAAAACAAAATACCATTGAGTGGGTGGCTTAAACAACAGATATTTTTTCTCATAATTCTGGAGGCCGGAAGGTCCAAACCCAGGTCCAGAAGGGTCCAATTTCTGGGGTGAGCTCTCTTCCTGGCTTATAGAAAGCCACCCTGTCGGTGCCCTCACATGGTAGAAAGAGTAGGCAAGCACTATTCTTGTTGGAGCACCAATCTCCCCGAATGAAGGGCCCACCTTCATATTCTCACCTAACCTCATTCCCTTCTAAGGGCTGCATCCATAAAACCTATCACACTGAGGGTGAGGGCCACGAAATATGGATTTCGGGGGGTGCAACTCAGCCATAGCAGCCAGTTCACTCTTCTCAGTGTTCTAGGCACATTGCCTGCAATTCCTTCTCCCCCCCCTGTGTGCCATCACTCCAGTTCCATTGCCCTTGCTGCTGACTACACAGGGACTCAACCAATGCCCATTCACACTGAAAAGCTCAATCCTAAAATCACCTGCTCCTGGAAGATTCGCTTCACCTTTGAAGAAATGACTTCCTTTCTGACTTTATACCATTCCTTATACTAGGACATATTATTGCATTTACTATCTAAGTCACAAGTAGCTATGCACCCCCCCCCACTGGCTTATAAGTTCCTTAAAGATAAGGAATAGGTTCCATCCATCTCTCTGTCTCAGGAGCCTAGTACTCGGTGGGACATGGTGGGCTCAGTGAGAGGTGTGTTGGATGACTTGATATCTGAAGAAACAAAGGAAAGAAAAAGTGGACTGCAGAGTGTGAGCCAACGTCAAAGTGAACGGGAAACATATTTCTCACACTGAAGCCCATGCACAGACAGAGGATACAGCAAATACGCAAAACCACCAGAGAATATGGGAGAAATTAGATATTATTGTTGTTTTTGTATTTGTCTTTTAACTTCTGTGTTCTTAATTTATTTTCACATGTATGAAGAAGCAAACTCCAGAGAATAACACTTATGGCCTGTTCTCTTTTTTATTCCTTCTTTTTTAACTCCAGAAGTAAAGATGTTGGCACACAGAGTGATTTCAGTGTGTGTGGTGTATGGATGAGTGTGTGTGCATTGTCAGAGAACCTGTGGCTATGGTGTTGCTGTCACTCACAGTGCAGTGGATGAGATACTGTTCTGAGAACTCATTGTGACAAATTCCCCATCAGTGGCTCCAGCAGCCAGCCCCAGCAGATTTAGCCAAGAATCTGGTGTGAGTGTGATTCCTGGTGCATCTCTGCAACTTACAGGTTGTTTACTTTAAAATGGTCTTGACATTTTTCTTTCTTTCTGCACACACACTCATGCCCACAAATCAGCTTCCTGCAGACAAGCTCTCCAATGTTCAGAAGCTCTGAAGAACTCATCCCTTCCTGTGCACTTTGCCACCCATGCACTCGCCTTGAATCACCAAGGTGGCCAATGCTTATTTGTGATACGTTAGTATGATTAACATTTTTATTTGATTTCTAAACTATCATAATGCTTAGTTGCTTAAACTATGGATTGAGACTGGAGGTTAAATATCAAAAGTTTGAAGCATAAAACTTGAAGCCAGATCCATATGGAAGAGGATGGGAAGTCAGAAAACTGAAATCGCAAAGACTAAGATACCTTTAAGACATCATGATGATGACTGTGGCCATGATACAGGGACCCACTGTGTTTGATTATTTAGCCAGTGTTTCTTTCAAGGCATCCTTTTTTTCTGTTGTTTTCCTTGTTCTTCTAGCTCTCCATGCCCGTCATGGACTAAAAAAATGATCTATGCTCAGGGTTTTATAAAAACAACAAATTGATACATGCCCATTTCTCCACACTTTTACTGTACCTCTGACTCAACGAAATAAAAGTCAATTACATATTTACATACATTTCCGTAGTTCCTTCACCTTTTATTCTCTTAACCAACACATATTTAGTGAATATCAAGTACATTCCAGGAACTATTCTAGGCAATGCAAGAAAAATAAAATTTGGTCCTGCCCATAGTCCAAGGAGGGAGCCTGATTTGCAAATAAGTAATTAAAATGAGTAATTTATGTGTTCATACGGATCTCAACTAGAAAGTACATTTCTTGAGGGAGGAGACCATAGGTATATTTTTTCTTTAAGTCTCCTGAGCAATTATATTAAATCAATGGTTGTGGTGAAAATTATTAAGATGGTTATATCAAGTAGTGTTCTTATCTTATGATAGGTCTAACATAAATTGTTTTCTAAAATAAAGAATGCTGAAGCAGGGTGGTTGTGAGATATCAAATGACAGTGATATGATCCAATGTCCTATAAGATGTTTCCACCCCATTCCACAGAGGGTGATCACCTTTGTTCTTCCCAAGGTCTCCAGGGATTCACGAGACTTGGGTGAAAAGGAAGTGCTTAAAAGGGAAGAGGAAGAGGGGTGGGAGCCAGCAGCAAGTAACCAGGGTCAAATATATGGTGATGGAAGATTTGACTTGGGTAGTGAGTACACAATGCAATTTAGAGATGGTGTATTATACAACTGTACACTTGAAATGACATAATTTTATTAATCAATGTCACCCCAATAAATTTAATTTAAAAACTAAGGGGAAGAGGCAGCTTTTCTACTCAACTCTGGCTCTGAATTTACACTTCAACTGGACTAAAGTTTTGTGTAGTTATCATCCTGTGTATGCACCCTACTTTTCAAGTGGTAATGCTCTACCAATTTCTTTTTTACCCCAAAACACTCATTCCAGAAACAAGCGTTGAAGGAAGACTGTACCAGAACAGAAAAGGCTTTCACTTGCAGGTATGCACAAGACAAATATGAATATTAAACATATCTATTCTTCAACATCTCTAAAACATTTTTTATACAGAGGAATCTAGCCCATCTTCCACTGTATCCTCTTCTCTCTGACCCTCCCCCAGGACCCAACTCTTCATACAGAATGGTCATTCAGGGTGTGTTCCCCAGCAGAGCCAGTTCTGTCCTCAATAAATACCAGCTAAGTCGTTTTAAAAGTATGACTGTAAAACTTTGGTTTGGGGAAAATATCTTCTAAGTCTTCAGAAAACTGCACTTGCAAATTTTTGGTTTGCTCAATTATCTTTTGTAAGTTGACAAATGCTGAAAATCTATTTAAACAGAGGCTTAAAGAGAATTCATTCCAGCTCCGCGAACCCTTTGTGATTGCCCTTGGGATGTGGAGATCAGGGTGACAACTTCCTCACATCACTCTCTGCGAAGGCAGTCATCAAGAGGTGCTACAAACCTGAGTGTAGGCAGAAAGAGAGCATCATTTTTAACAAGAAACATTCTGGTGCAGATAAACAACCCTGAGAGATAATGAATAAATGGTAATTTATCATCAACCTCATTATTAACAAATATTCACTAAGTCTGTCTATAGTGTTCAAATGCTTTATATATGAGTCCTTCATTTCTTGGCAGTCTAAAGTCCCTGAAGACCCTCAAAAGGAGGAAGATTTATAAACATCTTAGAAATAAAGAGAGGTTATTATTGATTCAGAAATTTAACATTTAACATTCCAAGTAAGCCAGAACTGTTTCTGGCATATACAGAGTTGGATGTACATTTTTTAAATGAGAAAAAAATAATTAAAAGGCAGCAAGTTTTCAAAATTTATAATTTAATGAACAATCTTTATTCAATGTCTATATGTTGTTTACATTTAACTTTTCAAGACAATTTATTTTGTTTATTTGGTTTGGATTGATTTTGCTTTATATTATTTAGTTCTGCAATAAAGGAATGCCACTTAGAAGGTTAAATTAGTCAAGTTTATGTGTGATTTTTGTGTGTTTTAATAATTAAATAAGAGGACTATATTAGAGTACCAATCAGTTACAGATTTATTACTTAACCCATTGTATAACACAGGACTTAGAGAATATTTTATTCACCTTACACTAAGTGGAATCTAGGCCTAATGCTATGCTTAGTTAATGGTAGAGAACAGGTAAGCATTTAGATCTCAGAGTGGAATCATTTTTTGAAGGGATAGTCACAGAGCAAAGCTGGGAGTAGTGGAAGAGAAACTGAATTACAGATTTTGTTCAACGTAAGTTAATTATATTCTTATCAAATATTCCCTTCACTTTTTATCATAAAGAAGGAGACCTAGCTTTCTATTTACTTGAAAACATAGTTTAAATCACTACCATCACAGAGAAAGACACATACCAAGTGACAAAATGCAACATATATTAACCACACAGAGTCTCTTCTCCCCAAACAAATGTGCAGCTATTTCTGAATGAGAGCACATGATCAAAGTGTAAAGACAAGCACACAAAGACTTTCCACCTCACTAGGCATCGGGATATTAGAATCAAATCACAGGGACAATGACTCACACAGCATCTGACCTACTAGAACCCCAATTTTATGCAAGGATGGTATTTTTTGGAAATACATTTCTTAAGCACATTTCTTCAGGCAATCTGATTTACTAAACAACTTTGTCTCCTATTGCTGAGTAATCCTACTATAAATGGGAAAAGGCACCTAGTGAACCAGAGTGACTTATGTGAAAGTCGAGAGTCCAAGTAAATTAAAAAACTAGGAGGGTTTTTTTTGGGGGGTGGCGCGTGGAGTGTTGGGAGGGGAGGGTGTTTGTTTTTTGTTTGGTTGGTTGGTTTGCCTTAAATGCTCAGTTGCTTTGGTCAATGAGTCTAGAAGTGAGAGCTGGAGCATGGTATAGTACTAGAAGAGACATGGAGACATTTCCTCTCATTGAGTCTTTGATCAGAAAAGCAGCTGAACTAAGGTTTGTTCCTACATTGGTAACTATTTCCAATGCGGGATTTCCAAAATATGGCATTTGAACATAAACATGATGAAACAGTTAAATGCTAGAAATAGTAGCAATGGTGAAGTGAATGCCATATTAATTACATTTTTGGTTTGCAAAGAAATATATGTTGATTGTAAAATAAAACTGGAAATAGAGAACACTAGCATGAGGGAAATAGAAATTTGAGTCTCCAGAGGTAATTTATTTTCCTATTACAAATACAATATATTCTTCTATATGAAAATGACTTAGAAGCTACAGAAGATAGAATGAAAAGAGATATTTGTGATTCTGACAGATCAAAGACTAACTGTAGTGACTGTTTGGTCACCTGATGCGATTAATTTTGTTGAATGAAGGACATTGAATATTTACTTGTTAATTCTCATCAAAATCTTGAATTTTAATTAACCCCAGCCTAGTCAATACTAAGATAGAATATAGCAGGTCATACAATCATTTCCCATTTTAAACATATGTATGTAATGCCAATGATATTTGAAGGTGCCTTATGAATCCTTCTCATTATGGAGTTAAATTTAAGAAGTACAGTTCGGTACCATAAATAAGAAAAGATGTATCTTACAGCGTCCTCCACACCCAACCGAAACCACACATGACCACTTTCAAGACCCCCTATTTTCACTGTCGAATTCTGCAGATCCAGAAGCAGTGGCTGGTAACCTCTTACAACTGAAACAGGAGTAACTTTCCTTTCCCCACTTCAGGCTCTGAGTACACAATTCCAGTGGACAAGTTTTGGCCAGTCACACTGCAGCCCCGCCCAAGACTTCCACCTCTGCAGAACATCTGTCTTCCTAAGCTGAGAACCCAAACCGAGAGCTTTCCTTCCCTCATAGTGTGGGGAAGGAGAGACATCTGTTTGTAAATAATTGTGTGCAAGGTGCAGGGTGAGCTGGAGAAAGAAGAAACTGGCACTATCCTCTGGCGATCTATTTTTCCTTGTCATATGACCAAAATTTAACATTTTGTTGTATTCAATTTGCCATGTCCTGTTCGAACTATGAAGGTGAGGCATGTTTTTCATTGTGACCAAGATATTACAAAATATTTAGTGAGCCACATTAAAACTTTGCAAAATGGTTAAATGTAGGTACGTGTGGTGTGTGTGTGTGTGTTTGTGTGTGTGTGTGTGTGTGTGTGTATGTGTGTGTGTAAATGTGTCATTGTACATATTAACAAATAGTGATCAATACAGGGTTAAAAGGAAGCTTTGGAATTTAAATAAATAATGTATTGATTCATGTTTATTAAGAGCAGAGGTGTCCAGGGTATTTCTCTGTGTATTATTAGAAATCTTCTCATGAGAATGGACTGTAGTGAGTTATAAACACTTATCCAAACAAAGAGACTTACAATTTTGAAAACTAAAAGTGAAACCAAAAATGAAACAATCCTATCTAATAAAAGAGTGATATGCAGATTAACCATCACTCCATCACAAAGATGGCGGCACCCATAGCCACAAGATGGCAGCGCCCAGTCCTGGGGGGTGGTTGCTGAGAGCCAGCATCGTGAGCAGCTTGGTGGAACTCTTCCTTTGTCGCAGCAGGGATGAGGCAAGTGATCCGCCCCAGGCCTCGGAGGGCCTCTGGGCAGCGGGCACGGAGCAGCCAGGCCTCGCAGAGAGCTCCTGGAGCACAGATTCGTGTGCAGGGCTACTAGCATGATAATACTAGTAGAGATAGCACTTTTAAGTGAAAACTTCACACACATACAAAAAAAGAACAACACAAATACTGGAATTTTATGTCTTCAACTATCACACTATATAGAGTGCAGACTAACAATATTTAGAATTAAATTACCAACTAGCTGAATTAAATGCATGTTTACATAAGTAATATTGCAGCTTAAATTATCATTTATATTAACTCTCCTTAATGAATATTAGGAAGATTCCCTTCATGACTGGGTAAAAAAAAAGACAAACATTTCAGATGTATAAGGAGAAATTTTAATAAAAGTCTTATGCCAAGAAAGATACAGGCCAGAGCACTACCAAAATTATAAGCTTTGTTGAATTACTGCAGGCCCAAATTAATGTTCTGTTCTGAAACGCAGTGAATTGCTATCCTATTTGACTGTCCACAGTGGTCCAATTTCATACGCCTGGGTCAGCTGAGAGGGGTTCTTACTGGAATGCAGATTCTCCCTCAGGAGGCACACAGGGGCTGCGATTCTGTCTTTCTAAGGCCCCCACACTGCTGCCTCTCTGAGTGCTTCCTTGGTCCTGCTCCTGGGCCCTCCCGGGACAGCGGTGCTTCCCAGCCCATCCCTGAGCCATTTCTGGGATGATGGGAGGGTTCTGTATCGCAGCTGGCTCTGAGCGCCTGAAGAGTGGCCACTATGATTGGAAATTGCATTTCATGAAATTTCAACTAAATTAATAGCACCACAAACTTGACTGGTAGCTACCCGCTGGAGAGTGCAAGACTCTACACAATGACGCATCAGAAAAGTGTATGTGAGGAGAGTGGATACATGCACACCGCCTGTGAATGTGCAGCACTTGATGGGGCTTCCTGAGGATGCAGGTGCCCTGGCTCTGGGACAACTCCCTCCAGTGAACTCTTTGGGCCAGTGGAGTGCCCTCCTCGTAGGTAGCTCTCCTCTCTGGGGAAGTTTACTCCACAGGGTTCTGAATTTCACCTGCTGAAGACTAGAACATAGGAAATGGGTCATCAAGAAACGCCACAGATGACCAAGGATCATTTAAGGCAAAATATATTTTTCCTGTTTTTTCCTTTCTCTTTCAACCGAGTGAAACAGCCACAGAGAACCAAGAGCCGAATGCAGTCAGAACCCTCGTTTGCCGAAAATGATTCCAATTTCAGATAAGCTTGTATGCTATGATTATTTCCGACAGGATGATGGCAACATCAGAGTCGCTGATGAGCCATGTGACGAGGAAGCTGTGTCACGAGCCTGAAATGCAGACATCTGAGTCACAGACTAAATTCTGGATCCATCCCTTATCTCAGCCGTGGGCAGGATGCCTTCCATCAGGATATCCAGCTCACACGCATAAACAAATGGTGACATGAATATTCATTGCTCAAACAAGAATGATCATACTAATACCAATAATGGTGGTAAAAATAAGAATATTTACCCTGAAAATTACTTTGGTTTACGAAGTGTTATACATGAACTTATTAATTTTGAGTTAAGACAGTGAACACAATGCCTTAAAAATGGCTGTCTATATTTTTTTGTTCCTTTTTGTTAATATGCTTCCAGACAATACAAGAACATGCTTCCAGCTGACAGCGAGCTCCCCTGGAGATGTGCTTTGCAGCTTCACAGGTGCCCCCTCCCCTTCTCCACCCCCTTCCTCCTCAGCAGCAACACCATCACTTTCATGTCAGTGACACTGTCCCTAAAAACTAATGGAGAAATATCAGGATTTTTCACATCTTCTTGAAAGTCAGTGATGTTTTATTGCAAGAATAAAGGTACCTTCCAAATGAATTGTTTTTCCTCTTTCAAGTTACCCTTTACAAAAGGCCTTTCTTGATTAGGTTAAAGCTAATTACCCTTCAAAATCAATAATATAGGAAGAAAAATCAAGGGGTACTTTAAACAAAAGTAATATTAAAAAAAATAGGAGTAGCCCAGCTAGTGTGTGACTCAGTGGTTGAGCATTGACCTATGAACCAGGAGGTCACAGATTGATTCCTGGTCAGGGCTCATGCCTGAGTTGCTGGCTCCATCCCCAGTGAGGGCCTGCAGGAGCAGCCAATCAATGATTCTCATCATTGACCTCTCTCTCTCTCTCTCTCTCTCTCCTGCTCTCTTTCTCTCTCTCTAACCTTTTCACTTTTTCAGAAATGATTGTTTTCAATATCTTATACTTGGCTGTGTGTGAATTTATTTTATTTTTTAATATATTTTATTGATATTTTACAGAGAGGAAGGGAGAGGGATAGAGAGCTAGAAACGTCAATGAGAGAGAAATATCGACCAGCCGCCTCCTGCACACCCCACACAGGGGATGTGCCTGCAACCAATGTATATGCCCCTGACTGGAATCGAACCCGAGACCCTTCAGCCCGCAGACCGACGCTCTACCACTGAGCCAAACTGGTTTCGACGTGAGTTTATTTTTATTAAATATGCCTGGGAAATTTTGAAATTTGGTATTACCCAGGAACTTTGGAACTTATAAAATTATTGTCCCACTAAAGTACTGTAGTTTTTGAAATCCATAAACCTTGCAATAACAGATTTAAAAAAAAAATAAAAGCTGGAGTCACCAGAATACCACCATTGTCAAGTCACATAAACAGAATCAGGCTAGTTAAGGATACCAGTCCAAAGCTAGAAATTCCAAGAAATTGGGAAGTAATTTACCTGAAGGAAGACAATTATTACTAATTCCTTTTGAAATGCAAACTATTCTCTGCAGTCAATATTTTCATTCATTTTTAAAATGTCCTACTGACTTTCGCAGTTCTCCAAGCATATACACACATAGGCAGCAGTGATTCATCAGAGTTTTCTACAGAAAAATTTAGGTCAATGGTTTCTGATTTTTGCAAGTGAAAATATAAATTAAATCTTGAAAATAAAAATCAATCAGGTTTCTATTAAATATCAATTGTTATTGTTCACAAAAATATATAATCATATATGTTCCTATAGTGCTGTTAAGGCTTTAACCTAAAACTTCCTCAGCAGGTAGTAAAGGGTTGAATGTTGCTAAAATACATGCAATGGGTTTTAAACTCAGTTTCAGCAAGTTATCAAACCTTGTGTCCGAAATGGTATAAAAAATTGAAGTGAAGTAGCTACTCACTAATGATATGTCTTCACCTGTTATTTTCCAATTCTCCAAGTTGTGGTTATTTTTCAAATCAAAGTAATCACATGAGACATACAGAAATTTGCAGTTTTGTAAAATTAAAATACACTTTAAATACCCAGTTGCTAATGCCATATGCAGTTTTATATATAACCCACATTGGAAAGTTTGGTATTGGAATTAAGACTTTAGGTATTTTCATGTCACATGTAGATGCCTGTCTTTAATTATATGAACAATCTTAGTTATGAAAATTTTAAATGTGAAATAAAGGAGAGCTATTTTTCAAAAATTAACATCACTCTACATAACATTGTTTATTACATTGAGACTAAGGTACAATAATTGGTGTATTCTAAATTCCTGGCTACTTGATATTTCTTAAAATGCAAGGAGAGACTAATTCCCAAGGGTACTAGTATCACCCACAGAAATGGCCTCAGGCTGTGAAAATTAAAAATTAAATCATTTATGCCTGGCCGATGTGGCTCAGTGGTTGAGTATTGACCTATGAACCAGCAGGTCATGGTTCGATTCCTGGTCAGGGCACATACCCAGGTTTCAGGTTCAATCCTCTGTAGGTGGAGTGCAGGAGGCAGCTGATCAATGATTCTCTCATCATTGAGGTTTCCATCTCTCTCTTCCTCTCCCTTCTTCTCTGAAATCAATAAAAATATATATTTTTAAAAATTAAATCATTTAAAATCATAATTTAAACCATGGAATGAGGACCAATGACAAGGAAGGGCTGGGGCCAAGCTGGCATGCTACACTGTCTACTGCATATCTGCCCCTTCCACTTCAGAACATGGTTTTGGGGATGAGTCAGGTGGCTGTCCACAGTCCAAGGCAGCGATTTCCGGCCTTCTCATCTCTGACACACATGACCTAATTACTAAAATTCTGTGGAGCACCAAACTATATGTTTTTTGCCAACCTGGCCAAAAAAAAAAAATAGGTATAATTTTGATCCATTTATGCCGGAAGGCTATTGCTGTGTGTTGGCCATTGTTATTTTTTTATTTGACAGTCTAAGGGAAAAGAGGTCAATGCCCCTGACTAAATAGTGAGGTATTGCATATTTTATAAATTTTTATGGCACACAGGTTGAAAATCATTGGTCCAAGGCCAAACAACTTTCAGCCAGCCATTCAGGGTAAAAGATGGAAAAGAGAATATGAATAAAAAGTGTGAGGGCCAAAGGGTTTAGTAAGAGAACTGCTGAGGTCAGTGTGTCTGAAATCCAAATGGCTGAATGTGTGAAACGGGCAATTTCCAAGCAAATAATTTCACTTCCATTTGAATTTGCCTCAACAGGATATTCAGTATGCAAGCAATTAGTCCCTAAATACACAGCACAGTCTAAAAATGAAAGTTAGATGGTTTTTACCTGTCTTTGACTTTCTTTTTAGAAAGATTTATTTTTAGATTGTCTGAACATTTGTGGCCTTTCCTATTATTAACAATATCGATTTTTTGGATGAAGGTAGCTTTTTATAACTATTATTGTATTATTTTTACATCTGCATGTGAATTTACAATGATCTCAAAACAGAGTTTTAAAAGTCATAAATGTTGTCAAGAGAAAAGAAGGGAGAATAAAGGAAATTTGATGGAGGAGGTGGTTAGAAGGAATCTTCCAACTACCCCAAGTACAATGAGCAGCCATAAAGTTTTTTAAGCAAGAGAGTGATTTCTTTTGGTATTTGTTTTATTAAATATCTTCGATTTAATTATTCTCCTGTAATGATCCTGAAGATTATTTTCCCAGACAAAAAGAAATAGATACCTAGCCCTAAGTGGTTTGGCTCAGTGGACAGAGCATCAGCCTGCAGTCTGAAGGGTCTCGGGTTCGATTCTGGTCAAGGGCATGTAGCTTGGTTGCAAGCACATCCCCAGTAGGAGGTGTACAGGAGGCAGCAGATTGATGTTTCTTCTAACTATTTCTCTGCCTTCCTTTATGAAAAAATAAATAAAAATATTAAAATAAAATAGCTACCTAACTATCAACAATTTCAACTTTTCTTAAATTATTCTATACTAGAGGCCCAGAGCATGGCATTTGTACACTTGGGGGGGGGGATGGAGGGGGAGGGGCGGTCCCTCAGCCTAACCTGCACCCTTTAGAAGTCTGGGAGCCCTCAGGGGATGTCTGACTGACAGCTTAGGGTCACTCCCTGCTTATTTTTTAATTTTGTTTTATCTATGATGCTGTAATCTCTTCCATTAATCTCTGAAGTCCCGGGGCCCCTCAGGATCCTAGTCCAGTCTGGCTCTGACCTCCTGCGGGTCTGGACAGCACACTGGTAGGTTTGAAATTTCCAGATCAGTTTCAGGAATCAAACCGAACAAAGTTCATCTCCCACTTCTGCCCTCAGCTTTTACTTTCACTGAATCTTAAACCTGCCTTGTCAGAAGAATATTATGAGAAGCAGGAGGAATCCTATGAGTATTATCTTGGCCCTTCATTTAAAGATAATGAAGTCCCTTTCTAACCTTTCCTCTGTACTTGTGGCTTCCTAACATACTCTGCTTAAGGCTGTTGAGTTGGGCCCTTCCTTTGCCAGCATGGGTAGTTTGGAAAATGACTTTTTTAGGCTATGGGTTCTACATGTGAACTAAAAAAGCTTGGGGGGAAATAGTGGAAGTACTGGCTAAAGGAATCTTATTTTAATATGAGTTAATGTCTCCATTTAAAAGCAAAGGAACCCAGTACAAGAGAACAATGGGAGAGATATTAACCAGAGCGGTTCTGACTTTACACCTAAAATAGCCCTGTTCATGTCCAGCAAATTTTGCAAAACTCAGCTCGTTATAGGTGTTGACCTTCCTGCACTATTCTCACTGATTCATGCTCCATTTCTATATTTAGAGATATTTGTCTTCCTTTTTGGTTGCCTTCCTTCCTTTTCACACACTGTGCATAGATTTTTACAATCAGAACACGTAATCAGGTTCTCTGGATAGCTATGTCATTTTCTTCCATTGGGAGACTTCTTTTCTTCCTCATTGAAATAGTTTGAGATTTGCATTGCCAGTTATATCATTAGCGCTTTTGCTGCATTTCTGAACTTCTTAGTTTTTCATGTCTAAAATTGTTGCAACCTTCCTTCTTAAAGTCAAAAGTCCCCGTCCAATGAATACCAGCCCAAAGATATCCCAAAATCTAAAATGACATGGTCAGCTGAAACCGGTTTGCCTCGGTGGATAGAGCATCAGCCTGCAGACTAAAAGGTTCCAGTTTCGATTCCTGTCAATAGCATGTGCCTTGGTTGCGGGCACATCCCCAGTAGGGGGCGTGCAAGAGGCAGCTGATTGATGTTTCTCATCGATGTTTCTAACTCTCTATCCCTCTCTCTTCCTCTCTGTAAAAAATCAATAAAATATATTTTAAAAATAAAAAAATAAAATGACATGGTCAGCTTTTCCAAAGTCTCCTATCATTGGCGCTTTGTGAACCAAATTGTCCCTGCTGGTCAAATTAGGCCCAAAATGTCAGTTCTTGCAATCACTTCCTTTACCCCTCAGGGCATGAAAATGTCAGGAAGACCAGGCAAGAATGTTTCACTTGTTTTTCTTGTGTAGAATAGACTTCCAGAAATGAGCAGATCAAAGGTCCCACTGGGTCCATTAGTTTGTCCGTCCGTACACACAGGAACTGCACATACAAAGGTAATCAATCACGAAGAGTGGCCAGCGTGGACATGATTTGCACCGATAATGTGTTTCTAGAGTTCACTCAGAAAATGCAATGAATACAATTACAAAAAAGATATTCTAAAACTAGCAACTGCATGTTTAACACCGAGGAATAAAAAGCATTGGCAGTCCACTACGTCTCCAGGTTTCTTTGCAATTCCTCTTTTGTAGTTTAGTAGCTACTGCATTGGGAGTTTAAAAATCCCAACTATCCAGTAAGAAATTACTGTAGAATTTAACCCTGGGGTTTATTTTATCCCAAATAAACTCCACAATGGCATCTATCTAGTAAAGACAGGTCTAAGCTGAGAGACCTGACTAGCGCACAGGTTTTTCCAAAGCAGGCTCGCCGACTCCCGCCGAATCGCCAGCCACCTGAGCATTTCAGATCAATGCTATAGGTGACTCCTCCGGCAGGTGCCCAGACCCCTTTGAAATTTCCATCTGTGGCTCTGACTCAGAGCACATCGCAACTGGGAGTTCAGTCAAAGCTTCCAACGTAAGCATCCTGTTACACTAGAAAAAGAAAACTGATTTTTTCATAGCTAGTAATCTCAACAATTTTTCTTTATAGTTGAATTTCTTGATGTTAAGTATTCAATGATATCATCTGAAGATGAATTTTTTTTTACTATATTAATTCCACAAGGTGCTTGCATTCCATAACCTAAAACCACTGAAACAATGTAGAATAAGCACAGTGGTCAGCAGAATTCTTACTCGGTTCCTAGTTGTAATGAGAACCACTTTAATATATCACCACCTATATTTGCTGTTGGTTCCTAAAATGTCCTTCCTCGTAAGGCAGTGGTTCTCAACCTTCCTAATGCCGTGACCCTTTAATACAGTCCCTCATGTTGTGGTGACCCCCAACCATAAAACTATTTTTGTTGCTACTTCATAACTATAATATTGCTACTGTTAATGAGTTGTAATGTAAATATCTGTGTTTTCCTATGCTCTTAGGCTCTACAGCAGCGGTTCTCAACCTGTGGGTCACTACTGCTGATCAGCCCCACCTCTCTCTTTCCCGGAGAGGCCAGCGGTTCAGCCTGCTAGACAGTCCCTGGACACCAAAGCCTACTGTGCGCACAGCCTGGCATTCGGTTGAGCCTTCGGTCATTACAGACCCTGAGTTTTTATATATGAGGGTAATGTGAATATTTCATTAAAAAGTCTGCCATCACTGGTTTCCTTGCTCAAAACCACTCACTGTCACTTCCTTCTTAAGGGAACTCAAATGGCTTCTTCAAAGATGCCTGGAATTCTCTTTATTTTTGATTCATCTCTTAGTCCTTTTGTTCTTCCAACCTGTAGATTTTTTTAAATGTTTGTTTCTGTATCACTGAATAGTTTGAGGTCTTTAAAACAGGGACTAGCATAACTTTGCTGTCTCTAGAACTATCATAAGGTCTGCCATGTAACAGTTATCCAGTACATACCAAAATATAAGAGTTAAAGGACACTTTTCTAAACTTGACAATATTAATTAAACATAAGATATATTATAATATTTAGGTATATTATATTTCCACTCAAAGAAAATTAGACAGAAAATGAACAAGTTATCCTTGACTGAAAAGAAAGAAGTAGAATGAATTATAAATATATTTTATAAAATGATTTCTTTCTTCTTTTGGTTAGTATTCATATAAAATAACTCATTATTTCTCAATTTTCATAATTTATTTTGTAAGGCATAATCAGTCACAAACAACATATGGCTATTTGTTTACTTTTAAATCAACCTGATAGTCTCAGCATTCCAAAAAGTGATTGATTAGATTTATTCTGATTACTAACATATTTAGATTTATTTCTACATATTATTCCAATTTTTAAAATTTACTATCCTTTTCTTAATATCTCCTGTTTTTTTCTTTTCCTGCCTCCTGCTGACTTGATAGATATTTTCTTCCTGGTTTAGAAATTAAATGCTGTATTTCTATTGTTTCAATAGTTCTGTTTCTTTAAAATTTTTAACATACACATTTAACTTTATTTCTATTTAGTAAAGTCTAAAGTAAATCAATATCACTACCTTCTTTCAAATGATTCAAAGACATATAACAATATTTCCTTCAGTTACTCCTCTAGTTATTTTAATTACTCTTCATATTTAAGTTCCTTCTTGTTTTAAAGCCATACAAAGGTAGTTAGTATTAAAAATCTTAGTAATTTTAGTATTTATAAGTTTGTTAGGACAATTGCTTTGTTCACTATTTCCTCTCACTTTCCAAACTTTTCTATCAACTCACTTTCTTTCCTGCTAAACTATATCCTTTAGTGTCTTTCAGTGGAAGGTTATTTTTTTTAAGAATATCTATGTCTTTAATCCTTATTTTGAACAATAGTTTACCTAGATATAAAGTTTTATTCCTTATCAATTTGAAAATGTTTCATTGTCTTCATGCACATATTATTTCTAATGAGAAATGTAATATCTACTCAATTATGTCTCTTTGTCAATAATCTTGTCTTTTCTCTCCAGTGTCTTCACATCTTTTTTTTTTTTTTACCTTTGATATCCTATAGTTTCAGAAAACTGTGTCTATTTAGAGGGACATGCTATGTTTCTTCCAATCTGAAAGTTTGAATCTCTTCAAATCGGAAACATTTTCCATCTTGTCTGAGTTTGAGTTGAGGAATAATGGATAATCCTATATAATAAAAGCCTAATATGCTAAGTGTCTGGTCATCTGATCAGCTGTTCAGCCAACCAAAGTGTAATAGGCTGATGATACACTACAGCCGATCAGCCACTCACTATGACATGCACTGACCACCAGGGGGCAGAGAGTTGACCAGTCGACCAGTCGCTATGAGGTGCACTGACTACCAGGGGGCATATGCTCCAACTGGTAGCTTAGCTTGCTCCTGGGGTCCAGCTGATTGGGACTGAGTGAGGCTGGTTAGACATGTCTTGTGCCCTTCGGTGGTCCCTCCCCAGCTGGCCAACCCCTTGTGTCCCTCCCTGACACAGATTGTGCACTAGTGGGGTCTCTTGGCCTGGCCTGCACCCTCTTGTAATCCAGGACCCCTTGTACAATATTGGAGAACTAGTTCCAGCCCAATCCCATAGGCCAGGCCGAGGGACCCCACTGGTGCACAAATTTGTGCACGGAGCCTCTAGTACAGTAAAATTCCTTTCTTAAGTATGATTTCCTCAAATTTGTCTTACTAGTGTTTTGTTCAGCTGTGCATTATTTAATTCACATAAGGTTTTTATTTACTCATGAACACATGATTTTTAGAATTTCTGTCTTTTCTTTTTGTACACTTTCCTTTATAGAGGATTCAGCTTGTGGCCCTGGCAGCAATCACTGCTCACTGACATTTAAATACCAACCATCACTCAAGAATAAATGCTTTAAATGTTCCCAGGGGCTGAAACAGTTTGTCTAAAACTCATTTCTTCAGCTGTTAGTACCTCCAATATTCCTGCCACGCGGTACTTTTTTAGTTTAATTGTCTTAATGTTCCTATAATTTATTCAACTTTTCTATGTATTTTGTGAGTTCAGCAATCCATTAAATTTCATAAAAATTATCCCACAAAGTTTTTAAATTTTTTTTCTTTTTTATCAGTCATCCATATTTTCTCATAAGGATATACTGTTATCAATATTTATAGTTCCATGAGTCCTAACCTGAGTACAGAGGTATAATACATGGCCTAGAAATAATTTTTATCCAAGACAAAATCAAGCAAAAACAAAACAAAACAACAACAATAACAACAAAACAGCACAACAATTATAACCTTGAGTTTAAAAAATAAATTAATCTATAAAGTTAGTACAAAATTCTATTCAGGCAGTGTCCACTTATAATCAAAAGTTTAAGATGAGTATGATTATGTTGTCATTTCCCTTTATTCAATCTTATTTAGGCAGGTCCCTTATTATATAAAATTGATGATAACTTTATAGAAGTCTTTATTTTGTTAGGGTCATCCTTTTGATGGACTAAGGAACAATATTAGAACACATTAAGATCAAATGGATTGTTTCAATATGCAAACAAACCATAATGTTAAGTAATTATTTAGTTAAAACATTACTGGCATTTTAAATTAGTTAAAAAAGCTAATTTATTTAGTGCAATTTATGTAAAGAATGAACTATAACCTCATTTGGTAAACCTTGAATTTTATAAAACAATCATAAACATTTTTATTCAACTAATTGTTCAATTCCATGAGTACTTCTATCAATTACTTGTTAATTTACTGAAATGGAACTAAGTAATTATGCCATCTGTCACCAACACTCATTTCTAAAACCAGCTGACCCCTTAGTGTTAAATGCAAATTGACCTGTTCATTCAACTAGTAAATTTCACATGTTTGAGTTAATTTTGCCACTTTGCTACTTTTTTATACTCACCACAAACTTGGGCTTATTTTTGCTATTGCAGGAATTATGTCAATAAGCACAGAATTTTATATCATCAATTATCATCATCCTCTTTACTTTAAACACAACTTCAGAATACATTCATTTGACCCTTAGAATTTACCCATATATTATTTAATAGTCAGATGAACTCTTTCTTATTTACATTTGTAACACAATTAACAAAAAATATTTTTAAATACCCAAATTTGGTACTCATATAGTTGGAAATCTATTAGGAATAAAACAATAAAAATATGAAAACTCTTCAATGTCATTTTGATAAAAGCTCTGTGTATTCATTTAAAGGCTGAAATAAAGGATAGTTCCAAACTTAACACGTAGAAGTGTTTTTATTCTTTCACTAAAACATGGGGTTCTGTACAAATTATTGCCATTAAAACTAATGATAATCTTGACTAAACTTCCCTGGGGCTGGTATTTCTGAAGTTATCTAAAGATAAAGACAACACTGCTATCTGCCACTTACAAGCCATTGTTAACTTAAATGGTTGGAAGGCTCTCTACACCATACAAGTTAATCACCACTCACCACTGGCTTTACAAAAGTCAGGCATCTCATTATAGTGGATTAGTGGCATGGATTCCTGCACATTGAAAGGAAATTAATTAGAATTCCTGGGGCGGAAACTCAGTTAGAAGGGTGTCTGGAGTGGGTGATGGGGAATGTGTGGGGGGGGCGGGGGGGGAGAGAAAAAGGAAGAAAACTCATGCTCTGGTCTTCTGGCTCATGGAGCTTGCTCTAGTGCAGGGACTAATGCAGGTAGTCCCAGGTGGTGGCCAGAGGACTGGGACTGGGCTAGATGGGCCAGACATGCCCTGGAGCCAACCTCCTGCAGTCCCTCCCCAGGCTGGCTGCATCTGGGACAGTGCCATAGCTAGAAGGGCTTCTGAGAAGTAAGCAGATGCCTACCTCAGGCCTAGCCTTCAGGAATTGGACTGAAACTAGCTCTCTGACATCCTGGGGGGGGGGGGGGGGGGGGGGAGGAAGGTCCCGGAGTGCAAGAGGGCATTCTGCAAAGTTGCTGTCCTACAAGGTGTGGAACACAAACGCAAGTGTGCAGTAAACTAGATTCAGGGCCCACAGTGCCCCAGGGCCCACATAACCCATGGCCAAAGTTACAATTGTGCAGCCACGTGAGAAATGAGGCTAACTCCTCTTCTGGTTCTGGGATGCATCACCCTAGAACTGCTGCTGCAAGTCATTGCAGCTCGGCAGCTCCTGTGTGAGCGTCTGCTTCCTGGTGGTCAGTGAGTGTCATAGGTACTGGCCAGTCATACAGTCAGATGGTCACAGGCATATATATATATATATATATATATATATATATATATATATATATTTATATATATATATATATATATATATATATGTGTGTGTGTGTGTGTGTGTGTGTGTATGTCTGTATATATATATGTCTGTATATATGTATATATGTATATGTGTATATGTGTATATGTGTATATATGTATGTGTGTGTATATCTATGTATATTTGTGTATATGATATCATGTGCTGCTCAGAACTTCTCCTCAAAGACTAAAACACTCATTTCTTCCATTGCTGTGAATGCTGGTGGCCAACAGCTTTCTCATTAGTCTCTCTCCAGAAACTGGCCTCAGCAAAGAGAGCAGACTGGCCCAAGACTCAGCCTCTCCCCAGGAGCGGCCTGTATTCAAAGACTGGTGACAGAGCAACACAGAAGCCTGGCTCCTTGCCTAAATACAAAACTCAGGAGGGACATCCATGATTGAGAGCTTCCTTCAGGATAGTCTGAGGCCGTCACAACTGCTCATAACTCACTTCTTCCCTTCCCAGTGTGGTCTCCTCCACCTTTCCTAATTGTTCCCAGAACACACTTCCTTCATGGCAACCTCAGAGTCTCAGGGTCTGTTTCTCAGGGAACCTGTCCTCTGGCACTAATTTCCCTGACTTCAGTGATGTTCAGTGGAAGCAATTTAACATCTCCTGATCTAAAGGTCTTCACAGTTAACAGAAGGAGCCAGAGGAAAGAACGGAATGACCTAGGGACCATAACCTGGCCCACTGGGGCTACTTGGTCATATTTTCATTTGTCAGTAGGAATTTGATTTAAAAGCCCTCACAGAAACTTGTTTTGTCAATACAGAGGGTGACATTTCTATTAAGGAATGTGGCAATACTTTAGAACAACTGAAAACGAAAATGGTGAATTTTGCAGTAGCTTTTAATTCACTATAGGATATGCACTTCCTCTGAATAATGATGACTTAACTGATAAATACTTCATGGCTGACAAAAAGGGAGGGAAGAAATACCATATGCAGAATGTCAATCGAAATACTTAAGGTAGGATAACAGCTATATAGGAGTCCACAGATACAAACAACTTGGGCTCTAGCAGTGAAGTAAGGTAAAGATAAAGAGAGTTGAATTAAATCTAAGTTCACTGCATGGCAATTGGGTCTCCACCAGGGCTGTTGAAATATTAGATCATTTTTGTACTTGCTGAAATGGCAAAGAAAAATAGCAGATTTATTAGAAATTCCATTTAAAGAATTCTGGATTCTGGGACACTTGAGCACCTGCCTCAATTTGGGAATCCCTAAGGAGAGAGCTTATTTATACCACCTAAGCATTGCTTCAGTCATAGATTATGCAACTGCAATTTGTTACATAAATGAGGTCCATCAAGCCCAAGATAAACATATTTACAGACTAGAGGTTCAGTGCATGAAAATTCATGCACTGGAGGGGGGTCCCTCAACCTGGCTTGCCCCCTCTCACAGTCCAGGAGCCCTCAAGAGCAGGAGGCTACCCAGCGATCAGGGGAAGGCAACAGCTCATCACATCTCTGCTTCTGCCACTGCCAGCAATGCAAGCCTCAGCTGGCACTGGTTACCTGAGCCTTGGGTGGCCTTGGGTGGCTGGGCAGCCGCCATCTAAGGCTTGCCTGTGCCTTGGCGGCTGGGGGACTGAGGGAAGATCTGGCCATACTGTGGCTATATCATGCACCTGCTGAACCCCCCACTCCCCGCCTGGGCTAAAAGGACTGTGGAACTCTGGCAGCAGGCACAAGGAGCAGCCAGATCCGCCTGAGGGCAGATCAGGCCACACTGTGCACACACACCCCCGTCCCACCCTTGGTGAGGATGAAAGGACTGGGGGACTCCGACAGGGCTGAGGGGACTGGGTGCTGCCATTTTGTGGCTATTGGCGCCACCATCTTTGTGATGGCATGACAGTCAATTTGCATATTCCCTCTTTATCAGCTAGGATGCTTCACTGATTTTAGTCAGTGTGAAAGCAAGAGTTCCCTACTAGCAAGTTAGAAACTGATAAATCAGCATTACAAGTATTCAAAATTTGTTTATCAGATCACACACACAAAAATCATTGCAGCTTTGCTCTTCTGAGGAGTACAGAACAAACACACTATCCATTAGAACCTGTGATTAATCACCAACAGCTGTGCCTTATGCAACTCTGTCTATGAACCAGAAGACACCATCTCTAGAAGCCCAGCGTCTCATTAATTACACTTAAGGTCTAGGGGTGTACTGGGGAATGCATTTATGCTGATAAGCAAATATAATCCACTGAATTAGCATCCTACAGCAGAACTTTGCCTTACTTTCATTCTTATAGTTAGTAAAGAAAAAACATATAGCTTGATGAAAAGCATTTATATGTGAATTCATTCTATACATATAGGACTACATTTTACTTCTAATTTATCTGTTCTATGTATGTGTGTAGTAACCTCAGATCTATCAAAATTGAAGTGATGTAAAGGCCTATAACTTATACTTGTCATTGACATTATTTCTTATATCAAATTAGAAGGTGCAATCAAAGAATCAATTATTCTTGAGTCAGCAGATGGCTAAACCAATGTTGTTAGCCATAATGACAACCAGCAAGAGCTATGATTGGGGGCATATAAATATATATTACTAAAAAAAGGAATATCAAACACAGACCACTGGAAATCAAACTTAGTGCTAGACAAAATTCATCTAGTAAGAATGACAGCAAATTTTGTGATAATTATAGAATCATGTGATCTCATAGCACTAATTTTTAGACTTTACTTTTTTTGGGGGGGGAGGGGCATTGCCTTTGGAAGATCACGATTTACAAGTAATTCATTCAAGAGGGATATATTTCAGCTCCTGCTGTGTGCCTAGCATTATGTTGTAGAGATATTAAGATTATTAAGACAAAATCTTGCCCTCAGGGAGTTTTGTCTGGAGGAACAAAGGTAAGTCAAGAAATAAAGGCAATAAAATAAGAACAAATGCTATGACAAGGGGAAATTAATTCTACAGGTCAAGGGAAGGTGTGACTAAGGTTAAGACATGTAAAAGGGAGACTAAGTAGAATTTACAGATGGTCAAGAGTTGGAAGGGGATTCCAGGAAAGGAGCACAAGGGGCTAAATCTTAGAGGCATGGAGTGTATGGCAAATTCTAGAATTAACCTGGGGAAAGTGGGTGAAAGATGAGGCTGGAAAGGTAGCCTGGAGTCTTGCTGTAGTAAAATACAGAAATGTTTTAAAATGCTTTAAAAATGTCCAAATAGGTTAAAAGGGTTTAAAAATGTTTGAGTTAGCTGAAACTGGTTTTTCTCAGTGGGTAGAGCATCGGCCTGCAGACTGAAAGGTCCCAGGTTCGATTCCAGTCAAGGGCATGTACATTGGTTGCGGGCACATCCTTGGTAGGGGGTGTGCAAGAGGCAGCTGATTGATGATTCTCTCTCATCAATGTTTCTAACTCTCTATCCCTCTCTCTTCCTCTCTGTAAAAAATCAATTAAAATATATATTAAAAAAATAAAATAAAATGTTTGAGTTAACTTTCCTAAAACCTAAAGTGTGATATTAATGACACATTCCCCATTGCCCTGAAACATGCATACCCCATAGATAAAGATTTGGACTTCAGTTACTGACTCAGAGTGACTTGCTAAGATAACCATTTGTGTGAGTGCTGTTCTCTCCCTAGATAACCACATGTAGCCCCTTGCCCTATTTGAGATTAACATGTGTGCATTGACGCCATTCATTGATAGCCAGCTGAACTGCAAGGCGTACGAAACAGGCTTTAGGTCCTGGCCAGCCAACAGTGCTCGCCTGCCGAGACCACCACACAGGCGCCTCCTTTTGCCAGTCCAGGAAGGTACGCCCCTCCACGCTCCTCTCTCTGCCAGAAGACAGAAGAACGGCTAGTACCGCCCGATGCAGATGCCACTGAGCTCTCGGGAGAGGAATGCCAGCCCCCTGCATCCGGACCAGCCCAGCCCATCTGCTGAACCTCGCAGGACAGCACCCCTGGGACCCCCAATAAGCCTGTACCCATGGCATCAGGAACTTTTGTGAGTAGTAAAGTGCTGTGTGATTTGCAACTGCATATGTTTCATGTGGTGTGATTCCTCTGGCAGTTAGTTGAATCATTGTGTGTATGCTTGAACTTGAAATTAAAGCTTCTGATCTTTTTGTTCCTAGGCCTTCCCTTGGTCCTGCTTGTGTAGAGCAGCCTCTTTGCTGGCAACCACTTGAATGTCCCAACACCTGCACGGCTCAAGTTTATTTCAAGGGACACCTTAGATAACACCCCAGATCCTTTCCCGGGATCTACTTGGGACAAGTCTATATTGAAGTATAGTAATATCTATGCTCCTACATTTACTCCATCTTTCAATTTTCCATGGCTTTTTTATTAAAAATAGCAGCACTCAATCATGCACTGAAAATCTGTCTGAGTATTTTATCCACTGGCTCGGGGAAAAGGGACGTGGTTTTCTGGTTAGGTGAAGGAACGGACATATCGGATCAGCTAAGGTCTTTCCACAAATTCTGCATGACCTTAATAAATGGATAAACAGGCATTTGATCCTCTGTCCCAAACAAACTTTCCTGTTCCAAACACAAATGAGCATTTTGTTTTGAAACTCCCCCGTCTTTTCTCCTTCTCCCCTAAATCTCTCCAACTTCTTTTCTTTAGGCAGGTCATGCTCTAACGTACATTAACTAGTGAAGTTTAAGGGGACTGTGGTTTCTTTCAGTCAACCTAAAAAGATAAAAAGTTTACACATAAGTATGCACTTCAAAGAAACTCTTTAAAATTCTCTAGAACAAGAGAATCTCTTCCTTTGTAACTTTATGTCAGGTTGACATTAAAATCATATTATTGAATTGTTTTTCCTGTTTGGAGCAAGTCCTCAGCCAGCAGGCACTAACACAGTTTGTTTCAAAGACTTCTGAGGCTAATAAAAGAGATCTATTCAGGCTAATTTCCTCCTCCAAGGACAATGTAAGGGGGTTTGCCCAGGGACAGTGGGCAGTGCCCACATGAAACAATGGCCATCTAACCCGAGGGCAGAAAAGGGAGAGTGGTAATGCCAAAATAATCCATCTGTAACATACCGTTTTAGTTGTTTTAGTTACTGGGAATTGCCTTACAAATGACACAAATACCAATGTTATAGCCTAAAAGGGGAAAACTAATAGTTGACTTTGGTAGAATTTCTGTATCAAAATAGATGATGTATATCAATTTACACAGTCAGTATTAGCTGTGTTCTAATTAAAATTTTTCCCACAGGAAATGGATAGAACACATGTCATAATAAATAAATAAATAACACTTAAAAACAGGTTATTTGGCAAATTGAGTTATTTATACTGACATTTTATATTCCTTCTACTTATTATTTTCCTTATTTCGTCTATTTTAATCAATTCTGACTTTATCCTATAAAATTCCTGTATACCTTGGCCTTTTTAAATTCAATGCATACTTAAATTTTCTCCATTTCTATTCCATTTCTTACGTATTTTAAAGGTTTAATTGTAACATATAACTTGTTGCTGCATTACCCAAAAGGACAAATGATAAATAATGTCATTATATAGGCCAAAAAACCCCCCAAAAAACATGTAATAGGTAGTATCACTTACAATAAGGAGTTGGCAAGCTTTTTCTGAACTAATCAACATCAGAAATTGAATCACTATGATTCAATTCTGTCGTAGCACAAAAGTGCAGCCACAGACAATGAATGGCTGGTCTGTAATCTAATAAGATGTAGTGACAAAACAAGGTGGCAGACTGGCTTGGTGGTGCCAGTAGAAGTCTGTCTATCTCAAACATAGTCAGCAGCTGTAGACAGAATGGTCCCTTAGAAATAGAATCTTGCTATGAGCACAAGGAACAAAGTGCAGATGGAAAGGTTTTCTGCAACCCTCTCAACAAAGCTCAGAGTACTACTGGCTCGTTTTCTTATGGAGCTTTGTCACGCTGTTATCATGAATAAGGAAACCTCGCCGAGCTGCAAATGATTCTTCAACACGTTTAAGTGTGTCCCCACTCGATGGCAGGTTAGGAGCCAGGGAAGAAGCAGAGGGGACTGACGCCACACGAGCTTCCTTTCCAGCCAATGTACAGTAAAGGCTGCAGTCTCCTTACTCAACACCAGCTTCCCAAATGCATCAAGTCTACGAAGGGCTTCTCCCAAAACTCTGGGTAGCAAGGAAGATGGCACTAGAAAGAAAGAAAGTCCCAAGGATGCGCTAGGTCTTATTTTCAGGGGATGTATTATGTTTCCATGAAGTTGGTCTTATTTTAGGAGGATGTCTTATTTTGGGGAAAACATGGATAGTAAGAATTGAGACTATTTCAACCTTAGCCCTTTCTTGACCCTCAGTCTACAACAATCAAAGGTATATTTGGCAATTTCACTTTACATACAGCACACAAAAGTCTTGCCTGCGTCACAGGCCCAGGACATTTCTACACCCACTGCCCATCATTCATTTAAAAAAAAAAAAATATATATATATATATATATATATATATATATATATATATATAGCGGAAACCGGTTTGGCTCAGTGGTAGAGCATCGTTCTGCGGACCAAAAGGTCCTGGGTTCGATTCTGGTCAAGGGCATGTACATTGGTTGCGGGCACATCCCCGGTAGTGGGTGTGCAAGAGGCAGCTGGTCGATGTTTCTCTCTCATCGACATTTCTAGCTCTCTATCTCTCTCCCTTCCTCTCTGTAAAATATCAATAAAATGTATTTTTAAAATGTATATGTATATTATTGGGTGTTTTTTTTTTACAGAGTGGAAGATAAAGGAGGGATAGAGAGTCAGAACATTAATGAGAGAGAAACATCAATCAGCCACCTCCTGCACACCTCCTACCTGGTACCAAGGTACCTGCCCCTGACTGGAACCGAACCCTGGACCCCTGGGTCCACAGGCCTCCGCTCTACCCACTGAGCCAAATTGGCTAGGGCAGCCATCATTCTTCGTACATTAACAGTTTACTCTCATGTGACTGAGCTCTGTCTGCTTGCTCAGGCCCTTCTCCTCCAGGAGACACAGCTCTCCTTCCCCACCGTCCCAACATCTGCTTATGTGCCTGCATTTTTTGTGAAATCTCTGCTTCTCCCTCAATTAGGTACCTCTCTCTGAGTTCCCACTGCTCTTATTATGACCACCTTTCCAATGTAGAGTGTATAAAGGCAAACTGCAATTCTTTACCATTTCTCCTGCACTACTCTGTGGACTTCTAAACCGTGATCATGCAATCTAAACAGCATGATTGCAATTTTTATATTTTTGCGTGCCAACACAGAAAAATGGCAGGCGAATAGTAGCCCCTGAAAAAATACTAAATAAGTAATTAACATAAAAGTATACACTATCAAGGAAATAGACAATCTTTTCTTAAATTATTATGCAGATAGTAGGAGCCATTAGTTTGTTTAAAGTCCTTTTCTTTCTTTTAAAAATTCAAACAGGGAGCTGTTTTTTTTTTTAATTGATATAAATCCTTTGCCTATCTTTGCTTCCCAATGGGTTAGAATATATCAAAGGAATTAGTCCAGATTGTCTCTTAACCTCTAAATTTAAAGGCAAAATTGGGATTTTTTTAAAAAAAACCTATACCATATAGTATATTACATTTATAAATACATGTAAATAGATGTAAATTATAGTAAATTTTCACTTTTATGCAATAATGATAAGAAGTTTTTAATCATCAGAAGCTCCCAACACAAAGTACAATGAATTTATCTAAAATATAAATGATAACATTATAACTGTTCTGCCTTTGGGGGTTTGGTTATTGTTGTTTTTGTTCTCTTGGTCTGAATTCTACCCAGCAGAAATGTTTAGCCTTAAGATTATAGACCACAAATAGTTATGTAAATTGTTGAGTGAATTGCTTGCTGGGAATTTGTCAGCTTCCTTAGAGGTTTTTCCCTCCTCAGCGGCAGACAGGCGGCTATGATGGGTCCTTGAAGACCTCTGGTGGCCAGAGGAAGCATTGCTCCCTCCTCACACAATCAGGAGCCAGTTTTCCTGGAAGCACTTTTTTCTGAGCAGCATTTCTATTTTGCCTAGAAATGGGCCACTAACTAATAAAGCCTCCCAACATATGTACTCCTGTTCTAATAATTATTTTAGTCCTAGCTTTTTCGACTATAAAGCAAGCTAACCTATACAAGCACAACAAAAATACCCAAGCACAAAGAGTGAGAATTCTCTAACAATTGAGGCAACCCCCACGTCTGAAGATTTAGCATACAAAGGAGAGGCACATTGATTCCATATCACTGCTAAGTGGAGGAGATGGACCAGAAAATTGTAGTTCAATGTAACAGCCTTCTCTGCCAAAGCGGAAGGAACATTCACCAGCTTGGACACTTTAGTTCTAACCGGATAAGGGAGCTGAAGGTAGAGTTGGTGCAGATCATGCCACCTCTGCAGCCCCCCCCCCCTCAGTATTTCAAAATTTTCCGTCTGCAATTCAACCCAACCTTGTAAAAAAAATTCCTATTAATAAGGTGTCATTTATACGAGCCATAACAGTTACAAAACTAGTTTTGCATGTACATTGCGGTAAATTCCCTTCTTCGGTTATCTCCTAGGCAAAAATGAAGAGGTGGTGGTCGACTAAATGCCTGAGTATCATGAGAACTGGATCTGACGCCATACTCACTGCACCTGAAGCATCCAGGAAGGATGTTTCCATACCACAGGGCTTCCGCCATCGGTTCCTGCTGGAAGGCAGCTGGCCCGGCCTTGACTACACAAGGTTCAGGCCTCAGGTACCACTCCTTGGAAAGTGGCCATGAGCCTCTGGGAACTCGAAGGTTTTCATTTTAGCTTCCCTGTCCTAACCCAGGTCATCTCTTTGCCCACAGGCTCTGGAGTGGTGCTTCCCAGCCTTAATTGATTATTAGGATCGCCTGGGGACCTCATTAAACGTGAAGATTCCCAGAATCCTCTCCTGGATGATACTTGTCAGGGGTGACCTCGGGGATCTAATTGCATTTACAAGAACACGTCTGACCACCCATCATCCCTCTGGAAAGGCCTGGAAGACACCTGCAGACATAGTCAGGGAGCCGGTCAGAAATCCGGGCACCCGCCCCACCCCATCCTCACGCCTGTAGAAGTTATGCTAATCGTGCAAAGATGACTTTCTCAGTGCCTCCAACAGCACATCTTGTAAGAGCAGAAGAAGAGAGATTATTTTTAAAGTAAAAGGCAATTCCAACACTCACGTGGTGGTGACTGGCAGCAGAAATGGTAAGAAGTAAACACATTGTGCAATGCACCTTAATATCATACACAAAACATTGGATTTGGGTTTAAACATGTAAAAATGTGTGGGGGGGTTTCCTTCCTTTATGTTAACATCATGGTAGATGCCATTTTCCTTTCATTTTCTAAATTGTGGGGTATATTTTACAAGTAATATTTTATTTTACTCTTATTTTCCCCAAGATAGTTATACTCAGAATCATAAAAAAACACCAAAACCAAAACCAAACTTTTGTCACCATCATGCTTACAAGAGCCAGTTCCATAAACAAACATGATGAGTATTAGGACTTGGATTGGGTAAATGCCATTTAAAACACTGGCTACAAGTGATAAATCTTCGTATAGTGCACCTCTCCATCTCATATATGAGAAATACTATTTCACAACCCAACAATTATAAGGGTAAACTGATTTTTTTCAAAAGTAGAACAGAGCACTAAAATTGCCATCATCTAGCTACTTATATCCCTTCAAAATTAGCATGTTATTATACAAATAGATATTGCCTTTCCTATAAGCAAATGTAGTGATTCAGAAATTAATATTTAAAATCTTGCCATTATTACATAGGTCAGAATGCTGAAAAATCCATTATTATAAAACTAAAATGTCTGAATAAAAATGTGTCTAAAAAAACAAAACAAAACAAAACAATACAAACCACCAAACAAACAAAAACGTAAACTGCACACATATAAGGATTACTCTTCAGTTTATGGAAACAGATGCAGGTCTTGGTGTCGAATCTCATGACCTCCCAGCATCATAGTTAATCTGATGATGTCTAATAAAAATGAGTCACTTTCTGTAATGGGTGCTGAACATTGCTAAGTGCTGTGTATGTCATGTATTAGATTAGGTAGGGTTGGCTGGGAATTTCAAACTCTCAAAGCAAGAGAAGCTAAAGGTGATCCTATGCCAGACTGAGTGATAAGACTAAGTTTATCATACTCCAGGCTTAGTTGGTCTGTTCTCACAATCTGTAGCCAAACCCCACCTGAGGTTAAAATGAGAAAAGCAGAGGCAAGCAAGCATAGCCTTGGGGCCAGGACATGGGTCATATAATCAACGAGAGGCTCAGTGCACGAAATTCGTGCACAGGTAGGGTCCTTAGGCCTGGCCGGCAATCAGGGATGATTGGGGCCTTCTGGCTGCTGGCCAGAACCTCCCTTTGTTCTGTGCCACCCATAGGTGGTCAGCACATGTCATAGCGAGAG
The DNA here is from genome assembly GCA_963924515.1 of Vespertilio murinus. Lineage (NCBI taxonomy): Eukaryota > Metazoa > Chordata > Mammalia > Chiroptera > Vespertilionidae > Vespertilio > Vespertilio murinus. Next base: position 8,224,400 of record OZ004705.1, read on the forward strand.
ATCAAATTCCCAATCTCCTGGTTGAACTCCTGAGGGGACACTATGCATATTAGCCATATATATATATATATATATATATATATATATATATATATATATATATATATATATATATATATACTAGAGGCCCAGTGCATGAAAATCCATGCATGGGATGGGGAGAGAGAGGGCAAGGGTAGAAGGGGATGCTCTAAGCCACAGTCTGGCCTCCCTCTGCAGGAGGCAACCTGGCAGGCTGATCAGGATCAGAGTTACCCCACTATGGCCTCCGCACAGCCTTTCTCTGAGGGATCAGCCCAGCGCCACCCTCATCATCCTGCCATCGCTGGCCTTTCTCTGCAGATTGGACCAGCACTGCCCCATCATCCCTTTGTGGCCTCCGCCCGACCTTTCTCTGTGGGAATGGCCTAGCGTTGTCACCATGACCATGCTAGTCCCCTCTGGGGGAGGGGACCACGCAGGCCTCCCAATCACCCCTCTGCCACTGCTGATCACCACCACCCCTACCCTCCATCACTATTCCCTCCTCTGCCTGCTGGCAACCGCCTTGGCTGGCCTGGCACAGCCTGCTCACTGGCCCTGCCCCCCACCGACTGGTCCTTCTGCAATTCAGTCAATTTGCATATTATGCTCTTATTATATAGGATGGACTTAGTGACTAGACTTCCCATAATGCCAGTATCTCTGAGAAACTGGAGCCCTGAACTATAAATACAAGATCTAGTTGTGGTCCAGGAGTTGTAGGGAGTTTATAAATAAAACTATTCAGACAAATAATGCTGCTCTTCTCGGTAGATCCTGGCAAGTTTTATTTTCCTCCGTTAGAAAATACCGGCCTTTGAATATTAACAGGAATTTGCTCTATTTTGAAATATGGAGTGGAAAAAAATATCTTACAAGAGGGAAATTATCATTACAAACTAGATGCTATTTTAACATCTACTCCGAATACCGAGTCTAAAATATTAGTGCTATTTCATCTCTATGCTCATTTCTATTCTAAAAAACAAAGGACAAAGGTAAATTCTGAAGGTAAGAAATACCCAGCCCCTTCTAGCTATCTGCACATTTACCCCGGTTTCCCCAAGGACGCTTAGGATCCTCCCTATAGTTAGTGTCTGACTGAATGAATAAAGTATGTTGCGGAGTAATGAAGGTGTTCCGTTATCACCTAAACTTGTGTGCTCAGTTACCAATACCCACCTTCTTCAGAGAATGGCTCGCTCTGATTGAGAGTACAACAGTGTTGACTCTGATGAGTTGGTTAGTTGGCTGTTGTTGTTGTTTTATCTTTTCACAAAGACAACCAGTCATTTTGGGGACATAATTTTTTGATGCATTAGACTGGTACTGAAATGAAATTTTTGGTACACCATTCCAGTTCTGTAACCTTTCACTGTTCGTTCCTGAATAACCAAAAGATTCATAACTACATTTAGTCTAGTCACTCTCTGATGGCAATTTCCACTTTCAGGTGCAACCACATTTTGACATTAATTGACAATGAAGGAATATAAATGAATTTATCTGAAGATTGCTCCCTTCTTAACTTGCTTTTTCTCTCATTACTTTGGTACAGAGGGACATACATAGAACCAAATTTAACTGTGACTTGTTTATTGCACTTGTAATAAAATATTTTGCCAAGTCAGTGCGCACACATTTATTCCTAATTACATTTTATTGTTAATCATATTGAGGGCCCAATTCAAAATGTGCTGAAAATTCTAAATAGGCAGCAGAACATTATGCAAGTATAGCACAATTAGCATGACAGTGCGGGGCAATAAATATATCCATAAATATATTCTTTTTAATATATATATTTTAACTTGTTTATTTTTTATTAAATTATTATCTGTGTACTCCCTTCCTCTTTGTAAAAAAATCAATAAAATATATTTTTTATTAAATGGTTTTATATATATATATATATATATATATATATATATATATATATAATTGATTTTTTTACAAAGAGGAAGGGAGAGGGACAGAGAGTTAGAAACATCGATGAGAGAGAAATATTGATCAGCTGCCTCCTGCGTGTCTCCTAATGGGGATGTGTCCACAACCAAGGTACATGCCCTTGACCAGAATCAAACTTGGGACCCTTCAGTCTGCAGGCCGACGCTCTATCCACTGCGCCACACCAGTTTTGGCAATAAATGTATTCTTGTCTAAGGGTTTTCTTCTGGAATGACTTAGAGAATGACCGTGCCCTGTCCTCACTCTGTTCTTTATCTGTGCAGGAGCCTCCGGGCTGCACCTCAGCCCCTGTGTGTTGGTTTCCTCTGTTGCTCTTAAATTTCCTTGTTCTGTGCCTTGCTAACACATCAAAACCCATGGCTTATCTGAGAGAAATCTTTAGACCAGGGCCAGCACTCAGGTGCTGCTGCCTGAGTCACCTGTTGTAGAGGAACAGGCTGACCATCCTCAGCAACCTACAGCATCCATCCCTCCTCTCAGTGGGTACCACTAACATCTGTCCGCACACCCCCCCCAAGGTCATTCTACTCCCTTGCCAGGCCGGGGACCCCAATGCCGACTCAGACCCAGTGCTGACAACCTCTGCTCTTGTCAGAGAATACAGCACAGGAGGGGGAAATATGCCTTTTATGGGCTTACTTTTGTTTTTTTAGGAAATCTCATTGTATTCTCCCACAGCAAGATGGGTTCAATAAAGGGGAAGGAGCAGGGGTAGGAGGCAGAGGAGGAGGAGGAGGAGGGGGAGAATTAAAAGGAAGAGTTGGATGAAAGGCTGTCATTAGAGATGAACTGACAGAATTTTCTCAGAAGAAGGTGTTAGAAGCCAACCTCCCTTTTGCACATTGAGGGACTGGTCCTGCTTGCTTGCTCCAGGAAGCAGACAGAAATGAAATGCCCTGACTGACCCCAGCTGTCCAAGGAGCGTGCCCTGTTTACTCATGATTTATTGAGGAAAGGGCCAATAGCCCTTTTCAGTTTCCAGCTATTATTTCTACAAATAACACCGTGACCTCGCCTGAATTCAGCGGCCCAGACACGGAGGAAGAGCAGTTCATCAGCCTGCCTCTCCGGACAGCGTGTCCCAGCCCGGTTGGTCCCTCTGCGGACAGACTGCCAGGCTTCGACGTACAGAATGTTGGCCACTCTTCTACTGGAACTCACCTTATACCTCAGGCATTTAGCAAAAATACAATTATATGCACTTCAAATTAAGAAATCTGCTGTTTTTGTATCATCTTTGCCACTTAGGGGTCCATGGCTTTATCTAGATAATTATTTTGATATTGACTATTGGTAAATATTAACTTTAGAGTACTAAATTAATTATAACTATAATATTTCTCTAAATCATATAACCCTACACTCTATAATAAGGATTTTAGGCTGCAGAATATCAGAGGGAAAGTGAGGGAGGATAGGTAGGTGGGAAATGATCAACCAAAGAAATTATATGCATCTATTCATAACCCATGGACACAGACAGTAGGGTGGTGGAGGCCTGGGGCTACAGGGGGGTGGAGTGGGTTAGGAGCAGGGCTAGCAAGGGTCATATGGGGGAAAAGGGGACATATAAAATCATCAATAAAGATTTTTAAAAAAAGGAATTTTGTCAATTCCCATTACTATCTTTGGGAAATTCCACTTGGCTTTATTTAAGAAAAATTTGTTTTCAAGTTTATTAATAGGTTCTATTTTCCTAAGAATATGAGCCATCTTTGATGGCTTATAGAGTCATAGAGAACTGAAACATGCTAATGATAGAAATAATAAAGCTATTAAAAAAACAATGAAAGATTAGGGATTGTTAAACCATAGAGGAATGATTAAATGAATTATGGGACATCAACCCAGTAAAATATCTTGCAGACATTTAAAACTATATCTGTGAGAATTTTATAATAATATAGGGGGGAAATGACATGATAATTGAAATAATTCTGTTGAACTCATATGATCACACATATGAAGCTAGGCCTAAATATCTTACTAACTGGCATGCTGTATATTAGTATTCAAAATGAGAATTTTGTGTACATTAGGACAACTCAGACGCCTTTCCAATGTGAAATTAAGATATTGAATAAGGAAAAGCTAGAAAGTAATGAAGCAACAATAGATCCACTATCATAATTGGCTCTGTAATAAAATTGAGTTTCTCAAACTGAGAATTGTACATTAATTACCTGGGGGTTTATGAATTTTCTGAGAATTTTAAAAGTGTACTTTTTCATTTTCAAGGGAAGCCCTAAAACTAATTTTGATAGAATTAAAGGCAAAACTACTCTTTTTCAGTGATAATTATCCTATGCAAGATATTTTAAAAGTATAATCCTGTGTCTCCTAAATCAGATGTTTTTCAAACGGATGGATCTTGGAATCATCAGAGGTTTATGAGAACATATCTAAATATTTACATGAGGCCGTTAAGTCCCAAATTTCCCCAATGGTAGGAATAATGCGAAGTTCATTAAATGGCATATAACTAACTTCTCAGGACTCTCTCCTAGAGAAGGTGAGAGGTTTGGGACATTTAGATCTATGGATCTGAGTGTTCAGACAGAGATAGGGGTTGAAAGTGTAAACCGGCATCCTTGGTATGCACAGAAGATAATGCCAGAGACCAGAGGAAGGAAGGAAGTGCCAGAGACCAGAGGAAGAAAGGATATAAGCCAAGGAGCATCAGCAGAATGAGAAGCCACGAAGGCCAAAGGACAAACTCTGAAAGTGTACATGGATATTGGCCCTGACAGACACACATAGGAACTCATGCATGAGGGGGCGGCAGGCGTAGAGCTCGCTAAAAGAATGAAAAATTTCCAGGGCACCTGCTAACACCGTTTGCCCATAACAGCATGATGTAAAGTAGAACAGTTCCCTTGGCAAAGCCGTGCGCTGGATGGAAGAGTTGGCATAAGGCCCGAAGCTACTACCTTCTGAATACAGTGGGTACCAATATATCACAGCCTTTCAAAACTGCTAGGAAACAAAACAGAACTGACATTTACCGAAAATGTGAGATTCTTTCCTTAGCAAAGTCAGAATTATCCACATAATCTGGGGGGCTAGAAAACTAGGAAATAAGTTAACACACGCTTTCATTCAGCCTGCTAATGTCTATTTGTTGTCCTCCTCGCAAAGGAGTCTTCTTTTTCTGTAACTGCCTGCACTTGAGCTGTGAAAGTTAAGAAGGTAACATGTTCACTAAGTATGTGCAAATGTTTAAGCCCCGTGATTAAAGCATTCTAATGTTAAAAGGCCTGCGTCTCACTCCCACAACCCTCTTCTACTCTAAGCCACCATATAAGAAGGATGGCTATTTATAATAATGGTTAGAAGCGAGTCTAGAATTATTTCTTAAATGGGATTTGTGAATAAGAGCAAGGATTAAGATTTTAAGTAAAATTTAAAAGCAGAAACATAGCAACATGGAACAGACTGATGGATCTCAGCGGGAAGGCAGGGGTGGGTAGAAAGAGATTAACCAGAGAATTTACATGCATATATGCATAGTCCATTGGTTCCATCAATAGTGTGGAGAAGGCCTGGCATGGGGGTGAGGAGGGGCGGTCATTGACTTTTTAACGATTATACTGCTTAGCTTTGCATATTCTCCACTCTTCTCATCTTTGTTCTGACCATATAATCACGTCAGTTAGCGAACAACTAATAGGCCCGGGTTACACAGTGGGGTTCTAGCCTTGCCCTCACCAGTGTGTCTGCTCGTGTAGGAGGCAACGCCACGTTCATCCAGTCCAGCCCCAGCTAGATTTCTGGGCAACTTCACTCCATTAGGATTTTATCTTGGCAGATTAAACCTCTCACCTAGTCCACCTTCTGTCAAAGAGCCTTATCCTAACCCAGGGTGTTATCCTGCGTTCCCCCTCCATCCCTAAAAGCACACAACCCCCTCCCCCAAACCTACCAGCCTGATCTGATTCTGCAACTAGTTCCACTTAGCAGTTCCTTCGACATTTAAGTTTTTCATCATTATTTCTGGCTCAGAGAAGAAAAATGTCCTTTGAGAGAAAGTAGCATTGAGCAGGACTTGGGAAGAAGAAAAGTGTTTGGGTTCATTTCCAGCATAGAAAAAAACACACGAGGACAGGCGAGCAGATCTGCCCGGATGAGGCGGGGCAGAGTCACGTGGAAAATGTTTAGACAGGGCCAGCACCCGGGGGCCCATAGGGAATGGGGTGCAACATAGATACTTTAACTGGAGTGAGAGCCTGGATTTTAGTAGACTCCACTACAGTGGTATATAACAATGGCTCCTTTGTATTGGGCGGTATCTTCTTGGAAGCAAGCCCAGCACTTAATATGTGATAACTTCATTTATCCACAGGACTCGATGGAGTGAGTGCTATAATTAGCACCACTCTATGGAAGGTGAAACTAACACTCAGAGAGCTGAAATCTGAATCCAGCTCTTCTTACCCCAGAGCACTTGCCTGTACATTAAATTGCTTGGACAAGCCCTGCCACCTTCTGCCACCTTGGGAATCTAAGTCCTATTTCTCACATTGCTTCCACGGGAAAATAGGTTATAACTCTCCCCAAAAATTAACTTTCAAATGAACTTCTAGAACATGGCCTATTTATAACTACATGGAGTTGTCTATGAGGTTTAAAATACCTTCTTTCCTCATGCAAGATGACATTTCCTACAGAAGCAGCCACGTCGAAGATATGTGACCTTTCAAGGGGGAACATGTGTCCTTGTAGAACTTTCCATTCTAACCTGTTTGAAAAAATGCAACAACCTTGTTTAGGTATTTTTCTTTTTCGTCAACTCATATTTCTCCAAACTTATCTTGACAGGTAACATTGCCTATGAAATAAACTATCCCAAAAGATAGCTATCTATATGAAACTATGGTTCACATTAATTACCATTCATACCCAAGATTGGGGGCTGAATTTCTTTTGTTTTTAATAAGATGTATTGGGGTGGCATTGGTTCATAAGATTACACAGATTTCAAGTGTACATTTCTGGTACACAATCGGTATATCTCATCGTGTGCCCACCTGAATTTCTAATAACCTTTTAATTTCAAAGCCTTTGCGTTTTAAACCTTTGTTTTAAAATTTTTTTATCCACTTGATAAAGCATGAATAAGTCTCTTTCATCCAAAAACCACACACACACACACACACACACACACACACACACACACACAGAGTATTTCCATTCAGCAGAGTTTATCCATCCAGCACATGTTTATTAAGATCCTCCTATGTGCTACACACTGTGTTAACTAAGGGGTGGAGTGTTTGATGCCAGAGGCAGGGTGTATGTATCACACTCCCTTTAAATGAAGACCATCTTCTCAATGAGACAATTGTCTCCTTAGGCACAAATCTTTCTTGGACATGGCTACACTACTTAAAATGTGAGACTTCCTGTATCTCCTATTCTCCTGTGGGTGTTTTACAGCTATTGATTTAAATACACAACCCAAGTCAGCAAATGTTTGAGAAGGTAGAATTAAAAACTGTGAACACCAACTACTCCAAAACAATATCGCCAGGGACATTGTAAAAAGAACTAGTCAAGAATAAACCTACAACTTTCGAAGGGAAAAATACACTAGTCCAATATTGCCCCTTAATTATCAGTACAAAATTTTGTTTTAATTGTCTACCATTTGTATAAGAGCTTTGGTGAAATTTTAATTTTAGTTTTTTATGGTGGTAATTTCTCTGGCACTGAAAATAAGCACTACATTTCGAGAACTGTATATTAATAAAATCAAAGGGATTCTATTCAACAATGAAGAAAACAGAATATTGACTTCTTTACTATTAAACAATAAACGTAACATTTACTTCCAGAATATTTCAAACTCCATGTATGATACCTGAAAGTTTTTGATCATTGATAACTTAAATGTACACATAAATTTAATTTTAATTTGGAGCTCTCAGGGGTTTTTGATATAAATGTAAACTCTCTGCTTCACTGCAGAAGGACATCACTCAAGCAACTCACAGGACCTAAGCTTTGGCTACACCGGGAAATGCTGCTGAGGCACAGGGCAACTGTGTGCACTGCATGTGGAGGAAAAGGAAGCCAAGGATCCCAATCAGAGCAGCACTGTGGCTAAGGATCGGGAAGATAGAAGGAGACTAACTAGAGTCATATAACATTATTATGTACTAGCTCTGGGTCCATGGACCCCATCTTCAAAATGAGAATGGTAAGATATAAAGAGAAAACTCAAGAAGGTACTTAGCCTAGTGCCTGGCAAAAACAGGGGCTCAGTACAAACAAACAACCTATCACAAAGTAAACTGACATTGCTGACAATATGCTAAGCATCTTACATGGATTAACTCACTTAATCTTCATCGTAACACTAAAAAGTAGTTATCTATCTATCAAAGACCCTGGTAGAGTAAATAGTCTCAGACTCGGACTGTATTTAAAGGCATAATTATCTTATTTGCACAGAATGAAGGAGCTTGTGGAGACACAGAGCACCAGCTACTCCCAGCCCATTTCACCAGTGTTTGGGTGCAACAGACTCAGGAACTTTGAACGCCCTTCAACCTCCTCTACAGACCAACCTCCAGGACCACTTTTCAGCAGGTCCCTAGCATTAAAGATCAACTAATACCATTTTTGTGGTTAACTCCTGATAGCCACCACCCATGAGCTGCCATATCTACCACAATTTTCTGCCAACGTGTAGGCCACTGTCATCAGTCCTGTCCACCTGCAAATGCAGGCCTCCTACACCTACGTCTCCATGGGGTTCCATTTCCACCTCAAAGACGTGGCCCTGGAGGGCAGGAGCCACCTCTGGGCAACCAGCTCATCAACCCCACAGGCCTGCTGGCCCCCACTGGGCTGGGTAGAAAGGTCACCCTCAAAAGTCTTCCTCGCCGAAACCGGTTTGGCTCAGTGGTAGAGCGTTGGCCTGTGGACTGAAAGGTCCCAAGTTCAATTCCGGTCAAGGGCATGTACATTGGTTGCAGGCACATCCCCGGTAGGGGGTGTGCAAGAGGCAGCTAGTTGATGTTTCTCTCTCATAGACATTTCTAGCTCTCTATCTCTCTCCCTTCCTCTCTGTAAAATATCAATAAAATACATTTTTTTAAAAAAGTCTTCCTCATTCTGGAGCCTATGTAAAGGCATAGATCAAATATAAACAATCAAGTTTTCTTTTCTTTCAGATGTTATTCATTTAGCTATCCATTCATTAATTTTTATCTCTCCAAGGAAATAATTTATTCCAACTGGAAAAATTATAGAAGGCTTCCCACAATTAGCTGGATTGAGTCTTCATTGCTTCCAAGAAAAATTCCAAACTTCTTGCAGTGGCATTTAGAAAATTTCACCACTTTTCCAAAAATATATATTTCTAACCTTTATTTCAAATCATATCCTGTTTCTAAACTCTTATGCCCTAACAATGTAAAGTCACTGAATTTCCTGCAAACAAAACCTACACGTCGATCTCTAATTTATTTATGTATTCCTCTAACCAGGCATGTCCTTCCTTCCTTCCTTCATCTACTGGCAACTTAGTCCACTTATAAGACATGGTTTAAATGCTTTCTCCTAGATTTCCCACTTCAACCCATTTCTCTAGACTGATGTGGAAGGTCAATGGCTTGCTTGTCAAACACTTTATGAAAGAGATTTCTTCATAAGGCTAAAAGTTAGACTAGATCATTTCAAAGGTCCTTTGTGATAGACTCAACAAAATGCTTCCCAGCTTAAAAGGAGCAAATGCTCAGCATAATTCTGACTTGTATACTGACCCCAAGGCACATAGCAGTTACAGTTTGGCCCATTTAAAAAATTTTTTTTTTTCTTGATATTTTACAGAGAGGAAGGGAGAGAGATAGAGAGCTAGAAACGTCGATGAGAGAGAAACACCGACCAGCTGCCTCTTGCACACCCCCCACCGGGGATGTGCCCACAACCAAGGTATATGCCCTTGACCAGAATCGAACTCGGGACCTTCCAGTCCGCATACTGACGCTCTACCACTGAGCCAAACCGGTTTTGGTTGGCCCATTTTGATGTTAGTATATTTACAAAGTGACAGCTACTTCCTAATTGGGACCCAATTTTTTCATTTCAGAAAATCCCAAGACAACTTATTCTAAAGAGTTATCTAGATTTCTCTCTTTTTAATTTTAATTTTAATTTATAATATATTTTATTGATTTTTTACAGAGAGGAAGAGAGATAGTTAGAAACATCAATGAGAGAGAATTATCGATCAGCTGCCTCCTGCACACCCCTTACTTGGGATGTGCCCACAACCAAGGTACATGCCCTTGACCAGAATCGAATCTGGGACCTTTCAGTCTGCAGGCCAATGCTCTATCCACTGAGCCAAACCAGTTTCGGCTCTTTTCGATTTTTAATATGTATTCCATTTTAGCAGCAAAATGTGTTTCTCATAACTTTTAATGTCTAATTCTAGGGAGCTTAACAATCATGGTGCCATTTTATTTTATGTAAACTGGAAAGTTGTTTATCTGTTCCTGGAATCCCAGCTCAGTGGGAAAGGAATGCTGAGCTGTCACAACTTCTTATTCTGGCAGGGGAAATAATTATGCATGAATGGCCACAGCCTCTTTCACTCTCCCATCCTTCCTGGCTTTTGGGCTCCTCATTAGATTGGTCCTTAATATTGGTCAAGATATGGTATAGGTATCAATTGGCAGAGTCCAAAACATTAGATTACTCACATTAAGAAAGGCAAAATCTATTCTTGTGGGAAAAGAATAGATTTTGGGGGGAAAAGGAAAAATAGGTAAAGAAGAATACTAAGAAAAAATATAAATCTGGGAAAAATAAAGAGGAGAAAGAAATAGAAAAATAGAAGAAGACCAAGATTTTCATGGAGAATTTTTGGAGAGGGAGAGACAATGCTGAATGTGAGCTGGAGAAGACTAAGAGCAATGACCTTATGATCGACTGGGGCATGGCTGGATACAGCAAATTTTTAGTAGTGTTTCATGTGGTAATCACCCCTGGAATTTTTGGAAAATATATAAAAATAAGTAAAGTTGATTTTTCAGTTTTTAGATTGAGTTTCTCATGCATGCCATACCCTGTAACAATTTTCTGTTGAAATGGCCACTTGGTAGTTCGTCTTGATTCAGGGTAGCTACTATGATACTTATCATCTTACTACTGTCTCTTTAGTGTCCTTTTCTTATTAGACTATAATTCCTACGAGGATAGGGACGATGACTTAATCATTTTGTATCCCCGTCATCTAAGACAGTATCTGGAAGTACCAGGTTTTCAATTAACATCTACTGAATGAATGAACACGATGCTAGATCCCTTGTACCTACTTCAGTCACAGCAACATAGAGGGGAAAAAAAGTCTTAACAGAAAATTTTTTCAAAGTTTAAAGTCAGTGATGTGACATTTTTTTTTCCACAAAAGCAGGAACAACACTATATAGATTATTCTCCAGCAGCAACTTACTTTTTTTGCATGGACAAATTACACACATCAGAGCCCCCACATTCAGTGCCTGGCAAAAGAGAACGAATATGATACACAAAGTATTCTGCTGACCGTAGAGGGGAAAAGACTCACAGTGGACAGTGTTGAAGGCTCTAATTTATGGCACCTATGAGATAATTGTCCATAGTTGCAAACTGTATGTTCACCAAAATTGAGATACTCATCTCAGATAGTGATAGTCTTAAAATATTCTGAATGATCCTAAGTGGAACCATAGGAAATTCCATATATTTGTAACTCCCAAATTAGTAAGTCAAATTCTATTCCAGTCAGTTATATTTTAATTGCTTTTGCCGAGGATTCTAATTAAAGTGATGCATTCATTCATTAGCTGGATAGTTAAGCACTATTAGCCTCAGACACTGTGCAATGTAATAGAGACTGCACAAAGGACAAATGTAATCCATATCTTCAAGGAACCTAGGAACAATGAAATACAGCAAGCATATAATGTGAGTGCATATGGGGTAAATGGGTGGAGAGCCCCAGGGAAGGGTTCACAGATATCGGTAAACCTGGAGCTATGAACCAATTTTCTATGCAGGTGAAAACAACCAAACAAAAAAACAAAAAAACAATTGAATATAGAGACAAGGAACTCAGGGCCAACACATTAGGATTGCTAAACTGGATTACTAAACCTTAAGAAGTAAAGAATGATAAGACTTCAGGCTAGAAAGGAAATCATGGGTCTTCCTGTATTAAGTCAGACTCAGATTGAAGATCATGCCATATAATGAAAGGCTTGTTCTCTTTAAGATCATAAGGGGCCCTAACCGGTTTGGCTCAGTAGATCGAGTATCAGCCCACAGATTGAAGGGTCCCAGGTTTAACTTTGGTCAAGGGCATGTACCTTGGTTGCTGAATTAATCCCCAGTAGGGGTGAGCAGGAGGCAGCTGATCAATGTTCCTCATTGATCTCTCTCTCTCTCTCTCTCTCTCTCTCTCTCTCTCTCCCTTACTCTCTGTAAAATCAATAAATGAAGACCAGAAGAGAATAGGAGGCAAGAAAAGTGACGAGCAACTTCAGACTGAAAAAGACTTTTGGCACCTAATAACTGAATGCCGCATGTCGTCCAGATTAGATCCTGACCCAGGAAGGAAGAAGACATTAACATGATGTTTGGTAAAATTCAAATGAGATTTATAAATTGTAAGATAGTGTCACATTAATGTTGAATTGCTAATTTGAAAGATTTTATGGTGATAATGCAGGAAAACTTTTATATTTGGGGGTAATTCATCTTGGAATCCTATATAATAAAAGGCTAATATGCCAATTGTCCCCTTAGGAGTTCAATTGGCAGACCAGGAGTTCGATCCCTCACTATGATGTGAGCTGACCACCAGAGGGCAGCATGGAACATGGTGGGCGACCAGACGTGGCAGGGTGCTGAGGGATAGAGGAAAGGAGGAGGCAGGGACACAGCAAGGTGGAGAACCTGATTAGCCCTGATTGCCAGCTAGGCCTAAGGGCCTACCCATGCATGAATTTTGTGCACTGAGCCTCTAGTTTAAATATAAACTACATGCTAAAGAAAAGCCTCACAATAAATCATGAAAGTGGCCATGTTCTCTGCTGGTGCATATTCTATGTATGGACCTACCAGAGTTCTAACTGGTGCAAACATATATTGGGAATTGATGATTGTTTAATGAAGTGAATACTTTAAAAGATGTGGGGATTATGTGGAAAATGCAGTGATGGTGTGATACTCTCAGAGTAGGACTAGCAGGATTCTTTGTGGAAAGGTTCATTAGTGATTCTGGAGACACATGGGGAATCATTACCATCTTTCTTAGATTATTTTTGACTCCAGAGATTTCAATCACATCCCACATTTCCCTGGTGCTAGATATCTCCAAAATCTTCATCCCACTTTCACTCAGAAGCCACACTGATGGTGCTAGAAGGCTGTACTTACAACCTGAATCCTTGATTCATTTTACTTCTTTCCTTTTCCCTGATGCTCATATACTGTGCCTTAGTTCATGGCTCTCCCTGCCAAAAATTTAACGGGCCACTGGCATTATTTCTGACACTAAGCAACTCAGTTGACAAAAGATTATTTGAGTGGCCGTGCAGAATGTTAAGAGATCACAACTGTTGGCACCTTGATTTGTAATGCAGAAACCAACATCTGTTCTGATAATCTGCATGAAATTGCTGCTGGACTTTTTTGGAAGTGCTTCATGATTGTGCAACTAGCTCCATCCAGTGTTACTGCTACAGCAATCAACAGAAACACTTTGCCTTTTATCATTGGATTCACAGATAGCAATTTAAATAATGTCTCTTTAGGAGCATAATTGATTTTGAATAGTCTGGCTATTGGTATCAACCCAATTGTTACATACGGCTGTTACAAGGGCTGTTGCTAACACATCAGCTTTTTATTTGCATCACTTACTGTTCATTGGTACTTGTTTAGCATTTGCCTCCAACTTTGCCTGGTGTCAAAATTCAAAAGTGGAGGACATGGCAAAGATACTATAAATACAATCAAGTCGCCATCTTGACATATTTTTCAACACTTTGTTCCCAAACCCTAGTACTTGAAGAAGCATATGTTTCAAAGTAGGACTTTGGAGCTCACTATAATATAAATACTTGTCTTGATTTAGACAAATCACCAAGGCACTTTGTTTCACTGCACCAATATTGCCTCATTTTTATTTACGTGCACACCATGCATGTGTGTGCATGTGAGTGTGTGATAAGAGGGGGAGGAAAAGAAAGGGGTCGGAAGAGAGGAAAAGAGGAGGAGAAGAATATTTATATACAGATATAGTTTAAACACATATGCCTAACATACCTGAGCAGAACACGGTGATCATCAGAATAAGTAAGAGCAACAAGACTATATTCTCAGCTTTACAAGCCATTCTCCACACCATTCTTGTCCCTCACACCAACCCAGGAAGTCACAAACTTCATGGTTTAAGATACCAGTAATCTACGCTCTCACAGATCAGAACCCGAGTCCAAAATCAGTTTCACTAGGCCCAACTCTAGGTGTCAGCAAAGACTATTTGTTGTTGTTGTTTTGTTTTTCAAACATACATGTTCCAGAGATTAGGACATGTATATCTTTTGGGGGCTATTTTTTAAGCCTACCACACCCATCAACACACATTCCAACCACTCCCCTTCCACCATTACCAGATGTTAAAACTTGTAAATGTTTTTTTTGTTTTTTGTTTTTTGGGTTTTTTTTTTTACACAAAGAACTAGATCAGTTTGGGGAAAAGATGGAGCCTGAACCGATGAGACGGGTCTGTGTTGATTACCTGTGGAAAGTAAACCAGAGAAGGAAATAGTCTAACCTTTTCATTCCAGTCTGAGCTCCTTGCACATGGAGTCTCTCTTGCTCTCTCCAGATCCTCCATGCTCAGCCCAGCGTGTCCCACTCTGCAACATGCAATAAGAGTCCATGAATAAGCAAACGAATATGTGAACTATCTCCCCACTGCTGTCCTGAATCTCTTCTTGGAGAACTCACGTGTCCTCCTCATGACAGTCAGCGATGGAGCTCAGGGCTACGGGAAGCTAACCCCTGGGCTCTCTAGTCCCAGGCTCTGCACCTCTAATGCTCAGGGCCTGTCTTATCCCTTCCCCCTGTAGTTTCTCTGGTCCTTTTGCATTCTGTCTCTTCCTCAGTCTCACAACCACACAGCCAGACTGGCCCCTTTCCCAGGGCTGTTGGCTCAGCAATGTATCCCTTCAGCAGAGACCGCGCATGTGGTGATCCGTCAAGGGTGGAGTCTGCTGTCAGCCAGGCGCCCTGTCAAACTCATGGTCTGCCTGCCTCTGTGTCTGGTTTCCTTCTGTTGCATTCTTTTCTAAAACTAGGGAAAAAACTCTTTTTTTTCTTTATTTATTTCTATAAATCAGCAAATCATACAGAGTATATTTAGCCAGGGGAGTTTTTGCAAAGCTCTGGCTCTGCTTAGAATGCTATACTCAGAGAATTGCTTCGATTTCCTCCGTGATTCCACTGACTCATCGTGACCCCCACACTCACTGTGACCCGCCAAACTCACGACAACCCCTACATGGAGCTCCACGCTCAGCCGCATCACTGCTTCTCATACCTTAGGTTTTATTTCCTAACACTGAGGACTTCTTTGGACTTGTTTGCTGATCCCTTAACTCTGTCTGCCACCCAAAGAAAAAGAATACATTCAGCTATGGGGTTGGGGGAGAGAGAAAACCAAAGTTAAAACATGTCACACTTGAGTCACATGTTTGCTGAAAAAGGAAAGTTTTTTGTCCTACTTCCTTCCCAGAGAACTATAGAATTTGGGGTGCCAGTTGAGCAGTTGCCATCTCCTTATTTAGGCTCAAATTTCAAGCCATGAAAACTTCCAGTGACTGAGATGTCTCCTACAATGGCCAAGAAAAAAAAAAGGGGGGGGGGAGTCCTAGTAGAAACAGAAATTGCCTAACTTCTCCCTTAGAATAGACAGGCATCTTGTAGGCAAGAAGAGATCATTTCTCAAAGATCTGTTTCACTGACATAAAAAGGACACCAAGCTCAGCACTACTCATGAAAAATATAAAGAACTATTTCATAGGGGAAAGTAGTAAAGGAAAAGACACACAAATAAAGGAAGAAAGGAGTGAGGCAAAGGAAGGACTAAATAGAAGGGCAACTACTTGCCCAAGACCACAGGACTAGCTCAGCAGTAGACAGGACTGGAATCCAGGTCTCCACAACCCTCATCCGGAGTTATTTCCTCTACCGGGATTTCCCAGTCAGCATATCCAGAAAGGGCTCAAGGTATGGAAATACGGATTCCTTCGCACAACTACATGGAGCCTGCGGTGGGAAGAATCACAGCCAGTTGCTGCTGATCCAAAATAGCCCCCTTCCATTTACAACAGTGTGCTGAGAAAATATAGATTGCCTTGGGTTCTAGTACACAGACAACAGTTTGGAAGCACCGTGGAGTCCTCTCCATGGAGAGACCTGAGGGAGTGTTCTTGCCTGATAGTCTTCTTGACAAAAACATCTTGCCTCATGAATCTGAGAGGACATTGGACCTGCATCTGGAGTCCCAAAGCCAGCTCCCCCCGAGGTTTCAAGTAAGTGTGTCTGGGATCCTGAAGCCAAGGGTGAGTGGCAGCATGATGACAGGTAATAAGCACTCCGCAAAGACAGCGTTGTATTGAAGAGACCTACATTAAGGAAGGCAATTCCTTGAAATTAGGCGAAAAACAGCATTGACACCTGAAACATCTTTTCATACATCTGTCATGAAAGCAGAAGCCTCACTTTTTGCTACTCCCTTTTAGCAAGTCACAAGAGACATTTTCACGTGGCTGATGTGAGGCATCCTGACAATGAAACGTTAGCCAATGATACCTTAGAAAGGAGGCCTTCCAGAAACAAGAATGAGCAACTCTGAGAAGTCTCTAAAGCAGCACTTGGAGAGCCGGCAGCAAGCACAGTAATCAGAGCCAGACTTTCCATAGGAGCCCCTTCTGGGCCACTGAGCAGCAGTTACTCTCATCATCATTTTCCTTCAGTTGTCCTCTTCTCTGATTCTGGTGGCCTTCAACCCATGTAGCCTGGTACATGAATCCAAAATTCTTTTGATATCCTTGACATCAAGAAGTGGGATGCATGCCACCTTCTTTTGAACCTTGGTGGACTCCTAACTGCCTTGACTGATTGATTAGGTGGAGGTGATGCTATGGGGCTGCTGAGACTCAGTCAGAAAAGGCCACAGCCTCCGCTAGTTCTTTCTAGGCACTCTCTTCTGGACACTGGGTCCGTCATGGAAAAGCCCAGCTACCCTCAGAACTCCAGGCTATGTAAAGAGCCCAAGGATACACGCTCTGGTCAACCAGATGCAGTTGAGTCCCAGTGAACAGCCAGAAGCAATTGCCAGACATGTGCATGCAGATGATCCCAGTGCTCAGGTGTTGTCACTCCTATCATTTGGGTGATACCCAGTGACACCCCCGACATCATGGAGCAAAAATAAACCATTCTGCAGTAGGCCTGTGCAAGCTCCACAGAACTGCACACGGGCACTCATTCTGCCTCCCTGGGCAAGGCTGATGCTGATTCCAATTCTGCAGTGTTGCTGGTGTTTTACTAGTTTCAAATGGTCAAACATTAATACTGAAGACCTGTTAACGAGTCTTCTTAATAAGGATTAGCTAATAATTTCCCACCATGAATCTCTGGATCATTTAGCATTAAAATCCATTTTCAGATGGAGAAATGACACACACCAAGTAACTGATGCAGATAGAAAAGCAAGAATCTAGTTCCTAACACCCAGCACGGAGCTCCATCCCCAGGGGACGCGTAGTGACTATGAGGACAAAGAGGGCAAAGAGGATGGGTGCAGTGAATGACCTCCATCCCGTGTCACTCCTTTCAACACTTCCCTGCTCAGTGCTTTTCCCAGAGGAAACAATTCCTTTACTAAAAATATAATGCTGTGTCCACAAAAATCTATGTGGTTCTACAAGATACTTGAGAACTCTGGGAATGTGCCATCTTTGCTAGTCAAAAGTCCATTCACCTAGCATGTCAGGAAATGGTAAGATCATCTGTGTTCTAACATATTCGCTGAGCATGTTACTGCCAGTGATATGAATGCTCTCACTGTTGAGTAGGCTCTGACTCCTGGAGACCCTGGGGTGAGTGATGCCTACTCGGTCCTGTCCTCGGTGGCCCTGCTCAGCGCCTGCAGACAGGTGCCTCATGCACCTGAGAGAAAGTTCATTTATGGTGCTGATCTGCAAGGGCCACTGCTATGTTTCAGGGTGTGTTTATCTTCAACTGCACAAGATACTACAGAGAGCAGCAACCCACAGAGGCTGCACCTATTTTTAAAAATATATATTTGTATTGATTTCAGAAAAGGGAAAGGGAGATAGAAACATCAATGATGGGAGAGAATTGATTGGCTACCTCCTAGATGTCCCCCAGAGGGGAGTGATCTTACAACCCAGGCATGTGCCTTGACTGGGAATTAAACCATGACCTCCTGGTTCATAGGTCAACACTCAACCACGGAGCCACTGGGGCTGGGTGGGGTTGCACTTTTTTTAATGTTGGCCTGCAGAGTGTGAGAGTTCCTTTTCCCACACATCTAAAATGATAGGTGGTATTTAGGTATCATAATTTTTTCCCAATCCAATGAGATGGAATTAGTAATTCATTCTTTCATTTGCATTCTGTACACTGATACTGAGGTGAAGGGTTTTATAGTTTGTCTCCCATTTTTGGCACATGACTTCGTTTTCTGAGAACTGACCTTCTTCTAGTTCCTTCCATGGACAGAGCTGTCCCTTGGACTGGACTGATTGTAAGTGTAGTTAGGGATGAGCAGTTTAGTTGTCCCCAGGCTCACCTTTAGCCATGTTCACAAGAGAATATTAAAATGCTCACCACACAGCCCACAGCATTGGGCCTTTATTGTGAGGAAAAAAATTACACAAGCCCACAGGAAGATCATTAAAATGTACTTGAAAATGATGAGAAGAAATGGAGAAGATACCCAAATAATCTTAAGAGATGTATAAAGAAAGTATAAAGAAGATATATATAAAAAAAGGAACTCAAATGTTGCCTAGCATCAGTACAGTTCATTTCTGTAACGTGGCCACCTTGGGAGGTAATCAACTTCCTCCATTGGGAACAGGGGGAACCAAGAATCTGTGTAAGTGTTTAGAGGTAAACTTGATGAGCATCACATGTCCTCCATTCTCCAAGTTTATGAGGCTAGCCTCCGGGGATATTGCCACGAGGAAAAATGTATGAAAGAGAAATTTTCTCCCAAGTGAGAAAATACAGTGAAATGGCAACCTAACCCCGCACATCTCTCCGGCTCTTAAGAACTTCAGCATTTTGTCATTTGGAAAACGTTTTTACAAAAATAAATAAATAAATACATGCATAAAATAATGTTAATGGCAAAAGACATCTGCCTCCACAGGCTTAGAAGAAATAATTCATCATACATTGGAGTTAGGAGGCATTCTGAAGGTCTTCTTGCCCAACCCCATAAACTCATTAGATGAAGAAACCAAGTTTAAGAAAAAAAAAAGGGATTGGTCCTAAGTCACTAGTTGGTAATGACAGAAGCAAGATGTCAATCTAGATGCAACTATCAAACTGGTTTTCATACTTGTTTACATTTTCAGTTAACATGAATTCGACTGAAGGAATTTTTGGGGGCCTTGCTCTTTCAACAGACATTTAAAAGTCTAGGTTTTGAAGTTTGCAACAAATTACATCTTACTAGAGGATACTCATGCATATATTTTTACTACATTTAGGCCTTTCCAAATACACAGACCATTTATATTTCCAATTATGAGTCATACCCAGGTGGTGAGATATGAAAATCTTAAAAACATATTGAAAGTCAAGATTTAATCATCTGTGTTCTTGTGAACTAGCTAGTCCAACATTAAATATATTTACGCCTACTTAGCTAATCTTAAATAATTATTATTGTGTTTGAGGTGGTTTGTTTTTTTTATAATTAAACATGTTGTGATTCTTTTTTCCCTTGTAAATAATGTAAACTTATGGAAATTTCACATTAATGTATTTCTCTTTTAGTGTGTATTACTGTTATGTCTCAACCACTTTCTGAATACCCCAGTAAAAAACTATTTAAGAAAATAATAGTCTGGGAAAGTGGTTGTAAAATAAAAATGTAAAAACATGTAACTATGGTATAATCTCAAAACATAAAATATCAAAGAAAAATGCACAAATATAAGGTGATAAACCAAAATGTTAGCAGCATGTTACCTTCCTCTCTGCTTTTCAAATTTTCTATAATAATCATGTATTTTGCAGCAACAAAAATAATTGATATTCTGCAGGTCAAAATAAAACAAACAAACAAACAAACAAAAACAATATGAAATTCTGATTTTTCTAAACTAAGTTTAAAGCTTATCCATTCTTCACCAGAGTGGATAAAAATTCATTAATTCATAGCATATGATTTGATATAAACAACTTCATAAACCTTGTTGGATGCTCCTACTGAGGGTGGTTATAAATATTATTTATCTGTGTGTCCTTTTGGGTAGTCCATGAGAAGTAACTGAACCTCATCGAGTTTCCAGTAAGTATGGATGCTGAATGCTGACAGCTGCAATGCTAACGCAGTACCTGGCACTAAGCAATTATGCCCCATGTACTTGCCCTTCCCTCCCTAGCTTGCTGTACATCTATTCAAATGATAAGGACAGTTCCTGAATCTTACTCATCACACATCCAGCTGGAGATCATTTTCAAACTAATATTCATATAGAATAGATATGTCCAACATTAAATATATTGGACATATATTAATATCATCATATTCATATTCTTCATATTCATATCATCAAATAGATAGGAATATTAAATTTGCAAATTCTTAAAATAGAGAGATATTATCAGGACAGATTATATAGGACTTTGCTTACCATGATTACAGGCAACTTGGTTTCACAAATTGCTGTTTCCTGTTCAACTCTGCCTGTTGAAGAGGGTGTTTCAGACACAGTAATGGTTTATTGTAAGAAATCCTTAAGGGGGTTTTCCATTATAGCTAAACGGAACAAAGACAGAGCACCCATGAGATAAATTAAAACCGGCTCTTGGCCTGCATTGCGTCCTGTTGTTTATGGGTCATTTAAACCATTGACTGACTGAAACGTATGCTAACTTGAAATATAGTTACAAGTATTACCCTCTTGTGAGGTAGTGGCCAATTTTAAAATGAACACTTACTTGTTTAAGAAAACTGTACAATTCTCAGAAATAAGTATGATGAGTGCACCTTGAAAATCCTGAACAGAAAATATGCAAGATAAATCACACACACTAGCTATTAGTTTATAGACACACATTTCTACTGGTTACTCTCTGGCATTATGTTAGTACTCAACATTGAAAATATCAACTAAGCAACAAATCACATAGAGCTTTGTACAGATTGGTATCCACGCCCTCTGGTACAGGGACAAAGGGAATTCCTAACCCCTAGTTTGATCCTTTGTCTCTTTTCCCAAATTTCCTTATTTTTAAGCCCCTGCATTCAATCAACACACTTATCTTCTCTCCACACATTTTCATTGTTTACCTTCCAATACCCTGCTGAAATTCTCAGCGTTCTTTACCTCCTTGAATATACATTAAATAAAATCTGTCTCACAATCCAAACATTTGGTGCCATTTGGGGTGTTTCTATTGTATTGTTTCTGCCAGTTTTCATGCTTCTTTCTCCTCTTGTTCTGTTATTATAGGAAGACATTGTATTAGAGAAGCTGTTTGTAGAATTAATGAGGTCTAGAAAACATTGTTTTTCAAGATTTGCACCTTTCAGATCCCTGATGCATAATAATCCACATTGAAAATTTCAGATTTTTCTGAGCTATCTAGCTGGCTCAAGCATAGCTATACTCTGGGTGAATGGTTTACTTTGGTTCACCCTTAGCCCAAGGATGTGGGCCTTCAGGGTCTCAAACCAAGCTGTTCTACCAGAGTCCCAGCCGTGGTGGTCCTATGTTCTCACCTTCGTCCTCTCTAGGTGGTCCTATATTCTCACAGGGCTGTGAAATGCTATTCCTTCTTTCAGCCTCCATTTGCCTTTTCTTTCAATTAGTCACCATCTTGTTAGCTCTCTAATGTTTCCAAGTTGATGTTTCCAAATACAACACCCAGTCCATCATGTAAGGAAGAAGTCCAAAGTTGTTTTATTTTTCCCCTTTGTTTGTGTGCTTTTGTTTTTAAAGGTGCCTTGCAGCTTTCTGGCCAGTCTGGTTCTGAATCACCATCTGGGCCCCTTCCTAAGTCTGATGGGCTCAACTTGGAAGAGGGTGCAACCTGTAAAAGCATCCTGACCTCTTCCTCAGCTGGGGAGTGAGTGCTGGAGACCATCTGGCTTAGGGTAGGAAGGGAAACTAAATACCCAGTGCAGTTCCAAATATTCTGGGTGCCAATTTTAGTTCTATAAAAATGGCCAAAATTCCTCCCAACCTCCTAAGTAAACTGTCAAAGCCAAAGTCAGGATTCATTTTGCCCTGTAAGCAGCAGCAGAGGGAGTGACATTCTTTATTTTGCTAGATTATATATTATCCTCCAGCCCCAAAGCCAGGTCTCATCTGGTTTGTCACAAAGGAAACTGAATTCTTCTGGATTTGTCACTACTATGTTTGTTGCTGGAGAAGAGATTTCTAAAGCCTAAAAACTAATTGCAAAGGTTGAGTTTTGCTTCTGGCATTATAGGTTCTTAATCACAAGCTGGACCTCAGGAGTCATACATTCAAGGCCTCAGAGTAAAACATTCCACAGAAATTAGTGAACTACACCCAATGATCACCAAGGAAAGAGAACTCAGTAGTGGGAGAACTGTGATAAACTGTAGGGACCCAGTACAATTCCCAGTTCCTGTCCATGATAACTTGCAAGAATGTAAACCTCGAGTCGCCAGATCTTACAATTTTTCAAAAGAATCTGAAATGTGGATGTTTTATACTCTCTCCTTTCATGTTAACACTTAAAACAAAAACCCACACTGGGTGGGGCCAGGTGAAAGGTGTTAGCTAAGATGAGTTGCTACACTGATTGACCCTGATGCCCCTTCTAGCTCTAAATCCCACCACCTTCAGTATCAGTGCTATTCACCAGGGGGAGAAAACGTGTTGAAAGTCTGTTGAAGATCCTAACGAAGTGCTTACAGCATAAATATATTTAATTTACAAATAAGTTTCACCTGGACTGAGGACCCAAAGTACTTTCCAAGTGGCTTAACATCACAGGAGCTTTCAGGACGGTTTTGGTCATTTAGACCTAGAATTACAATGATAAGCAAAGTACAGCTTGCTCATTTATAAAGCTCTTTGCGATACATATTGCTGCATTACACACCTGAATAATGTAAGGTCCTAAGTCCACAGCAAAACAAGTGATTCCATTTATATATAGGTATCACAGCTAAAAGATGCTAAATTTGTGAATATGTTTATATCAACACAATTTTCATTAAAAAATATTCTGAGGATTCATGTTTCAATTGAATTATTTATAATCATTACACACTAATTTACTTGTTTAAGGATGGTTACTTTCTTCTGTCTTGTTTTCCTACACTGGCTGATATATGAATTTTTGCTGATTAAATCTATATATCACTAAGCAAGCAATAAGGTAAAACTTGCTTTCTTTTGTTCAAAAATTAAAACGGTAAAAAACAAAAAAACAAATGAGATCCTATTTTAATTTATCCACTTGGATTTCTCATCAATCCAATTCATTTCTAAAGAATGTTACATTTGCATTTTAAACCCAATGGCAGTCCTTTTACATATTTTTTAAAATAAATCAAATTATCTTTTCTAACTATAACCTTTTAAAAATGCAAAAGGTCAAAATCACAACCTACATATTAAACCTCAGACTTATGTACAAACTATTATATGATACCAATCATTACTGAATTTCCATGACTAACTACCCTACTAAGGTAGATTCTTTTTATTACTGTTGAATTTTGGCACAATATCATTTTATTTAGGATTTCTGCATTTTATATTGAAATGTATATGTAATCCACTGTTTTTTAGTGATTAAAAAATTTAAACAAGCTTCTAAAATGATTTGGGAAGCATTCCAAACCTGACATTTGTTTCATGGAAATTTTCAAGGACTCATGGGTTAACTATTTTTCTGTACCCTGTGGGAGGTGTCTTAGAAAGCTTTTCATTTTCTGTATGGCCCATGTAAATTGAATTGAGTTAAATGTAATCAGCTTAGGAACAGCAAAAACATTTGAAATGAACCCCAAATATTTTAATTACATAGCATTTTAAAAGCACTTTCACATGTACTAGCTCATTTAATCCTTACAACTTTATGAGATTATTTTATGAAAGGCAAAAATCAAGACCGGTAACTCGAATTGCTCAAAGTTTAGTAAGTTAGAAAGTGATAGCCAACCTTATTAGATATCATTTTACCTAGAACTTGGTAAGGTTGTGCTCTATGCATCTTTTTTTTCCATTTAGGACTAATGAGAATGCAACAGGCAAGTTGGAACAGACAGGACAAAGGGTAGAGAACAGTAGTCCAAGCTTTGGAAACAAAAAGTAAAAGAATGAAATGCATTACAAAGCATCCTGGGTAACTGAAGTGGTGGGTGAAAGATGAAACACAGCACAACACCTTGCAGAGTAAACTCTCAAGTACTGTTCCTTCAGTTTATCGATCACTTGTGACAACTATCCCTAGGCTTCTGAAGCTCAATCAATGTAACTGTGACCTTTGTCTTGAAAGAAAGAAAGCGATGGAGAAAAGAAAAACCAATAATTATTTGTCATGTGACTAGAGTTCTAAATGGGATATTCACATTAGCAGGTTGCATAAAGTGAGAAGTATAAGCATGTTTTTTTTTTCTTTTTCCCCTCACTAAAAATGTTTTGAATTAACCTTAATTCTCAGCACGATTAACAACTGATAACTGATTTGGGAACCTAGCAGACATAGTCCTAATCTTAGAGCAAATAACACTAACTGAAATATGTGAACATTACTGCTAAGTGCTGGCACCTAATTGCATATAATTCACCCGCTATTCTGTTCATCACGTCAATTTTAAAAGGTCACCCCACTTCCCTGGGACTGAGTTTCCTATATTTGCAAAATGATGTGTGTGCTTTAAAGGAGTTTGAATAGGACTCTGAAAATTCTATTATCATGTTAACAAAATACAAAAGGAAAAATATTAACAAAGTAGCTATAGATTGATAAGCATTTTAATTAGTACCCTTCTATTACCTATTACCTTTACAATCACCTGCAATACCAGGATTGAAGAAAACTTAATCAATCTCACCACTTAGTCATATATAAAGTTACTTTTACATCAACACACTATATCTAAAATTAAATCTTTCACCATGTTTTGAGCAGAATGAGAGATCTAATCACAGGTTAACATAAGAAATACTTGTCTCAAGATCAGTGCATTTAACATGTGACAGACACG
Organism: Vespertilio murinus; assembly: GCA_963924515.1. Taxonomy (NCBI): domain Eukaryota; kingdom Metazoa; phylum Chordata; class Mammalia; order Chiroptera; family Vespertilionidae; genus Vespertilio; species Vespertilio murinus. The sequence goes on from OZ004705.1 coordinate 8,249,913, forward strand.
GTCTTGTCATTAAAATTCTTTTTATTGTCGCTCCAGTAAAATGGAAGGGTGTCCAAAGTCCCGAGTCAAATGCTGCTTCTTATTTTTCCAACAGCGGCTGTTTGTCTTCCTTTGGTCTGTTCAGTAGAAAGTTAACTATCTGGAGTAGAACATCATCGTTAAAACCTTTCACATCATTATCTTCGATCGTTTCATAAAGAGGCTGACTTTGCGTCCCCCAACAGATATTTTTACGGCTGTTGTTCTGATCAGCTTGTGCGGACAGTGCCAAAGTGTTTAACTGGTAGCAGAAAAAAGAAAAGTATTTTCCATCTGTGATCACGGCCTGAGACACAAAAGGTCGAGTGACGTCGGCTTCACTCCAGAATCCTAGAGAAGAAAGTTATAGTGAAATTTACACTAACATATATTCAACTCAGACAAAATACATGTATTAGAGGAGCATCGAATATTAGGTATTTATTTTACCTGCCAATTTTTAAAAGATCTCATAAAAAATTATTTCCTCACATCTAGTACCCCTAACTCAGGATACATCTTTTCAACAACTCCTGTCTGCAACAGCTTTCAACCTGAATTCACTTCTTCTAAGAGCAGCTGTATCTTGGCAGATGTCCCTGCACCTGCTACTAACTACATCACTGCTCACCATACCAGTAACACCTACCATCCAATACCATAAAGGCCATTTATTTCACATCTACAAAAACAAACAAACAAACAAAAACCCACCTTTCTAAGGACTTCAATTAGGCCCTCATACAAATTCTGTGTCTTCCTTTATGGATCTCAACACTGGTTTTCTGAGCTGCTGTCATTTCACTCGGTGAGTCTTAAGTGATAAGACTCCAGGCTGCCTTAAGCTTAACCACTCAGTGTTCCGCCTGCTTCTCCTCCCGGCTGCCCGGCTTTAGCACTCTAAAACCCTAACGCCAGGACCAGGCGTGGCGATTTCCCACACTTATTTCATACCAGCCGCAATGGAGATGGCCAATAAATAATGCTGCTAAAATATGGAATTATACTGCAAAAAATACTTATCTTTCATGAACACACAAACCTTCAACCAAGATTGCTCTCCTATTTCTATTATAGAAATACAAGTCAACAATTGTGACTAGAAGGTTAAAATATACACATAAAGGAAAAAGGTGGGCGTGGCAATAATTAAATCTGTATTAAAATCCCTCCTGGGTTTTTATATAGGATTAAGCTCGTTATACATCACATCACTTCAGGTTTTAAAATGAAATCCAATGCCTCAAATGGGTTCTAAAGGCCCGGTGTGGAATGGCCCCTCCCTCTCCATCAGCCCTCAGGGTCCTGAAACACCTCCAGTCTGCTCCGCTCAGATGTGACCTGCCATTCTGTCTGCCTCAGCGCGTCTTTCCTCAGTTTACACTCGGGCAGCCGCCCCTCACCGTTCGGTGTCTGTTCCCTCATCCTTCTCCAGGCCTCCTCTGAATTATCATGTTCACAGAGATTCGCCCCCTATCTCATTCAAACCCGTGCCTCACAAGTCCTTCCAGCCCCTATCTCTCTAGTGATGCTCTCTGCAGTATTACCCCCACCCAAAACTCTTACCTGTGTATGATCCTTTATTCCCCGCACTGTACGCTCCAGAAGGGTAAGATCTCCCTCTTACCAGCACTGTATCTCCAAGGCCAACAGTGCTGGATACATAAAAACATTCTCTATTTACTGAATGAACAATCCCCTAATCCACACCCTAGATACGGCCTTCACATCAACCACAAAGAACAGCTATGACTTCACCTAACACTAACCCACCACAGCATTTCCTTCCTTAGCTTCAGAAGCTGCCGTCATCTGCAGAGCTGGCGAGCGCGCTCTATGGTCTTTGAAATGCTGGACACCACCACCAGAAAAAGTACAGCCACACAAAGTGGTCAGCATACAGATCACATCACGACCCACATGCCGCTGGACAACCGCACATGTAAAATGTCTGTGGGTTTCAAAACAAATATGCTTTGTGGCAATGCAAGTTTTCGAACCGTTAAGACTCAACCTAGGAAATGAACTATAAAATTTGTAAAATGTCAGGTATCTTCCAACAATACCATCACTTTACCTTGATACATAGCTTGGGCTCCAGTCCAAGCAAAAAGGCTTGCTATGGCATTAGCTCTGTAAACAACTTCTATCTGGTCGGCGCGGTTGTGCTTCAGGAGCCTTTCCCTTTTCACTTTTTCTGGTAACAGGTGGAACTGGGTGTGGCCGTAACAGAACGGGTCTGCTGTCCGGGAGCCTGCAGAGCCAGAGAAACATGCGGCGTGAAACAACATAGAACACCTGGAGCACGTGTGCTCAGATTTCTCTAACCCACCTCCCGCTACCCATCAGTGATCGATCAGTATTCAACATACACAGGGGAGGTTAGCTTACGTGTTTTTTGTAATAAAGTTACATTTCACAGGAAAGTACAGTCTCCTAGCTGTCCTCAAGTGGCTCACTATGAACAGGATAGGTATTATATCTAAAAATATTATATCTAAAATGGATTAAAAATTCCTATATTTCAGTTTTCAAACACATTAGTCATAACTAAGGAACTTCATTATTATTCTTATCATATTTAGCAAAGGAAATAAACACTTCAAGACTTTAAAAACTTATTTTATTTAACTTTATTATTACTTTTTAAGCCTCACCTGAGGATATTATGGTTTATTATTATTATTATTATTATTGATTTTTAGAGAGAGGAAAGAGGAGAGAGAAACATCAATGTGAGAGAAAAACATCGATGGGCTGCCTCCCACACCCTCCCCAGGCAGGGATCAAACCTGGAATCTAGGTGTGTCCCCTGACTGGGAACGGAACCTGTAACGTTTTCATGTACCGAATGACACTAAACCAACTGAACATGAGCCCCTTGGCCAAGGCAAAAGCTTACTTTATTATTTTAATATAATAATTACATAGCTTGTTTCTAATTTTAAACATATAATTGATTCTTATACTACATTTTAAATTAAAAAAAAAAAATGTTTACCCTACCATGCCCTTTACTAATATTTTATAAAATGCTGACATTCTTGATGTAAGTGGTAAAGTCAAAAGTGCCCCATTATTCCCTCTGTAAGACTTAGTGACAGAGAACGGCCAGACAAAATAGGTCTCGAGAATTAGTTTAAGCTGCTTTCTTAAAATGTTTCGCAAGTCAGCTAGGAATTAATAGCTGAAGGAAAAAAACAACACAGCAACAAGTAAATAAATAAACAAACTGCATAAGGGCAGATGTCAGACCTTATTAATTTTTATGTTTCTGGTGGCTATCACACTGTGAAACAAACAGCAGACTTTTGTTAAAAAAAAAAAAAAAAAAAGCATTCACTGCCTCAAGCCCAGTTCTACACTTTTTATTTTTGAAAAGCAAACAAAAAAAAAAAAAACAAATTACTTTTCCTATACATCAATAAAACCCAACAAGCATAACAATATTTTCAACTTAAATATTGCTAATTCAGTAGAAATAAGTAAAATTTTAAATGGTGAGCTGAACGAATATTTTCTTTACAATTTTCAGACATATGGCAATAATCTGAGACTATGAATTACATTGTTAATACACTATCTAAACCATGAGTTATCAAGAATTACGCATATCTGTACAAGACATCTAGGACACATTTATGGCACAATACATCAGATGAGAAACTTACCAATAAATATGGTATTTTCATATTGTCGTTTGAATAATGGAAGTTTGTCTGGCTTACAATTCATAACAGGAATTTCTATAGGCACAGAATAATCCAGTGGCACAAACTTAAAAGAAAAAGTCACAAGTGAATTCACAGCAACACTAGTATATACTTTACTCACATTCATAATAGACTTAAAAATCTGAAAATGAGTTGATTTGCAAAATGATAGGCCAAATCCAACCAGCCGCCTGTTCTTACAAATAAAGTTTTATCGGAACACAGCCATGCACATTGGTTTTCATACAGTGCATGGCTATAAGAGCAGAGATGAACAGTTGTAACAGCCTTACGGCCGGTAAAGCCTAAAATATTTTCCATCTGTATTTTTAAAGGAAAATATGTACCAACTGGTTATGAACACATACACAACACTAAACTATGCTTTTCTCCAAAAGAACTGTTAAGTACAATAAATGCCTTGATTTGTGATTAGGTAGTATAGGTACTATAAATTACTATCATAAACTCTTATCCATTTTTCATAGTTTTATATTAAGAAAAAAAAATAAAGACTTGTATGTTCCTGAAAATTGATGCCTTAACCCCACTTAAAATGATTACCTGACCTTTGGGGGATACATATACCACCGCAGGTTAAAAAGCTGAAGAAGAATCTGAGAGATGTACATCCAAACCTTGTTACCTACCACGCCCTTTGCCTAGCCCGCCTATGACGTGTCCACGTCAGATGGTCAGCAGGTGCGCCCGCAGCAAATCCTCACCTCGGGGAGCTGTTTGGATATCCGGATCTGGTTGTGTGGCGTATCATTTATCTGGTATCTCACAGCATCCACGTGACCTTTCCGGTGACCGTGAGCAATGATTTCTTCACCACGACACCAGTAAAAGTGAACCGGGCGTTTACAATCTACAAAAAAGACATGCAAAACTTGTTTGCCACTCAGATACATTTGGTTATTAGAATACTAAACTTAGCAATTTAGAACTCAAAAATAATTGCACTAATTAAAAATACACATAAAATGTATTCTTAAAGACCATCTGGGTTATACGGTAATTTAATGATCATGACTTAAATGCAGGACTCAACCAAGTGCTGTCTACTTGTGCGTCGCCCTTCTAAACACTGTACTAAACAGTTTCCACATTTTCAAGCACAGGAGCAGCGCGCACCAGAAAGTTTCACAGGAGCCAGAGCTGTCTCCTGAGGGGCTGATTCGGTCTTCACAGTAACGGTGAAAGGTATGCACAGCTGTTACCCTATCATCAGAGCTTTAGAGAAGAGGAACCTGAGTCTTGAGAAGATTGTTTCCCTAGGCCTGTGGTCGGCAAACTGCGGCTCCCGAGCCTCATGCAGCTCTCTGGCCCCTTGAGTGTGGCTCTTGCACAAAATACCACGGCCTGGGTGAGTCCACTTTGAAGAAGTGGTGTTAGATGAAGTTCAAGCTTAAAAAATTTGGCTCTCCAAAGAAATGTCAATCGTTGTCCTGTTGGTATTTGGCTCTGGTGACTGATAAGTTTGCCGACCACAGCCCTAGGCCATCAATCAGGAGCCTAAGTCCATGATGCTTCCCCCAACACCACTTCCTTCCCCGGAGAGGGGAGCTGAGGCACTCTACAAGACTCAGGGGGCACCCCCCTCCACAAGTAACATCAACTCAGCCATCACTCACTAAGATGCCTACTGTGTGCAGAGACAAAACGCGTGGGCACGTCAGAGACACTAACGTTATAACCTGTCTCCCCAGGTATTCTCTCTCCTGTCTGCACGGAGAAGTCGCTGACTGTCCGCGGGGAACCCGGAATGGCCGGGTGACTCCTGCCCACACCCACCCGGCGGCTGCAGGCTCTCCGGAGCAGGCACACTATGCATTTCTGCACCCGCTCCGGTTTTGGTTTATAAAACCGTGCCGCCTCCGGTCACCGGCCATCGCGGGGACCAGTTAGCGGGCACATATCGCCTGCGGGGCAGGGCCGGGCACACAATGCATGCAGAATACACGGACACCTTAGGGGTTTTGATCAATGCTGCCTTCCACCTTCTCACCCCCAGGACCAAGGACTCCGACCCCGATTCCCATTCTGGAAATGGGAAAGATGATGCTAAAAGGGCTGCATACGCTGCCATGCGACTCAGGGAACGTTTGGGTGGGAGAGCGCAGAGGACCCCGGGGCTGAGCCGGCACAGGAGGGCGGTGGGCAGGCGGGGACCCCCCCCAACCCCCCCAAACCCCGGGCTCTGCAGCCCAGGCCAGGGCTGGACAGCCAGGCGGCGGCGCTGTGACTGCCTCCCCGCCTCGGGGTCCCGTTAGGAGCCCAGGGACGGGGAAATGGAAAGGGGGGAGGGGTGGGTCCCCGACGCCGGGGCTCACCGAGGGCGGCGGTGGCCAGCGCCGGGTTGTGCGCGCCCAGCAGGCCCGCGAGGGCGGCCACCAGCTGGTCCAGGAAGGGCGAGGCGGCGGCCTCCACCTGCCGGTAGGGCGGCGCGCGGCGGCGGCGCCGCAGGAAGCAGAGCTCCTGGCGCAGGCCGTCCTCCGCCGCCGCGCGCACGGCCGCCAGGGCCGCGGCGGGCAGCGCCGGGGCGGGCGCGGCGGGCGGCGGGAGGCCCGACAGGAACGCGGTCTTGGTGAAGCCCTGGTACCAGCGGTCGGCGTGCAGCGCGGAGGCCTGCGCGGGCACCACGTACTTCTTCCACTGCATCTTGGTGAGGATGCGGATCTTCGCGTCCGCCGTCGGCGCCGCGTGCACCGCCGCCTGCCAGCGCTCCACGCGCCGCCGCCGGGCCGCCTCGCTCTTGGCCGTCATGGAGGCCACGACGGGCGGGTAGCGCGCCGCGGGGGCCGCCGCCGCCGCCGCCGCCCCGGCCATGGCGGCGTCCGGAGCCCCCACGGCGGCGTCCGGAGCCCCCACGGCGGCCGCCGGGGCCGCGGAGTGCAGGGACCGGCCCGGGGCGCCGGGCGCCAGCCGCCACCACCTGGCCGCCGCCATCTTTGCCCGGGGTTCCGGCCGGAGGTGGGTTTCCGCAACCCTAAGGGCCAATCGGAGAGCAGGATCTGAGTCCGGCTGGCTGTCATTGGGCGTGAGAAATGTGCGTCAGCCAATCAGATCACGTCTGTGTCTTAGCCAATCAGATCACTTCTCCAACTTAGTTTCCAGTGACCCGAGGCAGAAGTCCTGTGCGTAGAGCCCTCTCCCCGCTTCCTCCTTCCTCCTCCGGCGCGTGGGAATGAAACCTTTAAACTGGAGATCTGGTCTCCTATGTGCTTCTCCCAGCCGGACAAGCTTCTTGCCAGAAATCATAAAGGAACAGTCTGCACAGAAGCTTCTCCTCTAGCGCTTGGCTAACTTGACTGGTTTCATTTCTGTTTGACACGTCCTTCTTTTCTGTTTTAGTTCTAGGGCTTAGAACTTTTTTTTTTTTCCGGCACGATAGAGGCCCAATTTAATCTCAATGTGTGCAAAATTTAAAAGGTAACTGTCAGTAAGTATTGCAAGTCCAGGAGGAACTTCTTATTAAACACGAGGGGCCCTTTGCACCTGTGAGGTCCCTCGAACTGGCCTGCGCCCTCTGGAAATCCTAGACCCCTCGGTTCCGGCCAGATCCCCTCAGGACACGGGTGCTTCCAGGCCTCTAGTATGCACATAAGATCTTTGGTTAATCTCTTCTACTCACCCTCCACCCCCTTCCCTCTGAGATTCATCAGTCTGTTCCATGTTTCCATACCTATGGGTTGAGCATCTGCCCCCTGGTGGTCAGTGCACATCATAGTTACTGGTCAAAAGGTAGAACAGTAGCTTAAGCTTTTATATAGAGAGACCAGACCGATGCACAAAATTCAAGCAAGGGGCTCAGTCCTCACAGCCCCAGCTTCGTCCAGAAGGACATCTGGCAGGACATCCGGAAGGTTGTTCTGCTGTCCTGCTTAATTAGCATATTATACTTTTATTATAGATACTATTCTTGCATGATTTTTGATAATACATACTTAATTTTTAATGATGCAAGCATCTTTCATGATCACCCCTAAATCTTGGAGAAAATACTTTCACAAATCTCTATGCTAATTTGTTTTATATGTAATTTGTTTAATGATCGAATTTACAAAGAGAGGACTATGCTTTTACTTGCATTTAACTGAAAAAAGGGAAATGAACTACAAAAGATTCATGTTCAAATTTTGCTGTGTTAAAATGCACTGTTATTTTGGCATGAATTGGTCTCTACTAATTTGTGAACACTTTGAAGTAATAACTTTCCTTTTTTTTAATCCTCAGTAACCAATATTTGTACACTAATTCTTCAGAGCATATTTATTTGTAAATATTACATTTGCATATATTTTAATAAGAAAGTGTTATTATTAAAATATACACAAAATAAACTGTTGTTTTCTGTTTAAAAGATTGAATCCAGAAGAAAACACAGCAAAGGATGTCATTTTCGTATAGTAAGCTGTCTGTCCAGAAATCTCCTCACCTCTAGTTGCCAGCACCCACTGTGCTGATCACAACTCAGCACCAGTTTCCTGGGACTCTGAGCTAGCCAGGGCTGGCCACCTGAAGGGATGATGACCGCTTTCCTTTGTGCTTCAGTATGACGTGAAGCTCCAAGCCGACATTTATCTCATCCCTTTTCTCAAGGATTATAATTCTCTGAGGAATTCCTTGCATTTCTGTCTCTGGAAATTCTGATTGAAATACAGATGTCTCTGGAATGGAAATACAAACCTCTCTAGACCAGAAGTACCTATACTACCAACTATTGGATTTAGTAATGGCTTTTTGTTTTAAAGATAGTAACATAAATAGCTTAAAATGATCTTGAATCACAAATAAAAATTATAGAGAGTTCTGCCAGTTTTTGATGCAGTGCCAAGCCCTTCTCTATAAATAGGGATTTAGAGATACTTTTATTTTTGTGTAAACAACACCCATACTATATCATTTATGATTTTCATTGTGATTGGAACATTTACAAAGCAACCTGACTATAGATTCTTCCCTGATTTTTGTATTTCCCCCATATTTTACCAGCCTCAGGTGCAATTAATTCAACAGCACAGTTTTGGAACAACTCACACAGGTGTGTTTCTTTTAAAGCATAATTTTCACCATATTAAAACTTAACTTTCTCTCTTTTCATACTCATCCTTTATCATTTTTAAGCAATTTTATTTACATTATATAGCTAGCTACCATAGTAAATAAAATTGGTATGAACAGGCCTGGGAACACATTGATAAGCACATCTGGGCATTGGAAGCAGGTGCTTTGAGTTTGTTCTAAGCAATGCTGTACATCTTGCAGAATAATAATCTGAGTTAGTCTTCAGTTAAGTGGAGGAAATTTTTGAGAGATTATGTTTTAAATACCTATCTATTTTTAAAAAATATATTTTATTGATTTTTTACAGAGAGGAAGGGACTGGGAGAGACAGAAGCATCGATGAGAAAGAAATACCAATCAGCTGCCTACTGCACACCCCCTACTGGGGATGTACCCTCAACCAAGGTACATGCCCTTGACTGGAATAGAACCTGGGACCCTGCAGTCCGCAGGCCGGCACTCTATCTCCTGAGCCAAATGAGTATTTAGTCAGGGCTAAATACTTATCTATTAACAGCAGAGATTAGACTTACAAGATATCAGGAAACATGTCTTTCTGGTTTGGGGGAAGAGGGATCAATACTGCCAAGTGCAGTGGGTAAGAACATGGACTCTGGAGTCGGGTTATCTAGGTCACATTCCCAGAACCACCACTTGACTACCTTCTGTGACTCACGAAGTTCCTTCGACCCTCCTCCTTCCCTCACCCTCCTTATCTGTAATATGGAAATTATTATCACCAGCTCTGATTTCTCACAGGGTCACTGAGATAAAAATCAAATAAAAGGTACTTTAAGCATCATGTTTTTATTGATATTTTTGTAAGAATAGGTTGTACATTATTACCCCTAGAAACTAATTAGTTTTCAGGATACAGCAATTTCATTTTTAAAATACCAACAACTGAAAGAGCATGTAAACTATTTTTGGTATCAGCACTCACTTAACACTTGGCTTCTATCTTGAAGAGTTATTATTGAGTGAATGATGAAGAATTCATAAACTGCCAGGATGTCACTAGGACTACTCCACTCATGTATGTTTTCATGGAAGATTTATTGAATGTTTACTGCATGTTACATTTCAGGCCTAGAAATAAATGCATACAACTTGTGCCTGTCCTCGAGGAGTTCAAAACACTGTGAAACAAGTTCATAAAGAAGTCATTGGAATGCAACATAGTAGGCATTACCTTAGGAATGCATACAAATACTGTGTCAAATAGTGATTTTAGTTATACTTGAGATTAACATTCCTGTAGCTTCTCATCTATGTTCAATTTTGATTCCTTGGAAGAACATGGATTGACTATGGTAAATATTCTTGAATCCCAGTGATCCTCCCATTCTTCCTTTTCTTCCTAATGGCAAGAGCCTAAATTGTGTTCAGGGATTTACCCTTTAGTACAATCTGCAAAGGTGACACTTCCCCAGTCGATGGGGGGTCATGATTAGCTTGAGCCAATCGTAGCACTTCTAGCCAATTCTCAATGATGATTCAGAAATGGCCCTATAACCCAATCCAGGTCAATGAAGGCTAAAGGGGAATTTGTCCTTTGGTTTCAGGAAAAGTTGTTTTTGTTTTTTTCTTATTTGTTTGTTTATTTGTTTGTTTTTAGTAAAAGGAGACACCATCTTCCCCAGAAGTTAGAGTTATTGTCTCCATATGATGCTTGAAATTGGTTTAGTCATTTGCAGCCATGAGTGGAGTCATCACAGAAATGCTAAGGATGACAGAATGGGAAGATGGCCCTAGCTCCTTTGATGATATTATCATGTTTAATTAACGTGTAATAAAGGGTTAATTGACCAGGCTTGGAGTGGTCAAACCATGAATATTCAAAAAAGAAAAAAAAAAAAGAAAAAAAAAGAAAAGACTAGCTCTGTGTGTACCAGGGACATAACTTCTAAGCCCTGGGGGTATCCTGAGGAATGTGTTCTTTATGTCACTGGGGGCTTGGGCCACTCAACAGCAGCTAGGCCTCTGGAGAGGCTAGAGATTGAGTAGCTAAGGTCAGTCAAGCAGGCACTCTGTGTCCAAGTGACTGACCTCCAATAACAACCCCAGACATCCAGGCTCAGGCAAGCTTCCCTGAGTACTGGTTACACTTCATCACATATCATTGCTGGGAGAACTACGCATCATCTGAACGACTTCATTGGGAGAGGACAACTAGAAGTTTATACCTGTTTTCTCCTGGACTCTAATATCTATCCTTTTACTATAAAAACAAACAAACGCATAACCACAAACATAACATCTTTTTTTTTTTTTTTTTAGTTTAGTGAGTCCTGGCAAATCATCAAATCTAATAAGGTTGGTCTTGGAAATACCCAAGGCTACAACACTGGAAACATTCACCTCCACCTTACTTACCTGAATGAGGGATGGGCCAGGGAAACTCGGCAGGCATGTCAAACTTCAATTCGTAGGAATTTTCTATCAAGCTAACTCCTATGTCTTCTCACTTGAACCACGACTAAGCTATAGTACCTACTCTCTGTTTACTACCACTGAAACACAAAGTCAACCCTTAACCTTTATCTAAGAATTTGATGTCATATTATTAAGTCAAATAATTCTGTATTTTCATTATCTTTTTTTAGGTCCTGATTCTGTGTCCGGAATTTGTGCTACTATTCCTTCCTTACGGGCCAATGTATATGAAATGTCAACATTCTTGATCACAACTATGCATCTCTCATAATGCTTATTCCATGACAGCAGGAATCTTGTCTGTCTTATTCAAAGCTACCCATCTCCCCCAGCACTAGAATAGACAATTGGATAAAATAATTATATATTATATATAATTCTATATATAATAGAATGTTACTCAGCCATAAAAATTGTACACTAATTCTTCAGAACATACTTATTAAATTGAATCTTACCATTTGTGACAACACGGATGGACCTAGAGGGTATTATGCTTAGTGAGGTAACTCAGAGAAAGACAAATACCATATGATTTCACTTATATGCGGAATCTAAAGACAAAATAGAAAAGCAAGCAAAGCAGAAACAGACTTATAGATACAGAGCTTGCCAGATGGGAGGAGTTTTGGGAGGAGACTGGGTGAAAAAGGTGAAGAGATTAAGATGAACAAACTGGTAATTATAAAATAGTCACCAGGATGTAAAATACCAAAATTAAATAAAGGCAGAATCAGCAGAAGCACAGATCTACTCACAATCTACTCATAGTTCAGAAGTGTGTCACACCCCCTAGCCCCAGACTTGGCATAGGATTTCTCCTTCAATATGACTGGTGAGTTTCTCCCCACCCTATACTTTCTTTGTGCATCATTTCTGGTCCTTTCTCCTTAGTAAGGACTTCTTGGAGCTAAGGAATCAAATATAACTTTTGGATATAGAACCAGATTTCGATATGGCTTAATGTCCTGCCAAAATGATTATACTCCAAACATGGGGCTATATATTTTCTTATTTCTCTGTCATCAAAATAGGAACATGTATGTGATATGAATGATCTGAAATTCAAGCATATATTTCAAATACTCTTTCAACTTACACAGCACCATGTTCCTTAACTTATGCACATGGCAGTAATCTATCCTATTTAGAACATATGGCTGCATTTGATATTTTAAATGTCTTTTACAAGTGAAGTCATCATCCCAGGTTTATGGAAACTTGTCTGCAATATGACATAGGAGAAAAACAACCATTTTTCCTCTCAATATTCATTAGATATCCTTTAATTCACATCAATATAAGTTGGCCTCAAAGTTATTTTTCCCAAAAAATAACTCAAGTAGTTAAAATAGCCTCAAATGACTTATAAATAGGCATCAAAATATGATATTCACAAAGAGAATAAATTGTTACCACCTTTCTGGAGTGCTTTGGTGATATAGTTCAGCCTTCTAAAATGCCCATTACACCTATCCCTGAGGAAATAACTCATGTTCAGTCAAAGGAAGTGATTCAATGTAATTTTAGAGAATACAAAAAAAATATGTAAACAACTTGTAATTTTGACAATGGATCAATTGCTACCACTCTCTCAGGAAAATAGTTTAATGTCATCCAGATAGAGGTGAAAGGCTCACGTTCCATGGCACACCATCACCCAGCAGATCTAAGCCCTGACCTCCAATCAGCAATGCTTCAGGGTCTCAGGACTGCTGACTGCAAAGGGGCAACCTTCCTTCTAGAACCGCTTGTCTGGGAATTCTTCCACAGATCTTCCTGATCCTTTTCCAAAACAAGAGTCGACTGAGAGAAACAGATAGCAAAGAGTTGGTTACCAGATGGGAGAGGGTGGAAGGATGGTTGGGAGAGGGGAAGGAGAATATAATAATATAGACATGGGTTTGTATGGTGACAGATGATTACTAAAGTGGGGTGATCACATCATCAGGCATGGAAATGTCAAATCACTATATCATAGAGCTGAAACTAATATAGCCAACATAAGATTTGTATGCAAACTATAAAGACAAACACTTAAAAATAAAATTAAAATTTTTTAAAAAATTGTTTAAAGTTTAAAATATTTAAAAGTTTTAAAAGTTAGTGTACCCTCTGTCTCTTCTTTCTCCCATGCACTTGAGTCACCATTTTGCCGTGTCTCATGTCTTTCCTTTGTTCTGGGCTCAGTTTTATATAGTCATCTTGTGGGAGAGAAAGGAGCCCTGAAAATATTTTTAGGATTCTATGAGTCACTGTTTACTCCTCAGTGTAGGAGGTAGAGAAAATGGCATTGGATAAAAGTGAGACAGGGGTCGGGGGTGTGTGGGGGGAGACATATCTCATAGTAGAGGATTGTTTAAATAAATTATGGTACATTTAAATTAAAAACAAATTTAAAACCTTATATTCCAAATGAGTATAAAACAAAACAAAATTTATAAAATGCTAAAATGTTTTTGAAATAAACACATTAAAAAACAAATAATCTGCATAAACTGTATGCTTGATTAAGATATATATATATGAAAAAAACAGGAAAGAGTATAATAAAATTTTATTGAAAGTTTGAAGTCAGTGATGGAATTATTGACACTTTCCCTCCGTATAATTTCTAACTTATCTTTACCAAATACTGATTGTTTCTTTCTTTTACAAGGCAGGACAAAACTTAAAAGTATGAGGTTCGGAAGGAAACTAGCATATTACCAGAATCTGAATAGATACATTTTATGTTATTTCATCAGATGGCCAATTACTTGCTGAATATATCTGATTGTATAGTAGAATTCTAACTCAAAGTGACTTCTGCTTTAGATTATATGGATATTCCATGCCAGAGTCTAACAGTTTGCTCATGCAAGTTCAAATTTGGAGAGGAGCCCTCGGTGGTTGGGCTCAGTGGACATAGCAGCAGCCTGCAGACTGAAGAGTCCCAGGTTCGATTCCAGTCAAGTGCACATGCCTGGATGTCCGGGTTGTGGGCTCAATTCCCAGTGTGGAGCATGCAGGAGGCAGCTCACTGTTCATTTAGGTGCAGGTTCAATGGCCTAGAATTTGAGCTTTTGAAACAAACACTCAAACAAATAAACAAAAATGGTTGCAGAGGCTTCGCTGGGAAAACTGGTGATGGAAAAAGGACCCGGCTAAAAGGGACCACGTCCAGGACAGTCTGCTCTACATTGATGGGAAGCTAGACAGAATGTTAGACTTATGTCCAAGATGTGTCATTCTGCACTAGAGAGAAAGTGATGTCCTTGAAAAAAAAAAAAAAAAAAAAAAAAAAAAAAAAAAAGAGCTTCTTTCGTTATAGCTGTACCTCCATGATTCCCTGAGCCCAGCAACTTGGACTGGCCCATTTCATTGGTCATCAGATTATATGGTCTGATGTGGGCTGAAGATTTTGTACTTGAATTTATCCTTTATATTGCAATCACTGTGTCTCTCTGTAGAGCTTTGCATGCTATATCAATGTTGCATATTATCCTTTAGGGGACAGGTAACCATAGGGAAACTATGAACAGAGAAATGATTGCATATCAGAAGGGTAGCTCTGATGGCAGCAAAGATAATTGTCATAAATGGGTCAGAACGGAGGTACTGAAAGCATTGATATAGTTACTGCAATTGTCAAGAGACCATTATGAGGGTCTGAACCAGGTTGGATGAAGAGGTGAGGAGTCTACAGGAGAGAAAATTTGAATATATAATCAACTGAACTTGTATATTAGGCATAAAAGACAGTGCAAAATATTACAGGAAAACTCTGAGAGAAACAATATGGGTGGCAGAATCATTTCCCAAAGGTATGTTTTGGTGGGGGGAGATGATGGGTCTGGCTTTGGATATCCTGTTTCCAACGAGTAGATGCATGCCAATGGACCTCGGGACCAAAGTACAGGCTGGAGAGAATATATGTGGGATTCAACAAAGGTTGAAGCCATGCACATAAGTGACTTTGCCTCAAGACATTATTGAGAGTGTGGAGAAAGGAGTTTGGTGACTTTGATGAACACCAGTGTTTTAGGGGTTGGCAGGTTAGAGGAACTTTGCCAAAGTAAAGAAGAAAAAAAAATCTTCAGAGGTAGGGAGAAAGCAAAAGGAGAATAATTTTATAGGAATGGCAAGTAATATTGAAACTGAAGAGAACTTAAATAAGAAACAGACAATTTCTATTGATTTTAGAAAAGCTATTAGTGACACTATTAAAATGTAATTGTTGGGTAAACTGAGGACTAGTTTGCTCTGGTTGTACAGGTGATGAAGTGGAGCCCATGGGTTTTTCAAAAATTGTAATTTAATATTGAATACATGTGAGATGATTTTGATAGTATGTTCTAAAATTTAAAGAATAAAACAAAGTAAACAGCCATGTACCCATCACTCAGCTCAAGAAGTAAAACATTACCAATAGCTTTGAAGAATTGCTGGTCTCATCCTTCCTTCCCACCAGAGGTGGTCTCTATCCTGAAATTTTTATTTTTTTTCTTTGTACAGTTTTACCATCAGTGGATATTCTTAAATATGTATTCTCTGAATGGCAGCCCTGGACTTGTGCAGTGAACAAACTGTGTGACCATTCAAAGCTGTCCTGACTATCCTACCTAATAAAAGAGTAACATGCAAATTAACCATCACTTCACCACACCCACCAGCCATGTCCACCAGCCACGCCCACCAGCCAATCAGAGCAAGTATGAAAATTAACCCCCACAAAGATGGCTGCCACCACAGAAAGCAGGAGGGAGGCTTGGGTTTCCCCGGCAATGGAGGAAGCCAAGCTATCCACACACCCTGGCTGGCCCAGGCCTCCACTTAAGGCTACAAAGTTTCAATTATAGAAGATAAATCCCAAGAAAAATGGTCACAGCCAGCCATGGAGCTGGAGAGAGCAGGCTAGGGTTGCCTCTGGCAATGGAGGAAGCCAAGCTTTCTACCTGCCCTAGCTGGCCTAGGCCTCCACTCCAGGTTATAAAGTTTCTATTATAGAAGATACATAAATTCCAACAGCAATGGCTGCCGGCCACAAAGCAGGCAGAAGGCTTGGTTTTGCTCCAGGCTACAAAGTTTCAATTGTAGAAGATAAATATATCACAGATACCAGGGCCTCTGTTTGGGTCACTGGGAGGAGGGGGGCATGGCTGGGCTGCAAACCACCACAGGCCCCTTGCCCAGGCCACCCCACAATCCAAGGAAACTCCCACCCTGATCTGAGACACTCTTCAGGTCAAACCAGCTGACCCCCACCCATGCACCAGGCCTCTATCTTATCTAATAAGAGTAATATGCAGATTGACCATCACTCCAACATATAAGATGACTGTCCCCATGTGGTCAAAGATCCTGCCCCCATGTGGACACAAGATGGCCATCACAAGATGGCCAGCAAGGGAAGGCAGTTGGGAGGGACCAGTTCTGTAAGGGAGGGTAGTTTGGGGCAATCAAGCCTGCAGGGGAGTGCAGTTAGGGGTGACCAGGCCGTCAGAAGAGGGAAGTTGGGGGCAAACAGGCTGGCAGGGGAGCTGTTAGACATCAATCAGGCTGGCAGGGGCGTGGTTAGGGGGTGATTAGGCTGGCAGGCAGAAGTGAGTAGGGGCAATAAGGAAGGCAGGCAGGTGAGCAGTTGGGAGCCAGCAGTCCTGGATTGTGAGAGAGATCCCAGATTGGAGAGGGTGGAAGCTGGGCTGAGGGACTCCCCCCAACCCACCACCACCACTTGTGCATAAATTTCGTGCACCAGGCCTCGTGTGTGTGTGTGTGTGTGTGTGTGTGTGTGTGTGTGTGTGTGTGTGTAATAGGTTTTTATTAATTTTAAAATATATTTTATTGATTTTTCTTTTTACAGAGAAAAGGGGAAAAAGATAGAGTTAGAAACATCGATGAGAGAGAAACATCGATCAGCTGCCCCTGAACACCTCTTACTGGGGATGTGCCCGCTACCAAGGTACATGCCCTTGACTGGAATAGAACCTGGGGCACTTCTGTCCACAGGCTGATGCACTATTCACTGAGCCAAACTGGTCAGGGCTCCTGACTATATTTTGCTTAGTGTTCTATGTGTTGTTGTTTTTTTGTTTTTGTTTTTTTAACTTTTTACAAGTTCAAAATGAATCATGCTATGTATTTTCTTCTATTTTGGGCTTAATTATTCAACTTTAAGTTGCTGAGATTTCTCTACATTGAATTTTATGATTGTAGTTTGTTCACTTTAGTTACATACTATTGCTTTTTATGGACAGACTTCAATAGGATAATCCTTCTGATGCTTAACATTGCATTATTTCTCATTTTTGGCTATTTCAAATAATCCTCCTTGAGTTACCTTTTCTATGATTTATGCTAGAAGTGGAATGGCTGGATTATATTTAGTAAGGTGCCAAATATTTTTTTTCAAAGAAATTGTTTCTACTTACTAGGAATTTATCAGCAGCAATATTTGATATTGTCAGACTTAAATTTTGCTAATTTGGTGTGCATAGAATACTTTCTGTGTGTGGTTTAAATTTGCATTTCCTCACTACTAATGTAAACTTAAGCATGTTTGAATATGTTTATTGGTCATTTGTATTTCCTTTGTTATGAAACACCTATTCAGGAGTTGTTTCTGTAGGTTTTTTTCATGATTTACAAGAACATTTTCCAGTTTGTGGCTTGACTTTCCGTTTTATTGTATCATTCAATAAACATAATTTTTAAATAAATTTAATGTGTTTATATTAATGTTCCACTCATTTTTAAAATCTGGTTGAATAGGTACTGCTCAATCCTATTGATATAGATATATTATCTAATACTAGTGGCCAGGTGCATGAAATTTGTGCACATGGCGGGGGTGTATCTTTTAGCCTGTCCTGTACCCTCTCCAATCTGGGACATCCCTCTCGAACTTCAGAACTGCTGGCTCCTAACCATTCACCTGCCTGATCGCCCCTAACCGCTCTGCCTGCTGGCCTGTTTGCTCCCAACTGCCCCCCTCCACCAGTCTCCTCATTCCCAACTGCCAGCCCAGCCAGCCTGCTCACCCCCAAATGCCCTCCCCTCCTGGCCTGATCGTTCTTAATCACCTCTGCCTCGGCCCTGCCACCATGGCTTTGTCTGGAAGGACATCCAGAAGGTTTCCTGGTCTAATTAGCATATTACCCCCTTTTTTTAGTTTCTTTCTTTTTTTTCAACAAGCATATTACCCTTTTATTAGTATAGATTATACTCTAAATTTTGTATTATTTTTTATTTTACATCTTTGTTTTTAATACATCTGGGGTTGATTCCTGTGGATGGTGTGAGATTTGGGTCCATTTTATGTTTTTCCCTGTGACTAATAAGCCATTTTCTTCTCTACTACAGCAGCTGAGACCACTGTGGTAGCATTCCTATCATACCTGGGTTTCTGGATTTCCTGAAAGCAATCTTCCTCCTCTATTTCCTGCATTAAAACTCTTTCGGCTCTAAATTTCTAGGCTGAACTGTGACTGTTACAATACTGTTGAGGGAACAGCAAACAGAAATTTGAATTTTCTGGCAGCAATCCAGACAATTCTAATTTTTTTTTCAGCAATGGAATAAGACAACAATTGGAGATCGCACGGAGGGTATGTGGAAAGCCAAGAGGAGAAGAAGCACTCAGGTTAATGGATTAAGTGGTTAGAATAATGTGCCCTGGGGTCCAGTTTGGATAGGAGGAAAGTTTATTCACACATGTCCACGTGAGCGTGCATATGTATGAACACATAGCGGAAACCCTCAAAACTCTCATGTCCAGTTTTTGTACATTATTAAGCAAGTCTTAACGTATTCAAATTGACTTTTGAACAATGAATTTGAACTTTATTCTATTAAAAAAGAGGATAAACTTCCATCTCTAGTTAAAAAAATAGACATCAAAGATCCTTAGAATCTATAACACTTAAAAATCTATGAGAATCTGTCTATTCAAGGACCTAAATGATTTGCATGTGGAGTTCATCAGATAATATTATGTAAGGTTGTTTGGAAATTGCCTTCCCAGTTGGGTTTGTTTGATATTTTCCTCATCATTGTTCTGGGGTGATGGGTTTTGGGGAAGAAGAACACAGAAGTCAAATGCCTTTCTCATTCCACCCTGCCAAGCACACAAGCTATCAGCACAACTTATGTTTTTGTGATTTTAAGCAATGAATTTAATGTCAATGAAAGTAGATTTGTGAAGTCAATAAGCACCACAAAAATATTTGAAAGTGTAAAGAGAGTTTGGATATTTCTGCCATAAAACAGAAGGATATATTTTTGTACCTTTGCATATATACACACACATAAATGCTTTTCTAAAAGTAAAAACTGACCACAAGATGTCACTGTTAACTTATGTATGGGTGGGAAGGTTACCTCCAAAAGCAGGTTTTTCTGCACGTATGTGGTTAGAAACCATTACTTAAAAAACCTTCACAATAACAAACCTCCCATATGTTTCATTTTTACAAAGAACTAGACTGTTTAGTGTTTACGTTGTCAAATACTTTCTTTGAGTTTTACAAAATAATTTCCCTTGAATTCATACACACCCAAGCGTATATATTTGGATATTTAATTTAAAATCCTATCATTTGCTAATGAAATGGAACGTGTAGTTAAATAGAAAACAAATCCACAGAAATTGCTCTGAGTTTATATAATTCTCTTTACCGGAAACAATAGATTAATTTGGACTAATGAGCATTTCTGCCAGAAAGTATTTAATAGAAGGCTAAAAAACAGAGCATCCTATGAGATACTGTCCATGACTAGGAGGGGTCTTGTTCCCGACAAGAGCTTAGAAATGGAGGTATTAAATTTGTACCTTTTAAATTTCGTTTTACGAAATAATTTTAAAAATTACTTCCCAGGTAAAATAGAAAGAAATCTATTTTTAAACACCTCCCCCCCCCACTGTCCAGCATATCTATATTATCTATATTATCTATATTATCTATATTATCTGTATTGAAACCTTCAATATCTATATTGAAACAGCTTGAGATTTCCAAAGTGGATCCCCTAGCTCTGATCCTGTTACAGTGTTGCCATTTTACTCAATCTGCTTTTCCTGGTTTCTCTCTTCCCCCTCGTTTCTCTTCTCCTGCGCCTGACAGTATATTTCATGTTTCCCCCATCCTTTGTGAATGTAGGAAAACCTCTTTTATTGTTTTGTGGTAATAATGACTAGAAAGTTCTTCCTGGTTGACCCAGGTATGGACTTCCCTGCAGCTTTCCACCATTGGCTCCGGTTCTGCCCTTGGGAGCCACTCAGAGGTAAGTCCTTCCCTGGGTCTCCATAACAGCCTTTCCAGTTTTGGTGATAATTGCCATTGAACTCCCTAAGCTTCTCTTTCATTTTCCTAAACTAACCCAGGTTTTCTGGTTATTCTAATATGAGTACTGCTATTAAATAGCCATCACCCTGATGCTCATCTTTGATGTAATGGACTCCTCTTCAAATGTGATGGCCAGAACTGAAATTCAATACATGGGGCATAGTTGGAGGGGCCAAAAATACATTGGAACCATGGTTTTCCAAAATTATTTTGGTGGCCTAATGCTATTCACTACTCACTTTCTTAATTAGTCAACCTTTTGAAAATCTTTTGCCCAGGATGTACGGCTACCAAGGTTCCTGCTGGTCTTGTGTGTGTGTGTCTGATTCCTACCTGCTTCTCCAGCCTTACCCTGAATCTTAAAGCTTCTGACATCTAGGCTACAAATGATTAAATAGAAAAAGAGGTTTATCTTTTCAACTTAATTTCCTCTTTTTAAAAAAAATATATTTTATTGATATTTTACAGAGAGGAAGGGAGAAAGAGAGAGAGAGAGAGAGAGAGCGAGAGAGAGAGAGAGAGCTAGAAATGTCAATGAGAGAGAAACATTGACCAGCTGCCCCTTGCACACCCCCTACTGGGGATGTACCCGCAACCAAAGTACATGCCCTTGACCGGAATCGAACCCGGGACCTTTCAAACCGCAGACCAACGCTCTACCACTGAGCCAAACCAGTTTCGGCTAATTTCCTCTTTTAATAACACAGACTAAGATGTATATGTTTGAAATATAACTTGATGAATATATATACTACTTAATCAGTGAATTCTTATTTCACTCATGAGGAACCTGTCCATAGAATTGTCAGTAGCACAGAAACAAGGATAGTCATAGGATAGTCATATTTGAAGGATTTCGTGAAAGCATCCAAAGCAGGCCAGCTATCACTGGATTTGAAATCCCAAGTGTCTGAATTATCTAAATTTATAACCTCAGTCAACCTGTGAATTAACAAACTTGCTTGGGATATGTCAGCTGGACCCAGAAAAACAACAGAATAGCAGTATAACAAAGTTGCTTAAAATAAGAAAGGAATAGGCTGGTTTAACTCTTGTCTCCCTCTTACTA
Organism: Vespertilio murinus; assembly: GCA_963924515.1. Classification (NCBI taxonomy): domain Eukaryota; kingdom Metazoa; phylum Chordata; class Mammalia; order Chiroptera; family Vespertilionidae; genus Vespertilio; species Vespertilio murinus. Next base: position 8,271,545 of record OZ004705.1, read on the forward strand.
GCTATGATACCCTGGACCTCTTACGTACTTGATTTGATACCTACTCTCAGTGTTAGTGTAAAGGCTAATTGAGATGAGGTACATAGTCTCTTAGCATAGCTCCTGGTCCAGAGGGGACGCTCCATAAAATATAGCTATTCTGATTAATAACCAACAGTTCTCAAATAGGTGTGTACTTCCAGTGTATACAGAATTGACATGTATTTAAAGAAACATGTTGATGGATTGACAGTGATACCAATGTACCTGGTGCTTTGTATGATCCACACACAATCAGTGCTCATGGAACAGAATTATCCTTAACAGGACTGATGTCTGACAGAGAGACTTGATCAGGAGTCTCACCAATGAATTGACCTCCTTTCTTTCATGCAGCAATGATCATATTTAGCCTTGTTTCCTCCTTGGACCACCAGATTGTAATCTGCATAGGATTATGAAGGAGAGGGTAGCTAAATCTCTTTTGTGTCTCTTTTTAAACCCAATTCTGGATTTTCTTTTCAACTCTGGCTCTCCAAAACCTGAGACAAAACTCTATATCATATGGACTTTTGCCACGCTTATTCCCTCGGAATTTTAGAAAAACGATTATACTGAGATCAGGGTCTCCGCATTTGTTATTCTAAATGAGGGAAGTCTGGGAGGTTTCCAAAGGCTTTCACCATTACCTCATTCCCATCTCATGGGTGCTTTTAAGTAGCCAGTTGGGCAGGAAGTCAGATGACGACTCTCTCATTACGGTGTAATAAATGAAAGATTCGCTGACTCGCCCCCCGTGCTCAGGACCCACTGCTATCCGTCTTTCCACAAAAAGTCATCATCCGGGCCAGGCCTTACAATATTTTGCTGCAACAACAATTTGGCTGGGGCACAGCGACAGCTTTCTCTTCATTGAGAATCTAATGATTTGTTCCCATGGAGCGCTGTCAAAACGATGATCCCAAAAATACCTTGTAATTACGACACAGATAAGCCATGATAAATGGTGCCTATTACTGCGTTATCAAGAAAGCAGCCTGAGCCTCCCACCTTTGAATGGGGGCAATTTTAGAAAATGTGTGGGTTCTCCCAGCAATTGTTTGAATTAGCTCAGTCTCCGCAAGTCTATTGTCAGGGAATCTTAAACTTGGGCTCACGGTGCCCCTCTCTTCTGGTTGGTGAGAATTAATTTCGCCTTTGAAAGGAAGCTATATGTTATCTTGAGAAGCAATACCTCCAGGGCCTTTGTGAGCAACAAGCTCAACCTTATTACATTTCCTGTAATTTAATTCCAACGATATCCATTTTATCTGGAAGACACATTATTCTTTATTTTTCTGATCCTCGAGGCTGAGCAGAAATGACTATAACCCCCCCACTCCCTGGCCTCTTGCCTCAGAGGACAGTCCAGGTCAGCGATGATGGGTGTTCCAGGAGGACACGGTCAGGAGGGAGAGTCAAAGGTCCCCCAAAATGCTTCCCCTTTACTTGTCTTTGCGTATCTTGGAGACGTGGGGGGAGCCCTCAGCCAGCGTGGCTGCTGGCTCCCAGTGTCTGCATGGTCTCCCTGGAGCTCAGCACCATCTGGGCAGTGGGACGGGACCTCTGTGGGGGCTGGTGGAGGCGCACCACTCAACAGTGTGCTCATAGACCGTAAACGTGTCAGGAAAGCATCCCAGAGCACGGGGCCTATGGACTACATGGCCCCAGACTCCCCATCGGGTCTCCTTGACATAAATGAAATAATATGAGTCCTAAGACATGATGCCTTTGCAATCCAATAAATCACTAAACAATTTATATTATGATGTTAACTCAGTTTCCAAACTTGAGTAATGAATACCAGGAGTGGTGTGCTGCCTCAGAATTGAGAGGCAGATCTAGTTTTGCTTCGTGTTTGCACGGTGTAAGATAGCTACACAAAAGAACCACAGACGTTGACACGTGAATATGAAATGGGTATTTGCATCGCAACCTAATTATGAATGACAAATTTGTGGGAAGAGGAAGGGTTATGATGATTAATTTCCCCTCGTGCACATGTCTCTGTAATGTTAAAAAATGACATGGTTTTCTAAGGAAAGTATATTTTTCTTCCTGCTGAGCAGATAGCTCGGGCTCTGCTCATGTATGCACCCTGGGTCCCAGTGGGGAGTCAGCCTGGGGGAGTCTGCCCCAGCCTTTCTCTTACTCCGCTATCCATGCTTTTGAGTCGGGATATTTCCTTGACATTGAAATGGGAGCTGGGAACCCAATCATCAATGTTTTGAGTTTAGAGGACCCGTTGGATTTCTAAGGGCTAATAGTTCTAATTTGGGCCTCCAGAGATTTCCATGGACCTCTGTGAAGAACTGTGTGGTAACACTGTCACCTAAAGCCGCCTACCACCAGCCTGGATGACCAGCCCCTGTGGTAAGGTGGGATGGGTTGGCTGTGAACTTGCTATTTTTATGTCAAAGCGGAAGCAGGGTGCTCCTACAATGGCAGCTGCAGTGCCCCCTGACCTCGCCTGTACTAGCACACACACACACACACACACACACACACACACACACACACCCGCGATCACACAGCCCAGGACTTCAGTCCCTCCTCGTTCCCGGCATCTGCCACATGTTCACCTTTCACCAGCACTTAATTCTCTATCAAAATATTTTCCCAAGATGAGAAAAGAACCAACTTCCAGGCAAGAAGGGAAGGAGAAGGAGTGATTCTAGTTAATGACTTCCAGATAAGAAAGTGCTTATTTTCCTAGCGGCCTACTGTGCTCTGCTCTGCCTCGCCTAACAAGCAGAGGAGATAGCTCCAATGGGAAGGCTGCCCAAGGTCCTCCGCACATCAGCACTTCTGTCTGCGTAAAATACTGTAAAAAGCAAATAAACCAATGGGAGGTGCAAACCAGTAACATCTACAAATAACTTAACTGTTTTAAGCAAAATATTTCTACAACCTGTGAAATCAATAAAAGTAAAATCTGTAAAGACTAAATGTGTATTTTTGTTTGTTTGTTTGGTCTATAATGAAAACAATATTTCTTTTTTCTTTTTTTAATGTATTGGAGTGACGTTGGTCAATATGAACATCTAGGTCTTCAGGTGTAGGTTTTTATGCTAGGAGATGAAAATAATATTTCTGCCTTAAGAGATAAGGTGGAGCCCTGGCTGGTTTGGTTCAGTGGATAGAGCGTCGGCCTGCAGACTGAAAGGTGCTGGGTTCGATTCTGGTCAAGGGCATGTACCTTGGTTGCAGGCACATCCCCAGTAGGGGGTGTGCAGGAGGCAGCTGGTCGATGTTTCTCTCTCATCGATGTTTTTAACTCTCTATCCATTTCCCTTCCTCTCTGTAAAAAAAAAAAATCAATAAAATATCTATATATTTAAAAAAGAGATAGTGTGGAGAAAGATGTGAGTGTAGTGAAAATGTACTTCTTGAGTAGAAGGCAGCATTGGGATTTCCAGCCTCGGCCAACCTCGTTCAGACGTCCCTTCCCTGTTTCTTTGCCATAATTACCAGAGGTCCATCTCTCAGAGCAGCCACTAATACAAAACCCCTGTGAAAGGAAATGTAAACACTGAACCAACAGTAATGATGGTCTTTAGTGCACCACAGTGGTCTGACCACATCAAACCCGAATGAGCTGGTGGTTTCCAGAACATTGTCAAATCGCAGAAAACAACCTGTTGCTGGAAATAGCAAGGGGTGGTGGGGAGGAGACCCTCAAATTGTTTTATCCTCATCATAATAAGTCAACTAAGTAACAGTAATAATAAAAACAACAGCAGACCAGGGATATCACGGAAGGGAAATATTTTAGTATGTTTTAGTGTAATTCACCGTTGGTGAGAGGAAAAAGCAGGAGGTTGGGAGGGACGATGGTACCATCTTCAGAACGGCTCTGGCATTGGGGGGCCTGACCTGCCTCCGGGAAAACATTTCCTTTTCACCCTGTTTTTATCAATCTGTAAACAATGTGGGGAGTGGGGGGTGTGTGTAGGGGGGAGAGAAATCCTACTTTAAAGAGATATTGTGTTTAATGTTTGTAGTGGTTTGGTTGCTTAGAAATAAAAAAAAAAAGTAAAGTAAGGAGTATTATTATAGCGTTTGTGGCATTTAGACCTATGATTAAGGTGACTAAATAGTTTCCATAAGCCCCTTCTATTCAGTGCTTTAACATTTTTTTTGCAAGTTTATAATTTGAAGCTGAAACTTTCCACATTGGACATATCAGTAAATACGGACATCCTGGAATCACTTACAATGTATTCACACAAGTTTGATCTTGGTCATTTGTCTTTTCTTGGATAATTGGAAAGTCACTGATGTTTCAACATCAAGCAAGGAGAACACCATAGTTTATTGTGGATTAGAGCTCAAAATCAAATGTAGCATTCAGGGAACCAAAAGAAGCCTATGGGAAGTTGGGAAATAATAGTTAAATGCTAATAATGTCATTCACACATTAAGGGCATGATCTGAAAATATTATATTGCAAATTTTACATTGAAAATGCATTCCTGTAACTTGAGTCCTCCTCTCATTTGACTAATTATTTGATCCACTGATTGTTTGAATGCTGTGCAGAAAGCTTAGAATATAATAATTTTATATATTGCAAAAAGTCGTAATTCTAGAAGCAGTGTATATTCCAATTTTTTTTCAATATTATACTTCCCTTCACTATTTAACAGACACAGTATATATACTCCTGAGAGGAGTTACTATCTTATAAATGTATTCTCTAGCAAAATTTAATCATAGATTAATTATATTTTAGTTTTAGCTCTCCAATACTTAGCCAATAGATTTATGGCACAAGGGATACAGGATGAGAGTGAAGAGGAAGAAGGTGAGGTCTTTATAATCTTTCATTTTAATATATATATATATATATAACTATATATAAAAAATATTATATATAATATATATAAAACTATATATATATAAAATATTATATATATATATATATATATATATATATATATATATATATATATATAATTTTCTTAAAACCCAGGAACCAGGAAGTGCAATGGACTAGGCTGTTCACACTGCATTATAAATGAAACAAGCGGATGAAGATTTGGTGATTTTTGGGGGTGTTTTTCTTTTTGTTTGTTTTATTAACTTTTTATTTACTTGTAGCTCAGAGGTTTGGTAAAGATACTGGCATATTTTATACACCTAAATTGAGAGCACAGGCCGTTCCTTATCCATTTATTAAGAGTATTCTGTGCCCCACTTTATCAGGCAAAAGCACTACAATTAGACACAAATAGAGTTGTTTCGAATAATTGAGGGGAACATAAAGTAATTTCAATAACGTTGCCATAGAAGAAAATTGGCAGGGCTTTGGGGTCCATGGGGAAGAAAGTCACGGACATTTGGCATCGTAGATATTGGTGAACTATCCCCAACTTTGTCCTCTGCCTTCACTCGGCCTTCCAGCCAGTCTCCAAACGCTCTGGAATGTAAGGAGCTCCTGGTTTCTCAGACTGTGATCCATGGCAATATTGGCACAACCTGGACGCTTGTTCATATATAGAATTTTGGGACCCCCAGCTCAAGCCTACTAAATAGGGATCTGCATTTTAAAGAGATTGCCAGTGATGCAGAAGCATGTTTACACATTTGAGAAGCAGAGCTTTAGATTCTGTCTTTTCCTCCAGCCATGCAGTGCCTTTACTCTGTGCAGAGAGAATGGCCCAAGGTAACTGTTGACTCCGTTCCCCATGGCCTGCATGTGGGTGGAAGAACAAGTTCACAAGTTTCCTGTAGTCAAGGGCATGTGAATGTGATAAAAAGAGACCCAGAAATCTGCACACACATAGGAATCGTTCTGGGAGAGCACTGGGTACACAGGCCTTTGAGTGGGGGTGCTGGCATGCCATGGGCAATAGCAACAGATGGCAGGGCTAGAGAGAAGTGGACCCACCAACAGTAGAGACCAAAGGTCTTGGAAGATAGTTGTTGGAAGAGCGGCCCCTCCTGTTCTGTTCTTACAAGTTTCTCCTTACGCTCTACAGCTCCCAGGGCCACTGAATAACGGGTGGTGTGGGTGTCCCTCTGAGAAATAGGGTGGGGACAGCCTTGCTTTGGCCTAGCTAACCTGAACAAGACCAAATTAGCAGATATTGGGCTAGGAGCAAAACTGTCTTAAGGAAAATAAAATTCACTCTGCACATCTGATTGATAATATGACCGTTCTAAACCACGATGTAAACAAGATATATCTTTATCTTTGTTTAAAATCCTCTGTGGCTCTTTCTGGCTACCAAATTATAACTTGGCACATACCATTTAATTTGGCTCTTGCCTACCCCTCTACCATCATTTCCTGAAGCCAGCAATAGAAACTAGAAGGAAAAAAAAAGTAGTCAAATAAATAGAAGGGAATTTTAATGCAGGTTGTAAGCTGATAGGCCTGCATTGGTGTGTGTGTGTGTGTGTGTGTGTGTGTGTGTGTGTGTGTGTGTGTGAGAGAGAGAGAGAGAGAGAGAGAGAGAGAGAGAGACTCCTTTATCAGTTAACTCTGACCAAAATAGTGTCGCATTAAAAACCGTCCCAAAACTGAATGGGAATGAAAATAGAGGGCCCAGGGTATCAGTTACATCAGAACAATGTAAAAAAAAATTAAAGCATATTCTTGGAATAAAAGTGGTTTAAAACATGGAGTCATTTATTCTTAGACATCTACACATTGGCTGAAGGCTGCACAAGCCTGGGTTTTTTGGATGGCTCTCCTGGGTATAACTGCGCTCACTCACGCTTCTGAAGCCAGTTGGGATCAAGCAGGGGTGGTCTGCCCACCAGCTTAACAACCTCCTGGCGGAAACAGAGGCTGCCCGGAGCATGTCCTTCTCGTCGTGCTGACAGAGCTTCAACAGCACAGTGCCAACGCCGTTACAACTTCTTTTAAAAAAATATTTTATTGATTTTTTTACAGAGAGGAAGGGAGAGAGATATAGAACTAGAAACGTCAATGAGAGAGAAACATCAACCAGCTGCCTCTTGCCCACCCCCTACCGGGGATGTGCCTGCAACCAATGTACACACGCCCTTGACCGGAATTGAACCTGGGACCTTTGAGTCCACAGACCAACGCTCTACCACTGAACCAACCTGGTTTCGGCACAACTTTCTTTTTATGTCACATCCCACTGACCCAAGAGAGTCACATGAAAACACCCGGCCTTTAACCTGCCAGCTAAGGGTTGGGAAAGTCTGCTCTGCCAGCTAGAGGGAAGCAGCGAAGGTTACGTGCCATGGTGGATTTATAGTTCAATGACTGTGGATGTTGAAAAGAAAGGAAGAGTAATCTACTCCACCACAAATCTCCTTTTAAAAATAGCTATTACCATATCATTAAGACTAGAAAGTAGAAGCAAAGTCTGACCCAAATGGGAATTAACTTCTCCATAATATGATCCTATAATCACGTCTTGTTTGCATTTTTATCTTGTAGAAATGTTATTTACAATTTTAAAATTGATTGTACAGTTATGTTTCACAACTTACACATTTATAAATTTGAAGGTCTCACTTTCATGTGTAAACTACACCTCATGGGCCTCATTGGCCCACCGCCTAACTTTGTAAATAAAGCTTTATTGAAACAGAAAGTGTTCATGTTGCCTATGGCTGCTTTTATTTGACCACAGCAGAGTTGTGTAGTTGTGATCCAGACCATATTGTCTGCTGCAATATTTACTGAAAATCTTAAAATATTTATAATCTCGCCCTTTGCAGAAAAGTTTGACACCTCAACTTATCATATTTAAGACATGTTAGATGTCACCAAGGACCTATCTCCTTAAAGAAATAAAGTTATAATATTTATTAAAACCAGGACATGCATGCACATCTGATTCTGATAGTAGTTCGAACCACCAATGTGAGCCACAGATGCAATTTTAATTTTTCTGGGGGTCTCTTTTTAAAAGTAAAAATAAAACAGGTGAAACTAATGTCAATATGTGAAGTAGCTATATTTGAAGTATTCCACAGCCACATGCTCCTATGATGGGACAGTGCAGACCTACCATCCTTTGTATCCTCAAACATTTTGGACTGAAGGGTTGGTGAAGCCATTTAGTGAGTGGCAAACATTGGAGATGTGAAATGGTTGGCATGTATGGACCATTACGCTTCACTGAGTGAGGCCTTTTCAATATGACAAGGCTATACAGGATGTTTCATTGTTTGTGCAACAGAAGCAATAGCAAATGCTCACACATGGATGCACATGCATGCTCTCACGTGTGCTCTCTCTCTCTCTCTCTCTCTCTCTCTCACACACACACACACACACACACACACACACACAGAACTTCACTAGGCTCATCAACTTTACTCATTCTGAACCAAGTATGAAAAATAAAAGAAGTTTAAATTTAAAGGCCAGGAAACTACTGTTTCAGAAGATAGATCTGGGAAGGCTCCCATTGGAAGCCAGAAGAGTGTCATTGCTGTATGAACCTCTGGGGCGAGCAATAGGACAGACAGAACAGCTCCAACGGCAGGAAGAGAAATGGGGAAAAGGAACATTTCATTGTGTGATATGAATGCAGTCACCTGGTTTACCCACGCCAGTGTCTTTGGTAAAGATTTACCAGTAAATCACTCTCCAACTTGGTGAGACGATCTATTGATGGTTTTTAGAATATAACGTGATACCCAGATAGTCATTGAAGCTGGCTAGCTTTATTCGGGTTACATTAATTTTTTTTATCTTCTGAGGATATCTTTTCCCCATTGATTCTTAGAGAGAGTAGAAGGGAGAGGGAGAGACAGAGAGAAATACGGATGTGATAGAGACACATCAATTGGTTGCCTCCTGCATGCCCCTGACCAGGACTGGGAGCCTGCAACCAAGGTACGTGCCCTTGACTCAGACCCTTCGGTCCTCAGGCTGATGCTTAATCCACTGAGCCAAACCACTAGGGCTGTCTTGGTTACATTTATATTCACAGGGGTTAAGTGACCAATGACCATAGCAATATTTCTTTTTAATGTTTAACCTGCTTGTCTCCAGTTATATGGTGTACACATTTGTTTATAACTTGACAGCAATATAAATTAAAGTTGCTGTTTTGCCTTAAAAAAAAAAGAACAGCTGAATAATAGGTAGACTTTATATCTCCCTCTGGAAGAAAAAACCTGGTATAATACAGTTAATGTCTCTTTAAAAAAAATATATATATATCTTATTGATTTTTTTACAGAGAGGAAGGAAGAGGGATAGAGAGCTAGAAACATCGATGAGAGAGAAACATTGACCAGCCGCCTCCTGCACACCCCCTACCGGAATGTACCAGCCACCTCCTGCACACCCCCTACCGGGGATGTGCTCACAACCAAGGTACATGCCCCTAACTGGAATCGAACCTGGGACCCTCAGTCCGAAGACCAACGTTCTATCCATTGAGCCAAACTGGTTCCGGCAGTTAATGTCTCTTTCCAGAGCAACTTCAAGCAGGCTTACTGCCCATGATAAGGCCCCACTACATCAAGCAGTAATTCCAGAGAAATAAATTGATTTATCACATAAAAATTATTTAAGAATACCCCAATTCTCCCTTATAAGAGAAAAACAATTCTTTATTAGGAAAAGCTTTGATTTTTGTGAAAGCTCAGCCTATAACAATGGGGATTCTGAGTAGTTTCCTACTGCTACTGTAACAAATGATCACAAAGTTAGTGACCAAACACACCATACATTATTTTCCTTATATCTCTGGAGGGCAGACATCCAAAATCGGTTCCTCTGCGCTTTCATGGTCTCAGGGCAGGCTCAGCTCACTGGCCCTTTTCAGCTTCTAGTATTCCTCACCTTTGGCCTGTGATCCCAGCGCTCCGTCCTCATGTCATGGATCCATCCAGGTCTGATTCTTTCTGGCCCCTCATAGAAGGACCTTATTGATTGCATCAGGCACCTGGATAAACCTCAGTCTCAAAACCCTTAACTTCATCACACCTGCAAAATGCCTTTAGCCTTATAAGGTCACATCTTGGTTCATGGGTTGACACTCAAGTACAAGTTCTGGATTAGGTTTTAGATGTATATGTGTCACAAGTTAACCTACCACATCCATATGCAAAAGGATTCATACTAAACTAAAAGTATACACTATACTAAATTATACATTTTTTCCTTTCTCTCTTGCTCAATTTTCAGAAGATGTTAAGTTTTAGACACTTTTAGAGATGGTAGCAGGAACAGAAATAAACTACAGATATTTGTGAATTTTGTTTTCTTTTTTTTAATATATTTTATTGATTTTTTTACAGAGAGGAAGGGAGAGGGATAGGGAGCTAGAAACATCGACGAGAGAGAAACATTGACCAGCTGCCTCCTGCACACCCCCAACTGGGGATGCGCCCGCAAACAAGGTACATGCCCTTGACCAGAATTGAACCTGGGACCTTTCAGTCCGCAGAACGACGCTCTATCCACTGAGCCAAACCGGTTTCAGCTGAATTTTGTTTTCTGAGAATCTGAATCTTAAGTGAATTTAAAGCAAGTGTTTTTAATTATTTTTCTTTATTGATTAAGGTATTACATATGTGTCCTTATCGCCCCATTGCCCCTCCCCCCTCATTCCCTCACCCCCCTGTTGTCTGTGTCCACTAATTAGGCTTATATGCATATATACAAGTCCTTTGGTTGATCTCTCCCCTGACCTCCACCCTCCCCTACCTTACCTCTGAGGTTTGATGGTCTGATTGATGCTTCTCTGTATCTGGATCTGTTTTTGTTCATCAGTTTATGTTGTTCATTATATTCCATAAATAAATGAGATCAGGTGATATTTATATTTCTCTGATTGACTTATTTTGCTTAGCATAATGCTCTCCAGTTCCATCCATGGCTGTTGCAAATGATAAAAATTCCTTTTTTTTTAAAGCAGCATAGTATTCCATTGGGTAGATGTACCAAAGTTTTTAATCCACTCATCTGCTGATGGGCACTTAGGCTGTCTCCAAATTTTAGCTATGGTAAATTGTGCTGCTATGAACATAAGGGTGCATATATCCCTTTTGATTGGTGTTTCTTGGGATATATTCCTAGAAGTGGAATTACTGGCTCAAATGGCAGTATCATTTTTAGATTTTTAGTATAGGAAACTCCATAATGTCCTCCACAGTGGCTGCACCAGTCTGCATTCCCACCAGCAGTGCACGAGGGTTCCTTTTTCTCTGCATCCTCACCAGCACTTGTTCTTTGTTGATTTGTTGATGATAGCCATTCTGACAGGTGTAAGATGATACCACAGTGTCATTTTGATTTACATCTCTCAGATGATTAGTGACTTAGAACATGTTTTCATGTGTCTCATGGCCTTCCTTCTGTCTTCTTTCGAAAAGTATCTATTTAGGTCCATTGCCCATTTTTTTTTTTTTTATTGGACCATTTATCTTCCTTTTGTTAAGTTGTCTGAGTTCCCTGTAAATGTTGGAGATTAAACCCTTATCAGTGATAACATTGGCAAATATGTTCTCCCATGCAGTGAGCTTTCTTATTGTTTTGTTGATGGTTTCTTTTGTGCAAAAGCTTTTTATTTTGATGTCATCCCATTTGTTTATTTTCTCTTTAGTTTTCTTTGCCCTAGGAGCTGTAGCAGTGAAGAAATTGCTTTGGCATATGTCTGAGACTTAAAGCAAGTGTTTTTAAAGAAGATTCACCTAGTAGGACAACGTGCCTTAGAGAGGTCAATTGACGGGGTGTCTATGGAGGGTGCCAAAACTTCCCTCCAGAACAGAGATCCCCTGAGCTGGTAAGGGAGGGTGAAGTCTCTGTGTTATGGCCTCACCAGGCAAACAGCAAGATGCCAGATGTGAATGTGAGATGTGTGTGTTGACAAGTCAGAAAACATTCCCTCTTTCAAACCTGGCATAGAAGCAATAGGCCTGAAGTGGTTTTGCAAACAGGCAAAAGGTGACTCAATGATGTCAATGAATGTCGTCTAAGGCCCTGGCTCTGGAAAGCAGCCTGGTGTCCAGGTCATGGGGATACCCAAGAATGGTGACAATTGACTTTTTTTTTAACCAGGCAAGAAAAAAATGGAGTTTCAGAGTTTGAAAGTAAGTTGTAAAAAATTACAAAATAAACAAAAACAGTTCTTGGGTATCTGAGTTTGAGGGCCAAAAAGTTTCATCACGGCTCTCTCTCATTGTTTCAAATATATGCAAAGTTGCCATTCGTTTTATATATATATATATTTGTTGATTTTTTACAGAGAGGAAAAGAGAGGGATGGAGAGTTAGAAACATTGGTGAGAAAGAAACATCTATCAGCTGCCTCCTTCACACCTCCTACTGGGGATGTGCAAGCAACCAATGTATGTGCCCTTGACTGGAATCAAACCTGGGACCCTTGAGTCTATCCACTGAGCAAAACTGGCTAGGGTATATTGCCATTACTTTATTTATTTATTTATTTATTTATTTTTAAACATCGATTAGCTGCCTCTTGCACACCCCCTACTGGAGATGTGCCCGCAACCAAGGTACATGCCCTTGACCGGAATCAAACCCGGGACCTTTCAGTCCGCAGGCCGATGCTCTATCCACTGAGCCAAACCGGTCTTGGCAATATTGCCATTACTTTAATGCTACATATAAAAAGGAATATTTTAACTTTGGTGTATGAACTTTTAGAACACAAGCATCAACATACCCTTAGAATAACACTTGTCACCCACTCATTGACTAATGCTCTTTGTTGGCCATGTCAACTAGTGTATTTTTGTCTTTGTTCTGATAAACAGTGATGTGTTTACTGAGTTCCAGAGACAAATATCCAAATTTATCACCCAGATTTTAAGTATCTTAATTCTATAATTTCCTGTTAATAATATCCACCAAAAGTATTACATTTACTTTTCCAAGTTGTTACTCAGGGGAGAAAATGTACAGCTATATCTTCTGGTTGTCAAATATTTCCTCTTAAGACTTACCAACAATGTTAGCCAAGAGTCCTTCCCAGTGAGGATAATAAACTTCAATTCTCTGATGGTTTTTATATAAATCATCCCATTTGATTTTTCACAAGAACATTAGATAGCATTGCAGGCATTTTCATGTACAGTTCACTAATTTAATTTTTTTCCAGAAGCGCATGTGGACTACTGTGGGGGGGACAGAAATAGAAATGAGGAGGATCTAACATATTCTAACTGCTCAATGCATGGAAGCCATTGTCTATATTAGTTTGTGCACCTGAGGTATAAGCTTCAAAGTGATTCTGGCCTTGCCCCAGGACCTCTGACTCATCGTCCCAAAAGTCAGCCTCAGAGCCTCCCAGAGATTCCCAGTTAATTCTCCCTTCAAAGACTGGGGATTGATTTAACCACAGAACAACCACAGGAATGATCCCACAGATTGTATTCCACCTGCAGAACCTTCGGTTTGTAGGCTCAGCAGTTACTTCTGATCAAAAAGAATCTGCTAAGTCCCTGATCCTCTCAACCTCCCCCCACCACCCCCCAACACACACCACACATACACACACACTGTGTTTATCTTTAGAGGGGGAAAAGAAGGAACACCTTAGAAAAGGTCTTAGTCCCTTTCTCTTCAAGGCGGGGAAAAAAACACCTTTTGAATGATTCTTGCTGTCAGAGCTGGGGCCTTGATTTGTGAAGCCTGCTCTTGCAAAAGCACTGAATCAAAGTAAAATGGGTTTACATTTGTAAATGCTGTTTCCACTTAATGGGATTAAGAAGATCACTCACATAAAAAAAACAAAAACATCAGTTCGGCATCAAGACATATAGAACAGTACATTTAGCTGTACACAAGCTCAGAAACTCAGTGTGAACAGAGGCCTGCAAATGTTAAGAGAGTTTGAGGGGTCAAAAAATTCCCCAAGCCTATTCATATGTTTTCACATCTGCTCTTTATGTGTGTGTGTGTGTGTGTGTGTGTGTGTGTGTGTGTGTGTGTGTCTGTGTGTGTGTGTGTGTATGTGTGTGTGTGTACTGAGTGGCCAGATTATTATGATCTCTAAACATAATCTGGCCACTCAGTGTATATCCTATATAACAAAAGGATAATATGCAAATTGTCCCCTCAACCAGGAGTTCGACCAGTAGGCAGGCCAGCCAACCGCCCATGTCCCCTCCCCCTGGCTAGGCTGATAGGACCCTATCCATGCACAAATTCATGCACCAGGCCTTTAAAATATATTTATATACACTGAGCGGCCAGATTATTATGTGTTCAGAGATCATAATAATCTGGCCGCTCAGTGTATATATATAGTATACCACAGGCCTGGTACACAAAAATTTGTGCAATTGGGAAGGGAGTCCATTAGCCTGGCCTGCACCCTCTTGCAGTCTGGGAGCCCTCAGGGGATGTCTGACTGATGGCTTAGGCCCTAAACCATGGGGAGTGGGCCTAACTTGGCAGTCAGACATCCCTCTAACAGCCCAGGAGCCTTTGGGGTATGTCCGACTAATGGCTTGGGCCCACTCACCTCAGGAAGTGGGCCCAAGCCATTAGTTGGACATCCTTAGCGCTGCTGTAGAAGTGGGTAAAGCTTCTGCTACCGCTGAAGTGCTGGCCAACCATGAGCCAGCTTCTGCCTGAGTGATGTTCCCCCTGTGGAAGTGCACTGACCACCAGGAGGCAGCTCCTGCATTGAGTGTCTGCCCCCTGGTGGTTAGTATGCATCATAGCGACCAGTCATTCCTGGTCACTCCATTGTTAGGGTCAATTTGCATATTCCCCTTTTATTATACAGGAGATATATATGTATGTATATATATATATATATATATATATATATATATATATATATATTTCCTATCGATTTCAGAGGAAGGGGAAGGGATAGAGAGATAGAAACATCAATGATGGGAATCATTGATTGGCTGCCTCTTACACACCCCTTACTAGGGATTGAGCCTGCAACCCTGGCATATGCCCTGACCAGGAATTGAATCGAACCATGACCTCCTACTTCATAAGTTGATGCTACACCTCTGAGCCATACCAGCCGGGCCACACTTACTCTTTTACCTGAGCCATGTGCATGATGGGGAAAGAGAAAAGCCACAAATAGAGGGAAAGGCATTGTGCCATGAGGTTGGGTGTAGAGCAGTGAAAGACAAGTCTTCTCAACCTCAACATCTCCAGATGTGAAGATTTAACAGTGAGCATTTAAACTCAGAGGCAGCAACACACCTGTCGAAAGCTTCTCCATCGGAAGAGAAGATATTCACAGAGCTTTCCAGAACAGACAGCAGTAAACATGTTCTCATTTAAAAAGAAAACCAGCACGAGTATCCCCAAATAAATCAGCTTTGAATATCTCAAGCAATAGGAGAACCTGGTAATAATTACCCACAGGATCCACTGCCTGCTGACACTTCTTACGGAACTTGTGCAATCTTTTAATTACATCCATTCACATTTGTATCTGCCCCCCAGTGAGGGCTTGGTGCTGTCTCCACTTTCTGGCCCTGGTTCCTACTGACGCCAGGTTTCTCCTTGTGGAAAGCAAGCAAAACTCACCGAACAAAAACTGCAAAGTTAGGATTTCTACCCATTTGGGTTGTCTTTGTGGCTTTGCCTATATACCATCCCAACTAAATTAGAAAATGTAAACAGTAGTCTCATTCCCATTGAGAGATGAAAGAGATCATGTGGCGGATTTAGCAGCAGTAGGGCAGGTGAGGGGATAGAGTTGGTAAAACAGGCAAAGAGACTGGTAGTTGTGTCATAGTCTCATCCCAAAGTTCATCTGAGAGACAGGGGCTGGCACCTGCTGTACAACAAGGTCAGCAAGGAGCCTGGACAACTGGGTTTGAGGACCGAGGCTACATAAGTGGCCAAAGAAAAGGGACCCCAGTCAGTGGATCTGAGCAACAAGAAGGCAACGGGGCATGGAGTCTCGAGGGACCAGGAAAAAGAAAAGTTGATGCAGAGCAAAGTCTCTCCTAAAGGCTTCTTCTTCTTCTTCTTCTTCTTCTTCTTCTTCTTCTTCTTCTTCTTCTTCTTCTTCTTCTTCTTCTTCTTCTTCTTCTTTTTAAGGAATGACTATGAAATCGTAAGATGGATTTTTAGGTGTGTCCGGTGTTTTAGCAAACATCTTAAGGTGCTTGCATCCAGATGTCTATTGTCCTAGGAATGAATCACCAACCAAGTTAATCCTTAATCTATAGTTGTTGCTTGCCAATGATTTCCGTTTTGAAAGCCCTCTGTTAAAATGGCTCTCACAGGCCGCAGTGAGATCAATGAGATTATTCACAGGGAAGGCAAGCAGAATTTATGTGTATGCTTGAGCCTAGCCACTTGGCTTCCAAAATCTCATCCCTACCTTCACCAGTATTTCAAAGTAAAGAGAAAAAAATGAATTAGCTATTACCCATTGTACAGAGACAATTGAAAATGAAAATTCAGAAGCATCCTCTTCAGTTTACATCATCAGATCACTAATAGTGCCTCTTGAGAATGTCATAAAGTGGGCAATAGTTATAAAAATTTATGTAGGGCTGTGTCTCATTGATGTGACTAAGAAGGCGCTGCAATGTTCTACTGAAAACAAAACAAAACAAAACAAAACACACACACACACACACACACACACACACACACACACACACACACACACACCTCCCACCATTTTAGCTTGGATGTCTCAATTCCATTGATTGGACTGCCATCGACCCTCTGTGAGTTTGAACTCTGGCAGCATCCTTCCCCAGAACTATAAACTGAAATCAGGTCAATGCACAAAATCCTTAGCCAATATCCACTGACTCAGCGCTGGGGAGGTGCTGCAGATCTGACACCCAGTATCACCTGGACCTCAGTGCCTAAGTTTGCAACACTCTGAATAAGAAAAGTACTTTCAAAACCTACAGCACTCATTGTTCTCAGTTCTTTCTTATCTGTTCATAACACTATATTTGTATGGATTATACCTTCTAGGATTGTACCTTCACTGGACAACCCCTCCTCAACACCAATGCACACACGCACACACATTCCTGACCAGCTGTTATCTATTTGTACATAGACTCCAGAGAGATGCACTAGTAGAGACAGTCATGGTGGTAATAGTCATTGGCCTGTGGGGAGGAAAGATTAATTTCAAATATGGCACCCATGTAATACTTGGTTTGCTGGTTTTCTGATGATGAAGATTTATTTTTGAAGCAGGGAAAATAGCAGAGAGGGACATTTTTATCTACTTTTCATTGGGCAAAGGAAGGTTGGAACACCTATAGCAATTTTCAATCCAATTTTCTCAGCTTTGTAGTTTACGAAAATTCCTCATAGACCGTGGTAATGGGTTGATTGTCAATATCTATTTACAGTGTTCTGACTTTGGTGATTTGCCTCTGCCTTCACTGATATTTTTGTGCAGAGGTGAGACCAGATGGATCACGGGCTGCAAACCATATGCCACTTTATACCAGAAACTTCTCTTCCCTCTGGACCTGCTTGCAATTACTCCCATCCTCTGATTTCCTGGATTGTTGGCACCTCAGTTCGGCGTCTGTTTCAGCTTCTCACCCACTTGGCTTGATGAATGTCCCTTCCCAAGCTGCTTGGACTCAGGTTCTACACACACTTCTGGGTTCTGTTCCTTCCTCTGCTTTTGATGTCATCTCTCACTGCCTCTTAGCCTGCTAGCATTCTAGCTTTTGTACGGATGCACTCACTCAATGGACTTGCCCCAGAAACACAGCCCAACACAGGACAGTAATGACCATTTTGTAATAGCACAGTCCATGGATAGTCCTTAAATCAGGTGATCTTGTCTTTCGGGGGTGTGAGTGCTATATTATTATGATGTCTTAATGTTTTTGTGCCTCCTGCACACTAAATAGAAAATATATTTATTTAGGAAAGAGTCTTAGTGTGGTCTAGGGTGCCAGAGAATATGTTCTGTTTAGAAAACAAATCCAAAATAACACATGCAGCTATTCTGTGAAGAGCTGAAGCAAGAGTATGAAGCGTGATAGAACTCTAAGTGATTGGGTTAGTTAGGACTTTGAACTCTTACTGCATCAACTGAGTCAGAGGCTGACCATCACGCTCCTCACGCGCGGAATTGTATTCATTCCGGTCTTTGTTCATCTTTTTGGTGTCAGAGATGGGGAGAAATGAGAATTTTGATGTTTGATGTTCTTGCCCAAGCTTTGAAGCAGTTTACAAGTGAGCAAGGGTTTGTGCTTTTGAAATGACTGGAAATCACTTCACAGTGGAGCTTACAATGCATCAGTTAGATGCCATTCCAAAAGGCAATTATCTAGTTATCAAAATGAAGCATAGTGAGTTAGTCGCTATTTTTGGCAGCTGAGAGAATAGTGGGAATGATTCAGGGAACCGAGAGAGTTCTCCTGCTATCCACCGAAAATCAGAAAGTCAGCTCCATGAGCAATGACCTCACTATCTTCCAGATACACAGTCTAGTAACGTTATCTGTTTATGTCCCGTCTCCCCCACTCCTTAAACTTTTATCGCCGCATAGTTCAAAGACCTGCATTATTTATGTATTTCTATGGAACAGGATAAATGTCTTTACTCATCTGAGTTTCAATCCCACTTGGGTTATAAAAGGCATGAGATAAACAAATAGCATACTTTTGAGTTATCATTTAATTTGTTCTTTGTTGTTACACATCATTTTTCCTTTTGTAAAAGGACTTGCCATTTTTATTTCTCTTTTCTTTACATGTTTCCTTCATGTTCTTTGCGATATGAGGTCAGCATGCTTTAGGATATTACATCTTTGATTCTAAGGTCCTAATCTGATGTGACCTAGTGTCCCCTTATGTTTCCAGACATCCAACTTTTAAAATTGATTTTGTATGCTGCTGTATATCACATCTAACTTATCCTACATACGAACAAATATAATGAGATCTTTTTTAGTTATATTTTTTGTTTCTTTTTTTAAAGTGCCAATGCAATTTTTTTTTCTAGAAGAGTCTATATGTCAGAAGATGCAGTCTGCCAACTTTGATCCATTTCCTGCTGCACTGACACTTCGATGCGCCCCTGCATATATTTTTGGAGATCATGGATAATGGAGGAGGGGATCCCCAGAACACGCAAGACGAGCGGGCCCCGGTGGCAGGTAGCCCACAGTGAATTACAGAGAGCAGAGCGAAAGTAGAACTGAGGGGACTAGAAATAAGACTAAACTGCAAAACCATATGTGAGAAACCAGTTCTAAGTCAGCCAGACTATCGTTTGATTTTTATCAAGTGGCTGCTGAATACTGACCAATGTTTGAGTCCTTTCTCGCAACAAAGTTTACACACACACACACACACACACACACACACACACACACACATATATATAAAGGTGACCAGACATCCTACTTTTGGCAGGACAGTCCGGATTTCCAACAATTTGTCCCGCGGAGTTTAAAAAAAGTCCCGATTTTTGGAAAGAAATTGGGACTTTTTAAAAACTCTGTGGGACAAATTGTTAAAAATCGGGACTGTCCCGCCAAAAGTGGGATGTCTGCTCACCTTAATATATAATATCTATATCTATATCTATCTATATCTATATCTATATCTATATCTATATCTATATCTATATCTATATCATCTATATCTATATGACAGGGCATTATACAGGTGGTGGCAAAAGTAGGTTTACAGTTGTTCATATAGAAAATGATACAATAACTAATAAACAATAATATAAGAATAAACTGTGTTTGTATATTCACAGCTGTAAATCTACTTTTGCCCTGTCCTGTATGCATTGGAAAAACTTCTTTATTAGTTACCAACAAACTGTAACTTCCTTTAGATACAGATAACTCATTTTATTGAGTTATCTGTAAAAACCTGGTGATTTTCTCAAACATAGTAGCTATGGTTCACAGACTACGAAGTCCCTGCATTAGGCAGCTCAGTGTTGCCAGAGAGGAGGCCGACAGCAAACCAGAAGTCACGGATCATTATGTCCTGGTCTCTAACTTTTGTGCTTACACGATTCATCAATAAAACCTGTGAGCGCCCAGCTGGGGATGGCTCTGTAGCTCAGCATCAGCCCATGAACTAAGATGTCGCAGTCCAGTTCTCAGTCAGGGCACATGCCTGGGCTGTGGGAATCCATCCCCAGTGGGGGGCCTCGATGTTTCTCTCTCTCTCATTGATGTTTCTATCTTTCTATCCCTCTTCCATCCTCTCTCTCTAAAATCAATAAAAGCATATTAAAAATACATTTATGACATGTACCCCCATTATAGGTCTTTTTACTGATAAGAGTTTTATATGTACATCGATTAATGGTTACTATCTCAAGGTACACCTGTAATTAAGGAAAAGTTAATTGTCACTGACTTTTGTTATAAGTCCACCTTCAATTAGTTGTGGGTTTTTTTCTCTCAAATTTTTGTCTGATTTTCTTAGATGATTTTATTTTTCGTAGCAAAGTGCTTTTCCAAGTTGAATAATGTCAACTCTGCCACTTTTTAGCTTACTGTGGTTGCAATATTGGCATTATGTTTAATCCATCATTTTTTTACAGAAACTTTGCACCTGATTTGGGGAGGGAACAGGAGGCAGGTGTGTACTAAGGAGGGGTCAGCAGGGTGGGACGGTATATTGTGCCGTAGGAGTGTTTGCTCTGAGTGTCCGCCTCTTGGGAACTGTACCACCGCAACCGTGACCATTTGCATGTGCCCAAATCATTAGCTTCATATATTATGCTGTCAAGTTAAAATGCTGAAATAAACCTTTAAAGTTGGACTTTTCATTTTATTGATGGCTTCCTTTGCTGTATAGAAACTTTCGAGTATGAGGTGGTCCCACTAGTTTATTTTGGCTTTTGTTGCTTCTGCTTTTGGTGTCAAATCCAAAACATCATTGCCAAGACCAATGTCAAGGGTCTTTTTATTGTACAGTTTCTGTATCGTTTTGGCCTTATTTTGTTATCACACTGTGAATCCTTAAGCAATAATTTTACAAATGAATTCAACTTTTAAATTCAAATCTGTGAGTGATTGGAAATAAGTAAATGCATATGTATGTTTATTTAAAATCTATTTATGATAATGGATCATTAAAATTAACTCTCTAATGAAAAATCATACATATTAATAGTTCTGAAGATTATTATCCATGTATAATTCCTTTTGAAAAAAAGAAGAGAGAACAAACCATACATAAAGCAATATTTTAAGTAACTTCTGCCCTGTTATTAAACATTTCAACCAATGGAAAGCTGTTTCTTGCCAACAGAGTTCAAGGTAATAATGATGTTATTAATGATAATAAAAGCAAAAATAAAACAAAGTGAAAGGTGTCTCACTTACTGACTATTGTTTTAACTTATGTGGACCACTTTCTGAAACACATCCAGACACTAAAACATATAACACAGTAACTAATTCTTAATACACAAATGCTAAAAATAATTATTTAAAAGTCACCCAAGAAATGTAGATTCATAGGTTTTTTTAAAATAATTTTTAAACATATAGTTGATAAAATGAAGAAATGTAACACGATCTTATGTTTGTGTCTTTAGCTGCCCAAAGAATGAAAAAAAATTAAAATCCAGAGATGACATAAACCTACTTTATTGTTTACTGTCTTGTTAAATTAAATAGATACAGGTAGCATGCAGAATACATTTTTAGAAAAAAACTGAGAAACTATCTGTAATGCCTACTCTTCAATGGAAAGACAAAGGCCAGCACTGTTTGGATTCGCCAAAAAGAAGATCATTAAAATGCAACTTCTTGCCAAAACCAGTTTGGCTCAGTGGATAGAGCATCAGCCTGTGGCCTGAAAGGTCCCAGGTTCCATTCCAGTCAAGGGCATGTACCTTGGTGTGGGCACATCCCCAGTAAGGGGGTGTTCAGGAGGCAGCTGATAGATGTTTCTCTCTCATCATTGTTTTTAGCTCTCTATCCCTCTCCCTTCCTCTCTGTAAAAAAAAAATCAATAAAATATACTAATTAAAAAATTGCAGCTCCTAAATAAGTGCCCGATTTCACACTTTTAGAAAAGCGCTATTTTTCTGCTCAAGCTAACAAGGATTAAGAAAGTGTTTAAAGATGTTCATTATAAAGTAGTTATAAAAATGTGAAAGAGACAGCACTGGGCATGCCAAATAGAGTAAAACTGTCATTGGAATGATTCAGCACCTCTGAAGAGAGTTCTTCAAATATGCCATTCTTTTCTCCATAACAAAATATGAATCCCAAATTTCCACATCCGTCATGTATAAAGGCCAAGACACCCACTCGTTGCTGTTCTGCTTCTCACCAGGTAATGATACCAAATGCATGGCATTTGAAAAAAAAAATCATAAATCATTAGTTCCCCGTTAGAAGAGCAATTCTAAACTAGGCAATGTGTTTGGCATTTTCAGAAATGCTTTATTGGCCTGATCAAGGGGTTGAAAGGCTGGAGTTAAGTATAATGATCATTTCCCTTAAATGGGAGAAGGTCATGATGAAAGTTGCTTTTTATCAGTAATTAGAGTTCTATAGCAGCAACATGTCCTAATTATGATATTTAGACCATTAGTAAATGAACAATGTTATTTAGATTCTGCTATGGAAAATTACCCCAGGCCATGTGGCCATCCTATGGAGTGATTGAGTATCATGCTATTTGTGGTCTACATCTCAAGCACTTACCCAACCCGTCTCACATACATACTCCATCTGGACTCATTTATTAAGAGCACTTCAGTGTGCAACACAGAACTTGAAAAGTGGCACCTGAATGGATTTAGACATGAAAACGAACATCCGTGCATCTTATTAAATTTTGAACAACCTAGAAACCATTATGAACGGTGAGATATAGTGAAACTGTAGTATCTAATGAGCAATAAATGTTTACGAATGATCACAATCCCCTTTGAATCATTCTTTCAGAAACACAGGCAATGCGATCAGGAGGATCTACCATCAAGAATTTAGAAAATACTTTGCGGTTGCTTTAAAATGATTTGCCCTGGCATATATTTTTTTTAGGCTAACTTATCAGACATATTCATTCATCAGTCACATTCACAGTTATCAGGCACTATAGCAGACCTTGAGGATGAAAAGAATCCTGCCTCACAGATGCTTTGGTCTAGATAAGTCTGAAACATTAAAAAAGTCATCTTAGCCGAAACCGGTTTGGCTCAGTGGTAGAGCATCGGTCTGCGGACTAGAAGGTCCCGGGTTCAATTCCGGTGACGAGCATGTACATTGGTTGCGGACACATCCCCGGAAGGGGGTGTGCAAGAGGCAGCTGGTCGATGTTTCTCTCTCATCGACGTTTCTAGCTCTCTATCTCTCTCCCTTCCTCTCTGTAAAATATCAATAAAATATATATATTTTTAAAAAAGATCGATTCGTGGTATAGTTACCTTAACTATTTTGCATTCCCCCCCCACCTTGAGAATGAGAAATGAATAACACTGATCGGATGTTCCCACAAGAACAGCTGAGTGTTAAGCATCAAAGGAGTTTCCCTGGTCTGAGTGGGTGGCGAGCCTCGGTGGGCTGGCCATGGGCTGGCCATCTCGTGTTACCTGACCCAAGTGATGGCTCAATCACTTTGGTCACAGGACAACCGTACTTGAGAGCTCACCGGCTCTTTTGTTTCCGGAAATTCTGCCAATTATTCAATCTAAGCGGTTTCATTTGCTTAATGAGTTCCTCATTTCACCATCTAACGTGCTTCCTCATTCCTCCATCATCTTTTTGCTTTCTTAAAAAAAAATTTGTGTAGTTGTTCTTGGTCGAGCGATGGTTAATTTAACCTTTCCTCCTACATCAAATGCCTCTCACCCCTGAAGGCACAAGGACAAAGGCCAAAGGATTTTAACTGCCAATGTATGAAAACTCCCGAAGCCAGGCGGAGGTGAGTGTCATTCCTGGGGGCACGCAAAAGGAGGGGGAGGCCTACACTGCCAGTCAGAGCGAAGTGTCAACGTTGAGCTGCAATCAGTCAGAATGAAGTCCTTTCATTGGGGTTGGAGGGCTTTTAAAGGTCTTCCCTTTCTTGTTTATGTAGGCATTTTGTCCCATTAATTGGGTGGGAGGGGTTGAAGTTTATAGGGACAAGTTCAGTGAACACAAAAGGCGAGTCACCAGCCCTGGTGTTGTGTGGCCTCTTGGAGCTGTCAGAGGGAATGTGTTTTGTAGACGATTCCTAAAACACATTTCTGTAAAATGTTTAAGGGAATTTGTGCATAATATAACACTTTAAAAGTTTTACTAGGCACATTACATCCTAATTTGTAGTAGGACAAACATATAAAGTGATGGGAGAAATCGTAGGGACTTTAAACGTCCTTTTGTCAAATCGGTGATTTTCTTTTTGTCAAAATCAATACCAGATGCATAACCGTACTTTGAAAAAGTTAGTTAATGGGATAATTTTTACTTATAGCCCTCACAATTTTCTTCTTTTAATTATTTGTGGTTTTGTGTTCTATGAATTCTAATCTTATTTTGCTAGTCCTTCTTTTAAGTTTTAATACTAAGCTTCCTTTAATTTCTTTCCAATATCTTCAGATTTTATTGCTGGAATTTACACTTCGTACCCTGTTTTGTCACTTACTCAATTTTGTCTTTGTTCCATTTGGGACATTTTATTTTTGCTATTCCTTGCCAGTATTTGTTGCTTTTGTAAGTGAGTTTACACCAATTTTCTTTTAAACAGCTTAAGATTTTCCACAAAACTATTTCAGTTTTGTTATAAAATTTATGTTTCATAAGATGATTTTTACAGCAATTGGGGACTGAAAAATTAGTGGTATTAAGATATTGTGCCATTTATTTTTAAAATCCTAGCTTTTACCTTTAAGATGATTTAAAAAATATATTTTACAGAGAGGAAGGGAGAGAGATAGAGAGCTAGAAACGTCAATGAGAGAGAAACATCGACCAGCTGCCTCTTGCACACCCCCTACCGGGGATGTGCCTGCAACCAGCGTACATGCCCTTGACCGAAATTGAACCCGGGACCTTTCAGTCTGCAGACTGACGCTCTACCACTGAGCCAAACTGGTTTCGGCTAAGATAATTTTTAAAGTCAATATTTCATTAGTAATTCTCATTACTTTATACCAGATACTATATTATTCTTAGCATACTGTACCCATTTAGTAATAAAATTTCCTTTCTGTTACCTGATATGCTTTAGGTCCTAGGAAATCATTTTACATAGGATTAGTCCTTCATAAAAGTAGAATGTTACATTTGAATCAAATTGTCAGGGAAAGAAGGTGTATCTTCCACTTCTCCTGTGCGCCATTTTATCTCTTTTAGGCTAATGATCAAGTTCAGAGTATTTAGAGGAATTTGGTATCTTTTTTTATATAGCTAAATGAACATCTACCAGCAAGTGCGAGAAAATTCTTCCAATAACTCCATTAGGCTAAAGCACTTTAGATGTTTGAGTGTTATTATTCATGGAAAACACCATATATGCTGTTATTAAATATAGACTCAAGAGCATTGTCATTGGTGAGTATTTCCAAACATCACAGACCGGACCAGGTGATCATCTGATGTTTCCAATGATATCACTTGATGTTAACAATTGAGCTAAAAGTATCATATATTCCATTTGGTGGTAGCAGCCATCAAAATAACCAAAATTGCTATCCTGGCATGCCAGGTCCAGTCCGGTGGTAACATATAAACATGATCAACATTAGCAAATATGGGCCAGATGTTCATCCACTAAGAATCTATGGAAATGATTACTTATGCTATGGCATATAGTCAGTCTTGACGTGAAACACACACACACACACACACACACACACACACACACACTTAATTTAGCATAGAAGAAAGTACAAAATTTCAAATAATCCTACTGCACCTCTGAAAAAAACTATATGAAATTTTCTTAAAAATAGTTGATATTTCGTATGTCAATGCCTATTAAGTCGCTCAACAAGACTAATCTTCCCATCTATTTCTAATTGAGGTTCCCTGGATGTAGCATCTGGTCTATTTTATTAGAATGACCTATTTTGTTTCTGAACATTGCTGGCCCTTTTTATCTTGCACTGATGTAGATATAGAAACTCAGCACTGCAGCTTAAAATATGGCTACACATGTAAGAAAATACAGAAACTTCCGCAAAGAGAAACATTTTCAAATACTTTGCTTCATATCAGACTATTGATGTGTTACAGTGAGGTATCTCATTAAGTTATGACTATATAACCATCTAATGTTACTTTGTGGAAATTAAATCAGTTAGAAATTCACTATCAGGGCATGTCAAATAATTTGTCACGTATTCCAATTCCTTCAAACAAAAAGTTGATAGATACTTTTGACTTTGGACTCTGTGATAACATTATAAATATGTGCTTTGACTCTCCCTCTTAATGTTTTCCCAAAGGGATCTATCTCCATTCATCAGAATAACTATCTTTGGGGAAGACAATAATCCATGACTTTCAAGGGTTTGGACATAAGGTTCAAGGCAGATCTTGGGAAGCCAGACTCGCTTTGTATTTGCTATAAAGGGGCCCACGGAAGTCAGGAGCTAAGTGGCAATTTCACCCATGCCCATTCTATGTTAGGCTCAGTGAAGCTCCCAACCTAATTTATGTTTTCCCCTGGTTTTCAAATAACATTAATACATGCTAAGCAACTGGCAGAATCCCCACACTTCCTCATGGAATAAGGGTTATCGTAATGGGAGATGCAGAAGAGAAACCCCAGAGCTTTCCCACCTAGATTTAGAGGCAACAAACATATTTGTTTGCAATATGACCCTAAAGGCTAGTTTCGAGTGAGGTCCAAAGAACGAAACTCCTGCCATGTGGCCCTTAAGATCCAGTGGAACCAGTGATTCATAAAGTGTTTCTGACTGGCAGATGGAGCCAGCAGTAAGCCCCCAAAAAGGAACTGCTGTGAGGACCCTTAATGGAGATACGTAGTAGTCTCTGCCAGAAATGTAGCAGCTTTGAGTCTGAAGGTCACCCCGATGCAGACATGTTACAGAATTCATTCGGTAGGTGAAGGTAGATGAAATGATGAAAATCCTGTCCCTGTCTCCATAGGCAACAGTGATCAAACAGTATTATTCAGGGCCAAGTGTCTGATGTCACTCTTTTGGGCAGGGCCAATTCCTGTCCATGATGACAGCATTCTCTTTGAGCTTTCCTGGCTGGGCAGCCTCTCTTTGGTCCTCCTGGAGTGTCTGCGAACTATCCAATGCTTTTTATCATAAACCAATTTCTGTAGAATGTGTTCAGAGTTGGTCTCTGGCTTGCAATTTAGAATCCTATTGATCTCTCACTGTGTCATTCCAATATATTGGAAGAAAAATGTGGCTTCGAGTATCCTAGTATGTACGTTAAGTGGGGGAAAAAACCCTCCAAAAAAAACAAAAAACAAAACTGGGACTGTTGAAAAGGCTGATGGGCTGATAGATATCAAACTACAGAGTTCAAGAAACTCTAAACTAAGGATTTCTCATAAGATTATGAGCAATTCATTTTATAAAGTGAAATCAACAGTGGTGAATTGCTAATTCTCTAAATATACTCTAAGACCTTTGCTATCCACAGAAAGCAGGGATTTGGTGATTATTTTTTATGTTTTTTAAATCATGGGCCTTCCATACTTAGGAACATGTAATTACTCCCTAATGGAAGGCTTATAACATATTAGAAGTTTTAACACCTTTTTAATGTTTGGTTTTATGGCATTTTCTGCACTCATTTTCTAGAAGTACTCAATAAAAATAATAGTTTTCAAAATTTCCCAACACTTTTTAAAGTTTAAAAGTAGAACTAGAAAAATAACCCAGGCTTCTATCAACTGGTCCTTATTTTCTTTAACACTTAATTCTTAGAAAGTCAACTCAGATTAGATCTTAGTTAATTAAATATTTTTAATATTCCTTACTTACTGATACATGTTTCTCTATTACCTTCTTATATGTTGTTTCACCCATATACTAGTATAATTCATATATTTTCTACACTTTATATTATTCATTTGAAGACATAAATCAAGAAATATTTTCTAAATCCTAAAATTTGTGTGGAACCACAAAAGATCCCAAACATCCCAAGCAATCCTGAGAATAAAGATCAAAGCTGCAGGTATCACACTTGCTGTTTTCAAACTATGCTACAAATCCGTGGTAATAAAAATGGTATGGCACTGGCACAAAAATAGACACATACATCAATGTAACAGAAAGGACAGCCCAGAATTAAATCTCAAAATATATAATCAACTAATATTGGACAAGGGGGGCAAGGACAGCCAGTGAGGAAAAGATAGTCTCTTCAAAATAATTATGCTTGGAAAACTGGAGAAAAACATGTAGAATGATGAAATTAGACCCCTATATCACATGACTTAGAAAATTAACTCAAAATGGATCAATGATTTAAACATAACACCCAATACCAGAAAACTAGAAGACAGGTAAAAAGTTTATTGATATTGGTCTTGGTAATCTTTTAATGATCTCATTGTAGACTCTAAATAAAATTAGTCCTGGCTTGTCCAAGCGAGAAAGCACGGCCCATGGTTTGAGAAAGAGGCATTTTCCTTTCTTCTTTATGAACTCAGAAGTAACTTGATAACACAAAAATGGGAGATATACACTGAGTGACCAGATTATTTTAATCTCTGAATGAATAATAATCTGGCCACTCAGTGTATATTCTATATAATAAAAGGATAATATGCAAGTTGTTCCCTCAACCAGGAGTTCTACCAGTAGGCAGGCTGGCCAACTGCTCATGTCCTCTTCCCCTGGCCAGGCTAGTTGGACCCCACCCATGCACAAATTCATGCACGGGGCCTCTAAAATACACACACACACACACACACACACACACACACACACACTTATTGGCCAGATTATTATGCATTCAGAGATCATAATAATCTGGCCATTCAGTGTATTTGCATGCATGTATACATACATGTAACATATAGTAATAAATTATTACATGGGATTTGCTCATAGGATTATGGAGGCTGAGAAGTCCCAGGATTTGTCATCTGTAAGTGGAGATGCAGAAAAATCAGTGATGTAATTCTAGCCTGAGTCCAAAGGCCTGAGAATGTTCCAGTCTGTATTCAAACCATCAATTCTTCTCACCAAAGTCCCAGTTGAAGGACAGGAGAAGACCGATGCTCCAGTGCAGTCAGTAGGCAGAGAGAGCAAACACCTCTTCTTCCACCCTTTTGTTCTCTGCAGTCCCTCAGTAGATTGCATGGTGCCCAATCACATGGGAAAGGCTTTACTCAGTCTCATCCAAAAGCACCCTTACAAGCACACTCAGAAATAACATTTAGCTAAATATCTGTGGCTCTGTCAGATTGACACATAAAATTAACCATCACAGGCAGAATGGGAGAGGCCTGGAAGAAAGCATTGGTTACATCGATATCCCGCATTTCACAAGAAATGTCATTTGCCCTATTCTTCACAAGAGTAAATGTCACTCCTTCAAGAGACAATGAGGAGAAGTTGGTGAAGAATAGGAACCAGGTCAGAAGTAGAAGAACATACATGTCACAAGGTGACTGGTTGACAGTCTGGGATGAGTATGAGGCATTTTTTTGGTAACTCTTCAAAATAGTTAGTGTGTGCTTTGCCAGTGGAATTAATGCTTAACAAAAACAGATGAGCAAAAAATGAGAAAGATGTAGTTTTGGGAATGAATAAGAATATGATTTAATTTGTACTACAGGTAGAGCCTGATGATACTCTATCTGATTGAAACAAAGCAAGGAGCATTTATACTATAAAGTGTAATATTGTTGGATTGTTGGATGTTCCAATAGATACTATATACACTCATTTTTATATTACCTTTAACACATTTCTACTTCTGTTATGTGCCTTCATAACTATTTTATAAACCCATCAGCTGGTCTTCTTTTGAGAGAAAGGAAAATTAAAGAATGTGTTTTAGGTTCCTGCTTAAAACTGCTCAATTTAGAACTCTCAATAAATATTAATTGAGTTATTTCACAAAGGCTTTAAGGCAACTTATAAAGATACACATGCAACCACAGAATTAAAAAAAAATAAATGAAGAAGATTAAGGTAAAAAAACAACAACAAGATACAGGTAAGAAAATTCAATTGAAATTTGGATAAAAATTATACCCCAAATGTCTTATATATTTCCTAGGGGTATGTTATGAATTTCCTTTTATGATTCATGGTAGCTAAGATAAAAAACACACAACTGGAATCTTGATCATTTATATGGTCAACAGCCATAAAATAAAAGCCAATTTATCTGAAGACATATAGTTAATCCTTGTACTGAAACCTAAGGGACATTTCTTCCATGAAAATAAGACCATAATATTTAGTGAGCATCAACCATATCGTAAATATGATGATGAGACACTTAGAGATGTTTATTCTAAGTTTAAATGTAGGCTCAGAGGTAATAGGAAAACCAAGATTAGTATATTTCTAATCTTTGAGGCATCAAACACTGTGTAGCATGTGTGTCAACTCCCTGCAGGTCTGGCTTCATCCCAGAATGACGTTTATAATATCTATAGCAATCAGGCAATCTTTAGGAATGCTATTGTTTACAATCATTGACAATTAAATGTTGTCAGGAAAAGATTCAGGTTATATTCTTCTACAATGCCCTGAGGAGTGGAGGTAATTGACATGTACACTCCAGTGAAAGAACAGCAGTAACATCAAAAACAATGTCAGCATTGTCTTAATTATTAGTCTTTCTTTGATGAGAGTTGTTTCAGACAGAATGCTAAAATGGTCCTAAGATTCCTGCCTGCAGTCATTTTCATGATGATCTCTTCTATTTGAATGTGGGCGGGGCCTAGGAAGATGATGGACATCATTCCTGTGATTAGGTTATGTATGTCTCTTGGAAGGCAAGAGTGAAAAGATTTACAGATGGAATTAAGACTGTAATCAGGGGATGTTAACATAATCAAAAGGAAGATAATCCTGAGTGGGCCTCACCTCATCAGGCAAGCTTTCTTTTAAAAAAAAGGCTGAGGTAGTAGCCACAATTTGTCATATTGTGGAAAGGACCAAGTATCTTGGACACAGAGGTGACTCGTTGGAGATGAGAGCAACTCTTAGCTAAAGGCCAGAGGGAAGACAGGGACCTTAGTCGCACATGCACCAGTAGCTGAATTTTGTCAACAAATTGAAGGAGCTTGGAAATGGATTCTTGCCTAGTTAAGACTCCAAGTGAGAGTATAGCCCATCCATTGATTCAGCTTTATAAGAGAACCCAGTTCAGTGGTGGCCAGCCATTAAGCGTAAAGAACTCTGAGGGAATAAATGGGTGCTGTTTTGATAATTTGTTACATTACAATAAAAAATACAATGGTATTTAAGGCAAAATTATAGCTAAACAGTTTCTTTGTGCATAGTATTACATAAAAGAAAAAAAACTTATCTCTAAATTTAGCTCAATACACCAATAATCAAAATTTGATAGCAATGATAAAAATAGGCTAACAGAAGAGTTAATGATTGCTAAGCAGTTATCTTATGAAGATTTGAAATAGCATTTCCTTAAAATAAACTGCTAGAGGATTTAGAGATATATGGTAATGACAAAACAGCTTCGATGCTTCCAGGCTTTGAAAATTATAACAAGATAGTGGGTTCTACTGAGATTTCTGTTTGAGACTTGTGGATCTTAGCAATCTCTATGCCTAATAACTGATTGGGAAGATAAAACACAGGCTTTGTTAAATAAAACCGGTTTGGCTCAGTGGATAGAGCGTCGGCCTGCGGACTGAAAGGTCCTGGGTTCGATTCCGGTCAAGGGCATGTACCTCAGTTGCAGGCACATCCCCAGTAGGGGGTGTGCAGGAAGCAGCTGGTCGATGATTCTCATCGATGTTTCTAACTCTCTATCCCTCTCTCTTCCTCTCTGTAAAAATATCAATTAAAAAATATATATTAAAAAAAACACAGGCTGGAAAAGAATAAGAAGTTACTAGAGATCAGCTAACCATTTTAAGAAACATTTGGCTTACTCTAGGGTGAAGTAAAACATAATGCGATTTAAGAAAAATACTATTAGGCGCATGCAATGAGCATCCATAGTGATAAGAGCAGGGACATTGTGAAGGACTACTACAGGGAAAATGACCAGGAGGAATGAAGATAATTAAGAAGTATTTCTCTGAAATATCCCAGGGTGATTTTTAAAAAGTCAGGTTAGGGGAGAAGAAACTGGTGTCCAGAAATACAGAGTAGTCGCTTCATGCAAAAGCCCAGCTGACTCAGCCAAATTGTTTAGTAAACGTTGATCAGAATGACACTGTTCATAATGGATAATTAGTACCAATTCAGTCAGTTGGGAGGCTCTATTGACCCTAGAACTCCCTACAGTCTTTCTATAACCTCTTGTCTGTGCCTTGGGATTTCACAGCTTTACCTATGGACGGTGGTCAAATGTTAATGGTCATATGCATTGATGAGTAATAATAAGAAGGCTGCCCAGAGTGCAGAGGGACACAAAACAAACTCTTTGGTCACAGGGAGTTTTAAGGCAAGATTCTGGGTAGCTGCTCCTGTCCAATGATGTAAACCCTCTATAGGGACCCTGCCACGCACCTCTTGAGCTGGCTGGTTGCTCGTGGCTTTGGGGTGTCACCACCTGGAGAGTGAATGTAAACATGTTAATGTGGTGATAGAAAGAGAGAGAATTCAGAAGTGAGGCGAGCTTAAAGGCGATCAAGCCCAAAATCAGGGGAATGGGAAGTCCTGATGGGGAAGGCACGTTTTCCATCAGCCTTCCAGATGCCACAGTCCACTGGGCAAGAGGAATCAGAAGCTCTGATCATGTGGTTGCTGCTGAAAATGCAAACCTATATTACCCCTTTAATAATTAATTGGTCTAGCCAAAACTGGTTTGGCTCAATGATAGAGTGTCGGTCTGTGGACTGAAAGGTCCCGGGTTCGATTCCGGTCAAGGGCATGTACCTTGGTTGCCAGCACATTCCCCGGTAGGGGGTGTGCAAGAGGCAGCTGGTCGATGTTTCTCTCTCATCGACATTTCTAGATCTCTATCTCTTTCCCTTCCTCTCTGTAAAATATCAATAAAATATATTTTTAAAAAATAATAATTAATTGGTCTAAGGCTTCAGGTATATGAAAACTCACAGTAGAGCTGTTTTAACAAAACTACATATGAATTACATGTTCATATTTTTTAAGCAACAATGATCCTTAGCCTGGAAATGGCTAATTGAATCTTCAAGGGCTAATACCTTTTAACATGTCAAAGATTTTTACAGTGATTTTTCATCATAATAAATCCTACGAGGTAAACAGGGCTGGAATCATTATTCTTTTTTTGAAAGACAGGCGCATTGGGCTGAGGCGGTTTAGGAACTCACGGACAAGCTGGTGCAGGAAGCCAGGGTTTTCTCCCAAGACAATACTTTGACACTGGACTACATTTTCTTGCTTAAAAAAATTAAACATCATTATTATGGTCTAGAAAAAGCCATTTTCCAGGAATATTCCTAATTTTATTTGTAACTATAATATTATTAAGGTGTTGGAGATAATGCAACTTAGCATTGTCAAGAAAAGTAGAAAAATTACAGGCCATTGTGTAAGTAAGGTGACTGTTAGATTTCTGATGTACTCTCCACCCCTTTCCAAGGTCAGTTAACTCTTTGGGGGACTGTGTTTCGATGAGTCAAATACCCCTTCAATATAGAGTGCTTAACTGAAAAAATGAAATACACTGAACCTAAAACAGTATAATTGATTTGGACATTTACACATTTTTGATAATTTTGGTTGCTTATGAGTGAGCTTCAAGTTATATGATGTGGAATTTGTAATTCCATTAGGTACCCTTTCGTATTATCTGCATTAGCTTGGTGAAGATGCACTTATGTATCTATCTATATATAAAAGCCTATGCTTTTATATATAGATACATTTGACCATTTGACCATCTGACTGGTAGCTATGATATGTAATGACCACCAGGGTGCAGATGCTCAACACAGGAGCTGCCGAGCTGTGGTGACTTGGCAGCTGTGGTTCTTGGGTGATGTACCTGAAACCAGAGAGGAAGAGCCTGATTGATTCCAGGGTGCATCACCCGAAATCAGACCTCTCACAATCTAGGGCCCCCATGGGGGTGTCGGAGAGCAGTTTCAGCCCCATTCCCACAGGCCAGCCTGAGGGACCCCACCTGTGCAGGATCTCCAGTAGTGCTATAATTGTCCACTGAATTTTTCTTTTTTGGTGATATAAAATCACCTTTAAGTATCTTAGTACTATAGTGATCAATGCAGTTTTACTGCACCGTGTCCAGCAGATGTGCCTAGGCATGGGGTAATCATACGAATGCCAGGTTAAACTAGTTTTTCTCCATTGGGAAGAAATATAAACAATGTTCTTGTATACTAAGATTTTTTTTAGTATTTAATTTAAAAAATTCACCATGCATATTCTTTCTGGGTCACCAATAGTGTGTGTGTGTGTGTGTGTGTGTGTGTGTGTGTGTGTATGTGTGTGTATGTGTGTGTGTGTGTGTGCATGTGTGATTGCAAATCCCAGGGGCCTTTCCTTTTTTCTCAACCTCTTTGATGATTCTGGAGTTTTGAAATTGGTGGCTCCCCCTTCCTGAACTGTCCACTACACTGGCTTCTGTGAAATGAGGCCCCACTTGGCTTCCTGCTTCTCTGATTAACGCTTGTTTTCTTTGCTGGCTCCTCTTTAACTACTGACACTTCCAAGTTTCCATTTGGGGACCTTATATGCATGTATTTGTTTTTCAACTCTGTTGATGACTTTTAGATTTGCATTTCCAAAACTTTCTCGCCTGATCTTTGGCTCTCTGCAAAGGTTTCCTGATATTTTTTTTTTTTAAATATATTTGTATTGATTTCAGAGAGGGCGAGGGAGAGAGAGAGAGAGAAATAAATGATCAGAGAGAATAATTGATTGGCTGCCTCCTGCAAGCCCCTTACTGAGGATTGAGCCTCCAACCTGGGCATGTCTCCTAACTGGGAATCGAATCTCTACCTCCTGGTTCATAGGATGAAGCTCAACCACTGAACTACTGCAGCTGGCATGCCTCTAATATTTTAAAATGGGTTTCTCAGCTGGAACTGCAAACTTGGTGTGTGCAAACGTGAACCCATGATCTTTTCCACCTCACATCTCTCTATCGGTTCTTAACTGGGACAGAAGGGAAGAAGTAATCTTTAATTTATACCTTCCTTTGACATATGCAGTTGGTCAGGAGTCAACGAAACTTCACATTTTATTAGAATTTTTAACTCTATTTTACTTCCATCTAGAGCAGTGGTTCTCAACCTTCCTAATGCCTTGACCCTTTAATACAGTTCCTCATGTTGTGGTGACCCCCATCCATAAAATTATTTCCGTTGCTACTTCATAACTGTAATTTTGCTACTGTTATGAATCATAATGTAAATATCTGTGTTTTCCGAAGGTCTTAGGTGACCCTGCTAGTGGTTCTCAAGCTGTGGGTCTCCAACCACTGCTGTGGCTTTTCCTCTTGCAAAATCCATGCCAGCCTGATCTTGACCTAGCATATTGAGCAAGTTTCTCTTCTCATCTGAAACCTGTGATAGTTCCCTATTTCTTACCAAGTAGGGTTTAGGTTACTTGACCTGGTGTGAAGGTTATGACCTCATCCTATCCTATCTCACCTCCCTACTTTCTTTTACTCTCTTATGTACATCTTCCTCTTTCATCAGGAAAGTCTCTGTTGTTCCTGTGGGTACCTACTCTCATTCTGAGCTGTGTCATTGCTTTGATGGCTGACTGGCCTACCTAGTCTTCTTCCCATTCTGACCTTTACCTCTGTATCACCCACCTACCTTCCAAGTCCCACTTTTCTGTGTACATACGACCTTCTCTGAAATTGTTCCAAATTTCATAGGCAATAGAGTGTCTACCCTGCAAGCTAATACTGAATCATATGGTTTCAATTATTTCAGTTTAGATTGGAATCCTCTGAGGCCAGAAGTTAATAAATAGGTGTATCTGACCCTGGCTCCTAGATCAATGTTAATAAAATAGGTGGTCAATAATTAATAGCTGATTGAAAATGCTTGATTTCTCAGATTTCCCAGTCATTCACATTATTTTAATATCCCACCTTATCATTGGAAAAATAAAGTGGTACCTCAAAGCTTTAAGGGAAAAATTAAATTATATTCCCTTGTTTAGTTAAGCTTTCCAGTTCACCTTTGGGAAAAAAGAATAAACATTAAGCCTTGATTTTTTTAATTAATGGAACTCATTTCACAGGTCTGGCTCTAAGTCTATTCTAATTTATTAACAGGAAACACCTGAGTCTAATTGCTTTCTGGCCACAAAGTCTCTTATTATTATTTTAGACCTTTCTATTTAAATACACATATAACTTTGATAAATATTGTAATCACTTATGTTTAGAAAATATAACACTCTTTGTTCCTATGGCTGGCTGAAATTTTTAATTAAAGGTGATTTTAATTTGGAAATTCAAGATGTTATAAATTAAACTCCACTGTGCTTAACTGAGAGAAGGAAAGTATTTGAAGTGTGGTCTGGGTGTTCTATAAGCTATGGAAAAAATGCCCAGTATAATCTTAATATAGTCATTAAACTGAAACTTCTTTTGTATATTTACAAAGTAAAATTTACTTTGTCGCTGAGTTGAGTAGTTTATGTTCTTCCAGACTTTTCACATTAAGCTCTTTAATGTTTTAGGTTTGTCAGGCATATCTCACATTATGTAGCATACCTTTTATACATCAACATGAGTTCAAATTGTTATTTTTGTTTAATTCTTGCTAATTCAACATAAGAGTTAGAGATTCTAGCTGCAAGTTGTTCTTTGGGTTTGAGTGGGGATGGTGAGAAGAGTTGGAAAGGTAAGAGAAAAAAACCAAGGTAAATCAGGTCTCATGGAAATAACTCTCTGACTCTCCCCTAAGGTAGAATAGTCCTCTTAATAGAGTCTATAGCTGAGTAAGAGTGAGTATGACACTATCTGTGGGCTGTGACCTTATATTATTGGAAGATCAAGTTACACTCGATGGAAGGGCAGCATTTTGGGCAACACTTGAGTCCACTGATCAGGATTTCCACTTTATACTTGTCAAGGAGACACTCTATACCCAGTTGGTTTTACGTTTTTTTTTTTTTCTTCAAGATCTGGTGGAGAGACATTGAATGAGAAGAGGGATGGAGAAATCTGAACCTCCCTTTACAGAAGTCATTTAATGAATCTGATATAGAGGAACCTATTAGGAAAATACCTTTTGAAAATTAATTATTGATTACCCTAATTGTACACAAATGCTAGCTACCTGAAAAAAAAAATGTAGACATTAATGAAAAAGCTTGAGTACATTTTGTGAACATGGTTTTCAATTTTTAGTCCTCTGTCTTCTTCCTCAGAAATATAGGTATCAATTTTTGGTATGTGAGCTTTTTCAGTCAATGTATGTGCACATATATGTTCCTCTAAATATATGTAAAATTATTTTATAACTAGAGGCCGGGTGTATGAAAATTTATGCACTGGAGGGGGTGTTCCTCAGCCCAGCCTGCCCCTCTCACAGTCCAAGAGCCCTCAGGGGTGGGAGGCAACCAGGAGATCAGGGGAAGGCAATGCCCCCCTCACACCTCTGCTGCTGCCACTGCCGGCAGTGCAGCACAAGCCTCAGCCAGCCCTGGTTACCTGATCCTCAGGTGGCTCTAGGTGGCTGGGCAGCCACCATCCAAGGCTTGCCTGTGCCTCAGGCTGGCCCTGAGTGGCTGGGGAGCTGAGGGGACTGGGGGGCTCTGGAGGCAGGCACACGGAGCAACCGGACCCGCCTGGGGGCAGGCCCCACTGTGCTGTGCACCTGCCACCCTGGCGGGGCTTTGAAATATTACTTACCCAGTCAAGAGCCTTAAAGAACTTTGCTACATTAAAAAATTCATTTTAAATGCAATGTCCTTGAAACTATGATTGCAATACAGCTTTTTAAAAAATTGCCATAATTTAAACTGTAATAATGTAGATTAATTTTCTTCAAGTTGTGATGATTAATATTTTTGCATATATGCATTTTAATATTCCACTCATAATTTGACATTTATAAAAAATCCTTTTCCTTCTTTTTATCTTTGCAATACAGATTTTTATAAGGAAAGAGAAAGAAAATATGTTAAGAATGAAGTGTGCTCAGGTATGCTATGTACTTCCTTTGATTTTTGGATTAAAATTGTGTTTTGAGGGGATTGCATGGGGTGGGGAATGAGGAAAAGTTAGTTGAAGGTGGTCCATATCCCCCTTTAAAATCATTTCAAATTCCAGCGAGGCACCCCCCCACCCACCCATGGAACTAAGGTTTTGTGCAGCCCCTGGGGCCTGGGGTCACACTGTTCTGGGTCAGCCAGTCAGGGTGCCCCCGTGCTTTTATGCTTTTAAAGACTCCGTAAGGATGAGCCTAAGGCTGTCACAGAGCATTCCACCGCTTATTTATCTCCCTCTTTGGCTCTCCATCTGTGTTATTTGGCTTTCAGGTCAAGCAGTTCTCAACAACAAGGTAATGTCTTCTGAGTGCTTTGTAATTTGCTGCCTTCCATGTTTCTGAGATTGAGGCCTAGAAGAAGCAGTGACCTAACTCACTCAAAACAATGCTAAGTGACCTTGAACTCTGAGGATTTACTTAGGATGATGCAGGGAGATAATTAAGACCTGATACTGTTCTAACCAGAATGAGAAGAGGATATTTGTTATAAACAATATGCTTTGCTATTCAGATAGTTCTCTTTAAAAAGTCTTCCATTGATGGGTGGAATCACTTTTCATTTGCAAACATTCCTGTGTGGCCACCTAGCAATAGGCAAGCAAACATTTCTTTAATGAAATGTGAGACCATACTTCTAAAGATAGCATGCAATATAAATAGAAAATAAAGGATGAAAATAATTTTAAGTTGTATAAAACATATTGACAAGAGTACTTAGTTCCCTAGAAGTTGATATTCTTGAATTAGTGGAATGTTTTAATCCCCAGATTTAAATGGTATACACAGTTTTTCTCTTTTTCTATAATAATATCTCCAAAGACAGACATTATTGTGGAGATATTTTCCTTAAATGTATGAATGCATCTTTGCCTATCAAATTCTGGTTTCTGATCATAAAAGTAGAGGAAGCATATATAAGAAACAGAAGAAAATTAAAAAAAAATGTTTAGAGAAAGGATTTATGTTATCTCCAAAATTAAGTACCTACCAAATGAAAATATTCAGGATTTCCCCCCCGGAAAGTAAGTCTACGATTGCCACTGTCACACTATAGAGACCCACTATGGAGGTTGGACACAGTGACCCCAAATGTTCCGCACCTGAGAAGTGAGGCAATGACATGAAGAATGGTTAGCATATGTACCATATTAGTTTCTTATTCCTCGTCAAATGAAATCATCCCCCCTGAACCCAAGACCTGTTCATGAGAAAACAGTTTTTGCCAATCTGAGGAGCTTTCGGGTCTATATTTGCCCAGATGTTTTGCTTTTTCCAACAGATGGCCCTCAAAATTGTATTCCTGTGTCGGTTGCTGCTGCCAATGGAAGTGTTTTCTGAATCTCTTTGGCATGTCCTTCTGAGAGCTTCACAGACCACAGCCAGGTACCCAGGCCTTCCCAGTCGGGCCGGTCACATTCTCATACAGAACGTAATGAAACAGACTGATCCTCA
Organism: Vespertilio murinus; assembly: GCA_963924515.1. Lineage (NCBI taxonomy): Eukaryota > Metazoa > Chordata > Mammalia > Chiroptera > Vespertilionidae > Vespertilio > Vespertilio murinus. The sequence goes on from OZ004705.1 coordinate 8,311,219, forward strand.
GACGTGAACCACTTATTTATAGAAATGTGCTTCTCTCTGTGGAAAGTTCATGTCTATGTTACATCACCTCTACACAGGTGGAGTACAACAAAGAAGTATTACAAATGCATATCACAAAAGTGTCATGATGCGTTTAGGAACCTTTGCTATTCTAAACAAGTACCTTGGTTAATGGTGCTACGGTCCACACCACCAGACTTTTTTTTTTAATATATTTTTTAATTGATATTTTACAGAGAGGAAGGGAGAGAGATAGAGAGCTAGAAATGTCGATGAGAAAGAAACATCGACCAGCTGCCTCCTGCACACCCCCACCAGGGATGTGCCCGCAACCAATGTACATGCCCTTGACCGGAATCGAACCCGGGACCTTTCAGTCCGCAGGCCGACGCTCTACCACTGAGCCAAACCGGTTTCGGCCGCACCACCAGACTTTTAATCATATCAGCCCAGTTTGAAGTATCTATTGGTTAGGGTCAGAGTTTAGGTTAGGGTTGGGGTTAGAGATAGGGTTAGGGTTATGATAGTCCATCAAGAGAAGGTTCAATTTAGACTTATTTGACAAAAGGAGACTGCCAACAGTTCACTTTCTAATGTGACATGAACATTTTAGCATTTCCCTCGAGTGACAGCTCAGGCTATCAAATACAGAGAGTGGTCAGATTTGTTGTAAGTCTGTTAAGTGGTTACCAAATCTAAACCAGGTATAATTATGCACAGGTTTCTAGTTTCCTGGATTGCTCATGTTCATAATGAAAATTCTAAATGTGACATGAGTGCAGATATCTTATATTTACATATTTCATTATTTGCAGGGTTCAATATTGACTTAGATTAAATAAATTTAAATATATTCAAGGACATTAAAAGTTCTTTGGAAGAATTTCTGACAAATTTCAGATCTTTTGAGGTTTTCTTTTAGCAGTCTTCTCAGAAATGAAGGCCCAGACTTGTTACTAGATTAATAGTATAAGCAGATTAAAGGAAAAGGAGAGTAAAAGAAAAAGTGAAAGATTTGCCATTAAATGCTGGGATTAAATTAAATGAAAATCCAGTCACAAATAAAATGGCTCAATTCAGATCCACACATGAAATACAAGTTTAAACACACTGCAATGTAATCTGTTAGAGACAAAACACTGTTTGTTTTTTTTGTTTGTTTTTGTTTGTGTGTATGTATATGTGTGTGTGTTTTACTTGAAAAATATTGTTTAGCACAAAGAGCAAACAAATAACTAAAACAAAGTAAAACAATTAATCCATATACCTACCTTATAGATTTTATATTTTATTTAGTTCTTCCAATGTGGATACATTTTTACTCTGTCTTTTCTCATTTATTCTCTATCACAGATATTGTTTAAATTACTGCAATTATGTTCCTATGCACTATTATGGTTCTATAACGTAAGCCAATCACCTGTTTTAGTAAAAAATAAATAAAAAGGTTTTACTGGCACACAGCCATACCCACTGGTTTCTGTATTGTCTGGAGCTGCTTTTGTGATACAACAGAGCAGTTGAATATTTGCAACACAGACCATATGGCCTGCAACCTAACAGATTTATTAGCTTGCCTTTTAGGAAAAAGTTTGCTGACATATCATTATACTGCCATTGAATAGTAAATTTCTTTCCAAGTCTTTTTCATATTATAAAAAAAATCCTATATATATATTTATGTGCATATAAATTTATTCTCTTTTTATATTTTTCCCTAAAGACACATACCAAAAATATACATATTTTTGTTCATTGTAAAATTGATTTAAAAAGTTTTGTATAAGTGGCCACAAATGCAAATTAACACAAGTAATATCTCAGGTTATGAGGTTTAATAGAATTTTTCAATATTAAAAATTACTATCTATTCTAATTTTTAACTTTAATCACCATTTATAAGAAACTCGCATTTTTATTGTAAAAGAAATACAATACTGACACAATTTTTAAAATAAAATTTGATAAATTATTTCTAAAAATCATTTAAAAGAGAAAAAACAAGATTAATTAGCTAAAATGAAATATATAACTAGGATATAGGTAGCCGAAGCATTTTACCAAGTGCCAAAACATACTATAAAGCTATGGTTAACAAAATGGGAGTTTTGCCATATAATTAAACAAATGCTTTAAATATAAGACTTTTGAAAAATATAGACCTATATAATCTTGATAATTTTGCATATATTATATGTGGCATTTAAAATTTGTAGGGAAACTATGCACTATCCTCTGAATGTATTTTAGTAATTAGCCATCAATTTTTTAAAAAAGTTAAATTCTTTTTAAAAAATATATATTTTATTGATTTTTTACAGAGAGGAAGGAAGAGGGATAGAGAGTTAGAAACATTGGTGAGAGAGAAACATTGATCACACCCCCTACTGGGGATGTGCCCGCAACCAAGGTACATGCCCTTGACCAGGATAGAACCCAGGACCTTTCAGTCCACAGACCTATGCTCTGTCCACTGAGCCAAACTGGTTTTGGCTAAAAAAGTTAAATTCTCATTTCATATTATTTTCAAGAAACAAATCCCAGAGAATTAACTACTAATATATTTTTAAAAATCTAAAAGTGTATCTTAAAATTATATATTTTTTTGCATTGGTGTAGGCCTACTTAATTAATTAGCAAAACATACAACACAAATATGAGTGTAGTACTATCTTAATTACAGCAAAAGAGAAGACTGAGGTCAGAAGGGCACATTCAGATTCATACTCATATCAGCATTTTCCATTCCATGTTTGTAATCACTCACTCTAGTGAAATTTCGAGTGGGTTAAGCATAGGCAAGAATAATGTAGTGCTTTAGCAAGGAATCCTAGATTTTTAGAGATGACATTTTGGTCTCATCCAAATGACACATGATAAAAATTTTTAGCATTTTAGTTTTTTTCAATCAATCATTCAGACACTGAGCAAACCTCTATTTTATAATAATCGTTGGGTCTTCAAGCTCCCAAAAGTTTCCTTTTATTATATATATTTAGTAGAACAGGTATTGCATTCAGGTAGCTTTATTTTAAAAAAGACATCTTTGATCACTTTGTCTTCCCCAGTGTCCCGTGTTACTCCTTCTATTGTTGGTCTCGGGATTCTCAGGGTACTCATACTATCACCCTTATTCTTTTCCTGTCCACCCCAACTCCATGTTATTACCTCTCAGTTGGCCACTGGCCAGTCTACCCTTCATGTGTACCAAGTAGTGCCAATTTTGACAACATCTCATTCCTAGTTTTGAATGACTATAAGAAGTTCCCACAGGAGCAGTGAAGGGAGAATTTGAGGGAGACTGCCCATTGACATACACAAAATATTGTGTTTTTTGTTGTTGTTTGTTTGTTTTTTGTTTTTGTTTTTATCATTAAGTAGGAAGGAGGCAGTAACTTCTGACCACCAGTTACCTCAAGGTAAGTTCCTTGTTATTCCTGGACACCATTTGCTCTCCCTGCTCCAACTGTACCAAACGTCTTCTAAGAGTAGCTTGCATGACCCTTATTTTACTTCTGTTCATTATTCCCAGTCCTAGCGTCTTTACAGCCTGGCCCACACTCACGCATTCATTGAGATTCTACTTCATCACAGTTGCCTGAAATTCTAATAAGTAAACTTAAATTCTGGTGGCCTCTTGGTATTACCAGCAAGGTACGTGAAAGTTAGATCCTCTCTGTGATCTATGTCTCACTAGGAGTAACCACTGGAAATAACATGCATGTTAAAATGGTGGCCATTGAAATATAAGCTTCAACCCAATTCATTCCTACAGCTGCTGATCCTTATGCTAAATGTTTTCATTGTTATTCAAGGAAGTGGTGAAATACAGGTGACAACAAATACTCTAGCCCAGTGGTTCTCCACCTTTCTAATGCAGTGACCCTTTAATACAGTTCCTCATGTTGTGGTAACCCCCAACCATAAAATTATTTCCGTTGCTACTTCATAACTGTAATTTTGCTGTTGGGAATCATAATGAATCATGACCCACAGGTTGAGAACCACTAGCATGGTCACCTAAGACCGTTGTAAAACACAGATATTTACATTACAATTCATAACAGTAGAAAAATTACAGTTATGAAGTAGCAACGAAAATAATTTTATGGTTGGGGTCACCATAACATGAGGAACTGTATTAAAGGGTCAAGGCATTAGAAAGATTGAGAACCACTGTTCTAGACAAATGTATAGACACTGAAATCTGTTTTGATGGTGCCACATTCACTGCACAATGATTTAGGAAAAGTCTCTACAACTTGCACGATCTGTGTCTTCCTTTTGTTTTGTTTTGTTTAGTTTTGTTTTGAAGCATATCCAACCATACCACAAGAATGTTGTGAGCATTGAAAGAAATAACATAGCTGAACGTGCTTTTAAACCTACAAAAATAAAAAAAACAGGTTATTTTTATACAGAAGTGAAAAACACCTTCACATTTACAGATAATCTATTTGCAGTTAAGTCAAAGTAGTGTGCGAGTATATGTCCATGCCCAGTATTTACCATTTGGATGATAATCACCCTCCAGTCGGAAAGACAAACGTGTCACCTTCTCTAATAAGCGTCCTCACCCAGGAGAGATCAAGTTCTATTCCAACCAGTTTGGCACCTGTGGTAATCTCGGTGTTTCATGGTGACATTCTATTGTAAGCATCAAAGTTGTACAGGAATGAAAGAGAATAAAAGGTCAGACGTTGGTGTACCTGACACTGAGGTATGTATAAATAACCCAAACTCCCAGTCTCTAATAAAAAGGCTGAAGTTTTGTTCTCAAAGGCATTCACGACACGGTGCCTCCTCTCTCCAAAGCTAAAATGGACAGAGGATTGTGGCGGAAAATAAGAGAGATTAAAGGCCTTTATTTCTATATTGTTAAATTATCGCAGCTTGAGCCTATCTCTCGGTTGTCAACTAATTGAGACGTTCATTCAATGGAGTGGTACCCAAATTCACCTTGACACCTGATTTGTCATGGAAGATAAAAATCTAACGTTGCCTGGCTCAGTTTTTAGAACCCGGCTAAAGAGGACTTCTCTCACATCTTTTTTGATCCTTCCTTGCTTACTGAATCGCACTTCACCATGGTTCGGGAAGTCATGATGGATGAGGACATATGCAAGTTTTTTCCTAACAAACCCGATTATCTAGTTTTCCCCAAAGGAATGCCATTGATGCTGCATCATATAGAGGGCAGGTAGCAAAGGTTAGACACAGGAAGAAAATTCTTAACATTTTTGTGACTGGAAAAGACAATTTGATGCCGAATTTTGTACCGAGATCACTAAGCCTAGAAGAACAATGGAATCATTTTGTAACTATTGTTGGTAGGTTTTTAGTGAAATTTCCTATTTCTTTGTCTGGTGCTGATAGAGCAATAGTAGCTTAGCTCTTCTGTCTTCATTTATCAAGTCATTGAGTTGAATAGGTGCGAAGCCTTTGCTTATAGGATAGCAGAGGTTTGGGATCCAGGCTTATGATACAACATAGGAATATGCAACTATAATTCCTTAACGGCTGCATCAGAGCTACAGACCAACAGATTTAAGCACAGGCCATTTCAACATCAATGCTGTAAGTGATGGTCTAAAACTTCTCAGCGCTCCCCTGCATAAGGACATTATGAAATAATTTTGGTGGGTCCTAATTTAGAGCTAGCTGGCTTAGTGGATTTAGATATGGCTAAAAAATATGTTCACTGCAAGCACTTGCCCATTTATTTAAGACAATTACTTATGCCAGTGTTAAAGCCTCTTAACATTGAGTATATAATATCATGAACTTTTCAATCATCCACGGGGTAACCTGGCCAGTGGATGAGGAAACTTAGACTCAGAGAGAGGGCAGCACTCAGTGTTTCTCTCTGCCCTTTATTTCCACCCCGTTTAGTTGCTTATTTCCCCTCAGAAGGTTGTGATTTGGGATTTCTCTTTCTCAGTATTTAGCTCCATATAGCATGATGACTTCCCCTCCCCACAACTGGGGTAATTCTTTCTGTACATTTCCATGCATCAGTCCTTTGTTATCTCCCTGCTTTTATTACCTGGAGGCCAGGTCTGTGTTGTCCTGGAGACACCATTGGGTCTGGTCACAGCCCCTCTCCTCCCATCAGCCTCTGCCCCTGGGAGGTGTGAGCAATAATCCTACTTCCCGGGGCTGTTGGGAGGACGAAAGAACACTTCCCAGGGAGAATGTAGAAGGTGTGACCAAAAACTCACTCCTCACAGGGGCATCAGGACTTATATATCTTTTGCGTCTTACTTGTCAAATGGTTTAGTAGCTTCCTATGCAAATAGCTTGTATTCCCAGGAGGGCTGTGAGCTCCGGGGTAATCTGAGTTGCTCACATATGAAGCATCCTTCACGTGTCTAACAAGGTGTTCGTGTACAAGAGGCAAATACGTGAGTAAATGGGTGAATGGATAAATGAATGAACGCTCTCAGTCTCCATCTCCATCCTGTGACTTCACTGTGGAAGGCACTCCATGCACAATAGTTACTGCATTCGCATTAGAAGCAGTGCTATAAAGATGAACTGTGGCCCTAGTCTGTTTGGCTCAATGGATAGAGCATCAGCCTTTGGACTGAAAGGTCCCAGGTTTGATCCCGGTCAAGGGCATGAACCTTGGTTGTGGGCACATCCCCAGTGGGGGGTGTGCAGGAGGCAGCTGATCAATGTTTCTCTCTCATTGATGTTTCTAACTCTATCCTTCTCCCTTCCTCTCTGCAAAAATCAATAAAATATATTTTTCAAAAAAGATGAACTATGTTTACGATCTACAAGATGAAAATTAAAATGCTTCCTGTGGGGCCGCCAGGGTATAGGAATGCATGCGAGGCTTTGGTATTTTGAACAAAATACCAAGTCTATGTCTTAACTCTCTCACTTCACACTCTATTCCCCCATGAATGAGCTGGCCAACCAATGAAAACTGTCAGCAAACACGATTCCCTCTATAATAAATCAACCAGGTTTGCCCCACCAGCACTATCTATGATTATTTACATTATAAAGAAAAAAATTAAAATTCAGCATTTCAAATTTGCCATGAACATTTATTTTCATTTCGGTTTCATTTTTGCCCCTTTTATTGAAGAGGGCTGAGTAGCCAGGTGGTTAATATAGTGGAGAAGCAATGGAAAGGATTGCTTTTCTCTCTGATAACACAAGCTTAAGAAGTATACGTGTTTATCTCCCTTCAATCTATTGCTTTAAATAAAATCCCATTTCTGCTGCTATTCAAGATCTCTTCTCCTACCAGTATTTGGTCAATTTGGCTTTGGGGTCCCTTCTGTTACTCAATGTCCTGCCCATGGCAATGTTCCCCCCCAACCCAAACCAATAACAACAACATAACAGCAGCAACACCTAGTAATAATAATGCCATACCTTCCAAAGACCAATGAAGAGAATTGGGGGATTATCCACTCTTTGGGATAATCCCCACTCCCGATCTCCTACGTTATTAGCGTGCAGAATGCAGACTTCCCTGCCTGTGATCGCACTTCTCTGCAGAAGAGCCATGAAACCCTCTGGCCCTTGGAGCAGATTCAATGAATGAAATTAACTAAGAAAAGCAATTTGAGGCCCTAGGATGGGAATCCTTGCAAAGCACTTTTAAATTATAGTGTCAAGACTATGGAGCATTGGAGTAAGCGCTTTGATCTCCCTTCCGGTTAACAAGGGGACATGATATGTTAAAGGCCATTGTTCCCTTTGGCAGGTTTGCTGACATCCCAGACCATCCACAGTGTGGAGACCAGCCACCCATGGCTCTCCGCTTCCTCCCATGGATTTCACGCCCTGACCTCGCTGTTATGAAACCTAGGCCCACTTGCACTCTCAGACCTCAGCCAACCTCTTTTTAAGTGATCACTTCACTCCCCAACATTTCTACTAAAATTTGATGCTTGAAGATCACTTAGTGGAGGCAATCCGTTTATCCCCGTCCCTTGGGTGGTCCCCCGGGGCCTTCTCTGCTGTTTCAACACAATTACACAATGGCTTGCAGGCTCTGTGAACTTGGTTATACAAGAGGGTTATGGCAACAAAGACTGTTTTCTTTGGGAAATCGTTACAGAGTGCTGACCTTCCGAAAAGTATACAGCACTCTGAAAAGCCTAAAAGCCCAGATGCTTAACACTGGGAGAGGGGCAGTGGCCAAATTCTAGAACCAGAGACACGGAGTGGATGCGCAGGAGGAGGCACTGAACCAAGACCAGAAGGAAGGAAACTTCCTTTCAGGGCCACTTACTCCATGTCCTGGAGCCTGGCTTCAAACACAATGCCTTTGTTGGCTTCCCAGTGCCTTTGGAAAGGCCTGACCTGGGGGTGGTGGTGAGCCTCGCGCGTGGAGCAGAGTTGGAGCAAAACCAGGGCCATCTGGGAGCGCTGCAGAGAGAGGCAGGCGCTCCTCGATGCCCAGCTGCCTTCATGGTGAATATCCTGAGCCTGATTCAAACAAGTACACAAGCCAGCCAAGGCAACAGACCCACCAGAAAGACCTCAGGTTGGGTCTGTGTTCATCCCAGGGCATCCCGGGGAAGTCGCTGCCTGTTTACCGAGAGGCCTGCCTCCTAAGCTTGCTGACAGATGTGAGGGAAGGAGTTCCCTGGGGCCCGGGAGGGACCGGGAGTGGGGAGGTCAGTGAGAGTCCCACCCCCACCCGCAGAAGCAATTACTGTGACAGCAGCCTCGCCCCCATCCTCTCCCGGGGCAGCGCAAGACATTATGGGATGCACTGGACACTCTTCAAATCCACAGGGACCTCCCATGTCCATTCAGTGCATTTGGTCTGCTCTGCCAGGCAATGAGGGCACAGAAAAGAATCAGACCCTAGGGGGCTCCTTGAGACCTGGGGTTTCAGGAAGAGTCTTTGCGAAAGCAAGGGGCCTGAGCAATGCTGTAAGCAACAGCCTAAGGCTGTAGTGTCAGTCTTCCTGGTGTGATGACTTGGTTACACGTGGATTTTACTGGGATTTTCAAATGCATTCACAGTGGTTTAATATGTGGTTAGGTGTAATCATAGGACTCGAACTTCATCCAGTTAAAGTTCCTTAACTATTTTCTTACTCATTGACTTTATGTTCATTTCTTCTTGTATTTTTATTTACCTACATTTTATTATGTATAACACCAATTACATCCTCCTTCTTTGAGTATTACCTTGTTTGAAGTGATTGCAGAGCAAAGAAGCCATAGGAAGAAAGTTATGGAGGCTTAGCACGTGACTCCTTTCCAGTTCCTAGACATAGTTAGATAGTCTAGAGTTAAAGAATAATAGAAAGAAAGTAAATTGATTCTCTTTTCTGTTTCAATGACCTCTTGAGGACAGTTTTCTACATACTGAAAACTTTGGTGTAGAGAGTGTTATAATTTTAGTAGTTCTGTGATAATTATCTACCCTTTAAGGGGGGGGGCAAACTCTCAAGGTGCTTTGAGAATTGCAAAATAGATAGCTAAATAAGTCTCTATTATCCTGGAAAACTTGCGGGGGGGGGGATCATGGAAAACAGGAAATCAATAAATATCATCCTCACTGTCAAAAAGCGAGAGATTTTTAACTTCTTTTAATTGGAAGGCAAATAATTTGCTACTGAAGCAAGGTATTATATTAGAACCATGGTCAGTAAACTGTGGTTCACAAGCCATATGCGGCTCTTTGGTCCCTTGAGTATGGCTCTTCCACAAAATATCACTGCCTGGGCGAGTCTATTTTGAAGAAGTGGTGTTAGAAGAAGTTTAAGTTTAAAAAATTTGGCTCTCAAAAGACATTTCAATCGTACTGTTGATATTTGGCTCTGTTGACTAATGTGTTCACCGACCACTGTGTTAGAAGATTGGTTTCCAGTAGTTTTACTGTGCATACATACATATGCTACCTATATGCTACATATATGCAGCGGGTCTGGGATCTGCTACAGATCTTCTTTAGAATCCAAGGAAGAGGGTGGGCAGCCCTTCCTGGGACATACCCGTCTGTGAGAGAGAGAAAGAGCTAGAGAGGAGGTGGAACTATGCAAAGCCTACTGACCCTCTGCTCAGACAAGGCCCAGGACCCAGGTCAATGGACAGGGACAAATAACTCTGTCACAGGAGGGACTCAGTCAAGTGACAGGGGGTATATAACTTTCCCTTAGCAAAAGCAATGAAATGTGTGGAAACAAAGATATAATCAAGCACAGATCATTTATTGTAGTCAACAAATATATGTTAAGTACAACTGATGTGGTAGGTATTGTGCTAAGATTCAGGGATTTAACTCTAAAGAGATATAGCTCCTACTTCAGGAACCCAACATTAAAATAAGTTTTGTAAGTAGCTACATAATCACAATCATAATTTTGTGATACAAGGTAACTTCTGCCACTGATAACCTGAGATGAATAATGCTTATTTAATTTGCAATTTATTAAAGAAGAATAAGAATTCATATCGCATCAGATTCTTGCCTACTTTGACCAAGATTTATTTGCTAGTGGGGTATAATTATACCTGCTATATCCCACTATAAACGTGTCCATAATCTAAAGGATTGGGTATGACAGGAACTTCACCGGACCATGAAATCACCAGTAACATAACTGTATTGACAGCTGTGGCCAAAGGACCCAAATCTTCGAGGGCCTTAAATATTTGAAGATGCCACCATATTTACAGACTACATCTCCAGTCTAAGGATCCAGCTGGATCCAGTCCCGGTGCGGTATTTGCATTCTGTAAAGTTCTGACATCCTGGGGGACAGTTCAATGATGGGCACCAATATGGATCGCCCTCTCTCACTGCTGACTGCGCAGGCACTGTTCTGAGCATCATTGCATCTTATTCCCATTCCATCCTAACCACATTTCCACACAGAAACCACCACTACATCCCCATGTTTACACACACAAACGGTGAGACATACAGAATTTAAATAGCTAGCTGAAATCACACTACCATAAAATGGCAGAGCCCATATATGGCATAGTACGAAGAATATAAAGTCCCAGGTGAGAAAACCCAATTTCAATGCCTTGCTCCTTTCTTGCTGCTTGTGCAATAGCAGGCAAGTCCTGGAAACTCTTGGACACGGAGGATGGGAGTGAAGGTCAGCTTCTTCCTACCAGCTTGCCCTCGGGAAACTGCTGAATGTCCAAACATCTCTTCAAAGTATTAAGTAAACCTTTACAAGCAGTCCTTTATAAGATGAAAAGTCACACAACTCAACATCAGGTGTCTTTTGTTATATTGTTGTGGGTTTTGTGTGTGTGTGTGTATGTGAGTGTGTGTGTGTGTGTGTGTGTGTGTGTGTGTGTGTTTAAAGTTCCTGGTGAGTTACAAAAGCACCTGTCAAAAACACTCCATAAACCGAAAATGACCTTCCCATGCTAGCTGCTCCGGTTCCTGGGGTGCTTTCTGTTCAGGGGGTTAAGCTAATGAAACATGGCCAAAGATTTTACTTCCTTGCTACTAGAGTAAACACATACTACGATAGTCTCAATTTCAGAGTGTAATGAGTGACATCATAGAAATGAATTAAAATATAATCAGCAACAGCAAGCACTTTTCCGTAACTAGATAGTGTCTTCCTATTCCTTCTGAGTGACCAATTTCATCTGCCTGGGAGAAAGAAAAAAAATAGCAAGGAAGCTAAACCAAAGCTTCTCAGAACACATGTTCTGAACCAGCTCGCCTCTCACCAGGACACGAGCCACTCTCCTGCACCAGGTGTGGTCTTGGTGATTTGACTTCAGGATTTGGTTTTAGAATCGGGCAGACATGGATTTAAACCCCCACTTCCTCTGCATTAGCTGGGTGATGGCACAAATGAATCAACCATCCCAATTCCCATTTTATTCACCTATGAGGTCAGAACAAGAATGCTAAATCCTCATGAACTATTGGGACTTTGAATTAAACATGGGGCTTAAAAAATAGAAATAAATGCTTAACGTGGTTATTGACATCATCATTCCTCAAAATGCCAATCTTCAAGTCAACATGACACTTTACTTTTATATTCTGATCAAAATGAGCAGATCTCTTAAAAATGATGTATAAACCTGCCTATCTTCCTGAAACAGATGACAAGAGGCTTAAGTACCAACCTGCCCAGTGGGTAATGCTAATCACAGAGCATCAGGTTTCACCTAGAAAATTAAGTTTACTACACCCTAAAAAAATTACAGAATAGTAGCAGGAATCCATTGCAACACGTTATTCTACATACAGTATCTCACCTCGTACTTATACTATTTGGATCTCAGTGGAGTCACAAGCCTGAAATTTAAAGCCTAGCAAACGTCACAGGAGTTTGCATTTATGTGATGAACACTTTCTCTTTCCTCTAGGGAGAAGAAGAAATGTTTACAGAACCCTCACATAGATTCTAGGACTGATAGGATTTTATATAGCACGTACATATGGAAACACTGTGAACTAGTTGAAACCACAGGGATTCAGAAAACACTCTGCTAAACACAAAACACTGAACAATAGTGCAGTGTCTTCCTCTCCCCCTTAATTCCAAAGCAGCGGTCTACAGGGGCCTGAACTTCAAGGTCACCTGGAAAGCGCTGGAACTTCCCACACCTGGACCACACCCTCGATCACTCAGAGCAGGCATCCGTGATGTTAAAGTTCCAGATGATTCCAACGTGTATCCAAGGCTGAGAATCTGTGTTTTAGGGCCTTTTAGTCCCTGTTTTTGTTTTGTTTTGTGTGTGTGTTTTTTTTCCTCCAACCTGTTTTATGACAGGCACATGAGGATAAAATTGGTGAGAAACCAAGGTAGAGCACGTTATAAGAGGAAAAAGCCCCAATTAAACATTTTAGAACCAGACCTTTCAGAAAAGTGTAGGTAAAACTCTCAAGGCATTATTTATTTTTCAAGAAATAATGGGTGGGTAGTCAGGTGGTTCCCACACAGAGTTCCCATGATGTCAGCATCACCCCTGTCACTACTTTAAAAGATGATGGAGTCATCTGCTTCCATTTTCCACTGATAAAAACCTCATGTCCCAAGTGCAGCCTGATGACTTGAGCCTCATTTAGCCATGAACATGGGAAATGACAGGCAGTTCTGATGGATGCTTAGGAACAGCCAAACCACGCTTTCCCTGGCCTCAATGCAAATAAACAAGGATTCGTTTGTGCCCAGCTGGTATCGTATAGGCCACTTTGGAAGGCTCTCAAAATGTGTGCAGCAGCCCCAGATAGCTCTGTGGAGCACACAGTAGTAAGGAGGCCAAGATTGTGAGCTGGGCCATAGACTTTACCACTAGCCTCAGCCAACTGTCTCCAAAATATGTGCCCTGTGTCACAAAGCAGACAGGGTGACAAAATGTAGATGAATCAGTTCAAGTCCATTAGCACAACTAGAAAAACAACTCAGAGCCCATGGCTGACTGACTGGATTCCTGGCATTGTCCTCAGGCGTGAGGCTCGACCGTCAGGCTCCGTCCAGTGGTGATGTGAGGGTGGACCTTTCAGGACATGGAGAGAAGGCAATACCACTTTCCATACCAGTGGTCTAAGGAAGTGTGTATATATGCTCTATGGACTGGGACAATGCTTTAATTTATTTTTATTTTAAAATATATATATTTTTATTTCTTAGAGGAAGGGAAAGGGAGAGAGAGAGAGAGATAAAAACATTAATGATGAGAGAGAATCATCAATTGGCTGCCACCTGCATGCTCCCCACTGGGGATCAAGCCTCCAACCAGAGCATGTGCCCTGAATCAAACTGTGACCTCTGGTTCATAGGTCAGCTTTCAACCACCGAGCCATGCCGGCCAGGCAATTCTTTTAGAATATGATAATGAGAGAAGTGGTCATTTTGTAGCAAATCTCACTGAAAACCCACTTAAAGAAAGTAGAGGACTGATAGACGTCCCCTCTTACTTGCTCTTTTCTTCTTTTTGTTCAGCAATGGACATTACATGGTTCTAAGACCACCTTCTACAAACGAGCCTTCAACTCTTCCCACTGGAAAGCTCAAGAATTCCTCTCCTTGAACCAAGATTTGGTTGTGGCCCTTCCTCCTTCACCATTTCTGCAGTATCCTCTTCACTTCGCACCTTAGCAATTTGTTTAGTCATCTTCTGGAGCAATACAATGTTTGTATCAGACAAGGGAATCTCACAAAGCAAGTTACATATTGGTAAGTAATTGGTTAGTGCTCAGGGCATTTATTCACATGGGTTTACTGGTATTATTGTAAAGGCCACTTAATATTCACATTTTCATATCACACAAATCACATGATCAGCACTTCAGAGGAAATAGTCTGGCTTATTCCCAGAGAGGAAGCATCAGCAGGCAAATTTAAGACATTATCCCCAGATGGAACCCATACTGATTTCTAAAGAACATCAATAAATAAACAAACATGCGCACACACACACACACACACACATACACGCACACCTATTTCTTACATAATTTAAGAAATAATATTTATGGTGAGTTGAATTAAACTAGAGTTTAGTGAAAAAGCTATGCTTTATGTTTTTTGTTATTTGAGATTTTTGGATTACCTTTGCAAATTTCCACACTAAAATACGCACCACCAACAAAAGTAAATTGAATTATTATTACCCATAATTCTCAATTAACAGATAATGATCTGGTTATAGACATTAGCAGTAAAAGAATTTGTATCTTCTTTCTTTTGCCATGTCCGAGAATTTCATTTGTAGGAGATGAGGAAATCCAATTAGGCAGCCTGTTTGTTATTATGCCTGCTTTCCAAATTGTCTCTCTACGAAGCTTTGTAGTTTGGTTTCAATGGGATAAGTGTTAGGAACACTAAACTGAAAAATGAGAATATGGGGTGAATAATAAGTTTTTGCCTGAGTGTATAACTTTAAAATAGCATGAGTACAAAATATTTTAACACAAGTAAAAGTTCATGTCATGGCAAACAGACATAAAACAGAGCTTATAAAAATGTACTCCCTTTGGCCTGGCTGGGTGTTTCAGTTGGTCGGAGCATCATCCACACACCAAAAAAGGTTGTGGGTTTAATCTCTTGTTCAGGGCACATACCCGGGTTGCAGGTTTGATCCCCAATTTAGGTGCATCTGGGAGGCAATCCATTAATGTTTCTCTCTTACATCAATGTTTCTCTCTTTCCCTTTCTCTCTCTAATATCAGTAGCAACATATTCTGGAGATAGGATTAAAAATGTATTCCCCTTCGTTCAATTTGTAGACATTTGCATTTATTACATTTACATTTATTTACATTTATTTCAACAAAAAGTTACTGAGCACCTAGTACATACAATCATTGTCATGAACAGGAAATATAGACTGATTATGAGAAACGTCTCTCTTTATAAGAACCAATATATGATATAAAACAAAATACAATCTGCATGTTGAGTTCTACAATAAAGGTATATCTAGGAGACAGTGGTGCCACCAAGAGTACTCTTGGCTCTTAGAGAGACGGAGGGAAGACCCCACACACATAGTGCTTAAGCTGCAATTTTTAAGAATGAGTTGTAGGTAGGTATTGAGAGTGAGAATGAAAATGTGCAGTAGATCAGAGCTAAGACAAAGGATCCAGGAACCTTGATTCAACTCTTAGTTCTGATATGCTTCCTAGCTGGATGATGTCTGTCTGTCCTTGCTCTGTTAGCACTCATCCTTCCAGAGCAATGTTTTTTATAACCCTGCTTTCAATGATCATGCACTTGCAAATGATTGACAAACCTCCATCTCCAACCACGATCCCTTTGCTGAACTCCGCACCATAAATCCAGCTGCCCATTCCCCATCACCCATTGCCACTGAGATGTCCTGGTGGGAATTTAAGATGAATATATCCAAAACTAAATTTATCACCATTCCCAGTCACACAATTATTTTTCTTTGCTTTCCTTCTTTCTGTCCCTCATTTGATGGATGAGTCTACCACACAACCAATCACGTAAGCAGGAGACCTGAGATCATTCCAGGAGTTCTCCTTCATCTCTTACCACAGCTCTTTTATCTGGGTTTCAGTGGACACTTGTTTGTCTAATATGTACACTATTCTTTCTTACCACTTAAACCAGAGTGGAGACTTCAAATTTTTGGGGTTAGGATCAGGGGTGCGAAGGGTGCAGGAGTGGGTTATTTTAATATCCTCCACTGTTCCTCTACATTTTTTTTTACTTCTCAAGTTTTCTTTGTTACTTTGTGTTAATATCCACAACAGCCTCTGAGTTTTCTGCCTCTGGTCTGTCCTCATGCTAAGATCTACTCTGCCACTTCCAGAGCTCCCTTTCTAAAACACCAGCTTCATCATGTCGCTCCCTCTCACAACCCTTCCCATGTCCTTGCAGATGAAACTTAAACTACTCCAAGACTCTTTATGATTTTGCCCCTGACCTCATTTCCAGCCCCGTCTCGTCATTACTCTTCCACTACACGTATTTGCTCCAGCAAGGTCGGATTACTTACATTGATCAGAAGGTACCAGTTTCATGCCATTTATGAACTGCCCTGGCTCGGCTTGACCAGCATCACAGAGAGGAGTGACAGGTCTGCAGTACCCCAGAAGTCATCACTGAAGTATGTCTTACTTACATACTTATGTCAACTCAAGTCCTTCCTCTCCCTCTTTTTCTTATTTTTCAATCACAGTTGACAGTCAATATTATGTTTGTTTTAGGTATAGCCTAGTGGTTAGATATTTATATAACTTACAAAGTGATCACATATTAAGCCCAATATGACACCATACATAGTTATTACAATATTATTGACTATACTGTCTGTCTGTCTGTCTGCTGTCTCTCTCTCTCTCTCTCTCTCTCTCTCTCACACACACACACACACACACACACACATATACCCACTACACACTTCTGCACCTGCTGTCCTCTTTAAGTGTAATATCCTTCTCATACCCTTCTAACTGTGATTAGCTCTTCTTTGACCTTTAACACATACCTTAATCTTCCAGGAAGACTTTCTTGTGGGCTTCTCTCCCTTCCTTCTTGAATCAACTGGGTTAACTTCCCCTTCTGCACTCCCTACTATGTGATGGTAATTGATTCCTTTTCCAATTTCCCCGCCAGACTGCAAGCAATTTAAATGCAACTCTGGTGTGAAAATCCACAGCAATAAACACTGTGCTTAGCACACAGCAATAACTTAATAAACGCTTCCTGCAATGGAGCCAAGGACAAGTCACTTTCCCAGTTGGTCACTATGTCCCTCCCGTGACCGCTCCTCTTCCCAAACCTGTTCCTTGGTTCATCTGCCTCCTTTTTGGATCTTCTCTGATGCCACCAGACCTTCCTTCTCAGCGACACGTCACTGCTACAGAGCCCCTCCTGTTTCCCTTTATCTACATGCGTACTTCCCAGACAGGGAGGATCTGCACCTAGGAGACACTTGGAACTATCTGAAGACACGTCTGACGGTCACGGCTGGACTCAAGGATGTTGCTACCAGCACCTGGTGGACAGAATCCAGGGAGGTTGGCAAACGCCCTACAATGCAGAGGATATCTCCCCACTGCAAAGTTTTACCAGGTCCAAAGTGTCAGTGTTGCCAAGGCTGAGAAACTCTGCTCTGTAATGCATGAGTAACCATGCCAACCACCGATCCACATGCCTAGGAAACACGCTCCCCAGGAATGTGCAGAATACGGCGAGTAAACACTGACTATAACTGCCCATCTGCCCATCTGCGAGGCTGTGAAACAACAGGGCTACTGCCCCGGCCTTGACCTCGGGACAAGCTCATGCAGTACCCAGGAGGCATGCCACCACCCGGGCAAAGCACAGACACGCTGCCAGTCTCCACTTTGCACCCACACCAATGAAACTCCTGGGAGTCACACATTAAACACACACACATCATGGGTTTGAGTAATGTTTGTTATAAATGAAATAATACCACTGTGGCAGGAAGGAATTAATGTGTCTCCATGACTATCCCATCTAGGAGTAAGCCCAGCCTGTAGAAAACGGTGTTCAATAGTCTCAGGAAAGCAGTTAGATTGGATTAGTCACCATCTCTATGATTCACATTTTACTGTGGAATTCAGAGTCCAAGGAGTTGATTGAGCCACAAAGTTACATGTTAAATGGCCAGGTATTAAATCTGGCCTGATTTCTTTTGGAAGGAAGGGTGGCTATGCATCCTATATCAGCAGTAAAACAGGCCTAGGCAGCCAGTTTAACCCTGAGGATAATAACCAAGGAATTAGTATATTGCAATAATACGTATGTTTGTTCTGGGAATAGTGTAGTTGTCAAAATTCACACCGTAAAAAAATTGGCAAATCATTTGTGGGGCGAGCAACGCTACCCTGCGGGGGACTGAGCCTCCTGCGGCATTTACAGAGCATCAACTTTAACATCTGCTTTGAATTTCTATATGTTCTATTTCCCTAGAAACTAAAAATACTCCACATTGAACATAAACCGACTCCCTTTATAGCTCATTTTATTTATAAAGACTCTGGATAGTCTCTGATTTCTAACAGACCCTCAAAGACCATTTTATTTTTCTGAATGACAATGAATTGCAGTGCAACGTTCTAACAACGGCTTCAAAAGTTAAACGTCATTAATTCAATTTCATCCCATTACTAACTTGTGCCAACTTGGAAATCACCCCACAGTAAACCTCAGGCAGAGGAGCCCCAGAAATAGGAAGGAGTTAGTCATTTAAGCCCCATCTCCAAATCTGGAAAAAAAAAATCAATCAACCAATGGCTCACCACTTCTCCAAGGACAAGATACCAAAGAGAAAATTGTACAAATAATAAGCAAGCAGGGCTGTCTAATGTCAAAAAGGGAACACACCCCTGGCTGCATTTTGACGTTCCATGATGTTTTGAATATCAGTGAACAATCTGTTGCTCACTCTAATGCTCTCTTCCTCTGCAAGCAATTTCTCCGCAAAGATTGATTTCTCATAATGCTGGTAACTGCCCCTCTTCCCTGCCCACCCCTCCCTCATTAATCACATGCCATTTATGGGTGGTCTGCGCACATATTGCCCATGTATTCAGACGCTGATAATGCCTAGCAAAGGGCTATGTGTGTCCCACCAGCAGCCTTATCTGTACCTAACAGAGAACTTTCCAGCCTTCCTTGGTGCTGCCAGAAGGGAAGCTTTGGAATCCTTGCTGGACAAGCCAGTTCTAGCTCTGTCAGCACACTCTACCACTTTCCATGGGATAGTGAAACAACTTCTAAAGATTATCACTTTATTGCCTTTATTGTCTCATTAGAATACCTTTCCATAGCTCAGAGGGTCAGATGGGTACTTTTCTGGCCACATTTTCCCTCCCTCTAGAATGCTCCATAAGAACCTGTTTAGACTGTATGGTACCTTTCAGTAGAAAAAGCCAAACCCAGTTTTTGCAGGTGACCCTGGGTTTTAGATCACCCTCAAAAGCACTTGGATATATTACACAAATTGAGTTTCGGTATATACTAGAACAACTGTCAAGGGTTAAATATATATAAAAATGATCAATAGTCAACTTACAAATATTTTCCTACTATAACTTCAAGACCTTACAAATCCTTGAGGTTAAAATCAACAGAGTACTCAAAGTTAGGATATAGAAAATTTTAAATTGTTCCATGAAGCTTTAGGTTCAGCATCCCATGAAAGATTACTGACTAGGCTTTGTAGATCTGTTATACCATATTTTCTAGCAAAGACCACTCTAAATTAAAATTTCAACATGTACTTTTACTTAAGAAAATCACATGAGTCAAACTAATTTAAGCCCACCATTATTGTTAATTAATAGATTTTAATTAATGAGATTTTACTCTTGTCTGTAATGAATAAATCTAGTCCCCAGAACAAGCAGGCTAGAGTAAGGCCCAGACAGGCAATTAATACTCAGGATCAATTATATGACTCTAATATTTATGATTATGGGAGGTAGAAATGATGGCAAGTCCATAATTATGGAGGTAGAAATGAACTTATATGATGCACACAGCCCAGGTAGATTATTTCCTATAGGAATGCCTAGGCCAAATCCAGTGTATAAAAGAGGAACATCAATTCAGGAAACTGAGAGCAAACGTTAAATTATATAGCAAAGCTAGATCCCCACAATTAACAAAAGGAATAGGAAGTTTATTCGGTGTGACAGCATCAAAGTAAGTGAGAATTTATGAAATGACACAAAAAATGTAGACTGGAGTCAGTGATCACAATGGGACATTTTAGTTTTATTCCAATTAAATTAAATTCATAATTCTGTTATGCAAGAGACTAACGTGATATGTCCTACAATTTCAATTGAACATGTTTCCTGTGTAGAAACCAAATTAGGGTGAGGAGGAGGCATGTACTTATAAGCATAAATATATGCATACCAGTTGTCCAGATGAGAGACAATCGCTTGTACTAGAATGGTGGCAAGAGAAATAAGTAGAGAAAAGTTCATGGGCTTGAGATATATTTTGGATATAGATTTTAAGAGTGTTATTGAAAAAAACTAATGGCTTTGATGAAAGACAGTGAGAGAACAGGAGGACTCTTAGCTCCCTGGCTTGCTCACTTTGAAGAGATGGTGATGGCATTGACTGAGATGAGGGAGGCCCATTGGATGAGAAACAGATTTTGTAGGTTTAGTACATTTTTGACTTGATAACTGTGAGTCATCCATCAAATAGACAGTTGTATATACAAATACGGAACTCAGTGGATAGCAGCACAAAAGAGGAAAATCATCAGTATTTGATTGTATGTAAAGTCTAGAGGCTGGATGATATCATCCATAGAGAGAATATTGAAGAAAAAAAACAATAGAACGCTGGAAAGAAAGTTGAGAAACTCCAACATAAAAAGTTAAGGTTAAAGCTGATATAGGAGAAACAATATGAATTGCAGAAGAGAGGAAAAGAAGCCTGAAATAGGGAAAAATAAATAAAAAACAGGAATCAGTGCTGTCAGAAATAACACAGAGTGTCTTATGAAATTGACTTTAAGTAGTTGACATGTGTAATATCACTGAGAAATCAAGAGTGATGAAGACTGAGAGATATGTCCATTGAAATTGGTAATTAGATAATTTTAGTGACATTGGAAAAAGAAGTTTCAGTGGTGTGGGGGAGTGAAAGTGGAATTAACATGGACCAGAATATGAAAAGGAAGTAAGGATATATATGTTACAAGTGTAGATTATTTTTAGTTAAGACTTTTTTGTTGTGATGTTAAGCATAGTAACAAACAGTAGCTATGGGGAAAATTGCATTAAAGGAAGTTTATTTTTTAAGGATAGGGAATAATACACATTTTAAATACTGATGGGAATAATCCAATAAAAAGAAAAGCAGTATTCACAATGCAGAATATATGAGATGATTATAGAGGCAAAACTCTTGATAGGATGAAAGGGGATACAATCCACCAGTGAAGGAAATGCATTTGACAAGTGCAGGGCTGTGTCTTCTGTTGATTAGGAGCAGCAGAAAATCCATACACTTGCAAGAAGGTCACTTTGGTGTTGTGAGAATAAGATAGTTTACCTCTGACAAAATTTGTTGAATTCATTTAAAATAAAACATGATATCTATTTTTTCAGTAAGGAACAGGAATATATGTAAGTGGGGGTATGGTGAGGGGAGTTGGGAGGAGTTTGAAGAAGAAAGAAGAAGTTACGAAGTTGGTTCCTTTAAAAGGGAGAGGAGATTTACTAGGGAAAGGTAACAGAACTACAACTACCATTTTAGTGTGTAGTTGGCAATTAAAAATAAAACCAACCAACACACTTATATAATTTTATTTCACACTAGAGGCCTGGTGCACAAAAATTTATGCAAGAGTAGACCTTCCTTCCCCCAACTGCTGGCATCGGTTTCCTTCTGGCACCTGAGACCCAGGCTGGCTTCCCTCTGGCCTCAGCTTTATCAGAAAGGATATCCAGAATGACATCCAGAATTAGCATATTATCTTTTATTATGATAGATTATTTTCAAGGTAAAGAAGGCATAATGAGATCCAAACAGTGAGAATGCTTCAGGTAAGGGAACTTAATGTATTCACCAGTAAATATCATCTTAATGGATCATGGAACCAGGTAAAAATGAAGATAGAAGGGGATGATGGCTAATGAAAAAGTAATGATGTGAGTGGGTTGGATAAGAGGTCTGGGTGTGATGGAAGAATTGTTGCAGCAAGCTGAGAGTAGAGAAGTCATGATCATATTGGGAAATATTGAAATCAGGATTTCAAACATGTGCAGTTACTGGTGATAAAGGGATCCAGGGCATGGCTTGGGAAGTGAGTGGCTAAGACTACTGAAATTAAAGATGGCAGCATGGGGGGCAGGTAAGGGAGTGATAGATTAGTATTATCCATATCATTCCCTTAGATGTAGAAGTCATTGGGAATATGACAGAGCTTGATTCCTCAGTGAATGAGGGAGAGTGACCAAAAAGTCTCAATAAGGTCATACGAGGGAGAGAGTTGGATGAAATGAAAGTTAAAAGATCTGGGGTTTTGGAAGGAGGGAGGGAAAAAATGCATTGGTTTCAAAACAGCATTGGGCATGAGTACCCAACACAATACCAGTCCTGGGGTAGATCAGAAGGAAAAATGCTGAACAGCCTCCATTTGAGAGGCTCTTGGGGAAATAGCTTAGCCTAGTTTTGGTCAAGACAGAAGAAATGAAGGTTTGGAAGAACCAGGATGTGGGAGATTGTGTTGGTCACAGATGGAGTATTTTAGGAAGCATGGGGAAAGGGTGTGGGAGAGAGTGAAGGCCTGGCGGATTGTCAGATACAAAGATGATGATAGCAGCATTAGATTAAAAAAACTCAAGTCAGTGCACAACTCAAGGTTTGAGATTCTTGTACCACCAAAGGAGAAATCAAGAGATGACATATGGTAGTGTTAGTTCTGATGGGCTCTTAGAAGATGGAGAGAAATCAAGTAAAGATAACCCATGATGCTGAGGACCTGGCTGCTGCAATCTCCAGGAGTTCTGGATATTGAAGATCTCAGGCCACGCCAATTCACATCACAGATGGCAGAATTAACAATGGTGAGTCAAGCATATCACTGGGAAACAAATTAGTGTTAAAATATTTTCTTTTATATGTCACCCTTTATGAAAAATGTTAAACCCATTCCCATCTTTCATAGGACAGAGATAATTTGTTTTAGTTTTGTTTTATGTTGTTTTTTTTAAAAAAAAAACACCAATATTTTAAAAATATTTTTTTTATTTATTTCAGAGAGGAAATGAGAGGGAGGGGGAAACAGAGAAACATCAATGATGAGAGAGAATCCTCCATTGGTCAGCTACCTCCTGCATGCTCTTGACTGGGGATCTAGCCAGCAATTGGGGCATGTACCCTGAAGGGAAATAGAACTGAGACCTCCTGTCTCAAAGGTCAACGTTCAACCTCTGAGCCACTCCACCTGGACTAGAGATAATTTGTTTTAATTTAGTCAAGGTTTTGACCCTGATTTATATTTTTATCTTAATTTGTTTTCTTTTTCCAAATGACACCACTTGTGTCAAACTTTTCTCCTCAAAAAATCTAATGGAGAAATGGCATTCTCCTCACTCCTCTTTTATTAAATCACCTGGAAGGCGATTTAATACATCGATGCCATGCCAGTTATGTAGGCTTGAAATTGGCTATCTCTACAATTTCATGGGTAATGCCCTTCCAAGACTATTGATTCCTTTCTGGAAATTTAAATCTCTGAACAGCAATGGACATTGCTAGGAAGAATTGCACAGTCAGTAATCATTGCATCTTCTAGTCATAGCTCAGGCTCGTCTTTCACGCTAATGCAGATATCTTTTTACCCATCTGATATTAGATCAGACATCCTACCTCAAAAACTGTACATCTTGCCTTTGGTGGCACAGAATACAGGTTAAAAAAAACCAAGACAATTTCATTAAGGCTGTGACTTGAAAGCAGCAAGGAATTTCATGACAAATGATTGACTCACATGCACTCTCTAGAAAATTACACATCTCTATTCAGCAATATCTCTTTTGTTTATTTTAGTATAGGATGGGAATGTCTCTTCATCTCAATCAGCAACAAACAGAAACAGACAGCAAATCATGAAGATGGTGACATTTGAATTGGGTGTTAAAACATAGAAAGCAGCTCTGAGAATATAAGGGAGGGGTAACTCAGTGTTTGCAAACTTAGGGGTGCCTGAAAAAACAAGAACAAACAAAAAAAAACAACAACAATGACATATTTAAGAATGAACTATAGTTCAGTGAGGTGTGTGTGTGTGTGTGTGTGTGTGTGTGTGTGTGTGTGGAGAGATAGGAGATTTCACACAAAAAAAGTAAATTGTCATATGTCAATTCTAACAAGACAACTGGGTTGAATTTTTAAAACGAGTTCATTACTTAATTGTAATGACAAGTTGATTGAATTAGAATGATAAAAATAGTTGAGAATGAGGACATAAACAAACATAGTTGCACTAAGTCATGTTATGACTCCTCTACTTCACATTAATCTCTTTATTTAAAAAAAGAAATGAGACACTGTGCCTCTTTTCAGCTTTTGGCAATTTGTACTAATACTCCTTGGACTTAGTCTCTAAGTGTTAAGATTAGGCATCTGAGCTGGGTAGAACTCTACCATCTATGCAATGGTTTTTAATGAATTAAATAGTCAGCTACCATAGGCACACAAATAGGCGTGTGTGCACACCCCCCATACATTATTAACTATACATATTACTATATAGTTAATCAGGCCAGTTATGTAGCCTATTTTTTTTAGTAAAATTTCCCTAATTGAATTTTTACATATGTCATTATTTGAGATAATAGGTAATAAAATTAGAATAAGTTTTATATAACAAATTTCAAATACTATAATTTTAATTTTCTCCATAAATTTGTAAAATTTCCGCTTTGATTCTTTACCATACAGGTGAAAATCCTAACTTAGACTCACTGATATGTATTTTAGGGTGCCACTAAAAACCACCGAACATGTTTATATTTGCTTACTTCTTATCTAGGTATTTTTCAGTGTATGAAAAATTAGTGATTCTAATATTTTAAGATATTTGAGTCCTAAATTTCACCTCCAAATAGCAAAGATTTCTTCAGTTTGAGGAGATATATTTAAACAGTAGTGATTTTTTTTTTTTTCAGAATGTGAATAAAACAGTTACCCAAAACTCTCTCAGGAATTCTAAGCATTCTTTCTTTCCTATGAGTAAATGACACACTTTCCTGGCCTTAAAATAATTTGTGGAATATAATGAAGAACATAAATTGATGAACAAAAACAGATCCAGAGACAGAGAAGCATTGATCAGACTGTCAAACCTCAGAGGGAAGGGAGAGGATGGTGGGGTAATGGGAAGAGATCAACCAAAGGACTGTTGACACAGACACTAGGGGAGTGAGGGCATGAATGGGGGTGGGAGACAATGGGGGGATAAGGACACATAGGTAATACCTTAATCCAGTGTTTCCCAAAGTGTGGTACGCATATCCCCAGGGGTACAGGAAGAGTTTGGTGGGGTACGTGTTGCACCGGAGTTTGGTGGGGATATGCACTGCACCGTGCTTAGCTGCACCTAATTCTACCTTCTCATGAGTTAAGTCAAGACAGTCTTGTGAGGCGTGAGATGGTCCAGTGTGCAAATAAATGTTATTTATAATATAACTTTTATTTATATTTTATTATGAATAATTTTATTTTTCGATTATTATTATTTTGTGTATGTACCAAAAAATAAAAAATATATATATTTTGATTGTTATTAAAATACATCCTTTTTTTGATGAGGGGTACTCAGCGTTATAAAAATTATAGAAAGGGTACACATATGTCAAAAGTTTGGGAAACACTGCATGGAAAAAATAATAATAATGTTGAGAAATTGTGGTTTTCTAAAGTGCTCCAGGGCAGCGCATCCAGAAAGCAGGGATGAGCTGGCTTTGAGAATCAACAGGAAAGTGAGCTAGGAAGGCAGATATACCTGAAGGCTGTAGCGTGAATGGGTTTGTGACAAGTGATAGTGAGAAGCTGAGGCCTCATGCCAACCAAACTGACAACCTAGACCCAAGGTTAGAACCCAGGGCAAGGATGGAATTTAGTGCCCCCCTGGGTTCATCACTCCCAATACCCTAACACCCAAGGCCACAGGGGACAGAGCAGAGTAGTACAGCTCCCCACCTGGTTCCCTATCCTCACACTACTCCAACTCATAACACCTTCTTTAAGAACTCATCCTAACCGAAACTGGTTTGGCTCAGTGGATAGAGCGTAGGCGTGTGGACTCAAGGGTCCCAGGTTCGGTTCCGGTCAAGGGCATGTACCTTGGTTGCAGGCACATCCCTGGTGGGGAGTGTGCAGGAGGCAGCTTGTCGATGTTTCTCTCTCATCGATGTTTCTAGCTTTCTATCCCTCTCCCTTCCTCTCTGTGAAAAAACAATAAAATATATTTTAAGAAAAAAAAAGAACTCATCCTAGATGTTTTAATTGCTCATACACTCCTAATTACATTCTATCCTTCACACAGCTTCTTAACCTTTTCTAGTGCCCAGGACTCCCTCCGCCTAGGAATTACAGATTAGACCAATAAGTTGAATATATATATATATATATATATATATATATATATATATATATATATTCAATGTCATTTTGTTACAACATTGATTAGATGCCGTAGGAACTTAACTTCATATCAATTGACCTATGGTAAAATTGGTTTTGCTATACATCCTTTTGCTGCAGTTCCAAGAACCTATCAATGATATTAAGTTAGGACTTACTGTATGTATATGGAATGAAACTGTTTTCTCAAACAGGTAAGTGGAAAACTAAACATTCACTGAAAGATATCAAGTCTCCAAGCAAAGTCTAGGAGATAGAGTTTCTACATTATCCATGTCATTGGTTCTTAACCCCATTGAGAGTTTACTGATAGTAAGAACTTTCCCTAGAATACAAGTGTGCATGTGAATACACACCATTGTGTATACAATCTCTGAAAATTATTACCTCACTTCATAGAGTCCTTTTAGCCTCCTAGGAATCCACTAACCCTGGATTAAGAATCTTTGATCTACATCGGTTTCTTAATCTTGACACAACTGAAATGTTGGACCAGATAATTCTTTGACAGGCTGTCCTGTGCATTGTATGAAGTTTAACAGGATCCTTGGCCCCTACCCAGTACCATTCCCTCCAGTTGTGACAACCAAAACGTCTCCAGATATTATGATATTTCCCCTGGGAGGCAAAGTCACTCCATTTGAGAACCATTTGTCTACACAGAGGGATGATCTTTGCCCTCCAGTCAATTTATGTAATCAATTGGTAGAAGCTGCTTCACTGCCAAGAGCAGTGTGAAATTAAGTTAGTAAGAAAAATAGTCACTACCTGACTGACGCTGTACAGAGAGTGTGTACTTGCATGCTTGTTTGTTTGTTCACTGTTTTATCTTCACAGAAGAAAAGAGTGCACACCACCCTGTGAGTGTCCAGAAAATATTTACTTGTGTGTTTGTTTGTAGTTGCTTGTCTTCAAGCCATTCACATTCAGTGGGTGAAACAGAAGAATACACATCTAATCAAAACCAGTGTTGCCTAAATCCTTCTTTGAATGGGGAAGTGGAGAGGGGGAGGAGGAAAGCAACCTCGTATATTTATGTCCGTAACAGTACTGTACTACGTGGATAATGAAAAGCTATGTGACCATAGAGACCACTATTCCATTTATTGGCCTATCGTGTGTGTGTGTGTGTGTGTGTGTGTGTGTGTATGTGTGTGTGTGTGTGGTGGGTGGATGAGGAGACAAATGTGTCAAATGTCCCCCTTTAAAACAAAGTCTAAACACATTTAAAGATATTGTTGTAATAATAAAATACCATAAATCATTATAAGTTTCAAACCTAAATTAAAACAGGACTATTTATATATGAAATATTTATATATGATTCTTAACAACAATTTCCCTTATGACATATCACATCAGTAGAATTCTATAACAATTAATTTCACAGGAAGTTAACGCTATCATGCAGCATTGCCTAGGTTTGAAGAATTGTAGGACATTTAACATTGTACAATTATCTGTTATGAAATAATTTGAGCCCAAAGGGATGGTTCTTGCTCTAGACCATCACTGACCAACAAAACTTTCTATATTGATGGAAAGGCTTTATCTCTGAGGTGATCAATACAGTAGCTATTAAGCACTTGGAATATGGCTTGTGCAACTAAATAACTGGATTTTCAATGTTATTTAATTTCAGTTAATTTAATTTTAAATGGCCACATGTGTTTAGTGGACACCTCTAAGTGGTGAATATGTACCCAATCAACAATTTCATTTAGTCTGATCTGATATTATGTAAGAGAGTGGGGTGACTTATGTGATGGAAAAAAAATGGTAGAACACAAATGTGCTAAGAGAAGAAAGAGTGGTGAAAAACAAAAACAAAAAAAAATGTTTTCAGGAAAATACATAAACTATCCCATGGCTTTTGGAGCCTTTCCTGATTAAAAAATAATTATTATAACTTGGCTAACAATATGTAATTCCTCACTTTCTTTCTGATTTGCGGGATGATTACTAGTAGACTAAAGCCACTGCCCTCATAACAACAACTTAATGCCTGGCCTCCACACAACTCACAGATGGGACCCCAGAAAAGAAAGCATTTATAATTATTGGGGTTCCCAAGTGACAACTCCATTAGTTGGGGCGGGGCGGGGGCACAAGATGACAGTGTCTACAACGGCCTTCTGGATAGCTGGCAAGCTTAGAGTGCTTGATTCAGTTTGAAACATCCTGTCTAGTACTTATTCTTAGGATTACTGAGGCCAAGTAGGTCCAACATGCCCTGTTTGTCCCCCAGCTTGGGGACATTCATCTATACCAGTGGTCAGCAAACTCATTAGACAACAAAGTGGCAAACCGCGGCTCACAAGCCGCAGTTTTCCAACCACTGATCTATACCACAGAATGATTGAGCATCTGCTACAGCAATGGGTAGGAAGACATCTGGAGGTGACAGGGATTTTGTATGGGAAGTCTAGGAGCTGGAGCCATTCCCAGTAGTTTCCCACAGACCACTCAGTAAGGTCAAGGGGAATGGTACAACATTGTGATCAGAGTCATCTGGCAGGTGATGAAAGACAAGATCATTCTTTTTTTTAAAAAAAAATATTTTATTCATTTTACACAGAGAGGAATTGAGAGGGAAAGAGAGTTAGAAACGTCGATGAAAGAGAAACATTGACCAGCTGCCTCTTGCACCTCCCCACTGGGGATGTGCCTGCAACCAAGGTACGTGTCCCTGACCGGAATGAAACCCGGGACCTTTCAGTCCAAAGGCCGACGCTCTATCCACTGAGCCAAACCGGTTTCGGCAACAAGATCATTCTTATCACCCCTCATCCATCCACCTGACGTGGAGTTTAAGTTATTCCATCTCCTGGTACAGGGAATGTGGCTCTTCCCACCCCACCAAATTAATGTGTCCCATTCTATTTCATTCCTCCCAGTCATATTCTATTTGCAGTCAGAATTTTCATCCAGAGTGGTCAAGAGCAAGAAGAACAGGAACACTTGCCAGAATCCTATTAGTCTCCCACTTAGGCTCATGTAGAGGGACTGGAAAAGCAATGTACTCAACCAAGTGATCATTGCCCTTATGATCAATCCAGCAATCATTTGGTGCAAGGGACACCACTCAACCAACTGAGTCATACCAGCTGAGGCACCAAAGTTTCATATATTTATATTTCAGAGAGGAAGGTAGAGGGAGAGAGAAACATTAATGATGAGAGAAAATCATTGATCAGCTGCCTTCTGAACACCCCCTAATAAGGATTGAACCCAAAACCTGGGTATGTGGCATAAATGGGAATTGAACTGTGACCTCCTGATTCATAGGTCAACATCCAAACACTGAGCCACACTGGCCGAGCCCAAATGTCCTTTTTATACTTAGTTATTAATTAATCATTAACGTCTTGAATACTAAGTAAAATACTGGACACTTTCTACATTGCAAGAGCTTCTCCTTAAGTAATCATGATATATCACATTTTTTTCTCCAACATCATTGACAGTGATTTGGGCTCTGAAGCAATCCCTCTCTGGGTTCTTGGGTTTCCCTCATAAGAGGTCACACTGGGTATACAAAATGACACACACAAAGTGCTATGAAGTGCTACCAAGTACAGAGATGAGTAGGCCCCTCAGGAGTGAATTGTGATATTCAGCCATGAAATTCTGAAATGCTGCATTCAGAAAATAAAGGTCGTCAAATTTCATCAGAGCTTTCCAATCGCCCCCCTTGCAGGGCATTTCATAGTTCCAAGGGGAACAATATCAAGGGTCATTCTGTATGGAAGTGATGGGGAAATGGCAAATGCTTCTGAACTCTGGGGCTTTTATTAAGCTTGGTGTCACCTCAGCATCAACCCTGGCGTCACATGACTCTCCGGGAATTAGGAAGACCAGCTGTTCCCTCCCTATTGTCACCATTCAAGAGCCGGAGGTCAAGTCCAAAGCAGGATTTCCTTCCAGCAATTTCAACATTGCAGGGATATATGTACCTGAGTGTAAAGTATTTGTAAATTGTGAGACACCTATGTAGAGGGCTATATAAGCCCTGTACTAGTGTGTACAGTTCAAAGAATACATATAAAATGAACGCTTATGCAATCACCACCCATATTAAGATATAAACCATTTCCAGCTGCCAGCCCCACTGGATGTCCTTCTCTGACTACAATTCCATCCTTTCTCCTGCATTAACCATTGTTCTTATTTTCCTTTTGTCTTTAAAATTTTACCACCCACACATGGATCTTATAATAAGATGGTTTAGTTTTTATTGGTTTTGAACTTTTAAAACCACCCTTTGCATGTTTTTCCATTCGTCTTTGTTTACCTGTAGATTTCCATTTTTGGTATGTAAAGGGTACCTGGTATTGAACTTGTTCTCCTATGGTAAACAACTAGAGAACCACACAAAATATACAAAACAACTGCTTCCAGGCATTCTACAACAGGGCATCCGGGACTGTTACCCCTGGCAGAAGGCCAGCACACACAGTGAGCCCTACAATTGCCTGTAGGTGCTTTCTTGGCTGTGAGAAAGTAGGGGAAACCCAAGCACATCAAGCTAGTCTCACTGATTTAACAGAAAGAGATCAGTAAGTCTAAGGCAATGAAGGCTTGTAGTACAGAAGGCCAGAAGGGAGAGCGCTTTGCAGAGAGAATTCCAGAAACCTGCATTGCCCATTTGAGTCTATGTCTGTATACTAAGCTGTGCTTGTGTGTGTTGAACCTTTGTGAGATCAAATAAAGCATAACTGCCTGGTGGCTCTACAGGCTAAATAACCCTAATAATTAACACTGGCTCTGGGACAGTTGTGATCCAACCAGACAGAGTGAAATAAACTTTTGTTATGTAAACACTAGATGCCCAGTGCACAACATTCATGCACTTGAGGTGGGGGGTCCCTCAGCTCCATGATGAATCGCCTCATGCTCCCTACAGAGAGAGGCCCCACCCACCTGCTATAGTCTGCCAATCGGTGGCCTGGGACTCCCTCTTTGGGGCAATCATGGATCTCCCCAACTGATCCGATCACCCCACAGGCTGGTGGCCTGGGCCTCCCTCTGGAGGGAGATCATGGGGCAATGGCTAGGCCCCTGACCAATAAGCATCACACCCACCTTGGCTGGCCTTGCACCAGTGGGTGTCATAGCATGATCATCCAGATGATAGTATCACTGTTTGAGCATTGAGGCATGAACCAAGAAGTCCCTAGTTTGATTCTGGATCAGAGTACATGTCCAGGTTCTGAGCTGAATCCCTAATTGGGGGTGTGAGGAGGCAGCCAACCTTTCTCTCTCTCTCTCTCTCTCTCTCTCTCTCTCTCTCTCTCTCTCTCTCTCTTCTCTTATTGATGATTCTATCTCCCCATCATTCTCTCTTCCTTTCTCTCTAAAATCAATAAAAACATCTTTAAAAAAATAATGAAACCAAAAGCTTGTACAAATTTGTACAAATGTAGAGACATTTCACTATATTTTTTAAGGATATGCCATGAAGGTACAGAAATCAAGACAGAGACTCAACAATGTAGCAGTCACATGATAGACATATAGGTCAGTGAAACAGAAGAGAAAACTGAGAAACAGACCTTTAAATATGTTGTCAAGATATTTTTGACAAAGGTGCTTAACATTAGAGTTCTAAGTTTGAAGAGTAAGGTTTTTAACAAATGATACTGAAATAATTGGATATCCATAGGCTAAAAATAATGAACTCAATCCTACATCACACCATAAACAAAATTAACCTAAAATTGATTATATATTTAAATGTGGAAGTTGAAACTATAAAACTTCTAGACATAAACATAATAGAAAATCTTTATGACCTTGGAGTTTATTTTTATTATTTTTTTAGAGAAAGTGGAAGGGAGTGATAGAGAGAAACATCAATGTGAGAGAGACACATTGGTTGGTTGCTTCCTGTACATGCCCTGACCAGCACCAGGGAGGAATCACGCTTGCCCTTGATTCCGGTCAAGGGCAGCTAGGTACATGCCCTTGACCGGAATCAAAACCTGTGACCCTTCAGTTCAAGGGCCAATGTTCTATCTACTGAGCCAAACCAGCTAGAGCAGAGTAGATAAATATTTTTTAATAGGACATCAAAAGCACTAAGATTTAAAAAAAAAGATAAATTATACTTTATTTCAATTAAAAGTTCTCTTTGAAAGACCATTACAAAATTAAATCGCATCATAAACTGTATTAAATTATTCACAATTTATAAATCTTACAATGTGTAAAGAATTTCTAACTAAGTAATAATGTGAATAACCCAATTAAAAGGGCAAATTATTTTCATAGGTACTTCTCTATAGAAGATATACCCAAAAAAGTACATGAAAAAAATGCCCAATATTATTATTCATGAGAAACACATAAATTTAAACCAGAATGAGCTACCAGGGCACACCTACTAGAATGACTAAAATTTTTTTAAGACTGGACATACCAACCTCAGCGAGCATGTGGAGCAATTAAACTTTCACATAAGCTTTATGGAAATGGAAAGTGGTATAACCACTCTGGAAAACAATCTAGTAGCTTCCTGTGTCGTGTAAAATGTACTTCTCATGAGGCCCAGCAATTCTGCTCAAAGGTCTCTACTCCATGAAGTGAAAATACATGCATACAAAAAGAAGTGCACACTCCGAGGGGCTACATTTACAATAGCTCACAGCTAACGTAGACCGGCAAGAGCGTCTGCAGCAAGTAGTGCAATTGTCATGCAAAGAAATTAGCCCTTAGTGGTAGGGATGGAATCAACTACTGATTTGCATGGCAGAGATGAGGCTCAAAACATTATACTGAATAAAATAAGCCAGACACGAAAGGAAGGAAAACATACTGGCAGATTTCATTCCATGGCATCTAGGAGAGTTAAATATAACCAACGGATCAATGTTTGTCTGACATCAGGCATAAAGGAGTGGGATTGAATGAAAAGAGAATAAAGAAAACTTTGAGATGATGGCCATGTGCTTTGATTTATCAGGGTGGTGTTTACAAAGGTACATATTTTTCAAAACTCATGGGGCTGTGCACAATGTGTGTGTGTGTGTGTGTGTGTGTGTGTGTGTGTGTGTGTATTTATGTTTATTTTATGAACTTTATGCCTAAAAAATGAATGTTCTAATCAATAAATTAAGAAAATAACAACCCAGAAACCTTTTTCAAGTTTTATTCAATCAGAAATAAATAGCACCTAATATGTCCCCTGTGATAAATAAGATGGAATTGCAAATGGCCAGATGCCACACTTTTGAGGCATTTAGACTCTCCAGTCCCTATATTGTTACTTGGCAACTTGCTTCGTTGTGCTAATGAAGCTATTTTAAGATAAGCCACTGGCCACGGCTGTCTGTCTCTTTCAGGAGGGTGACAGGGGAGATAAACACTCCCCCCCTTCGCTGGCCAATGCCAGGACGCCCGGGAGCCCTTTGGCTGCTGTCACAGGTAGCGGCCTGTCTCCTCCAGTGCTAAGAACGCATTAATCCACCCGGTGAAGGGGCGCTTCTGGAAGGTGAGCACGGCTCAGGGCCCTTTAATCTGTCAAGTCCTATTTTCTTTTACCTTTGACATGTTCCAGAATCCTCTTTCCAATCTGTCATAGGCGAGTGGAACATCCCACTCCAACGTTTACATTAACTTTTAACAATATTATTGGCAGGCATCAGGCCGATTTACAAAGAAGGCGGCCTTCTGTCAATTTCTGTATGGCTAGGATCCGAATTGTGTTATACATTTACTTTTCCAGTCCTAATGGGGAACCATGCTCACATACATGTTATATTGCCAGGTTGTGGAGAGAAGAAAACAGAATATTTTGTGGTAAATAAGCAAAACTCTGTTTATATTATGTCCTACTTGAAAACAACTTACAAGCTATTTAGTTATTAGGTAGAAATTTATTAGATGGAACACTTGTCAAAATGTGGTAAATACCACCAGGCAATGGACAATTCCTCCCAATATGATTGTATGTCATAATGTGCCACCTCTATAATCTTCAAAACACAATTTTCATGTTTTAGTATATGGACCAGAGGTTTTCCCCCTTGAAGCCCTGTGATATAAAAAACAAGAGACATGTATGTGCAGCTAATATAATTGTTTTAGTGAATTACATGGTTATAAGTCTTCTCTAGCTATTTCCCATTCGATAGGCCTCCAGTGAGAATTTTATAGCAGCTTCCCTGGCAGATTATCAAACTCTGTGTAATAGAATTAGCTACTCTGATGGGGACATGTTACTGGAAATGGCAATATTTTAAACTTGTTCTTAGAGGATATTTACTAGTAAATATTACCATTTACAACTGAGAATGTTTTATTTTAACAGATTATGGTTTCTTTCTTCCTC
Source organism: Vespertilio murinus (assembly GCA_963924515.1). Taxonomy (NCBI): domain Eukaryota; kingdom Metazoa; phylum Chordata; class Mammalia; order Chiroptera; family Vespertilionidae; genus Vespertilio; species Vespertilio murinus. The sequence continues at coordinate 8,346,148 of OZ004705.1, forward strand.
TCTAACCACAACTTTCCTCCTCTATATACCAAATTGTTACTAATAGGGATGTGATTCTCATGATCAACTCTTAATTACCCATGAGAATGGGAATATAGCTAAGAACCTTTATATGTCCAAAGTACTAGCCTTGAAGAAGTCTTGGCCTGTGTCAACCAATCAGTAAGCAGGTGTGTTCAACAGTAACTATGCACCCCACACTCTGTTAATATGACATAGTTCCCCATTAAGACTGAAAATGTAAATTTATAACACAATTTCCCAGAAATAAAGGAAACATATAGAAATAAAGTAGAGAATAGTAAACTATAGGTTATATCAAGGACAAAAAGTTATATTGTGTATTTGTTTAAAAAGAGAGTATGAAAGTAATCATAAGAGAAAATATGGCATTTATTTAGTTATATATATTCTCCAGGTCTTATTGGTAGGAACATTTATCCCACATAACACTAACAGCGATATATGAGGTTGGTATTACACCCATTAGCAAGATGGAGAAACTGAAACTTAGAGTGGTTAAGATGCTTGTCTAGAATTCACAATACTAAATCCAGTTTTAGATTTCAATGGATATTATTGGCATTGATGCTGTTAAGACATTTAGCTAAGAAAAAAGGCTGATTGTGTTTCAATACTGGCTTACTCACCATTTACAAAATAAATGCTAAATGATACATATAATCTCTCTATATAAAAACCTAAGTGACTGTTATGACTGAACAACCAGAATGACCAGTCTCTATCACATGCACTGGCCACCAGGGTGAAGATGCTCAATGCAGGAGCTGCCCCCTGGTGGTCAGTGCACTCCCACAGGGGGAGCACTGCTCAGCCAGAAGCTGGGTTCATGGGTGTTGAGAACAACAGGGCTGGGATGAGCCACAGTACATGTGTATTCAGCCCCGGCAGGGCCTGCTGCTTCAGCACTGCTACATTCCCCCAGGGGTCCCAGATTGCTAGAGGGTGCAGGCCAGGCTGAGGGACCCTACTCATGCATGAATCCGTGCATTGGGCCTCTAGTTATCATATCTATACTAATAAAAGGGTAATGTATTAATTAGAGTGGACATCTTCCAGCAGTCCGTTCAGATAAAGCCTCAGCAGCTGTGAGGGCCGAGGCTTAGGCAGCCATCGGCAGCTGAGAAGGGCTGAGGCCCAGGCCAGCAGTGGCAGCAGTAGTGGGCTAATCAGGGCAGTGCCTTCCCCTGATCTACCAGGTAACCTTCTGCAGAGGGAGACCAGACTGAGGGCCAAGGCAGAGGCAATTAGGGGCAATAAGGCCAGCAGGGGAGCAAGTTAGAATTGATCAGGCTGGCAGGTGGGCAAGGTAGGGGCAATCAGGCTGGCAGGGGGGCAAGGTAAGGGCGATTAGGCTGGCAGGCAGAGGGATTAGAGGCAATCAGACTGGCTGGCAGGTGAGCAGTTAGTAGCAAGTGGTCCCAGATTATGAGGGGGATATCCCAGATTAGAGAGGATACCAGCCACGCTGAGGGACCCTCTTCCTGTGCATGAATTTCATGCACTGGGCCTCTAGTCCTACCTAATAAAAGAGTAATATGCAAATTGACCATCACTCCAACACACAAGATGGCTGCCCCCATGTGGACACAAGATAGCCACCACAAAATGGCCATCAGGGGAGGGCAATTGGGAGAGATCAGGCCTGAAAGGGAGGGCAGTTGTGGGTGATAAGGCCAGCAGGGGAGGGCAGTTAGGAGGGAACAGGCCTGGAAAAGAAGGCAGTTGGGGGTGACCAGGTCTGCAGAGAAGGGAAGTTAGGGGCAAACAAGTTGATAGGGGAGCAATTAGACATCAATCAGGCTGGAAGGGGAGTGGTTAGGGGGTGATCAGGCTGGCAGGCAGAAGCAATTAGGGGCAATTAGGAAGGCAGGCAGGCGAACAGTTGGGAGCCAGCAGTTCTGGACTGTGAGAGGGACGTCTGACTGCCCGGTAGGATTGGGACTAAACGGGCAGTCGAACAGCCCTTGATGGGTCCCATATTGGAAAAGGTGCAGGCTGGGCTGAGGGACACCCCCCCCCCATGCATGAATTTTTGTGTACCAGGCCTCTAGTATAATTATAATGTAGAAAGATATATAGAGCTGTGTATTAATGAAGCTGTTCTTATTAATACAAGATCTAAGGTACAGTTAGGATGAAAAAGTGAGTAGAAAGAACAACAAAATTTTATTCCCTCTCCATCCAAAGATTTTTAACCATCAACCAGTGGGCTGTTACCAGACCCAGTGCAATATAGACTGTGGTTTGTCCCATGAGTGTAAAGTGCTCATGCTGGGTGCTCAAACGCTATAACCAAAAGTAGAATTCTCATGGCTGAAAACAGGCATTGGCTTTCTGACCAAGATGTTTTACATTTCTTTTCTAAATTATAATGGTGATTTTTCACCAGGCATTCTTCTAAGAATAACAGTGTACCTGTAGAGTTGATGCATGGTTGTCAATATAATTTACATAAGTGCCTCTGATACGGCTCCAAATTATTTTGCCCTTTGAAATTGCAAAGTGGATTTAATTCCTTTTCTGAATGTATTTTCATAAATAGCAATCAATGTGTGAAATTTCCATGAACATGGAAACACATATATTCATTTCATTAAAATTATCTTAGAGACACTATTCTAAGATTTCACAAATACATTTGACCTTTTCTTACTATGAACAGCTTAAGATTTTTATATTGGAAAGTTATTTGCATTTGAAAATATAAATTACCTTTCAAAGAGTTACATCTATCTTTTGAAATCTATACTTTGCGCTGTTTCACCCTTCCTTCTTTAGTTTCTAAAAACTATAAAAAGGAGAAATAGGTCACACTTAAAAAATAAAAGAGATAAATTGAAGTCAGCAAAAGCATTGAAATTATTTCTATCATTAGAAATAAAGGACATTGAAATCATCATTTCAGTCAAATACTTGGGGGAAAGGTAGCAGAAGGTCAATAAAATTTCTGAGAGTAAAGATGCCAGAAGCATTTTCAATATTATTTTCCAAATTTTAGCCTTTGACAAAATTGTTCCTTGGGGCTGAACTCCAAAAGCTAGCTTCTACACCCAAACATTTATTAATCTTGTTCAGCAAACATAGGGCTGAAGATGGGAGTCTATTTGCAAAGCAAGACATTTGATGAGGCCACTAACATTTGTAAGTTAAAAATGCTTTCTCAGATTATAAATAAACCATGTAAAAGTCCTGACCTAAAATTGAAGCAATTGTAAAAAAAATAATAATAATAACATCATAGTGGCCAAGATTATTATATATTCAGTGAGTTTCTTAAAACATTTCCAGATCATTTCCCCTAACATTGTAATTATCTAAATTCCTGCCATGAAATATTCAAAAATATTCTTACAGCTTTATCCAACTGTCTTTTCTATTCTAGCATAATTATCTCACCCAGCAGTCATGTTTTTACTTTAATATGTAGCTTATTGTGCACAATTTCCTAGTTCCACTTATTTGTGCACCAGCATATACTAGTAAACTCTGGAATTACTTTTCTCACCTGCAAGCACCGTATAATAGGAACACAGCTTTGAAATGACAGATTTATTTGGTTTTGGTACTTACTAATAGACAGGAAATAGAGGATCAGCACATAAGAAAATTATATCAGTAGAGTGAAATAGCAGGCAATCAAATTCATGTGGTTCTCACATTTCCCTGCCTGGTTCCCAGACGCCCCACCCCCTGCCCCCACTCCAGGCTGGGCTAACTGTCATTGGGCAGGAGTTCCAGTCCTCAGAAGGATCTTGACTGCCTCTGAATGCTTCATCCTGCCAACCCAACACGCTCTCTCTCACCAGTTTTCACACAGTGTAAGTCTTCGGGGTAAATAGCTCTGCTCCATGAAAATCAGAGGCAGGAATCATGGAGTGGAAAGACCTCTTCCTAAACTGGAATTTGCAGGATGCCAGCAACAGGGCCTTACTGGGAACTAAAGGGAAATCTCAGTTTGACAGGGCACGTGACTTGAGCTGCGAGAAGTACTTAAGTGAATGAATTGGGATGGCTGGATAAGTGTGCTGTAAATCAATCAAGAAGCCCAGATGACATTCTAAACCACAGACATAATGCTCTTGTGGGGAAGAAATGCTGCGGTTTCCAGAAACATCCAGAGCCTTTGAGAGAGTTCAGGGTGGAAATCCAGCCCTCGTCATCCAGTGCTATTTATAAAGGGGGCGAAGGGGGTTGGTTTGGTTGTTCTTATGGTTACAATTGTCAGCATGAGACAGCAGTTTAAAAATGCTTCTCAAGGAATTAAAAAGCAAACAAGCTCTCATGAATGGCTGGGCTGCACATGCCCGGGGGATATTCAATATTGTGGCATCGGGCTCCCACACCACCAGGTTAGTTCTACTGTCATGTCGCTCAGGGATGCTAGCACCCCTGTCCCTTTCAGAAAAGTAGGGTTGGTAGACAATATCATGGAAGATCATGCCAAGGAGTTGCCCGAGACTGCATGTTTCTCCAAAAGACAGCAAAGCAAAGTGCAAGGAAAATCATCTACTAACAGCAACCCTCCTTTTTCTACATAGTTCCTCCTTCTCAATCTCTTCTGTTTAAATGTCAAATTTCCACATTTTTCTTTTGCCCAGGAATCTATTCCTTAACTCCTTCCCATTTTTGTACGGTTCAATTTACAAGATAAAGGGAAAACTGTATATATGTTTATTTTTTACATACCCTACCCTTCTCCAGAAAAAAAAATTGTTAAGAAAAATTCTATGAGTTAAGTTCATAAATGTAGACAAGATTGCATAAGTGAAGTGAGAAGTTTTTAAAAAATGCCATAAGAGAGTAAAAAAAATAAAAAATGTAGGACCAGTGACAAAGCTAAAGATGCCCCTTTCCTAATGAAGGTCAACTTCACAAACTTCCAATCTACTGTGAGTCAATGTGAAGAGAGAAAATTGATGAACTCATTCTTGGAATTCATAATATCACAACCACTTAGGGCAAACAATGGTAGCAAATATCTGATGTAGTAATATCATGTAAATGATCTAAATTATAAAATGCCAGGTGGTATTCTAAGCATTACATAAATCAACTCATTTTAATCCCCGGACTTAACCCTATGAAGTAGTTAAGTATAAGAGGGAAAGAGAAAGAGAGAGAGGGAGGGAGAGGAAGAGAGGGAGATAGAGGAAAAGAGAGGGAGAGAGAGGGAGAGAGGGACAGAAAGGGAGAGAGAGGGACAGAGAGAGAGAGAGAGAGGAAAAGAGAGGGAGAGAGAGGGAGAGTTATCCCCATTTTACAGATGAAGAAAATGAAGCAAAGAGATTGAGTGACTTGACCAAGATACAGGGCTAGGATGCTAGGACATTAATATGTGCAGTCTGGCTTCAAAGTCCATGCTCCTCATCATTCTGATAAGCTACCTGTAGAAAACACAAAAAAATCCTATGGAAAAAGAAAGTTTGTCTGATCCTCACGGTGATGCTATGTGGGAATGTCCTTGAGAAAATCCTAATAGCACACTCCAGGATACTTTGAAAAACATGTTCCTAGACACAGATCACACCAGAAAGCATAACAATAAAAACATTTTTGTAGACGACCAATTCCTATCAGTATAGGAAGAGGTTACTCCCAGCTATTATAATCACAGAAGGCCGTCCGAGGCTGTGGCATTTGCATCAAAAGGATAATTAGGTTTTTAGAGGTAGGAAGTATGGAGAAGATGGGAATTATTTTTAGGCAGCATTTTCGAAAGAGACACTAACATTTGAATGCAACAGAGGAGTCAAAACCATTAGGAGCTGTGACTGCACATTAAATCAGTCATATTTCAGTGAACAAACTGGTCACAAATCACACATACACTCCGGCAAAGGTTTGATTGATTTCCAGACATGTCTGGAAAATAAAATACATTATAAAATATACTTAGAAAAATATATATTTCCAGACCCACTGAGTCCAAATTCCTGGATGAAATAAAACAAAGTTCCCAAATGTCCATAAATCAAGAAATAGGACCCAGTGACTTCCAAGTTCAGTGAAATTCATGGTCCATGCCACGTATCACAGAATCCTCGAGAATCAGCCTACCACTGTCACCATGACTGAAAGCAGTGAATTCTCTAAGAGATGATTCTCACTGAAGGCACCTTTCATACACATTACTTGGATCGCAGTGGCATGTCTATTTGGCTTCTTTCTCAAAGCATTGGCTTGGAGAGAATGTGTGCAGTCACACCAAAACAGGCCTTCCTGTGCCCATTCTGGCTTGAAGTAAGCATGCTACTTCAGAGGCAGGTCTCACATGTTAATTAAAGGGAATGCCAATATTCCAGGAAATGTCATTGATATCTATTTTGCATTAAATCTCCTCTGAATTAGCCCGGCGACTCTTTAGACTCGTTGAATCATCTGAAATGGAGACCTTTTTTATTTTATATGTCGGCCACATTTGTCCACTTATTGGTGTCTCTCAAACACTCTCAGTTGGTTGAGTTCTGTGCCCTGAGACACGCCTATTCACTCGCATCTGGATAACAAATCCACAGAGCTGCACCCTCTTCCTCCCCCTGCCTTGGGCTACGGTGCCATTCTGCAGTGAGATAATGTTTTCCAGCTTATGTCGCCCAAAGTGCTTAAGAAAAAATGGTGATGACACACAAAAATGAGCCAGCTCTTTAAATAGAGGAAGGACTTTATGGGCTCATACAAGCTGGAGAATGAGGTTTTCATTTCTTTGTTCTTATTTTGTACACTGGTGCCACCCACCCATTGAGACAGGGCTGCCCACCATCTGGCTTTCTTAGAATGCAAGTTAACAAATAAGTGATCAGAGGGATAGATGATTGGTGGATAGAGGGATAGATAGGAAGGTGACTCAAATATAAGCCCCGGACTAACGAAATAATACTGTCCCACTCTATAATTCTGCACCCAAACCCAAAAAGTAAATAATAATATCCATTTCTGAGATTTCAATATTAGTAATTTTGAAGACTTTGAAATGTATTACTCTCATTCCCTAAGCCTGTATTCATGTTTATCCTGTTCAATTCTATTTCTAATGACTCTGATTACTAATCATCCCTGAAAGATCTTGTTCGTGATCATGTTTCAATGATCTGTCTTCCTAGAGTCACATTACTTCATGCCTTTAAAAACTAAACACACCAAGTTAATACGTTGTGTCCCAGTCTCTTTTAACCTTTGGACAGCAAGCAGCACACTGCCAGGCAGTTAGCACATGTCTAAAATAAGCTTGCTAAGGGAAACCAAGGACTTCCCAAACCACACATCCATCGCAGCCGTGGGAGGAGCAGTGTGAGAGAGGACGCCCTTTGTGATGGCCGGTTTGGCTGCACCGATGAGAGTGTGGGGCCCAGCGCGTCAGTGGCCGGACCCATCTGCCACCAGTCACTTGTGGGGGAGGCTTCTGTTTCTTGTCAGCCAGTAATGGGAAGCAAGGGAAAGGGCGCAACACACCCCATTCCCGTCAGTCAGGGAAGCGATCCCAGCTGCCTCCTCCCTGCAAACTGGAAAATAAATGCTCTCCGAACTGGTTTGTCTCAGATAATATCTCACCCACGAAGTCAGGCAAAAAATACACTCACTTGGTAAGAGGCTCATTAAACTCGTTAGTGGGAATAAAACTATGTACGATTTCTGTTTTAACTCCCAGAGGCTATCTATAAACTGGGAAGATCCCTTCTTTGGCTCCCTGGAAGTTCTCCCCAAACTCTGGTTAATTATGTGATACGAGAGGCCCAGTGCATGAAATTCATGCATGGTTGGGGGGAGTTCTTCAGCCCAGCCTGCACCCTCTCCAATCTGGGACCCCTCAGAGGATGTCTGACTGCTGGCAGTCAGACATCCCTCTCACAATCCTGGACCCGCTGGCTACTAATCACTCACCAGCCTGCCTTCCTGGTCACCCCTAACTGTACCCCTCCCTCGTGCCAACCTGATCGCCCCTCCCTGCCTCTGTGTGCTGGCCTGGTCGTAGGCAGCCATCTTGTGACGGTGTGAGTGAGTTAATTTTCATATTACCTCTTTATTATATAGGATAGTCAATGGAAGCGGGAGTCTACATAATATTATCAAGATACTATTTCAGTTTTTAGCTTACATCTTGTGCATAGACATTGCTAACGGGAAAGACAAAGGCAGTCCCCTTGTCTCAAGCATGGATGGTTTGATTTCATTTTTATCAAAGAAGTAGAATACCAGAGACACTCATGATTAGCCATCACATTCAGCTAGGAGCCTGTCACATGGGGAAGGCTTGTACTAGTGCACAGTCAATGGGCATGTAATTTGGAAGTGTTGGCCCATATTAGCAATATTTTCAACCTTCAGCGCTGTCTTTTTGTTCAGCATGTTATTTCTCTTCTGACTTAAAAGGAAAACAGTGCAATAGTATTATAAATCTGAATGCACCTGGAATACTATGCTAAAATATGAAAAGAAACAAGAGTAATGTGCCAGCCAATGGAACTGTGGCGGGAAAGTGAGCTTGGTGAGGAACCAGCAGCCGCCCTGGTGGTGGGGTGGGGCGACACATCTGCCCAGAGGTCCTCCAGGAGGAGAGGTGTGATTTTCTCCCAGTTTTCACCCTGTTTTTGAGTATCAAGACTGTCTGCCTTGCTTTTGAGGAGATAAGGGAGAAAAATGCAAAAAATATATATATAGTGTTTTCTGTTTTTTTATTTATTGTGTTATGTGTTTTTTGTTTATCACATTCATTTGTAAAGTTTTGAGTGAATGTTTGTTATTAATGGACAGACTGAAGCACTAAGAGTGTCCTCACTCTGAGGTCAGACAGGCTGGTAGCTCTGTGAAGCATACACATGTGCTTAGTTAAGAGAAGTGAAGGCATGATCGTGCCCCCGTAAATGCGCAGCTTTCAGTCACCGGAACAGAAACAACAGCCCCATTTGTAAAAGGCCAGCCAGCATGGGCCAGAGGCTTCTATGTGCCTATGTACTACTGGGTCTCAGAATGAATGTGGCAACTCTCTCTAGTGATTCTCCAGTCTTCTCTGCGGAAGTGAGCACAAGTTAGCAATAGCTGCTGGGAGCGAGTCATGTGGGAACCTTCCCTAGAAAGAGAGTTATGTGTGACTTCTAGGCTCTGATACCCCAGCTTCCTCTCCTTCCCACTCCCCGCCCCACCCTTCACCCCGACCCTCAGATCCCCACTGCCCTCAGCATCTCCCCCATAAACGCCTGCATCTCCTTTGTGGTCTCTATGTTCTCAGTTAGTGTTTGAAAAGCAACACCATTTCTTTATGGAAGCCGATGAGGGCCCACCAATAAAACAAAAATATATGTTACAGACAGACTCTTACAAGAGGTTCAGCTCTACAGTGAACTCCTTACCATACCAGTTAGAGAGAGCCGTGGTGGTGACAGTTGCAGCATCAACATCTAATACTGCATTTGTATCTCTTCATTTGGTTTAACAACATCAAGCAAATTCAGAATCACACAGACACATTGTTCAATTGAACAGACCGGAAAGCTTACAAGAGTAGGAGAAAGTTCTTGTGGGAATCATATTACCAGGTTTACTATATGCATTCACATTTCCCCAGCAAGTATCCAATTTGGAGATGGTAGGTGAGTAAAGAGAGTCAAAGCAGTAACCATGCTACTTTGTCCTTTTTTTGGGAAAATATCTGCTACTACGCAGAAAATGAAATTTAAATGTATTTGTGACACTATGAAATAGCCAATGATGTGTGTGTGTGTGTGTATGTGTATAATGTGTGGCCAGATTATTATGATCTCTGAATGCATAATAATCTGGCCACTCAGTGTATATCCTATATAATAAAAGGCTAATATGCAAATTGTCCCCTTGACCAGGAGTTCAACCAGCAGGCAGGCCGGCCAACCGTACATGTCCTCTTCCCCTGGCCAGGCTGGCCGTACCCCACCCATGCACGAATTCATGCACCAGACCTCTAATATATATTGAGTGGCCACGTTATTACACATTCAGAGATCATACTAATTTGGCCACTCAGTGTGTGTGTGTGTGTGTGTGTGTGTGTGTGTGTGTGTGTGTGTATATATATATATATATATATATATATATATATATATAAATATATATATATATATATTTCAGATACTTTAGTATTTACCTGTGAGATAGCCATTCAATGTCTTAAAAACAGTCATATGTTAGGTTCATGTGTTTCAATTTCATTTCTAAAACTGTTTTATCTTAATGTTAGGTTCGTATGTTTCAATTTCACTTCTAATATGTTGCAGCTGTAGGAAAAGCTTTGCTAAATAAAATATGTTCAGCTTTTAAAAACATTGGTGAGATATGCAAGATGATTCAACCTTGTTCTAAGAGTATTTACCTAAAGGATTTCCTTGATCAGAAAACAAAACAAAACAAAACAAAACAAAACAAAACAAAACAAAACAGGTAGTGCCCTACTTTTTCATTTGAGATACTTAATCCAGTACCTTGTCCAAAGGCATTTATGAAATTGTCATGAAAAGGAAATGTCTGAAACTCACTGACAATCTGATTACAAAAAAACTGAAAAATTTGCAGTTTGAGATTGTGCCCAATAAACCAAGAATGTATGTGGAATTATCCAATACTGTTGTAAAAGCCGCAGGCATCTTCTTTAAAAATCATTAAACTGTTCAGCCAATGTTGAAATACAATAAGAGTCTTATTTTCATGAAGCTGTTCTTTCAAAATGACATTGTTAACTTCAATATTGTTATAAAAATATTTAGCAACTTCCTCATAAGCAATTTTTATCACCATAAGAGGTGACTCTCCATGAATTATTACCATCTACTTTCTTGTCACCTAGGAGTTCCTGTGAGAACTGCTGACACGTATCTTTAGGAAGCAGCACTGCTTGGCAGGTAAGAGAAAATCCTTTACGGTGTCAAAGCCAGCCTTCTTGTTCAAAACCTGCCTCAGGTGGCTGTTTAACCATGTTGTACCTCTGCTTCCTCTTTTATAAAGCAGAGGAAACAATCCCACCCACCAATAATAAGAGTAAAGTGATAAATAAACAAAAAATAATTTCTTAACTGATCAAAAAGACAGGGTGACCAGGCTGGCTGGAGGGCTTAGGAGGGATAGGAAGGTCATAGAAGGCATCTTGAAAGGGTGATATTTGAACCAAGACCAAAATGAGGTGAAGCAGCAGGAAAAGAGAATCAAAACAGGAAAAGCAAGTGCAAAGGCTCTGGTTTGGGAACATAGTCAGCAAGCTGGGGCAGGGTGGGGGGGTGGAGGAGGAGGAAGGAAGGGGGGAAGAGGGAGGCCAGGTGGCAGGATTTCAGGGATGAAGCAGAGAGAGGTTAAGGGCTTTGGATTTTATTTTGATAGCAACTCATTATCTAATAACCATAAGGGAGTGACTAAGCTCTTCTAAATGGAGAATAAGATAATATTTAAATTAATCCATGTGTTGTTCACTAATTTAAAGTAACTTTCTTAAATTAAATTTATTTAAACAGTACTAATGAAGAAAACTGAAAGAAAAGCCATTCCCACTCACCTAGCATCTCTCCCTAAAATGAACAACTGTTATAATTGTGGGGTATCCTTCCCATTTAAAAAATGTTTTATTTATGTCAAAAAATGGAAACATAGGCACACACAGCATTTTACACATTTATCTTTTTAAAAATATCTCTTGGAGACTTTTCCTTTCCAGGGTGTTGCATTGTCATTATTTTCAAGCGATTCCTCAGTATCACACTGTAGGCTTGTCCCATCAGGCTTTTCCATAAGGAACTTTGATTCTAAATGGTGATGTCACAAACAATGTCTATATCTAAATCTTGGTGTGTATCTAAATCTCGAAACTCATGAGCCCACTCCAAAGCACAATTGCAGAGGGCTGAGGCCCAGTGAGATGCCCATTCAGAAGGACGGTTGCAGGAGTAGGGTGGCCTGGTACTAAATGTGAAGCCATTCGTCTTATATCAGTAAACACTTATACTCTTAATCCCTCCTCACGCCAGTATTTCCAAAGAGTTCCCTGCAACCATGAGTGTTTCATATGAGTGGCACTACATCTTTGTTCTGTGTGGGAAAATGTACAGAGCATAAATCTGAACTGAAATGGTGGTGGGGGGGAGATAGGAAACAGAAAGAGGAGGCTAGAGGAAGAGTAACCATTAAAGTTCAAGCTACCTGGGTGTCACTGACATTTTAAGGTATTTATCCATCCACAAGGTGGGTGCCAAGATTCAGGATGATCTGATTTAGGTCTCCAGGGAGACAAGGAGGCCGCAGCTGACATCTGGGTAACACATTTAATGCCCAAACATCCTAGGAGGGAGGATCAGTCAAGCTAACTCTTTTGATTTCTTATAAACAAAATAACCGATTGATGGACTGATTGCTTCAGTTGTTTTGGATTTCGATATACACAGTCACATGCCAGTGATAAAAAAAAAAAAAGCATCATCTTCAAATTCAAAGCAACATCCGGGACCATCGAAGTGATGAAGAACAAAGCTTCCACTGAAGTCACATTTACCTCAGGCACCAAAACACAGGTAAACAATTGTCACTTACCGGGAGTACCAATGCCCTTATTCGGAATTTTGGCTCTTAATTTTCCACCTTCTGTCAGCAGTGTGTTACTTCACTATTCATTGTTATTTCCACAGTAGAGTGGGCTGAGATAAAAGAAAACAACCCCATATTAATATCTTTAGCTGTCCTCCTAGCTGTTTAAAGGCAATGCCAACATTTTGATCAAATAAGTTGTGGGTTTTTGTGTTTTTTAGTCATCTGTGTTTTAATTTAATTTCTTGAAAATTAATATTGTTTCAACTATCAAAAATGAGCTAATTATCCATTTCCCTTAATAAATAGTTTAGAAATACTTTCAATAACATTTACTTGTCTTTGCTTATAACAGGCATTACACATCTATCGTGGAATATATATACTAGAGGCCCGATGCATGAAATCATGCATGAGTAGGCCTTCCTTCCCCTGGCTGCCAGCACCAGCTTCTCTCTGATCCCGGCTTTATCTGGAAGGATGTCCTATCTAATTAGCATATTACACTTTTATTATTATAGATATCAGCTGGCCCCTCTGCTTACTTGTTGTTTCTATATTTCTATACTCTTTTGGGAAAAGAGATCTTAATAAATTACATGGATATTAAACTAACACCTGGATTATTTTAAAGTAAATGATAAAGTCTACTCCAGCAGATATCTTTTAATAATTATTATAGACCTAGAATTATAGATCTAGAATTATATAGCTGTAACTTTATATAAACCAGAAAAAAGACTAATATTTCCTTCATTATTTTTTAATTTAAGATTATAAAATTAATTTGAGGAGCTATTGCTATTTTATGCTAATTTTAACTTTACAGTATATTAATCAGTTTCCTAAAAACTCATTCTGGCTAGTTGTTGTGTGGAGTAGTCTCCTATTCTTGTGTTTATCATTCAGTTTTGCAGACATACAGGGTATGCTGAGCCCCTTTCTGGTCTGTCTATGTTCTTTCTTAGCAATCTTAATCACTTCTCATGGCTTTAATTGTCACCTATTCAAAAGATACATCTCATCTAGATTCCTCTCCTGAATTGTAAACTGGATATCCAACTGACTACTGGAAATAACGACATAGAGTTCCCAAGCATACTTCAAAGTCAACTAGTTCAAACTACCTTACGAAAACTTCTTTGTCTGAAACTGACTCTTCCTTCTATGTTTCTCATCCTAGTTAATAGCAATACCATCGACGCATCCAATTGATAAAGGAAAACATCTTTTCTTTCTCTCTCACTTCCCGTATCCAATCTCTAAGTCTTTTAAAAAATATATATATTTTATTGATATTTCACAGAGAGGAAGGGAAAGAGATAGAGAGCTAGAAACATCAATGAGAGAGAAACATCGACCAGCTTCCTCTTGCACACCCCCTACCGGGGATGTGCCCGCAACCAATGTACATGCCCTTGACCGGAATCAAACCAGGGACCTTTCAGTCCGCAGACCAATGCTCTACCACTGAGCCAAACCGGTTTCCGCCAATCACTAAGTCTTGTTTAATTTATCTCCTAAATATTTTATGGCTCAATTTACTTCTGTCCTTCCTGACTGTTTCTAGCCTAACCGAGATGGCTGCTTCTCTCACCTGGGCAACAATAGTCCCTGGATTTAGAGAATAGACATTTGGAGTCATCACTTATCTTCCTCCCTTTAAACTCTCAACTGTAGCATCATAAACACCTTATAACTCCTTAAATGTTTCATACTCTCTTACCTTGAAGATTCTAGATAGGCTGTACTCTTTGCCTACAATATATAGCATATGTACAGTATATATACATATGTAGTGCATATGCATATACACTGAGTAGCCAGATTATTTTGATCTCTGAATGCATAATCTGGCCACTCAGTGTGTGTGTGTGTGTGTGTGTGTGTGTAAAAGTTTACTACTGTTAATGAATCGTAATGTAAATATCTATGTTTTCTGATGGTCTCAGGCAACCCTGCTAGTGGTTCCCAACCTGTGGGTTGCGACAGGTTGAGTGAGAACTGTGACCCACAGGTTGAGAACCGCTGCTGTAGAGCCCAAGACCATTGGAAAACACAGATATTTACATTACGATTCACTAACAGTAGCAACATTACAGTTTTGAAGTAGCAACAAAAGTAATTTTATGGTTGGGGGTCACCACAACACGAGGAACCGTATTAAAGGGTTGCAGCATTAGGAAGGTGGAGAACCACTGCTCTAAAATATCTTCCGTATGATCACCACAAAGCTGGATTGGGCGTTCCTCCAATATAATCCCAAAGCATCTATTACCTTCTGATCAGACCACTTGCTACTTTTATTATAAATGCTCATTTGCATGATTATGCCCTCCAGCGGCATCAAGAATGTGTATATTTTTACACTGTGTCTGCAACATCTAGTACCACTCACAGAATACATACTTGGCAAACATTTACTAAATAAAAGAATTTGTGCATCAATGAACATCTACTAATGTTTTAGGCAAAAAAATATAATAAGATCAGGTTATCACCTTATTTAAAGAAAGCTTTATGGTGAAGCAGAAGATACTTGCAGATAGGATTCATGACATTATTATTACTTCACCTCTAAGATAAGTTGTGACGCACATCTTCATCTCCAAAAACCTAGGGATTACTGACACTGCCTCGACAAGGAGGAATGCTCCAGGGAAGGCGAGGATGCAGGGCAGGCCATCTCCCAATTTCCCCGTGTTTGGAGATGACAGCTCAGCTCTGGCTGAGCGCTGCCAAACAACTCCCAAGGAGATAACTCACAACACCCAAACTGCCAGAAAATTGTTTTCCAAACGACTGATGATTGGGACAACAAAATCGTGTAAATAAGAAAGGGGAAGGGCATGGCAGGTCATCTCATCTCTCCTGTGAGAATACTCTTTTCAGAGCTGGCCTCAGCGCTCCGCAGGGTGAATTTCAAGTGTAACCAATGATGCAGATCCTACCTCAACCCGTGGGACGCTGTTGTGCAAACCAAAACTTTTCACTGCTTCTACTTGGACAGCGTATTTTAAAATCTGCCTTTTTTCCCCTCTCTCTCTCTCAATGTGTGCCTTTTACTCTCCCTCTCTTATGCCTCTCTTTTTTTAGGGCTACTACCTAAAAACAAAGGATTTAATCTTATAGCAGAAGTTTGCATTCCAGTATGGGTTAAATTATAAGCAGAAAATATCATCTTTCTATTTAAATGTGTATTTACTAAGTAATAATAATATATTTTTATTAAAATGCTTTTATTTCACTCTATTAATGTTTAAAAATTGGAAGGGGTAAATAAGTCAGAAGTTGTCAGTTTAATAGGTTCAATTTTAGTAAACTTCAAGAGATTCTTTAGGTTAATTTGCTGGGATGCAAACATTTTTAATAGATTATTATAAGTTAAATGAACTATTTGCTGGATCTGGGAAAGGTTGGATTACATAGAATGCTAAGAAATATATTTGTATTTATTTATCACTTCAATTTTACTTTTTTTCTTGAGAATCATGCCTGTTTCATCTCAACATGTTGTCCTTTTTTGTAATTAAAAATATCTCCGGTTTATAAATAGTACAACATTGGTCTATTCTTGGTAACATTTGTAAACCATTAGTCTCGTATATAACAATTACCTGAATTTTGGCCATATTTTCTACGACTGTATCATTTTTCATGGAATATTTTTCTTGAGATGACTTGTTTGTTTTAACTTATATTTTTAAAGTAATATTTATATCATGGATTTAATTGCTTGTTTTTTTAATATACATAAGTGCAAACAATTTAAAATATTATCACATAACTCCTAAAATATCTTGTAGTCCACATCCTGGAAAAAACTGTTCTAATATATTCCATTATATACCTATAGATAATTTTCTTCTTCCATAAAAGGCACTAACATTAGAGCTATTTTATGAGTCTCCTTTCATTTGAAAACCTATATGATATAAATTACATTTTAAATTTGTTATATTTCTGATGTTCTCCATTACTATCAATCTTTAATTTGAACAAATGTAGAGAAATTATAAGCCTAATTTGTAAAAATATTAGGTTAATTTCTTTTAAAAATATATTTTTATTTATTTCAGAAAGGAAGAAAACGAGAGATTAAAACTTCAATGATGAGAGAGAATCAATGATTGGCCATCTCCTGCATAACAGCCCCAGTGGCGTCAAGCCCACAACCCAAGCATGTGCCCTGACTGGGAATTAAACCTTGATCTCCTGGTTCATAGGTCGATGCTTAACCATTGAGCCATGTTGACCAGGCTAGATTTATTTATTTAATATATTTCTTTTTTTAAAAAAATATATATTTTATTGATATTTTACAGAGAGGAAGGGAGAGAGATAGAGAGCCAGAAACGTCAATGAGAGAGAAACATCGACCAGCCGCCTCTTGCACACCCCCTACCAGGGATGTGCCCGCAACCAAGGTACATGCCCTTGACCGGAATCGAACCGGGACCTTTCAGTCCTGAGCCAAACCGATTTCGGCAATTTAATATATTTCTAATCCAGGTGCTCTACAGCCCATTTTAATAGCCAGGTAAGATGTAAAATGAGTAATACTTAACAGGAAATGGTACTATTGACACTAATTGTTTGGATATTCTGCACTCACATTTTTTACATGATATTTTCCAAAATTGACAAGTCACACAAGTTCTAAATTAAATATTGATTCATATAAAATCATATATTTAGGTATAAATTGCTTTTTTTGGTTTACTACATTGAGTACCTCTGAAAACATTATCACTTGAAAATTATTGAGGAAAAAATAGTCTTAAGCAACCAATAAACAGAGTTTGATATAACTTTGAGCCTGGTGAAAACGGCTTGCACTTGTCCTCCCTCTGGATTTATTGCTATCTGTTATTGTTGTTTATGATATTTTAGCTAGTTCCCAACCCATGTGACTCTGTTCTCATCCAAAGCAATTCTAATTAATTTACAAGGGAAAGTTCACGATCCACTGTTTCAAATGCTTCACTGGAACCCAAATACTAGCAAATGACGTTGGTTCCATCCTCCTCGTCCATTAAGCTTGTAATTCTATCAAACAAGCCTATGAGCATGGTCTGGCATGGTGTGCTCACTATTGACCACGGGGCTTGGTGTTCAAGATCTCTAACTGCTTGCAGATTGACCTTCCATATTTTCTTCCTTACTTCACTACGTATTGATCTGTTGCTTGGTCAAGTGTAAACATTTTATTTATTTGGGCATGTTTACAAAGAAGAAAATCTGATTGTAGAATCACTCTAATTGCTTTTTTTCAAATTGCATAGCATTTAAATGAGGTGCTTTGTTATCTTTGGGTTTTTCTTTAACTTTTTAAAAAGACTTTTACATAAAAGCCCTTCCATGAGAATTAGTAAGGAGAGTTTTATTATTAATCTGTGGGCACTTGCAGTTTCGGAGGAAAGTAAATCTAATCTCACTAGAGAAGAGCGAGTTGGCTCAGCAGGTTCACACAATAAGGCCATGGGTTCCACCAGGATTCAGCCAGGAAATGCACATTGCAGGGCAGAGAGGAGTATTGGAGAGAATCTCAGGATGTTTGTATGAGACATGATAAAATCCATTCATAACATTTATTTATAATACATAATTAAATACAAATGTTTAAATTGTTAGAAATACCCGTTATTTGAATAGCTGTAATAAAAATGGTACAAAAATAGCAGATAAGAGATCAACGGAAGGACTTGTATGCATGCATATAAGCATGACCAATGGATGTAAAACACTGAGGGGTGAGGGCATGTATGGGAAGGTGGTGGTGGGACAATGATAAGATATGTACACAGATAATACTTCAATAACAAATGGGAAAAATAGCAGGAGTATAGGGGTAAATGGTGATGGAAAAAATAAAATAAATATTTTTAAAAACCACAACTTTTAAGATTTCCTGTTATACCAGCAGTCTATTCATGGTAGTTAATGGTAAGATCTTCAATAAGCAATAGTTTTTTAAAAAATATATATATATATTTTTATTGATTTTTCACAGAGAGGAAGGGAGAGGGATAGAGAGCTAGAAACATCTATGAGAGAGATACATCGATAGGCTGCCTCCTGCACACCCCCACTGGTGATGTGTCCCCAACCAAGGTGCATGCCCTTGACCAGAATAGAACTTGGGACCTTTCAGTCCACAGACCGACTCTCTATGCACTGAGCCAAACCAGTTTCGGCTGCAATAAGCAATAGTTTTAATGATATCAAGTACCAGCAGTAACTGGCTCCAATTTCTATGATAGTGAAATTGTTTGATTATACATGGATAATGCTAAAGTGTAGAAAAGTTGTGTGTGTGTGTGTGTGTGTGTTCCTCCTAGAAATTTGTTTATATTTGCTGATTGTATAGCAAATATCTTCTCTTTAAAGAGCGAAGAAGGAAATTCACAATACAGCATTTTTTTCAACCTTCAAAATTCAGAGAAATTAGGGGTTTTCATATTATATTTCCTTTCTGTTCAGAGTAATTCAAATTATTTTTTGTGAAAAGTTAATTTAAAAGACATTTGCAAATTATCCATTTTTAAAATGCTTTTGTAAACTTCTTGCTTTCACAGTTAGCAAAACTATTATTTTCAAAGAGAAAAAAAATAAAGTATATATTTTATCTGATCATGGCAGGCTGGCCACACCCCAATCATGCACGGATTCATAAACCAGGCCTCTAGTTCTATTATAAATTAGAAACAGTAATAAATATTTATAAATTTAAATAGATAACATTTAAAGACTAATTGGGATGGAATATTGGAATAGTTTTGAAGAAATTGAAAAGTAATATTCTTTGACAGAAAAAAATAGTGTCTATTTGAAGTGCTGTATCTCTTTCAAATTTGCTTACAATGTGTTTATTTCCTTCAAGATTTAAATTAAAAAATAATACAATGGGTGACTGAAAACCTCAGAAATTTAATAATTTTAAATATATAATGATGAGAACTCTAATTCAGGGTGGGTAAAAGTAGGTTTACAGTGTTCCTATGGGAAATAATATAATAATTAATAAATAATGATATAAGAATAAACTGTTTTGCATACTCACAACTGGAAACCTATTTTTGCCAACCCCTCTCTTTTTTTTATTGCCTCCCTTTATTTTTTCCATCACACACATTTAACGATTAAATTTCTCTCACTGAAAGCATCAAATTTTTATTCTGGAGTCACACGAATGAGCACACCATGATAGCTACATGAAAATACAATAAAAAAAATAATGACAATGTGATCAACTGGGCAACAAAACAAATCCTGAAGCAAGTGAATGGCCCTTCTATGCCTGGTGCATCTCATTTTTATCTACCTGGAGACAGTCAATGTTTGTTTAATGAGTTATATAACCTGAGAGAGTTTAAACTTTTATATTTTCCACTTAGAAGAAAATCTATGTTAGCATTTTTAATAATAGAAACTGTAGATTCACCAAAACAAAGACCTGTCTGGGTTAAGATATGAGCCTGATTTATATTAATTAGGAAATCTTTTAACTGTCTCCATGTGAAAAACAGGAAAGCTAAACTGAAAATAAAGTTCTACCTCTTTGCACTTCTACTTCAAAGCACATTTTAATATTTTCTTTTAATGTATATTTATATTATAACTAGAGGCCCGGTGCATGAATTTGTGCAACAATGGGATTCCTTGGCCTGGCCTATGGGATAAGGCCAAACCTGGCTCTCCAATATCCCTCGAGGGGTCCCAGATTGCAAGAGGGTGCAGGCCAGACCAAGGGACCCCACCAGTGCACGATCAGAGCCAGGGAGAGATGTGGGTTAGCAAGCCAGGGAGGGACCATGGAGGGCTTAAGAGTGTGTGCGGCCCATCTCTCTCAATCTTGATCAGCTGGATTTCAGCAACAGTTTGAAGCATCCTGTGAGAGCATCTGCCATCTGATGGTCATGGCACATCATAGCGACTGGTCAACCACTGGTCAACCACATCATAGCGACTGGTCAACCACTGGTCAACCACATAGTTATCTGCCCCCTGGTCATCAGTGTGAGCAGTTGAGCAACCTTAGCATATCATCAGCACATTATGCTTTGATTGGTTGAATGGCTGACTGGTTGACCTGACAGTTAGCATATTAGGTTTTTATTATATAAGATTAGTTGAAGGAAATATAACCTCTCTTGGTTCAATCAAGATAGGGGCCAATATCTAATCTGTTCTCTACAGTTGTTGGTATCTAGAACAATACTTGGTCTTCAGAAAACCCTGGCTAAATATTTGCTGAATGAATCCATGCATGGGCTTTATCCCAGTCACATTCAAGCCGAGAATTGGCTTATGCAATTGTGGGGACTGGCTAGGCATGTCCCAAGTTCATAGGGTATGAGTCAGAAAGGCAGGTGGGGTACATGGCCAGGGTTTGTCATGCTGTCCACATGCAGAACTGATTCTCCATCAGGGAAGCCTCTGCTCTCAGGCATTTCCTCTGAATCAGGCCTACACAGGTTCTGTAGTATAATTTCTCTTCCCTAACAGCAACTGATTATGGACCTTAATCACATCTGGAAAATACCTCATAGAAACATCTAGATTACTGCTTGCTAGAATAATTGGGGACTGCAGCCTAATTGAGTTGATACAGCAAAGAAGCCTGAAAAAAAATGGAATGGGTAGGACCTTTTCAGGTAACAGATGCTCCATCACTGAGAATTTCAACACAGAGAGACTAGCCGGTTTACAGGTTGCAGAACTTATCACATGCTTAAAAGTCTCTTTGATTCTAAGCCTTTGGCCTGAATTATCATTTTTAATAATTTAGAAGTTCTCTAGTGATCTCATTTTCCAAAAGAGAAACTTCAGGGTTAAATAAAAATTAGCCTGGCCAGTATGGTTCAGTACGCTTTGATTCCCAGTCAGAGCACATGCCTGGGGTTTTAAGCTTGATCCCCCATGTGGGGCATTCAGGAGGCAGCTAATTAATGATTCTCTCCATCATTCATGTTTTTATCTCTTTCTCCCTCTACCTGAGATCAATAAAATCATATTTAAAAAAATTAAAATTAAATAACTTTTAAAGTTAACCACCTAGAGAGGGTTAAAAACTAAAATATATTATTGACAAAGCCCCAATTCTTAAAAACAATAATCCAAGTCTGGCCTTATTTTAAAAAAATTGGCATATAAAGAAAGGGGGGAAAATGTCCAAGTGTGTCATTTTAGTAAATAATTGGAGTATATTTTCCCCTCTCCATCAACACGTTCACCTATGTCACACTCCTCAGCATTCCTCAAAAAGTGATGAAAGAGGGTATAGGATGGTTGAGATACTGATTACAAAGATATTTATTATCATTTGTGTCTTATTACAGCAGAATATTTTGAAAGCCACTAAAATGCGTTTTTAGCCAACAACAGTAGGAAAAACAAACTTTCCTCATGTGCAACTGTCAAAGCTTATGCTAAAATTATTATTGATTTTATTTAACTTGATTCAATGTCTGGGTCTGATTTTTTAGAAATTTTCATAACTGAACCAGAAAAAAAACACACAAGATTTTATCTCTTTAACACGAAATAAATGATTTCTCTGTGACCGTTTTTCACTCCACTTTTTTTCAATCTGCCTTACTACTTAGTTTCCTTATTTACATAACAAAGCCCCTAAACTATCATTCTGTATAAATCTACCTTAAATATAGTCTGGTCTTCCAAATCACATAGAATAATAATGAGAGAGATAAAAATGAATTTACTTATATATAATCAAACACCATATTATTTATTACAAATTTTAATAAGTATTCTACAGTCATAATTTACAAGAGTTGGGATTTAGTGAATTTGATTTGTGTACTCCATAATGAACCTCAACCCAATGATATGTAAAAAAAAACAAGGTTGATAATCCATCTTCGCTCTTTCATAACAAAAATTAACCCTTTCATATACGATTAAACAGGATTCTCTTCCATGGAGTGCTAGGGCTCCAATTTTGACTCTAAGTTCCCTGACTGACCAAAAGACAGAACTGGGAGAGAACTCACAGCAAAACCCACACAGGCCAAGAAGAAGAACGTCTTCCCAAAAGAAAGAAAACTGAAAACAGATGCAATGTCACCCTCCATTATGTTAGCTCGTGCATGGTTCTTGCTAAAGAACAGACACTCAATCTGCTTTGAATTATTTGTCACTTGGCTTCTTTATATTTCCATGCCCTATTTTGCATTTTGTTCACTACTCATTGTGTTACACAATTTGCATTCTGAAGAAAATAATACTAATATATATCCTTACCCAAGATCGAAATATGTGCAGCCAAGTTTAGAAACAACGCACACTTTACTTTGTCCACTGTGCAACCCAACTTGACTCTGGAGGAGGGGGTCGAGTTCACTTGCTTTTGGCCTGGCTGCATGTAAAAGGCCAATGAATTGGACTTTCAAAGGCTCATACAATATTCAAAAATCATCTTTCACATCAAATAGCTCTTAAGACAGACCATTTTGATGAGTTTAGTGTAAATGAATCAGAAGCATATGGATTAAATTTACCTTAAAATACTCCTGGGTTTATGAATTAAGAGAAAATGTGCTTGGCAAAACATATTTTAGGTTTTGCCTAACCCAGAACATTGGAAAAGTGGTTCAAGATGTTTGACGAACCCAAAACATGGCTGGGTTCACCCATCCCTAATCCCCGGTGGTAATAGCAAAGGACAGGCAGAGGCAGATTGTAGGTGCATAAATCTAGCTCAGGTTTCTATCATGGTCCTCCCAAACTATTGGATAACTTGAGAATGCCTTGCCTCATCTACATCAAAACGCTATGTGCGTTAGATAATCTCTGACTAAGGACAGCAGAGTGTGTGTTTTGTATGAAGGGTGTGGTTCTGTAGAATTACAGAAGCTTCTATGTACCTACTCAGTGAAAAAGGAGAAATCATAAGGTCTATGCTTACTGAGAGACTATCAAAACATATATAGGCAATTCAATATTAATCTCAATGACTAGTTACTTGAATAAGGTTTTTAAAAAGTATTTCTACTTCTGAAATTAACAAAAATAAGCTTAAAAAAAGACTCAAAAGAAGCAACATGTATAATAACTAATGTAAAATTTTAGTTTGTTTTTTTTAAATCAAATTTAATTTTTCCTTCACAATTTATCCCCCCCCCATATTCTCTAAATTTTCTTTTCTTTTCCAATATGAATTTATTCCTGTATAAAAAATGGACAACCTATATGAATAAGTCATTAAATTATCTGAGTATAACTTTACACTAAAAGTAGCTGTTCATTCCTGATTTAGAGACCTTCCAATAAAAACTGAATTATTTTTTTATTTAAGCTTATCGATAACTCTTTACATGTGAGTAAGCAAATGTGAAGAAAAAAATAATTATTCATATACCATCTTCCTTCTCTTCTAATAAAGAAATAATCAGAAGACACAGATAATTGACTCACATTAATGTAAATAATGTGATTCTTATTAATTGGTGGCTCAAAGAATTTCAACTTAGAGCATAAAATATTCATATTATAAAATTTGACTCACCACATAGGAATGCAAATGACCTCCATTAAGATTTTGTGTTAAATATAACATCTAAAGTGCAACTAAATGTGAGTTTTCATAACAAATAATATATAAATGTAAGATATATTCTTGAGCCTTACATTACTAAATATGAATGACACGTTACCGTGTCAGATTTGGGGATTAAATTTTGACAAGAAAAATATTTATGATGTTAATAGAGCAATGGTAGGCTGTTTTCTGCAATGTGATAATAACATACTACAGAATCATAAGGACCTATTTTTACTCATATTTATACAGAGAAACTATAACTGTTTTTTAAAAAATTGGCTCTGTTTATTTGCTTACTCAAATAGTAGATTTTACAAATAAGTAATATTTCTTTAAAAAAATAACTAAGAGGTAACTGACTCATGAAATGAAAGTGGTTATATAAAAATGTGTATAGATGGAAAACATATCTATTTTTAACGACAAAAATAGTTTAATACTTTAAAATAATTTAGTCTTTCATCAACCCTAATTTTCTGAAACTTAGTAACACTAAAGATCCCAAAGGAATGTCATAAGTCACCTGAACTGAAGACATATATGTTAATTCTCGCCCTTCATTTTTAGGCTTTTAGATTCTTATTATCATTTATGACCTATTCACCATTACTTAAGTGGATTATGCTACAAGTATTTACTGAGTACATACTATGGGCCAGGCACTATTGGGTATAAGAGTAATATAAAGATTATTTATTCAGAATTACTTTTCTTCAAAAAGTTTACCATATATTGATTGGGTGAATTAAGACATATATAAAGTGATATTATTAAATGTGGAAGAGATATAAAATCAATATAGAAGCAGACATCATGCCACCAAAAAAAGTAATAGCTAACAGTCTCACATTAAGAGATGGAACAGAAAAATGTAAAAGCAAAACCAAAATTATATTGCCTAATAGTTTTACAATGGATGCAATAATGAATCACTTAAATTTTGTTTATAAGGTAATAAAGTATATCACACTTTTAATCAACTTGAATTTAGTGTGCATTTTGTATCATTTGGAAATGACTACACAAAAGCTATGCGTAAGAGGTTATAGTGTGAAAAGTGAAATGATTACAAAACGGTATTATAGAATGCTTAGTATAGCCTGGTTGGCATGGCTCAGTAGTTGAGCATCAACCCGTGAACCAAGAAGTCCCTGGTTCAATTCCAAGGAGGACACATGCCAGGGTTGCGGGCTTGATCCCTGATGGAGGGCATGCAGGAGGCAGCTGATTGAAGTTTCTCATTGATGCTTTTATCTCTCCATCCTCTCCCTCTCGCTTTCAAATCAATTTTTATAAAAACATATTTAGAATGCTTATTGTATAACAAAACAGCCCTGAGGCAGGGTTTTGCTCATAACAGAAGATAAATTCAAACTTGTGTATGAGGAAGATTGACAATTATTTTTAAAAGCCTTAGGCTACTGATATATGATTTTTTTAAAAGAAATATATTCAGCCTGCTTCCAGCTAAGGTAAGAGAGATAAGTAGACGATATTGGCCAGATGTGTGAGGACTGCATGTAGCCAAATTATCAGGAGGATTTGCTAACAAGAACAGTTTTCTGGTATCAGAACGTCTGCGAGTAGGGCCCACTCACCCCGATTCTTAACAAGTTTTCCAAATGATTCCTAAACACATTAACTGTTGAAAACCGCTATTCCAAATTCTACCAGGAATCTTTCTGGGGAAATGACAGGGAGAGCCTTGGCAGGTAGCCAGTGAACAGATATCTAAGACTGTCACTGTCTAGAATACAAAAGGAGACTCTAACATAAATGCAGTAATTCATAAAGTTGGGGGGAGGCGTACATTTCACAATATGGGTACTTCATACCAGATCCACTTATTTGCTGTATATTGGTGTTTATCATTATAGATGGTTTAATTTTATTTTAAAGCAGATATTGTGTTTCCATCTCACCACTTCCGTGTGCCAGCTTCATACAAGTCCTCACATGGCTCCACCCCTGGCATGTGACAGCTTTTCCTAGGCAACCAGGGAGAGTGGGGAAGAGCTCAGGTAGGAAAGGACATTCCCCAAACCACTGACGCAGGAGGCCAGTGTTACAAAACCCTTTTAAGGTTTCCCATCAAAAGTGACTTTCCCCAATAGTTTTCTAGTCCTAATTTCCTAGGTTGGGCTATGTTTCAGTTATATAGAAAACACAGGCTGTCCCCCAAAATGTATATAAACTTTGAATAATTATTTCACTCCAATGGGTTAAATCTGAAAAGAAAGAAACATCAATTGAGCTCTCAGCTGCTAAGTGTGTATACATTTTGGGGGGGACATCCAGTAGACGTATAGCAATAAGCACTCTTTAACTGTATCAGATAAATTAGACATAACCAATATTACGTTTTTATTTAGACTTGCTTCTTAATTCTTTATCGTTTTAGTAATAACATTAAAATTAAGCCATTTGGGGAAGTGAATAGAAAAAGGGGCAGCACGTCCACAGCTATAGAGTGACACATATGCAAATGCAGAGTAAGAGCAACTACGTAGATACACCAAGAGAAACAGCAAGAGCAGGGAGTGAATAGAAAGGCAGTGTCTCTCCTACGCACTTCGCCCCGCCCAGATCACCTTCACTTCTACAAAAAAAAGAGTGGCCTTCAGGAATTAATTGTTGGATTTCATCCTTCCCATAATTTCACCACCACATACACACTTTACCTACACCCATACAATTCCACCTCTTATTCTCTGATCTGAAAAAGGTGATCTTGCTGTCTAAAGCTATCTTCATACTTCTAGTTATCCTCTCCTCGATTTCTTACCTCATATAGTGCCCTTACTCTCACCTCCTTAAATCTCTCTTCTATGTCCAAGAAATGCTTTATCAGAAAGTCCTGACATTGACCTTCATTCAGTTATCTCCCATTCTCTCTTCAACTCACTTGTAGCTGAATTCCACCCCTACTATGCCATTAAAATCACTCTTCCTAAAATTACTCTTACTCTCACCAATGGTTAAGCCCTTTGGGGTGGAGTATGGGGGAGTGCAATTTAGTAAAGGAAGGAGAAGGAGGATGGCTAGACATTAAATGGGTCAACCTCGTATTTTCCATCAGGCTCAACACCCTTCTCTGGGCCTGAAGAGGAAAGAGGTTCCTATACCCTTCTCTCAGGGTGGGGTCAGTATTTCAAACTAATATATGTATGACCAGTTATTTCAGTCCATTTTAATATAATGGAATGGAATGGAATGGAATAGAAGAAAGGATATATAGTTGTAGTGCACATGGTAAAGATGTTGATTTTTTAAAAATATTTTGTTTGTTTTACCTACACACAGGTGCACAGCTATATATCCTAGTAGGTATTGGATTAGTTTCTGGTACAAATGCTTTACTATATGGGTCATGATCAAAAGTTGGAAAGGCACTGAACTTAGGTGTAAATAACCCTCTCAGCCTGTGTGGTGACAGAATGACTTCAGTAAGAAGTGTGTGCTTACTGAATATCCCACCATAACCCATCACAGAACACCTGGGCAAAGGAAGGGTGTACTATTCTAGTACAGTGGTCAGCAAACTCAATAGTCAATGAGTACAGCCAAATATCAACAGTACAACGATGAAATTTCTTTTGAGAGCCAACATTTTAAAATTTAAACTTCTTCTAACACCATTTCTTCAAAATAGACTCCCCCAGGCTGTGACATTTTGTGGAAGAGCCACACTCAAGGGGCCAAAGAGCTGCATGTGGCTCATGAGCCACAGTTTGCCAACCACGGTACTACCCGTGTTTCCCCAAAAATAAGACATCCTCCGAAAATAAGACCTACTTCATGGAAACATAATACATCCCCTGAAAATAAGACCTAGCGCATCTTTGGGAGCAAAAATTAATATAAGGCACTGTCTTATTTTCGGGGAAACAGGGTAGTATAACAAAAAGAGCACATGGGCAGTTCTTCATGGTGTGTTTTTGCTCCCCTCCAACATTGGAGCCGCATAGAATTCCTACAGTCAGGTTATACATGAGCTATCACCTACGGCATCTCAACAGGCTTTTGCTGAGCATTGTGCTATGTCTGTTTCATGCAAAGAATTGCTCTAGAGCAGCTCGCTTGGTTCCCCGAGAGACTGTTTTGGTGCCTGAACAAAAGTGAAGAGCAAGCTATTTGGAACATGCCCAGGTAATAAAAGAAACCTGAGTTTAATTTATATTAAAGTATGTGAACTAGAACCTTCTGCCAAACCAAACATAAAAGTAGGAACAGCACAAATCTGTATGATCTTTAATAATTCGGTGGAGATTACATTTTACTCAGGAATGGAAATCCAATATAAAGCAAATAAGGTAATACTATTAATAAATTCTAAAGAGTTTATGGGTCTCAGATCAGAGCTGCACAATGCACAAGGTGACATTTATTTACTCCATAGTTTAGTGAACAGCTTTGATTTATGATGTCAGACACAATTGAAAACATGCTTCCATAAAGTCTTGTAGAATAATTCCACATAAAGGTGAGGTAACCTCTCATAGCTTAACTATAAAGGTTCTTATTGATTCAAATACTCTTGAAAGCATTTTAGTTTCTAATATGAATAAAATACACTCATTATTATTATGTCAGGGTTACAATAGTCTCACATGAGATGAGGGGTTTTGAATTAGATAATCTTGACAGGTGCGGGTGGACCCACAATTTTACTATTTTGACCATAGATTAAAAAGCACATGAATGGTTTTCTTTAAACTAATGTGCCCATTAGGGGGATTTACTTCATTTGACAAATGCAGTAACTGGGGTTTGGAGATGCTAAGTAGGTTGCCTTAGATTACTGAATGTGGAATGTTCTACAGAAAATGTTCTGGTGTATGATTTTCCAGATTCAAACTAGTGGATTTAAATAGAAAATCCAATGGAATTCCAAAGATTTGCCCTACAAGTGTTTAAAAGATAGTAATCTCTAAATAAATAAATAACAATGGGAAATAGAAAAAAACATGCCAAAGTCTCTACATGTTCTGGGAAATATCCTTTGGCCTTTTCCCTGTTTCCTATTACAGCATCATATTAGTATATGAACATTTGAACAATAGTTAACAAAGGCTGCTTAGTGAATAGGAAAGTGAGGTGGCAAGAGATCTGGAGCAATCATGCTTCCAACAAAGTAAAGCATATTGGCTTTGAAGAGAACCTGAAAGAGCCTTGGATTACCACAATTAGAAGAAACAACATGCACACATAGTACCATAAAGGGCTTTTAATAAACTATAACACCGTGTTTGCCTGGTTTCAGTGGCACAATAGAGCCAACAATATTTTTGTCTTCGTTGCCATTGAAAGTTGTTTTTGTCTCTGTATTTCAATCACTTTTAAGAAATGAAGCCCGCTGTATGGGAGAACATGTCTGCCAATGTTACCGGTGATAAGGGTTTAATCTCCAACATTTACAGGGAACTCAGACAACTTAACAAAAGGAAGATAAAAAACCCAATCAAAAAATGGGCAATGGCCTAAATAGATGTTTTTCAAGAGAAGACATAAGAAAAGCCAAGAGACATATGAAAACATGCTCAAAGTCACTAATCATCTGAGAGATGCAAATCAAAATGACAATGCGGTACCATCTCACACCTGTCAGAATGGCTATCATCAAAAAATCAACAAAGGACAAGTGCTGGTGAGGATGCAGAGAAAAAGGAACCCTCGTGCACTGCTGGTGGGAATGCAGACTGGTGCAGCCACTGTGGAGAACAGTATGGAGTTTCCTCAAAAAACTAAAAATGGAGCTCCCATTTGACCCAGTGATTCCACTTCTAGGACTATATCCCAAGAAACTAGAAACACCAAACAGAAAGGATATATGCACCCCTATGTTCATAGCAACGTGATATTCAATAGCTAAGATTTGGAAACAGCCTAAGTGCCCATCAGCAGATGAGTGGATTAGAAAACTGTGGTACATCTACCCAATGGAATACTAGGCTGTGATAAAACAAAAGGAATTCTTATCCTTTGCAACAGCATGTATATAACTGGAGAGCATTATGCTAAGCAAAATAAGCCAGTCAGAGAAAGATAAATATCATAAGATCTCACTTATTTATGGAATATAATGAATAACATAAACTGATGGGGGGGGGGAGATCCAGAGAAGCATAGATCAGACAGTCAAACCTCAGAGGGAAGGTAGGGGAAGGTGGGTGTAAGGGGGAGAGATCAACCAAAGGACTTGTAATGATGCATATAAGCCTAATCAGTGGACATGGACAAAAGAGGATTGAGGGCATAAGTGGGCGTGGGGAGCAAAGGGGGAGGTATGGACACATATGTAATAACTTAATCAATAAAGAAAAACAAAGAAGAAATGGAACTTTAAGTCTTAGGTGTTTCTTAGTGCAAAGGATAGCATTGCTGATACTATAACTTTACTCAGAGTCATGACATAAGCATATTAGAGGAGATACCAAGAAAATTGAAGGTTTGTTTTTCTGGAAGCAGATTTTAAAATGTAGTTTACCTGGTAAACTTACATAAGCAAACTAGGGAAAAGTTTAAAATTTAGAGGCAGTATTTTTTAAGGAAAAAAAATGTTACTCTGAGTAAAGATAATGTACTCAGAAGTAGAAATGTATTTGAAAGGCAGGAGAGAAAAAGAGACAGATTTTGGTATGGCATCTGTATTTCACCAATATGAATTATAAATTATTTTATAGGACACAGGGAGAGAATAATTGATCATAATATAGCTGAGAGAATCTAGAAATTTCTTCCCTTTTTAATATAGAACTAATTTCCTATTATATCATGGACTTCTAGATGATATTTGAGAACCATCTTTGAAACTTTGTGGTTTCAATTACATCCACTATATACCCTCAAGTTGGTTAATAGTCTTCCCTGTTGATTTGATCCACTGTAATGTATAAATAATGTTACTGAGGTATATTTTGTATAAAATTCATGCTTTTAAACACTGAGCATAAGAGATCAATATAAGTCACTCTGTTTTAAAAAATCAATTATACTTAAAATTTTTCATCTTAATCTATTTATGAATTTGTTTTTCTTCAGATATTTAAAAATATATTTCTTTATTTTTCAAGTAAACAGAAGCAAAAAATATTTATTCTATGCCGGAAAAGAGTATAAAATATTATTTAAAAAATTTACAAAAGACTCCTCAAGAGCATATCTTTAAATATAATTGATATTTTTGTCCTGAATTAAATTTTATATTTTTTGTTTTAGTAAATGCACACTATTATTGTTTAAAGCTCTGTAATAGTATTTTCTATAATTTCTATAATTTCAATAATATGAATTATAAATTATTTTAAAGACACAAGAAGAGACTTTCATAAAACAGTGAGAGAAGGTAGGAATATTTTTGCTTTGACTTCTTAAGAAAGATAGCTTATTTTTGAGTACCTGGTCCATGATACATCTCTTAAAAAAAAAAAAGAAGGAACACTTCATGAATTTGCACCTCATCCTTGCACAGGGGTCATGCTAGTCTTCACTGTATGGTTCAGTTTTAACACATGTGCTGCCAAAGTGAGCCCCGTGGCTTATCATCTTAATTGAGATCCTATTCTATTCTGCACTCAGAGTTTGTGTCTACATGTCATTACTACACCAACTGGCAAATCTAACATGGCTTTCTGCCTAAAGAATGTTGGTACCTCCCTTCTCTGCATTCGCTGGCACCTTTCCTTTCTACATGCTATCATGAGGAGGTCTGCACACTCCATTTGACTTAGATGACCAATTAATGTTACAAACTTGTGCAAAAGTTTCAAGTATAAGTTGCATTTGGTAGGATTGTTTGGATTCTGAGCGACAGAAGGATAGCTCTATTCTTTGTAATAAAAGGCTACCCAAAGGAAGGAATCAATAAAAAAACTACACTCAGTTCATGGCTCATTAACATATTGGATTCATGCAGTCTCTCCTCATGTTTTTAGTTATTGCATGTTCCCCCATGTTCTACTTCCATTCCCTTCCCTCATTCATGAAGGCAAATTCCTTACCTTATTTAATGTGTAATGCCACTTTAATGATTCCTCAACTTTTAATTCATGTAAATGGTTTTGCATTATGTGTAATGATGTGTATTTTTTATTCTTAGCACTGTCTTTAAGATCCTTCCTTATATATATATTTCTAAACTTTTTGTCTAAGTTTTCTTGTTTAAAAAAAAGAGGAGGTTGAATTTAAATATGTCAAAGATTTTAGAATATACAGAAATAAAAAAGTTCCATACATTTTGAGAATTGCTGAATTAATAACTTCTATAGGCACACTGGAAAAAAATGGGAAAATAAAGTACAAACATAATTTTTTAAAATATATTTTATTGATTTTACACAGAGATGAATTGAGAGGGATAGAGAGATAGAAAAGTCGATGAGAGAGAAACCGACCAGCTGCCTCCTGCACACCCCCCACCGGGGATGTGCCCGCAACCAGGGTACATGCTCTTGACCGGAATCGAACCCCGGGACCCTTCAGTCCACAGGCCAACTCTCTATCCACTGAGCAAAACTGGTTTTGGATACAAACATAAATTCTATAGACACACTGGAATGAAATGGGAAAAGAAAGTACTAACAACCTTGTTATTTAACAGAGTTGGGAGATCTATGAGGCATTAAAAAAGATAACAGGACATTTACACAAAGGAATACTATGCAGGTGTAAAAAAGAAGGAGCTCTTACCCTCTAAGATGGACCTAGAGACTATTATGTTAAGCAAAATAATCCAGTCATAGAAAAACAACTATCACGTTGTCTCACTTATATGTGGAATCCAATGAACAAAATAAACTGAGAAACAAAATAGGTCCAGAGGCAGGGATTCATGGGACAGACTGATGATGCTCAGTGGGGAGTGAGGGGTAGGAGGGGAAAGGAAGACATTAGCCAAAGAGAATTAATGCATATATGCATAACCTATGCACACAGACGTGGGGAAGGCCTGTGGTGGGGCAGGGGTGGGGTGAAGTGGGACAAAAAAGTGAGAAAATCAGAGATACCTAAAATACCATCAACAATAAAATAAAATTTTTAAAAAGGATAAGAGGAAACAAGAGTTCTGGGCAGCACCTGGCATTAGATCTTAGCGTGTATACTAACATCCACAAGGGCAGCCTTGATGACAATACCTGCAGCCACTCACAATTGAGGCTAAGTGTATGTTTGGTTCTCCGGAGAAACAGAACCGATATGATATATAGATATATGTAAGGGGAGATTTATGATGAGAACTGGACAGGATTACGAAGACTGAGATGTCCCATAGTCTGCCTTCTGTGAGCTGGAGATCTAGGAAAGCCAATGACATAATTCCGTCTGAGTCTGAAGGCTCTGATGTCAGACCGCAGAAGATGGATGAGCTAGTTCAAGAGAACACAGATAATTTTGCTCTTCCACCCTTTTTTGTTCTATTTGGGCCCTCTCGGACTTGCTTATACCTGAGAGAGTGGATCTTCCAGACTCAGTCTACTGACTCAAATGCTAATCTCTTCTAAACACAGCTATACCCAGAAATAATGTTTTACCAACTATCTGGGCATCCCTTAGCCCAGACCAGTGGACACGAGAAATTAACAATCACAGTGTGCAATGTGAAATGCACATCCCTGGGAAATGAAATGAGAAGAGAAAGCGTGGCTTCTAGTTGGAAAGCAGAGCCTGTAACAGCAGGAACAATAAGTCTTCCACGGTGGAGCAGGAAGGATGTCTTGAAGGTCAAAGGTGCGGGTAGATGGCCTTAGGGAAGCTTTAGAATTCAATGAAGGCCCACTCAGTATAAGTTTGAAAACTCAACAGAAAACCTACATATTCTATGAATGTTTCATATAATATCCTGGAAAGAAAATATGCACTAACGATTGTAGTGAGAGAGAGGAAATTTATAAACTAAAGATGGCCTGCAATTTTTAGTCTTTATTTAGATAATCATGTATATGCTTGATACTTAGCCTTTGGAGTTAATTTCTAACACTTTAATATAACTTTTTGTTGAACATTGTTCCTCATTATAGATAAATTTCATGAGTATCCAAAAAGAGAGACTCTTTTCCAACTGATTTCTCAGAAATCATGTAACAAATCAATTCATTAAAATGCTTCCTACCATTTTCATCTCTAAAATATTATTCATTGAAGTTTGCCTTACTTTTTTTTTTTTTGCACTGAAGATGTTACATTGACATTGGATTACAGATACTTCTGGCTTTTGTTGGAGGACATTACCCTAAATATACCCAGAGAGGGAGATATTTTTAACAAGACTTGTCTTAAAAAGGGGGGTTGACTTTAATTAAAATTAAAGTTCCCTTTGAGTATGTAATATTTATACTACTTATTTGTTACATTCTGTAAAATGTCTGAGTTTATGGTGATAAAAATTCCTGCCAAAAAAGTCTGTTATTTTCTGGAAACGGTTCCTTATGTTTAAAGTAAATGAATTTAGAATAGTTTCCAGAAGAGTCATCATTTAAGCTGAGTACTTAAGTTGAAAACCACAGTCAGTGACTGTCTACGCAGCTAAAAGGAACATGTAGGGATTAGGGTCTAAATAAGCCACATTGGCTGTTTACACATAATGATGTCTCAATTCTATGTTTTACTAAGCTTCTGTTAACATTCCCTAAAGGAGAGAGAATGACTGGGCTGGATATGTCAATATTTATTTAAATGATGATTTCCTGAGTCAATTCTCCTGAAATACTACATGAGTCACTGTTATACTTAAATTGAATGGTTATTTTATTCATTGTATAGCTTGATGTATTTCCTTCCTACCACCACACACTGCCTAAGCACAAACCACTGTTATATCTAGCCTGAATTATTGCTGGAATGTTCTCATTCATCTCAATATATCCACTCTCAGTATGTGGTCTAAACTCATTTTCATACCACAACGTCATCTTTATAATGCCAAGTTGATGATGCCTCTCTGGCTTCCAGCTTTAGTGACTTCTTGTCTTTTGGATGGCCCCCACAGTCCTGCCTACTTGACTGCCCCCAGCATCCCTGCAGCCTCTGCTTTGGCCTCTCTCTCTCCCTTCGTCTATCCTCTAACTGCTGCTCTTCCTCCTGCCAAGTACATTCCTACCAGAGTCCCTTTCACCACTTAGCTCCATTTTTGTTGTAGATCTTAGCTCAAGCAAAAATCTTTCTCCTCTACCACATCAGTTACTTGCATAGCACTCTATACATTTCCATCAAAGAAAATAACATATGTAATAATCATCCATTAGGTTACTTGATTTATATGTTTCCCTCATTGGACTATAAGTTTCCATGAAAATATCGTTGATTGTTTTTGCACTGTTATATCTTTGATGCCTTGCAGAGTGCCTACCATTCTAAATGCAAAGGAAGGAAGAAAGGAAGGAAGGAAGGGAGGGAGGGAGGGAGGGAGGGAGGGAGGGAGGGAGGGAAGCGGGGAGGGAGAGAATCATTGCACTTGCCCAGAATTTATTTTGTTTTATTTTATTTTATTTTGTTTCTGTTGTTAGGATAAATAAGTTTATGTTAAGTGGGTAAATTGGGTATTGGCAAATCAGACTAAATATCAAGCATTATTAAAAAGAACTTATTTTCTCAAGTTTCATATAGGATTAAGGCCTGATTAAGCATCCTAAAATCATATGTGCATAAATAACTACATTGTTTTAGGGTACATAAATTAAAATTTATTAATCTCAGGTCTTTAATCTGAGGGTCAGTTAATAGAATTGTATAATTTTTATGAAGTAAACGCCCTGTATATTCCTTACACAATTAAAAATGATTTGTAAGGAATATATTCTGAGCCTACACTAGAAGGTCTTAATTTTGCAACAGGTAATCAAGGGAACACAGAAAATTACAGCTGGAAGAGAATTAAAACTCATTCAGGCCGTAGTCTACCCCCTTTATATGGAGGATGATGTCACCTAAGAGAATCTGCAGTCCACACTGCTGCCTGTGTTGGGTTGGTTCATCTAAGTGGGTCTTTTAAAATTTACCACTCAGTTAGATGAACCAACCCAGCATATAGGCAGCACTGAGCTGACACAGGCACAGAGTCTATCTGAGAAGCTCACCACTCAGCCAGGGGAAAACGGGAATCCATGTTATCTGCAGAAGGCAGATTGTAAAGAAAGGGGCTGAAGTACTCCCAGTTCCCTCAAAGACATCACCCCCTCCTCTGGAGAGAACAGAGGGTTTGGAAGAGGCATTCTGTCTATGGGTCTCTGTCAAAATGTTCTCTTGTCATAAGGTCACCAGTCATTTTGGATTGGGGGCTCACCCTACTTCAGTCTGATTTCCCCACCCTACTTCAGTCTGATTTCCTCTTCATTACAAAATCACTTTCTAACTTAAAGGTATCAGTAACTATATATTTTTTCCACACAATACTATCCTCTGTTCCACCAAGAGCAGTTCTTTTAAATACAGCCCAGTGTTGTTTTCAGAATTCTCTTCTAAGCCACAGACACCCATTCTGCAAGTTTTGATGGATAAGTAATGACAATTTCTACCATGTCATGAACGCTTCCTCGATTATAGCAATTGTAAGACATGACCTAATTTCACAGCTCTTCACTGTTGGGGGAAAAGTCTATCTTAGAACCAATGAAATACAGTAAATATTAACTCCATTACCCACTTTGTATTAGTTTTTCCTACTGTTGCTATAACAAACTATCACAACCTTAGTGGCTTACAATGACACAAACTTGTTCTTTCAGAGTCATGTAGATCAGAAATCCAACCAGGATATGACTGAGCTAAATCAAGGTTTCAGGAAGAGGCATTCTGCTCTGTTAGCTCTATCGTAGAATCCATCTTTGCCTTTTCCAGCTCTGAGAGGTCGTCCACACCTATTGGCTTTGTTTTGGGTCATTTTTTTCACCTTCAAAGCCAACACCACAGCATCTCTATGATCCTGATTCCCTCTGCACTCACCCTTCTCTGACCACAGACAGCAAAAGTTTGTCACTTTAAAAAACCCAAGTGATTATATTGGATCCACCTGGGTAATTTAGACTAATATCTCAATATCCTTGATTTAATCACATATGCAAAGTCCCTTCTGTCACACAAGGAAACATTTGGCCATCTTCAGGGGACCGTTATTCTGCCTATCACAGCCCCCACTCACAGTCTATTGTCTATTGACTTACCTGGATTTTTTTAAAGGACAAGTGTATCTATGATGTATGTTCTCTAGCACCAAGTAAATGCTCAGTTGGTTTGCTGAATATTGAAATGATAGAAAGAATGGTGGTTTCGGGCACATCCCCAGTCGGGGGTGTGCAGGAGGCAGCTGGTTGATTTTTCTCTCTCATCGACGTTTCTAGCTCTCTATACCCTTCCCTTCCTCTCTGGAAAATCAATAAAATATATTTTGAAAAAAAGAAAGAATGGTAGACTTCCTTATTTATGTGAACCCAAAAAGTAATATCTGCAAACGCATGAGTTATCACTAAATATGACACTTTTTATAAATATCAAAAAGCTTGATGCAGTTAGAATTTAGGTTGTACATTAGAGAACCCTGGGATGTAAGTCTAGATATTATACTGATCATGAGACATACATAAATGTTGCTTAGAAGTTTAGAGTTTATTCTGTACCCAAAGGCTCTCCATTCAAAAAGTATAAGAAAGGAAGGGAGAGTATTCAATTTGATTTTTTTAAAGTAGTCTACAAATGGCACAAAAGATGGTTTGAGACACAGAGACTGGAGTTATAAAGCTTGTGGTCCATGCCAGTAATCTCAGGGCACTTTAAAGAGATAGGCTATTTAGAATGTAGATTTTCTAATTTGAGAAGTTATATCTTTGTCCCACTGCTGACATTATAAACTTTCTAGGTGTTTCTAGAATATTTAAAATCACTTACAAGTTATATTCTGCTCATTATTTAGGATTTAGTTATCTATAACTCCTAGGAAGCATGCCTGATGATTAACATAATTTTTCAGATTTTTTTTTCAAGAAAGCTTAATCAATTAATTTTTAAAGCATTTTTTTTGAAAACTTTCTGAATGCCAACCCAGAGGGCCTTCAAAAAGATGTAACAGAAGAGGTAGGACAAACGAGACAGGAGAGGGACCTGACCTGCCACTGCTTCCTTTCAATATGAGGACCTGCAAGCCAAGGCACGTGGGTGGCCTTTAGAAACTGGGAACAGCATATCAGCAAGGAAATGGGGACTTGGAACAACCAGGATGGAACACAACTGTGAGTTCAGCTTTGTGAGGTTTGAAGCAGAGAAATTGTCTAGCCTACAATAGAACTTGGACATGACTAATGAATGGGTGCTGTATTAAGCCATTAAATTTATGGTGACTTGTGATGGCAGTCATAGAATATTAATGCAAATGCTATAAAGTACTCATAAGTAATTAAAATAGCCTTAAACATTTTCTACTCAATAATATCTACCATAACATAAGCTTTTTCCATCTCTTCTTAAATTGCCTCTTTCTAACTCTTCGCCAAACCAACTATTAAATTTGTCAAGGACAGACTTGTAAATATCTGTCTACTGGCACCAGATTAAATCTAAATAAACTTTGGCTATACCCAGACGAGATCCCATGGCCTCAAATTATTCCTCTCTATCCTAATCTAGACACTATTCAAAAAAAGAGGTTACATCACACTTAAAAATACTGGCTTTGCTCCTGAATTTTTAAAATTATTTTTAATATGTTTTTATTGATTTCAGAGATATCAGGGAGGGATAGAAACCTCAATGATGAGAGAAAGTCATTGATCACCTGCCTCCTGCACACTCCCTACTACAGATGGAGTTCATAACCAGTAATCAAACCCTGACCTCCTGATTCATAGGTCAACATTCAACCACTGAGCAACACTGTCCAGGCTGCTCCTGAATTTTTTAATAGAGTTACTTACCAGCGTGTGTCATATTTACTCTTGCTTCTGTAAGAGATAGAAACAAGTCCAGGTACAATTGAGAGGTTTGAGTTCTTCAGCCTCCTGTGAATTGAATTTATTGACTCTGCATAGGGCTGTCCCCATGCTTAATTGCACTATGGGTAGTCTCTCCATGTCCCAAGCTTCCCCAACAAGAAGGCAGATACTTCTATTGACTAGAAGAAAAATGGAGGCTAATATGTAGCATCCCAGAGCAAGGTAAAGACCGAAATGAGGTCTCCAAGAACTGGGGAGATGCACACGATTGCGGGTGTGACCAGGGAAATCAGGAAAAATACTCACTGTAGGATTCATCAGTGTCCACCTTGCTCAGAACTGAAGTTTTATGCTATTGAGGAGGAAGGTTCTCTTTCCCAATTATCACCATGATCCCCTCCCTCAGTGCCTCTTGCAGAGTAATGATAACGTAGTGTGTCCATCAACCCAGGGAGAGAATAATGAAGGGGATCAAAATCAGCCCCTCCCTATTCAAGAGAACTTTAGATCAAGTATTCCAAAAGTTAAAACCTCAGTCAATAAACCTTTATAATTTGTTCCCTCCCTGAAAAGCTTTTTTTAAAATTTCTTATGAACACATGTGTATTTCCTTCTGTTTCAGATGTGTTTCTGAATGTCCTTTAGATGTATACATTACCTTGTTTACATTTACTCCTCTTGGTTACCAATGTATATCTAATCTCCTCTCAAATGTATGTTTTACCTCTGTTTATTATTACTCTCTTGTAAACTTGAATTGTTTTTCAAATGTACAAATTTGTTTACATTTGTGTACAAAGGGCTCTTCTGCATGTATCAGAAGGATTGGGAGGGTTGGGAGGACTCAGAGATGTGCTCACATGTAAAGCATTGAAATCCAGGCTTGTGGAGGCTCACCTCAGCTCATCCTGAGTGTGTATATTGAGAACATAATAAAAATTATGTTTCACAACTCTCAATAAACTACTCTAACTTCTCCATTTTCCTGAATCTGTCATTTTTTAGCTTTATTATTAATCTCTTTTAAAAAAATGTGTTGCATAGTTTTTTTAGAAAGACTATAAAAGACCTCGAATTTGAGAAGAATAGAAGAGACAAAGTGTTTGAAATGCTTTGTGGTGCAGAGTTCCAAAGTAAAGCAAGTTTGAGAAATGTTGCATACCATCTCCCCTTCTTGGGAAGTCAGAGTGCAAGTTAGTACTTTGCAGTAGTTGCGTGGCCTTCAGTAGAGAAGACTGGTTCCCCGTGTCTAACCCAGTATTAGACAAGTAATGATAACATAGTGTGTCCACTCACCCAGGGGGGAAATAATGAAGGGGATCAAAATCAGCCCCTCCTTATTCAAGAGAACTTTAGATCAAGTATTCCAGAAGTTAAAACCTCAGTAATTTTATTTTCTTCAAGGGCCAGGTCTAAGGTGAGAGGAATGGGGCAAGTGAGACACTTAGAGCCTCAGGCATAAAATGCACCAAAAAATGCAGTGTTCAGTAGAAATAACATTTTGGTACAATATTCTAGAAAATCAAAATCAATTTTAACAAATCAAGTTTTCAAAATTTGAAATAAAAACATTGTGGTATTTTTTGACTCTAGCAGCATAGCAGGAAATACCCTATGGAAAATACAGACTCAAGAGGGGCGAAGGATTCCCCCATTCCCTGTGGATCACTTACTATGTGGTTGGCACTGCTTTAGGCAGGAAGGAAATAGCAGTGAATAATACATTGCAGTATTGTTTTCATGAAGCCCTCCCGAAGCCTTTATATTATTGTGGGGGGGGGGAGGCATAGAAAACAAGTTAAATAAGTAAAATGCATTGGATGTTAGTGATAAGTTCTAAAGAAAAAAACAGAGCAGGCAAAGGGAATGAGAAGAATGATGCCAATTTTGAGAAGATAAACAGGAAAGGCTTCTCAGAGGAGCTGGCATTGGAGGAAAGACCTGAGAGAGGAGAGGATGCAGTCATGCAGATCAGAAGCCTTTCAGGCCAAAGCAATAGGTGAGGGAGATGACCCAGGGGGGAGTATGCCCTGTGTCAGGAACAGCAAGCCAGCCAGTGACTCTGGAGCACTCAGAGGTCAAGGGGAACAGAAGTAGTTGAGGTGAGACCACATGGGGTGTGGGGCATGTAGGGTCCAAAGTCATGATAGGGCATGGCTTTGACTGTGAGTGAGATGAGAAGCCCTTGGAAGGGTCAATCAGGGAAGTGACATGATCTGACTTACTTCCAAGATGGACTGTGCAAATAAAAACCAGGACCTATCCCAACTTGATCTGTCTCCACTTGTTTCATTCTCTTTTCTAGAGACAATGGGAAAATGAGGTGAGTCTTCTGGACCAGGGGTCATAAGCCAGGGCTGTGAGACAAGGGGGCAGAGAGTAAAGCAATAATAAGCTTTCACAAACCATCTTCATGTGCTATGAATGGAGTCAGCAAGAGCTGCATCAATATGTCATTTTTAATTTTTAATATTTAGATAGATACAGATGTAGTTGAAGACGTTAATATGGGAGGTATTTAATAGAATCCTACTTTGCAATTAAAAAAATTAATTACACTTTTTAAAGTTTTCCTTTTATCTGTGTATTAATTATTTGGAAGATTATTAGTATCTTTCTTAATCAAACATGAGAATGCATGCAATGCACAAAACTTAAAGAAGACAGACCTGTGTGTGCGTGCGCGTGTGTACATGGGTGTTTCTATTAAGAGCTGGCACAGAATTTTATCATATTCTCTGCTTCAACTATAAGCTGCTTTGCTATCCATTACTTTAACTTTTTTCAAGTTTTCTTATTTAATTTATTTTTGGAGTTTGTGAAACAAGAAGCATTTTGCCTGTTGGAAGGAAGCCTTGTTTATGAATGTTGCTACGTTGATATTCATCAAGATTGGTAGCAGACAGCTGCTGATAGTGCACACATAAGGAGCCAGGCCTCTGGATGCCAAATTCTACCCTCTGTTGTGTGAACAAAGGCAATTTTTACTGAAATCAACAAAATCTTTTCCCCAACCCTGACTTCTATCAAAAGGCATCTGAAGGCAGAATCTGACCTTCATTTTTGTTTTATTTGCTTGGAAGAGAGCAAAACAGTGAAACAAAAAAGAAGCACCACTTGCCAAGCTGGTATTTAGCCAGTCAGCTTTAGCTGGGCCCAGGGGTGCCTTGGCTGGCATCCACCTCACTGCTCAGTGCCCCACCCTGACGAAATGCTGCTTGTGTCTTCCTAGGCGCTAAGTGTTTTGACTGTCATCTCTGGTTCAAAAATAAAATTTGACTTTTTTTTTTTAAAAAAATTGCTTTTAAAATCTAGGTCAGAATCTCAAGGAAGATATGGGAGGTTCCCAAAAAGAGACACAGATAATGCAAAACTTGAACTGTTGCTAATAAATACCTACCCTTTTCTTTCATCTTCTAAAACAGAAAATTAATAAGTTCATAAGATTTAATTATAGGTTGATACAACTTTAGTAATATGTAAAGCAGTTAGGGCTCTCCTAATAGCCCCTAGAAAACATGTTCTGTAGCCTGCCAGACACATTTCTTTCCCTCTTCCTAGAACATAGATGAAAAAGGAGAATTGCTCTGAGTTCTATTCCTGCTATTCTTTCAACTCATTGAAACAAATCACTCTCCATCATGAAACAAATTACTCTGTAGCTTCACTCTGCCTCTTGACCTCTCTTACATAACATAACAATTTTACAGTTGGAGAATGTCATTTAGTCCTTTTTACCATATGCTTGGTAGGCTCAACACTAACATAGCACAACAAAGAGCTATGACTTTAACCAATCAGCTTATTCCTCTAGACAGTGGCTGACACAAGTCTGTTCCCACACCTTCTAAATGATGGAATATGGCTTTGTACTGATTTTCATCTTAACCGATTCTGAATATAGCCATTTTTTTATAGTCTCTGAAAGTGATGCTCTAGGAGGTAAGAGAAGCTATCATATTATAATAGCATTTTCTACAAGAATAGACTTTGTCAACTAGTATTTCTATCCCAAAAGTCACACACCATCTTTTACTCTATAATTCTTTCCCACATAATGAGGGAAGGAATTCTAATAAAAAAATCCCTTTTGACTGACTAAATGTTCCATATAAATATTTAGGTACTAACTGGTCATCTTAGAGGCCTACAAATTTCAAGAATAGAAAGTTTCCATTGTCATGGTGTGGCCCCAGTAAGCTCTGATCAATGGCTTCAGAAGTCCCTTCCAAGTTCACCAGAGAGCATGCAGAATTTGTCTCCAGTGGTGGTGGTTGTAGGAATGAGAGAGCTCCTTTTACATAGATTAGATGGAAAGACTCGGGAAACAAGGTTCAGGTAAGAATCAAGGTCTGAGTTTCACAGAGGCAGGTGGTCTGGTCATGGAGAGAGAGTGAGGGGTTCTTACAAACTGAATTGGGCCCCTAAACATTCATTTCTTAAAACATTAACCTCCAATATGATTATTTAAATGAAATGAAGACTCTCTAAGGAGGTAATGAAGGTTAAATGTGGTCATATAAGTGGGTCCTAATCCAATATATGAAGAAAGGGAGCCACCAAGGAGTCAGGTGCCCAGAGAAAAGGCCATGTGGGGACACAGCCAGGAAGAATCCATCTGAAAGCCCAGGAGAGAGGCAACAGGAGAAACCAAACCTGCAGACTCCCAGATCTTGGGCTTCCAGCCTTCAGAAGAATGATAAAGTAAATTTCTGTGCTTTAGCCACTTAATCTGTGGTGTTTTGTTGTGGCAACCTTGGCAGGCTAATACAGAGGTCTCTGCTCTATGTG
The DNA here is from genome assembly GCA_963924515.1 of Vespertilio murinus. Classification (NCBI taxonomy): domain Eukaryota; kingdom Metazoa; phylum Chordata; class Mammalia; order Chiroptera; family Vespertilionidae; genus Vespertilio; species Vespertilio murinus. The sequence continues at coordinate 8,389,975 of OZ004705.1, forward strand.
GGTTTTTTTAAGTTAAACTAGTAATTCAGTAATTATTCAAAGTGTAAAGAGTATGCCTACAAATATATGGCCTATTTTAAAATACTTAAATTAATATGTAACAGAAGCAACACATCTTATGTCAGCTGCTAGCAGTTGTTCTGACACCATAGTCCTTTACCCTCTCACTGCCTAGGTGACCAACCCCCATATCCAATCCCAGCTCCTCTTGCTATTTAACTAAAAGTCAATAAAGATGTCCCACAGACATGCTTTTTAAAAATAAGGTTGAGTCTGATGTTAGTTTTCTCAGTGTTAAAGTTCAGGTTGCTTATAGACACTCTGTGCTTCTCCTCTTCTTCCTTCACAATCTGAACCCTTCCTCTTTGGACTCATTTCCTCCCATTTCCCACTTGCCCACCAGTAGGTGAACTTACACAGAGCAGACAATGCATGCACTGAAGGGAGAATGAAAGAAGACTGAACTATAGCAACTATGGGGAGAAGAAAGAGAAGAACCATGAGAAGCAATGTTTCTTGTCAAGCAGAAACAGTGACCTATTGCCCATGAGGAGAAGAAGGCTAAGCCTGTGTCTTTCCTGCAGTTCAGGAGAAAGTCTATCGTCCAGAGAAGTCTAACCAACCTGTCTCAAGTTGGAGTCTGTATCAGTTGGGTTATGTCACCTGAACATGAAGGAAAGGAAGGACCAACACTTCTTCATGATTCCATGAGTCTGTCTGATCAGCTACAGTGTGGCTCTTTTGAAAAGGCTGTGGGAGCTCCTATCTTCTTTGGTAACGTACACAGCAACTTTCCATAGTCTAAGACCCTGGCCACCTTGACTTGATCCATTAGGATTCTGCATTCTGGCTGTGCCTCTTTGTGATCACCAACAGGCCAGTTTCTGTCCCCAGAACTAAAAGAAGCCTATTGTCCAAGTGACTCTTATTTCACAGTCAGCCCATCCTAGGTCCCAGATGCCCATAGGGTTGGCACACAGCCTCCATTCTCCAACAGGAAGAAGGAAAGAAGTGATAGCCAACTTTTATATAAAGTTGGAAAATGAATCAAATAAAGAAGAAAATGGCCTCACTTGGCTTGTCTTTCCAGACACTGTATCTCTGGTGCAGACGAAGATGGAGAACCTCCATGGTAAGTAGAAGCAGGGTCTCTTGCTGATCAAGGAAACAGGCCAAGAAGGACAGGAGAGAAACTTCATCCTCATCCATTTCAGGCGCGAAGATAAAGCTCAGACATATCTGTAGCATCAGCAAGGGAGGGCTTCAGCACCACCTTTAGTTGGAAAGAAACAGAGGGCTGAAGAGGGAGGGCAGGCTGACTGGTCAAACAGGGGGCCTTTGATCTGGTTTTATTAGGCCCTCTCCTAGAGAGAGGAGCTAACATTTACAGTCGGACACAGAGTTTCTCTCCTAAGAGAGGGCCAACATAGTATCTCATATATGCTTGCATAACAGAAATGTCCCCATGTCTAAGTTTCTCTAGTTTGAAAATGAGGCAAATGGTCTTTTTTCCTTGTAATATCTGTTAAGTTCCTTTGAAGGAAAACGAAAGGAAATAGAAGACATTATTAACATTAAAAGACTGTTGCTGATTTGCTGTAGAACATAAGTCCTGAAAAACTTCCCTACCTGTATGCCTTTAGGCAGAGAATTTTACCTAGTTTGTCTAAGAAACGTTTTAGTATGCAAAGCAAAACAAAGCTACACAGCTTAACTTAATCAATGAGTCATACCCATTTTAGTTCAAATTAAAAAAAAATCGTGAGGCATTTGCTAAAATAGTAACTGATGTCAAGATAGCTGACCTAGATGAGTAGATGGCCCTAAAATTTGAGTATGCACTAGAAAAATAGAGTTTAAATGTATTTCTTCTAATAATACCCCAAATAAATGCAAAGGCTTTATTAGTTTTCAATGAGACATTCGTTCTTTTGAAGCTATTAAGACATTCAGACCACTCCAATGTGAACAAGCCGAATGGAATGCTTTCAGTCTCCAAAGAATGGGACCTTTCTTGGTACCTAATTAGCTTTCTTTTTTAAGCCAGGGGGGCTCTGCTCAGAGTCAGGCCACCCCTTCAAAGCAGGCCCAGCAAACCCACATTATACACACATTATACAAGGTCAGAGTCTGTAGACAGATCTCCAAGTACATCAGGTTGTGTTTCCTTTAGAGACACAGGAAATGGGGAAAAGTCAGAAAGCCCAGTTTACCCCCCAAGCCAACAAACAACTATGCCAATTACTCCCCAGGGTAGTTCAGCACAATTGAAAGAGTGCACCCAGATAATTATTAGTGACACAAGCATGTGGTTTGGTCAAGGTGACTTAGGTATCTGACTGATAGAATTAGTCACTAAGCTCTATTGGCAAAAAACCTCCCCTTATTTGTAATTTTATCTGAAGAGGTTCCCATAGGGTGTTTAATCTGTTCATACAATCACATCATAAATATTTCATAGTTTTCTTAAATGTAGGTAAAGCAAATTTACATAAGAATGAAAACATAGGTATTTAAATTCTATTTTGACCAATTATTCCAGACACGGTGCCACAATTTTCAGCCATCATTAAGATCAGTACATTTGCTTTCTTTTTCCTATAGAAGTTATTATTTGGACTTGATACGAATAAGCAACGAAGTATAAAAGTCAAGTACTTTGAAAAATAATGAAATGTTGGAATAAGGCACTCTATTAACTGGCAATATTCAATATATAGGTCTTTAAAAGCGGTGAGCAAGTTTTTAAAATTTTAAGGGGTATTTAGTGATAAGGCATTCCAACTTGATTCTTAGAGAGTGAATAGATTTTTATATAAATAAACCTACAAAAAATCCTTTTCCAAGTTTTCTTTTTTTATATCTGGGTTTTCCTATATCAATAATTGAGCTATGCTTATGCATTTGGTCAAATGATATTTATGAAATTAATCACATGCGCAGTTACAGTTTCATTCAGTGAAAGAAAGGCGTATTAAGATTTCCCTGGAGTGATAGCGCAAGACTTAGGTGCTTTTCTCACACTCTGCCTCAAAGGGACATCATGCTGGTTCCGTTCACTTTCTACTGCTGCTCTGACAAATTACTGCCAACCTAGAGGCTAAAAACAAAACCCATTAATTATCACATGGTTCTCTATGTCACACATTGGATTGATGCCCCTGCTTTCTCTGCTCTAGATCCCACTAGGACATCATCAAGTAATCACTCACTGGCCTCTTATTCAGAGGCTCTGAGAAAAATATGCTTCTTTAATCTCAAAGCCAAGCAATATGCTGGAACCTCTCTGAATTCCCTTCTGCATATCTCACTAGCTGCCTGCCTCTTCTGTTTTTAGGGGCTCCTGTGAGACATTGGGGCCACCCAGATAATTCAAGGCAATCTCTCTATTTTAAAGCCAGTGTATTGGTAATCTTAACTACATCCTCCAAGTCTCTCTCACTATAGTACCCGGATGCTGATTGCCCACAGAACAGTAACCTTTGGTGAACATTGTTAGCATTCTACCCACACACTAAATAATCGTCTCATCTCAAGAAGCTCAAATGTAGCCAAGCTAAGCATCTTTTCAAACAAATTGTCATCTATTCCACAGTTTTTAAGAAAATAACGTGGGCTCCGCCCAGCTCGCCTAAGGAATCTCAACTAACATGTACAACCAAACACCTTGAACAGCTACAGAATATAGCAAGAAAGCAAACTAACATTAGAAGTAAAGTGAGAAACAAAACCTATCAACACCATATTATCAATATTTTGACCTTTAATAAAGCTGAGCTGTTACGATAAACTTTCGTTTGTGGTTTACCTTGCACCATGGCCATTTGTATCTTCTGCAGGTGAATGGGTGCTTGTTACTTAGGGTATGTCAAATGCCTGACCTCACAATAGATTTTTGCAGTCAAATTTATAAGTGCTTTTCCTGGAAGTGTTCTTAATGGGAACTCCCATATTAACTATTGATCGCTTGCTTGCATTTAGTCTTTCACTTTATTTGGGTTGAAATATCGAAATGGGTAGGTATTAGGTTTACCAAATAGAGGGAACTTAAACTATATCTAATGCCAAGATTAAATAAATATGGACATTAATTGGTGGGACCCACAAAAGTCCTTCAAAACTTCTTTTGCATTGGGCTGAAGAGGCTCCCCAGAGAGAATTGTTCCTAAAGGGAGGAGCCTGGCATGCGAAATGCCTTCATCCTCAAGGAAGTAGAGGGATGTTGAGTACAGTATGGCACTTGGCATCCAAAAGTAAAACAACTCCCACTTCTGGGAAATGTTGCAGGAGAAACAATATCTGAGAGATCTAGTTTTATGACTTCTTATTAATAAGACAGCTGGGAAAATATAGTTTTCTGTGTTATTTGGGGAGGAAAGGAGAAGCAATGAGCACTAGTAATATCTTTATAGAAGCACTATTGGTTTTTATTTGGTTTTAATTAAGTTTTTTGGGATAAGATTGATTAATAACATTATGTAAGTTTCAGATGTACAATTTTTTATATATTGCATTGTGTGCTCACCACCCAAAGTCTAGTCTCCTGTTTCATTTATGTTGGTTTTATAACTGGTAACTTTTCCGAATTTTCTTATAATTTCTGGCTTCATTCATTACATTGGATTTTTTTATATAGATAAAGCTCCTTGGGGTTCTCAATAATTTTAAGAGTATAAACAAGTTCTGATACTAAAAACAATCAAGAACCTCTGCTTTATTTCTAATGTCTTTCTTTGCAATGTTTCTACATTGAGTTTTTATAGGTTGATTTTTAATAATAGCATGCAGCTTTAAAATTTTTTAAGTCAATTTATCTTTTAGTTAGTAAGTTAAATAAGTTACATATATTTTGGTTACTGATGCATTTCAGATTATTTTTCTAACTTATGCTATAATTCTCATGCATTCTTCCTTTACCTTACCTCAATATTTTACTCTTTTCATAGAATCTATTGAATTAACCACCTTTTTCTCTACCAATTTATTTCTAAATAGATTTTCACTCATATTCTTAAGATAAAGGTTAACAGTATGTTTCTTTTAAAAAGTAAGTGTCCTTATTTGTTAATTTAAAAGAAGTGTGGAGAATTTTGCACTATTTTACATCTTAGCATTTCAAACTGCCACCTCAGTGCCCCAGCACCCATATTCGGCATTCCTACTTTGAGAGGCAAAATTGTTTGCATATATTCATTCTTACATCCTTTTTTCAGAAGTCATGATGTGTTTTCCAATGACATTTGTTTGCCTTAAGTGAAACTATGGCATCTACTGTTAATATAAAATTTTCTCCCTTTATACAATGGTTTCCTATTTCCTAAACAAACAAACAAACAAACAAAACCATATGCATGTAGTCTAGCATTTAGGTCTAACATTCAATATAAATGTTAACCCACTCTAGTCCTATTCAAAATACACTGACACTGAACAGGATTACAGGACATTTCCTAGGCATGTTACATCATTTACCATCGCTGTGCCTATCTCTCTTCTCTACTTATGCCTAGATCCCCTCCTGAGTATTCATATTTCTATAACCGACGTGAACCACAACCTGCTTCAAATGCCCCTCCTTCTCAAAGACCTCCCTGAGAAGCCCATGTGGAAGTAATTTCCAAGCATTGAATTCCTAAGCACTCTGTATCACTCAAAATGCAGGTATCTTATGCTGCAATGATTTATACTTCTTTGAGGTTGTATCCTATTTTCCCAATTACATTTTAAGTTCTTTGAGAACAGAAATTATTTAACCCATCTTTGAATGCCCACATCACTAAACACAGGATTATTCAGAAAACATTATGGAAGTTAATAATTCTCAGGAATATAACAGTCAAAACCAACTGGCATAGAGCCGAGCAATTACTTTTTGGTTTTCTAAAATGAGATCACCAACCTTCTTGCACACAGCAGGTACCCTTGATTTGGGTACATTGAGAATTATTCTACCATGGGCTGAGGAGAGAAGAGTTGCAGTCAGAGTTCTCCTACGCCCATGCTTTGTATTTACAGCTTCAGCTGACCTAAAGAAGCCACAGAAAGAATTTATTTGACTACCACCGTGCCTCTCTCTCTACTACCATTTGCTAAATCATCTTAAGGCCCTAGTATAAAAGTGCTGAGAAAGCCACTGCTTACTAAACCTGTTAGCAACATTAGTCCATGGACATGGTTTCTAAAGCATTTTCAAACATTTTCTATAACATTAAATGCTCTTTTATCAATACTCACAATGTGTAAAAAAAAAAAAAAAAGGAAAGAAATGTAAATTACTGAAATACAGTGTGCCGCCCAACCAGTGTTGCTCAGTGGTTGAGCATCGACCTATGAACCAGAAGGTCATGGTTTGATTCCCAGTCAAGGCACATGCCCAGGTTGTGGGCTTGATCCCCAGTTGGGAGCAAGCAGGAGGCAGTCAATTGATCATTCTCTCCCATCATTGATGGTTCTCTCTCCCTTCTCCCTTCCTCTCTCTGAAATATACACTGAGTGGCCAGATTATTATGACCACTTTACGTTTGTAGGAAAATTAGCTGTATACTGCATCGTATGGGATATGGAAACTGAAGGCCTGTTGGAACACCTTTGCTATATGCAGTTACAAAAATAAAATATCTCCAATTCGCACAGGAACACAAGGATTGGACAGTTGAGCATTGGACAAAAGTCATGTGGTCCAATAAATCACGTTTCCAGTTGCATCATGCAGATGGCAGAGTGAGAATTTCACAGAAACAGCATGAAAGCATGCACCCCACATGCATGAGTACAACCTTTCAAAGCTGGTGAGGGCAGTGTTATGGTTTGAGGCATGTTTTCCTGGCATGATTTGGGCCCTTTAATTTGTGTGGAACAACGTCTGAATAGCACAACATACCTAAGTATCGCTGCTGATCAAGTTCATCCCATCATATTGATGGCATATCCCAATGGAGATGGCTTCTTCCAAAAAGACAATGTGCCATGCCACGGTGCTCGAATTGTGCAGGAATGGTTTCAAGATTATGAGGGAGACTTACCTTGCTTAGGTAACCCCACTATCACCGGATCTCAATCCAATTGAGCAATTGTGGGACGAAGTTAAAAGAGCCATCAGGCAGCTGGTTCCATAACCATCAAATCTCACCGAACTGCGCGGTGCTATTCATCAGCATGGTGTCAGATTCCTCGCATCACCTTTCAGCATCTCATGGAGTCAATGCCAAGAAGAATCACCACAGTACTAAAGGTAAAAGGTGGGCCAATGAAGTACTGATGGATATATATATATATATATATATATATATATATATATATATATATGAGAGAGAACCGAGATGAATGAAACCAGTGCGAGCAAATGTCAGACCTTATACAGGATGACATTTGTTAGCACTGGTTTCATTCATCTTGGTTCTCTCCATTTTCACAAGGACATGTGCTAACATCTGAATTGCAGAATATATTTGTGTACGTAAGTCATAACTTACAAATAGTTCCATAAACTACTCTTCCAATATACAAGTCATCTGTTATCTTCAGTTTAGCTCAACAAAAAATTATCAAGTTCCTGCTATTTACTGGATACTCTATTAGGCAACATCTCCATAAAGATGACTAAAACACAAATCCTGTTCCCAGTGCACTGGAGGCAGAGGAGGAAATAAATACCTAAACACATAACGTCAATATAATGTGGTAAGGTCTCTGATAAGAGGTTTTATGACACATATTGGTTTTGAGAAAGGTTTTCTTTTCTTGATGATCTCACCCTTGGCTGAATTTTTGAAAGTGGGCATAAGTTAAGCAGATGATTGTCAGTGATGTCTTTCAAACAGAGGTAAAAAATACTATTCTGAGGTCAGCCTTTTAGAGTTCCTCAAAGGCTGTAGGAAGCACCAAGAATTGGGGCCAACTGATGAGGTGGCAAACAGAGTCTTGTATTGCATGATGATAAATTGAGAGCTAAGTTACATTTACTATGTCCCAAACTGTGTTGCATGAGAAGACCAGAATCCTGTAGAACTTAACTAATTCTCTTGGGGAAGGGGGACAACATATAAACAGTTTATGGTTCCATAGTCAAATTAATCACCCTTCAGAAATGCACATTGTGGATTTTAAAAGCTTTGAAAAGTCCTGAAGTCAAGAAGCAGGCTTCAGGGGAACCCAGCATTTCCCAAACTTACTTGGCTCCTAATCATTTTTCACAAAATATCTGTTAACATCCACATGACTCAAGTGTTTCACAAAACACACTTTGGGCAACGCTGGCTATAAGCAGTGGAGTTACTCCTGGGCTCGTCACTTTACATACATGTTGATGAATTTGGACTTTGTTTGGCATTCAGTAGGGAACCATCAGCACCGTTCCAGCAGGAAAATGACTTGATTGGAACCATGACTGGGGCATGTAACGCAACAATGATGCAAGGATGGATTGGTGGGGGGAGGCAGGCGGCAGGCTGGAACACCAGTGGAGAGAATTCATTCTTGGAACAGTTCAAAATATAAAACTATAAACATATGTTTTGCAAATGTTTTCAGGTTGAATATATTCTATGATAATATACTAGGGAAATTTCTTTGAAAATCCATAACAGATGCCAGCAAAAGCACTCTCCACTTTATCATCAATTAGCATGTATTGGGGATCTCCAGGGGGCACTGTGCATGTATATACTGTAACAACCAGCGACAAATTGCAGCAGGCTTGCCTTGTTGTCAACCCAGAGGAAAAATGATCAAGATAAAATAATTAATTTCAGGTGGATCCAATTACTGCAGTCAGTCACTGCTCAACTATTTATGAAGCGCCCACAGGGTGCACAGGCCTTTACTGGGTTCTTGTGAAAGCTTATAAAGATATTAATAATAGAGATATTTTTTCAACCACAATCATATGCAATTGGTATGGGAGCTTGAATAAAAACAGGGCTCATGGTGGCTCATCAATGTTGACTGTGTGCAGAGGAGGCAGCTACCAGGGAGCAGCCATTGAACAATTGTGCTCAGCATAAAAAAAAAAAAAATAAAAAGCAGCCCTTTTAAACATTCCATCAATGGAGAGGGTGTTGAATTAGATAATTTACAAAGTTTTAACAATATGTAAGCCTGTGACTAGGTAAAACGTTGGGATAACTCAGTCCAGGGAATAAGCACTTCTAGTACTTCAGAGCCGGGCTAATTTATCATTCTAATATTCCTTTGGTCAATTAGAAAACACACAGGGACACAGATATATGTCTGGCACTGAACGAGGCATTGAGGAGACAGCAGTGAACAAAATTTTCTCAAATCATTGCCCTTGTGGAGGTTGGATTTTGTTAGTGGAGACAGATCTTAAGCAAATAAATAAGAGTAGTTATTGACATTAATGTGAACAGAGATATCAATATATACATAGATATCCGTTGATGAATACAATGGAGAGAAATTAGGCAGAGTAAAAAAATAGGGACTTCTAAAAAGTTGGGAGCACTTGAGGAAAAAAAAAAGATTTCTGACTAAAGAAATAACAGTTGCAAAGGCCCAGAGGCAGGGACATCTGTGTGTGGCTAGATTAGAATGAAAAAGAGAAGGAGCAGTAGGACTGAGGTAATAAACAACAAGAAGTAGATAATTTAGGGGAAATGCAATGAGTCTGACTTTTCTCTGAGTGTGACAGGTACATTGGAGGGTTCTGAAATGAGGCAGATAGGATCTGACATGATTTTAAAGGATCACTATGGGTGCTGTGTTGGGAAAAGACTGGAGTGTGGGTTGACAATGGCAGAAGCAGCCAAACTGGTCAGGAGGCTTCCTCACATTACAAGTGAGAAATGGCGGAGGCTTGGGTGTAGGAGGTAAAAGTGAAAAAGTAGTCAGATTTAAGAAATATTTTTATGGTAATGCAGTTTGCTAGGGGAAAAGCCAGAGATGACTTAGTCTTTGACTTGAGCAACTGGACAAATGCAGTTGCCATCGAATGACATGTGGAAGACCGTAGGTGGAAGTAGGTTTTGGGGATAAAAAAAAGAGAGTTTTGGGAAAGTCAACTATGAAATGTTTATTCAGCATCCAATTGGAGACTTTGAGTAGGCAGTTGCATATAAAAGTTTAAAAATCAGGCAAGGGTTCAACTCTAGAGACAGAAAATTAGGCAGGAATGATCTCACTAAGAGAGAAAAAGAGAGAGAGCACAGATAAAAAAAAGGATCTAGGACTGAGCCATGGACACACCAATATTTACAAGTCAGAGAAACAATGAGAAGCTAGGAAAGCAAGTTGAGACTAAAAAAAAGCCAATTAAGTAAGAAATCCAGCAGAGTGTAAAAACCAGAAAGCCAAGTAAAGAAATGATTTCAAGAGAGATGAAATTTTCCTTTTGTGTCAAATGCTGCTGGTAGATCAAGATAAACATAACTTAGTTTTGGCTATTGCATTTGGAAGAACCAGGGGAAAGGTATTTGACAAGGTTTTACTGGAGAGCTAGAGACCAACCTGAAAGAAGTGGATTTAATAAAGAAGAGGAAATAAATTGGAGGCAAATACAAATAACTGCTTCAAGGAGTTTTCCTACAAAAGGAAGAAAAAAAAATGGGACAATAACTTTCAAGGTATGAAACTCCAGAGAGAAATGGGAGAAATTCCTCAATGGAAGAGATTACACAATATATGAATGTATCCAATACAGAAATAAAAAAAAAATGGTTGTATAAGAGAGAGAAAGAGAGAGCAGTGCTTTGCACACAAGTATTTCATCTAGGGAGTAAAACCAGAAAGGAAAAATGTGATATCTTTCCCAGAAGGTAGTTACTGATAGTGCTTGCTTGCATTTGGAAAAAAAAGTCCCTGGTAAAAGGCCATGTTGCCTTTCTTTGTTTGTTTAAGGAAAATAGACCTCAAGGAAATGGGATTGTGGACAGAAGTGGATCATAATGATTAAGAAGTAATGATTCCGATACAAGCTAAAATCTATTCCTTAAAGGATAAGAAACTCCATATCTAACACAGGTATTTAAAACAAATACATGAACTTATTCCATCTGCTAAAGTCTTAGAGCAGGCCACGACACAGTACTCAGAAGATGATCCTATTAACCTGTAACATGCATCCTTGTTATGGTCAATAGAAGCAACAGATTTGGATCCCACCAATGCTCTTTAGCTGCTTGCTTCTGCTGCTGGCTAGGAGAAGAAGAATCAGAGAAAAAGAGGGTTGGATTTTAATGAAAAATTGCCATTCTTAGAGATTACGAATTGGATTGATGAGTTTTTCTTTCCTGAAGGACAACATGCAGATTAAAGAGCTCTTAACTATTCTTGATGCAATCAAAAGGTTATGGTCCTGTGCTAAAAACTCAGTCTCGGCCACAGTTTACGTAAGTCGTTCACATTACTCACTCCGTAATGATGTGCTTGGCCCACTGCTTGTGGTCTGGTTCTCATTTGTTTGGTATTGCATTCCAAGACTGCAATGACTCAGAAATGTTCCTTATTTTTTACAGTAAGAAGAAACAGCATGTTTCGCCTGAAAATCTCATTGAATCACTTGTCTGTGGTCTTCCCACAATCTATCCAAACAGGTGTATGTAAGTGAAGACTTCCACATATCGAGTTAGAAGAACCAATATCTCTAACCAGAAAACTTCTGAAGTTAGCTCCTACACTCCTACGACAATAATGGTGTGAGTCTTGAGGACTAAGAAGAGCTCCTGATGGCCAACTGGGCTCAAATGTTTTTTTTTTTAAAGCAGAGCCTAGCAGCCATTTCTGCACCGGGGCCTCTCAAGCAAATTGCACTCAAGGAGAAGGCTGCGTCTATGCTGAACTGTGGGCCTGCCTTAAAAAAGCGTGGTTTCAACCAACAGGTCTGAGGCTTTCCCCATCCAATTGGAGCTGTGTGGCCCTGACCAATCAGAGCAGTTCTATTCTGACCAATCAGGACAGTGTCTTCTGGACCAATCAAACTGTGAGGATTTGCTGTCCTCATTTGCATGAGAGCAACTCAGCCAGGAGTGGAAACTTCTGTCCATATAAGCCAACTCCCCCTCTGTCTGGGAGAGTGAAGTGAAGGCCAAAGACCACATTTCCCAAATAGAGAGGAAATGCTGAAGATGGGAGCTTCCTGGTCTCAGTCCAACCTCAGAGCCACCTCTCAACCATAAAGTTTCACAGCAATGTTGTATCACTGTTGACAATGAATAAAGTTTTCTTCTTCACTGCACCTCAAACTGGGGATTCCTGTTGGTATTGAATTCGTGTCATTGATAATTGGTTGACAAAGGAAAATTTAAGCTCTTTGCAATACTGTAGAATATTTACCCTATCAGAGTATTGCTATTCAGAATATAGGAAAACTTTACAGGATAAACAATTATCAAATATTTATGAATCCTCTATCAAGTAAGTAGGAGGAAATGCAACAGTTGTACCTATTTGAAGAGATGTAACTATTCAAGGGATGTACAAATTTTGTTCTATGTTGATATGGAAGACAAAAGGAGGGGCAATTGGTAAAAAATAGTGGATATTGTGTTTGACACAGTATAATTTTTCTATAGACTATTAAGAAAATAGGTGGACTATCTTTCAAACTGCAGATCCCTGAAGACATCTAAGCAGAAATAAAAGTGAAGAATCAGATGAGAAATTAGTGTCAAATATCTGTTTTCTACAAACCCAGTATTTTGAATTCTAGCAAAAGTTAATAGGTATTTATTTACTAAAAACAAACAAACAAACAACAAAAAAACACATACATTTTCTTCAGATTTAAATTTTCCCTATGTTCACCCACTCTAACCTCTTAGGTTGCCTGGTTACTCTCCCTCTCCCACAGTAATTTATAGCCAGTTTCAAAGCCTGGTAGAAGTTCATCAATTAGAAGTCAAAGCAAAGGAATCCAGTGCCATTCTCTTAGTCACTTGAAATTCCTTTGATTTAACAAAAGACTGCTCTACATCTGAAAAGAATACTTTGCAAAGCTACATTTTTATACTCAAGATCATGTCAAGTAAGTTATGTGATGTAAAATTAACTTTCTTGCTCACTCAATTAAATGTTTAAGAAGCTTGGGCTACAAAAGGAAAGTGAAAAAGTAGCAGTAAATTCATTGGACTAAAGAAGTATTTTCTCTCTCTGAGGTGTAACTATTGCAGTATCATCTATGGGCAATAACATCTTAATTATTTTGTACATTGTAGCCCAGAGGTCCCTTCTCCTATTTGTGTGATGCCAGAATGTCTAGCAATGATCTTCTTTCCTGATGTATAAGAGAAAGTACCCACCCCCAAAAGAAGAAATTCATTTAGATGAGACAATGTCAACTGTTATTGCATTAATTCATCACCTCAGCTTCCCAGATTTGCCACATTGCCCTTGAATGAGATCATGAATTCTTGAGGATTTTTGATTTTGCTTTTCTAAGGCTTAGTTGATTCCTCTATAAATGAAGGCTACATATTACATAATCCAAAAACCACATTCCAGCACCACATTTTAGGATTCCATTCCCACAAGTCCAGTTGTTGCAACCCTATTATCTCCCAGGCATTGAAACCCCAACATTTGAATAAATCTCTTTCTCCCCTCTGGTAAATCAGCAATATTCAAGGTGGCCCATAACCCTCTTCTGAAAGATCAGATATAATGCATTCTGGTTTGGGGCCACTCTAAGCCCTCTGTGAGTTCTTGAACATCATTCTTTTGTGACTCAGCTATGACTGTGCTCAATTCTGTGAGTTCTTTTTTGTGAAATTTATCAATCTTATGCATTGAACTCATCTGTCGGAGTCAGTCATTCTTATCTGTCTCCACTTTAGCATGTCTCTCTGCCTCCCCTCACATCACTGCCTGCTCAGAAGATGAGATCAGGGCTGGCATCAGTGAGAGAAGAAGCAAGTAAAAATAGCCTTCCTATCACTGTCAATTTTTGAAGTGCTTTCTTTTTCTTTTGATAAAGGGATAGCATTTTTCCACCTTCTGCCACTTAATAATTAAAATATATATATCTGAAAGCTTCATCTGTATCTTGCTCCAATAGTATTGGTTTATCAACCATAGCACAATATATTATTAAAGATAATTGGATTTGGAAGAGGGAGATCTAGGTTGCTGCTGGATCCTCTTTGGAAAGTATTCAGAATCTCTGAGTTTCAATTTCCCAATCTTTAATGTTATTATACCAATAGTCCAGTACTTGATCTTAAGACCTCTCCTTCTTCTTCTTCTTGCTCCTCATCATTGGATTTATCTCTGAAGCATTTCCATTTTTGCTGGATAGACACATACATATGTTAATTATGTGAGTAAATCAAGATGTAATCATAGAATTTTAGAGTCAAATGATTCCTCAGCAATTGGGCAATCCAACTCTTATACTTTATGGATAAAATAAAGAGATCCAGAGAAATTAAGTGACTTCTTACATAAATAGTGACATAGTTGGAACCAAACACTAGGACTCAATCCCCAGTGTCTTTTTAGTTTTGATGTCAATGTTTTCATTTTTATAACCCTATAGAATCTGGTTCTCATGCTTTTTATATTCCATCTAGGGCAAAGGATAGAGAAACAACCTTTATCCAGTATCAGACGTTAATTTCCATCTCTAACATCTCCTAATTTGGAGACTTGGAGATGAAGAGAGAGGGTATGGTATGAATCACAAACCCCGAAGGGAAGATGGAACAGGAGAAAGAAGTGTGGTACATCAATGCTCTGGATGTCAGAAGTAAATGAGATATAGATTGAATTTCCTCAAAGGTTATGCCCAATGCCTAGTATCTAAAAGTCTTTAGATGTATTAGAGAAAGTTCATAACTTAGACCCTTAACTGAACAGATAAAGCCTTTACTTAAAAGAAAGCCACACTGGGAAAGCCACAGACTGAAGATCTTGTAGACACAAATTTCTAAGACAACTTCTTGACACCAGGAACTGAATTTAGCATTGGGAATGTAAAGAGAAATAACCAGAGGTCTAAGCTGCCAGTGATCCTTGTCTATCTAGTGAGGTGGGCAGATAAGTCAATGATGACAATGTAGAATGCTGTGTTCTGCAGGATGTAAAAGGGGTGATGTTTGAACTGGGTCTTCTAAGATGAGGAGAAGCTGGAGATAAGAGTATTCCAGGAAGAGGGGACAGCATTTGGGAGGACAGGAGATTATCCAACAGCCTGTGTCCTTGGAGGTCCTCACTGGTCATGAGACTAGTGGGGTCAGGAGGATAACCATGATGGGCCCCACGGAATCTTGAGGCTGAGCAGCTGCAGGGTTATATTTCTGAAAATCACTGATGGTTGTACTGAGGAAGAGTTGGTTGGGGACCACAAGAGTGAAGAGTAAGCAGGGAGCAGTGTGCCAGACTGGTTCAGCAGAGAATCAACATGAGGGCTACAGAGAAAGATGCCACCAGAAAATAGGTAGCAGGAATTACAGGTGGAACAGAAAAAGAGGAAAAGGAGAGTTTTCTTTGAAATGTGTGATATTACTCATTTCAGGCACCATATGGCTAGCATATACACTTACATTCCAATAAAGTTGGCTGGCAGTCACAGTATATTAAAACCCATCACACACAAAAAAATTATACTCTTATAGTCAGTCCTCAGGTTAAGGCTCTATATCTATTCATAAGCACATACTCACAGCACTGTTTGCATATGAGGTCACAGTCGGTCACTAATACATTTTAGCATGTTAGCTAGCATGGGCAAGCCTGGTTTTAGACCCCCAAGGATAAAAGACTGGACAGAAAGTCTAATGAGGAGTAGATTTGGGAGTGGAATGGTCTTGGTAAGCTTCCCAAGACAGAGCTGTGTGGGACTTTCACAATAGAAGATTTTGAACAACCAGAGTCAAGATTGGAGCTCTGAACATAAAAGAGAAATGGCTGGGGGTGGAGGGGAAGGGACAGAAGGGGAGAGTCCAAGGAGAAAAGAAGAGGTAGGGAGAGGGAAAGTGTGGCCCTCCCTTACATTCATCAGCTTATTTTAGCAGTCTGGATCTGTGTTGCCTATGCATAGAGAAACCAAGCCAACCCCAACATCCCGACACTGGTGCTAGTAAATGTGACAGGAGAGCACACACCAAGCCTGGACAAAGGGAGCTCAGTGAACATCCCTTTTAATGTAGTTAATTTTAGGTGTGAAGACATCCGAGGAGAAACGAATACACATGCAGGAAGGGCGATAACCTTGTCATTCATTTGGGGAAGGTACAGCCCAGTGCTGGGACTGACGTCCACCTTCCCTTCCTTGGAGACCATTAGATGAAACCAAAGCCGCTGCTGAACAGACCACAATATACAAATTCCTTGGCCAATGATGAAATCTGCTAAACTGAAACGTGTCTGCTAAAATGAACTTCAATGGTTCCTTGGCTTTTATCTTTGTTTAAAGAACCATTAAATTGTAAAGAAGGACTCAGGTTGGCCAACCTGTAATTTTGCCAACAAAGACATTTAAATGAAAAATTTACCGCCTACTCCACTCTCTCCATCATTCCATAAAGGAGCAGACATTTCAATAGCAAATAAAAGCAGAAAATTTAATTCATCAGAAGAAAGGACAGTCTTTAAATAGAATGTTATGAAAGCTAACTGGGTTTCTCATTTGAGCGCTGACTATAAAATGTTACCTAACCTTGGATCTGCACCCAGGCACCACTGTGGAAGTAGGAAAAAAGGTTCAGAGACCCAACTACAAGTTGTCCTCTTAGGGGAAGGAATCAGAGAGCATGATGTGCATTTAGGTGAGGTCAGGATCTGACGCCAACTAGGAGCATCATTGGCCAAAAGCAAACCGAATCGTTCTTTTTCCATGTCCAAGTTTTCTGCCAGTTGAAAACACTCCAGTTTGTTATTGGATTCAGGTGTTCCTTCAGTTGACCACCTTCTACCCTTCTAATTCCCCCTTGCCTGAGATTATGATGTAATTTATGGAGCTTCTGGCATCAACAACTTGGTTGTAAACTCCCTGCATGTTTCTGGTTTGTTAGCAGGTGGTCTGGCCTGCCAAGAAGGGACTCACAGTCTTGGATTCCCCCCAGGGTTGACCCAAGTCCCAAAATTGGTATTAGCCCCGATGGGCATTATAGAGCCTCATAATGTTCCTATAAGGCAGATGGGCCCTCTGGGGGGCAAAGCTTCATCCAAACACTTAGTGAGTGCTGGACAGGAATACAACCCAGCAATCGGATCCTTTTCCTTAAAACTGTGTTTACAATTCACTAAGGAGATGAAAAAAGAAGAAACAGGTGAAAAGTTCTGGCCAAGTGGACTGCTGTTCCAAATATTTCCCAACTCAGGAGGTACCAGAGAACTCACAAAACAATCTCAAATTGCTTTTGCTAGGCTTCCTCATCTGTGTTGCCTGAATGGAGAAAGGCCACGCCTAGACAGAAAGCATTTGCTGGGTCTTCAGAGTTGGAACCCAGCCCTGAGGAGGGGTAGTAAACTAGAGCTGAAAAAGAAAATTACAAATAAATGACATTGTCAGGAGCTGGAAAAGCCTCCAATTATTTACTCGGCCACACAATAAAAGTCACAGGAGTTGTGTGTCCTTAAACAACCTTCTGCTGGCAGATGGACACCACTGAATGGCTGTTTTGCTGCTAGATGCATTAAAGATTAGATAAGAAAGCAAACAGTCCCTGGTAGGACACTCCAAACATCTAACTGCCAGAGGAAGACCCCAGATTAGATCAGGCGTGGTGAGGATTTGAGGGTTTCTCTAAACACTTCTCAGAAGCAGAGGTGTGATTTAACAACCAAGTGCTGGAAGAGAGGTGACTATTGAGATCGGGTTCTGGTTAAAGGATATGGAGAGAAGGACTGTAGCCCGTGGTTTGTAAGCAAGTTGCCACTCATAGGCTTTTTCCTCCTATCACTGTTCAGATTTGTTTATTACTTCAAGTCATAAGCTACACAAATCATAATGATCTATGAACTGTGTAGGTCACAGGGAAGCAACTGGGTGGACTGGGGGGGGGGGGTAAGTGGGGTTCTAATTGAAATTCTCCCATTACTACCATTATTAAGCTGGGAGGGAATCTATCTAACCTTCCTATGCCCCGGGTTCCCTCACATGTGAACATAAGACATAGAGATGAAGATCCCCTTCAATTCTTGAGATACACCACCTTCTGACCTGGAACTCAGTGGGAGACTTTAGGTATTAGTGAGAAGGCATATGCCAACAACCACTTAACAGTCACCACTGGAGTTAAGCTTTGGACTAGGAATGCCCAGTGTGTCTTACAAGAAGGCCACAATGAAAGGAATGCTGTCCATCACCAAGTACATTTGGTTGTCCTACCAACCAAATATCTCTGGGAAGAGCAGCACATACATATCTTCAGACTATGGATAGTGTAGCATGATGCAATACTCAGGAATATTTGCTCTAAGACACAGCAAAAGGACTAAAGAAGCAAGGACACGGTGCTCATTCATCCAGTCCATGTTGGGAAAAGATGATTTGCTTTTTTAGGGAGCCCACCAATTACTCCTTCCTAATGCTTAGCTGCCCTAATTTGTTTAAAATTAATCCAATTGACATATTTAGATATACATACCATTCAAATACTGCTTTACTTAACTTAAGACACAAGTATTAAAGAAATAGCATGTGGCAGGTGTGCTGCTAGACCCTGGTGACACAAAGATGAAAAGATTGGTTTGGATAGTTTACAGTCAAAGTGGAAAGCTGACAAATACCAGTAATGCTATTCTAAAGTGAGAAATGATGCTGATATCACCTAAGAACAAAGTGCTTTGAAGGACACGACCAAGGAAATCAGGATTAATACTACTACCTTTGCCAGGATGGAAGTACAGAAGAGTATGCCATTGAGTTCCGGTTTGATCTTTGCCAGAGCAAAGCATCTCACTAGATCTAGGACACAGGAATGTGGCAGGAAAGGCATCTGAGACAGGAGACAGGAGAACAGCATCTGCAAAGGCATGGGGAAATGGAAGTTTAGTCAAAGTTGTTTTTCCCATGTGACCCAAACATACCACATTAATGATCATGGGAAAGGAAAGGCAACAGTGACAAATAAAGCAAACTATAGAAATGGTCCCTGAAAGTATAGTCTTCCATGTCTTGGCATTATTCACAGTGACCAATATGTGGAAACAACCCATAAATGATTGTATAAAGATATAGTTCGTATATACCATGGAATACTACTGAGCCATAAGAAATGATGAAATACAGCCATTTGTGATATGTATGGACCTTGAAAATATCATACTAAGCAAAATAAATCAGACAGAAAAAGTCAAGAACTGTATGATTTCATTCACATGTAGGATATAAAGCTGAAAGCAACAAATGAACAGACAAGACAAACAAAAAACAAAACCTCATAGATACACACAACAGTACGGTGGTTACCAGGGGGAAAGGAGTGTGAAGGAATCTTTGTGTCACAAGATTAGTCGGTTTTGATATTTACATGATTAAGTTTGCATCTTGACAATGGAAATGGCAGTAGTACTAACAAGAGCTTAAGGATGTATTGCTCATTATATCAAGCAGGATCTTCACTAATCACTTTGAGATCCACTTTTTGAAACATATAAAGTGTAGTAAAGGTGTGAAGGGGGTAAAATATATGGTAATGGATGGAGATTTGACTTTGGATGGTGGGCACATAATGCAATCTACAGATGATGTATCATAGAATTGTACACTTGAAACCTATATAATTTTATTAACCAATGCTAAATGTTTTCAGTTTTACCCATAGGGGGTGAGAAAAAGTTACCAAGACTGACATTATTTACCCATAATGGAATCATCAGTGTATAAAAGGAAGGTCCCTTAGAATATGGGAGTCCAATTATTGCAAGTTTAATGAAAGGAGGAGGACTGCTTGAGTCAGGACACTAAATGATTCTAATTCATCTGGATCATAGCTGCAGTTTGGCGCCACCTGGTGACTATTGGCTAATTGGGTTTAAATACCCATGGGGGACTTGATCAGTGATTCCATTGTGATAATGGCCCTGCTTCCTTGACTCCATTTCCTGGGCCTGGAGATACCAAGGCACAATTTCTTGCAATTCCTTCCCTGCCTTCCCTTCATGATTCTTTTATCTTTCTACCCCAGAGTATATTTACTCTGTTCTATAAACTAACTCTGGGAAGAGCAACACATAAACATTTTCAGACCATGGATAGTGTAACATGGTATAATACTCATAAGTGTTTGCTGTAAGACACAGCAAAGGCACTTAAAGACTCATGGTTTCAGGTTGTTAGCTAGTGGACTGGAATCAATCACCAGGGCCTTTATGTCACAAGATCCATTGGTCTTGCAATTTATATGACTAAGGTTGCATCCTGAGAATGGAAATGGCAAGAGTATTAAAGAGTGCTTAAGGATGTCTTATTCATTATATTGAGTGGGATCTGCATTAATCACTTTGAGATCCATTTTTGAAACATATGTAATGCAAAAGTCGCCAATACCTATAACATGGTAGTTTCAAAATATGGAGATTAAAAGGACCCATGAAATCATCTCATGTTAAATTTGTGAATATGTATGTTTAATAGATGAACAACCCGAGGCCTATAAAAGTTTGGTCCCCTTATTTAACAGGGTTTCACACGTCAGAGCCAGAGCCCAGTGAAGATCCTGGATAACATTTTTTGCCTCAGTTGGATTATTTTCAGTTCTCAATGAAACGTAGTTTGAAAAATGTAGCTATCACCAAAATCTCTTGTATCATTTTAACATCTGTCAAAGAAAATGGAAGGCAGGAAGATCGGTGACCATCACCTATTAACACACGGTACCAGAATCACCCCAAATTTCTAAAGAAGTTTTAAATATAATTCATCTTCCTGATGTTTCAAATGTTCTGATTCACTTTTTACCAAGAAAAATAATAAGGAAAGGGCAGATGCCTTTGAATTTCATGGAATCCACCCAAACCACAAGTTAGAAGTATCAAACTACAGTCTAATAACAAATGAAAAAGACCAAACAAATGGACAACAACAACGAAAACTAGGCAAATGAGAAACAAACGGAGGAGGTCCCCCAGGACTCCTAACTCAAATTGTATCCCCAAGTAAAGAAACTGTTAAAGACAAGCTCCAGACCATGGAAATATGTGAGGGCTTGGACACTTAGTTGAATCGTTGGTAAGTGAAGATTATTTAACCCTGTAAGCAACATCCTTGGTCGGTTCTCTCAAGGACATTAGAACAAAATGAAAATGACTACTGAATTTGAAAAATATTGCTGTAGTCTTCATTAGTCAAAGAGCCCAAGATACATATTTTTAAACAAAGTATGAATTATATATATATATATATATATATATATAAAATTATATTTTTATAAGGAGAATTACTATAATTCTTTTCCACTTCATTCTACAAAGTGCACTGAACAAAAAGCTCTCTTGGTAGACAGAGCCAAACCCTGACACTACAGCAATTATCTAGAACAAGAGTAAGTGTCACTGTGAAATGTGAAATGATATGAGTGGCCATGGTTTGATCTGGCACTGGAAGAACTATGAAAAAAGTGACATCTATCTGTATTTCAGTCCTCCAAAGATCTTCATCCATCCCCGTAGCAAATGTCATTGATGTAAATAATAGTGGATGGAAAAACCACTGGTCATAGACTTGCCTGATAATAAGAATGTGCTTGCTCTTCTCATACTGTGGTCAATTTTTATTTGCTAGAGGCCCAATGCACAAAATTTGGGCAAAAGACTCGACGACCCTCGCAGCCCTGGCCTCGTCCAGAAGGTCATCCAGAAGGCCATCTGGAAGGTCTTTCAGCTGCCCTGTCTAATTAGCATGTTATGCTTTTATTATTATTGATTGCCTAGTAACCCCACTTTGGTGTGAGCTCTCTGAAGATAAAAAGGATATCTTATTCACCTTTGCATTCCCAGATTTTAGCACAGTGCCTAATTTATATATATATATATATATATATATATATATATATATATATATATATATATATAATTGGCATTTAACATATTCATGTTTAATGAATTAATATCTATTACATGCAGAAAGGAAAAGTAAGAAGACCAGCTAGACTGATGGAAGATAGAGTATGAAAATGGACTACATTGGTACAATGGGACTAAATTATACATTGTTCTACAATGTCCTGTATCTTGGGTTTAAACTAACAGTCATATCAAGGCATGCAATGCCTTTTACCAGGAATTTCACAATGAAAAAAACAGAAATGGTACCAAGGAGAAGGGTAGCAGAGAGACACATGGAGGAAATAATGGATCTAATTAACTTTCCATTTCAAGATAATAATGACAAAAATATATTTTCCAAAATTTTCTACTACTCTAATGAAAATAGAATGCTTGTATTTATATAGTTATTAAACTATGAGTAAATCAACATCAACATATGATATTCATAAATAGGTGTAAACTATGGTACAATAATTGGTTACTTATCCATTTTAGTATTTTGTCTACTTTCAGTGAAAATATTTTTGATGTTACCAAATTGGCATTACTTTGTTTATTTCACAGTCCTTAGTTACCAGGCAGGCTCAGTCCACAAATCCCAACTGTTTTCAAAAATCAACTTCATCTTCAGAAAATGCAAATGTTTCAACATTGGAGAGATTCAAAACAGTAGAGAAATCTAAACTCGTTTATATAAATAGTTTCTACTGAATGTGTTAAAAGAAATCTTATTTTTATAGCCATGACTTTTATTAAGAAAGCTAATCATTTCAATATGAATTTCTCCAGTTTACAAAAGCAGAATCCTCAGAGTCACTTTCAAACTCTCCCACCCACCCAATTAGCTACTTTTGGCTTAAGTGCAACATATCCATCCGTACCTGCTGCATCCAAAAACTGAATTTCCCAGTGAAGGAGTGTCCTTGTTATGGCCAGAAACAACAAGTAGTATATAAATACTGCAAAAATAAATTGCTATTGTCCAAGAATACTTCATAATAGGCATTAATTTGTTTCTTCTTTTTTCCTATTCACTCCCTTCCTTCCTCCCTCTACCCCTTCTGTTCCCCCTCTCTCTCTTCTTTCCTCCCCCCTCTCCTCTTCGTTTTTTATTTATCTTCTTTGGGACCAAAATAAACTTAAATAGACCTCCAAGCCTCAAAATACATAGAAATACTGGAGTAAAATAAATCTATAACACCAACCCCAAAGGAAGAAAAGAAAAACTGGGGAAAGAGAGGATACCCAAACCAACAGTTTGAAGTGTACGAGGAACCATGGGTACCTTAAGTGTAGAAGATACAAGTCTGAGAGGAGAGGTGGAGGTCAGGCATATACACTGAGTGGCCAGATTATTATGATCTCTGAATGCATAATAATCTGGCCACTCAGTGCATATCCTATATAATAAAAGGCTAATATGCAAGTTGTCCTCTTGACCAGGAATTCAACCAGCAGGCAGGCTGGCCAACTGCTCATGTCCCCTCCCCCTGGCCAGACCCCACCCATACACAAATTCATGCACCAGGCCTCTAATACACACACACACACACACACACACACGAATGTTGTACAAGTAAAATATATATAAAATACGGAGTGGTCAGATTATTATGTGTTCAGAGATTATAATAATCTGGCCACTCAGTGTATTGGCCCTCATAACAAGAAGCTGGGATTTTTTTGGCCACAAGAGGACATGAGCTTTGACCTTGGTCCTGCCCTAAAAGGGGAATTCATTCATAATTTAGGCAAGGATCATGAATGTATGTTGTAACTATTAGAGGAAAGAGCACTGGGGAATAAATACTAGATACCAAGAGTATAGCTACCCAAAACATAAATTATAAGAAAAGAACATGTACCTTTAGAATGGAGATATCTGGATATCATCATCTTAGCTAAATGAATAAACTTAACATTGTGAACATGGGGTCAGCTGGTATTGTCCGCCTGATGCAGTATGAAGTAGGCAGCTTCTCCATGAAATATTGCCACAGGACATACTGAGCCTGAATATAATGAAAGTCTCTGGGCCTCCGGTTTATAGGAGATGAAATAGAGGATTCGATTAAACAATAGCGTAACAAAACAAGCAGAGAAAGAAGGTTGATTAGCGACCAGAAAACTTCCCTGGGGTCTTAAAAAAATCAGTGTCATAAGAAAAGGAAGCAGATGAATTGTTCTCGATCTAAAATTGCTAAGGAGACATACTGCCAGATGCAATGCCTGATCTCTGATTGAATCCTGGGTAGAAATTAAAAATCAGTAAAAGACATCAGGGGGAAACTCGGAAAAATTTAAGCATATAAGTACAACCAATGGACACAAAACTCTGGGGAGGGAGGGAATGTATGGGAGGTTGGGGGGCGCGACAATGGTAAGATATATACACAGATAATAATTTAATAAAAATTAAATAAATTCCCATTTATTCAATTATTATCAGTATTTTCCTCCTGTTTTTAAAATCTTGTTGATAGCATAAAGAATGCACAGGTAAAACAAATCTGCATCTATGTAAGTAAATAAAATGCTGCAGACACACCAAAAGTTCCTGTTTAATTTCAGCTCATTAAAGAGGAAAGGTTCTGAAAGTCAGCTGTAAATGAACCATTGTACCAAGTCTGTGTTTTCTATATTAGTTTGGATTCTCTCCCTTCCAGTCATGTGTGCCAAATAATGAACACATTTCTAAGCTCACTTCAGACTAAACATGATATGCTTATATTTCATAGAGCGCAATTGTTGTTTGGGGGTCGGGGGGGTGTGTCAGGACCATGGGATTCTCTGCTGCAGTAGTCCTGAAAGGCACGTCCAAGTACCTTTCCTCCCGAAACTTCATTTCCTCTCTTATGTGGTCAGAATTACCTGATAGTTTACTATCATTACTCCCTTCAAACAGCGAGTTTAAAAAAATAAAGTGTTAAAAGAACAGTGTACTATTTTTAATTATTTTCTTTCGATTTACCATGATATGAAAAATGAATGATCTAGAAATTAATGGAATGATCCAGAGTCCAGATCATCCAGATCACTTTTATCAATATAATGTACACACAAAGGAGAGTTCAGCATAGATAGTTTAAGTAATTATATAATTTCTTTTTAATGAGAATACCTCCAAAATGGGCTGCAGGCGCTCAATCCAGGGGACTTCAGAGGCTGGAAGTCTAAACCTGAACAAGGGGTTGGAGGGCAAGGAATCGGAGCAGCAGAAAGCTTGGGCCAGTAGACAGCCAGTAGTGAGAGGTGCCCCAAGGCTAGATTCCTATAATAGCAACAATGTTGTGGGAGAGTGAAACTAAGAAAGATAGGAAAACTGATCTTGCCTTGACAAGTGATCCTGGGTAAGAAGGGTTCCTGACTACCAGCATACCTCTCTGGAGCAAAATTTCCTCTCTCTCTCTCTCTCTCTCTCTCTCTCTCTCTCTCTCTCTCTCTCTCTCTTTCTCTTTCTCTCTCTCTTTCTCTCTCTCTCTCTCCCTCTCCCCTTTGCCCCACCCCCATGTGAGGACACAGTGAAAAACAGCATTCTACAATCCAGCAACAGAGTTCACATCAGAGCTCAGCCATGCTAGCACCCAGAGTTCAGACTACCAGACTTAAAATTTTTAAGAAAATAAATTTGTGTTGTTAAAGCCACATAGTCTCTGGTATTTTGTAATGATAGCCCCTCCCCCCACAAATCATGAATGAACTCCCCTTTTAGAATAGAACCCAAGCCAAAGCTTGTGGCTTAAAAACCCCAGCTTCTTGTCATAAGGGCCAATATATGCCCCCCACCCCTCAGCCCTGTATCTTCTACACTTAAGGTACCTCATGGTATCTTGTAAAATTTAAACTCTGGCTACTTGAGAAAAGGAGGGGTGTATTAAAGGGAAAAGAGGTCAAATATGTGATGATAGAAGATTTAATTTTGGCTGGTAGATACACAATGCAATACACAGATAATGTGTCATAAAAATGTACATTTGAAGCCTATATAATTTTATTGAGTAATGTTCCCTCAATAAGTTTAATTTAAAAAAGAAAATGAGCAAAAACAAAAATGACTTTTCACAGAAATGTAAATAAAAACAAACATATGAAAAAGATTATACTTCATTAATTAGGAAAAGCAGAAGTCAAACAAAATTTGGGTGTGCTTTTTTCTTTGGTCAAATTAACACTGTAATTCATCTAGGATATACAAATTGGTTTAAGCTTTTGCAGAGCAATTTTGTATTGGCCTTAAAAGTGTTCAAACATCCTCTAACACAGTGTTTCCCAAACTTCTCTCATGATGAGAATCACCTGGTGGAGTTGTTAAAATATAGATTCCTGAATCCCAACTAAGAAGTGCTAAACTAGAATTTTTGGGAACATATAGGTAAAATTGTATACTTAACTAGTTTGTATACTTAACTAGTGCTCTAGTTAAGTACACAATTTTACCTATTTTGTATACTTAACTAGTGCTCTAGTTTGGGAAACACTGCTCTAACACATTAATTTTATATAGATGAAAAACGCAGTCTCTGGGAAGGGTCAGTCCTGTGTTCAATCTTTAGCTCTCACGGAAAGTATGAAATTAGTACCTATCTGACAGCTGTTTTGTGAGAGGAAATGATTGCAAGCTCAGGGTCAGACTTATTGGAGGTACACAATGAATACTCACTGTCATTATCAATCCTAACTTAGGAGTTCATCTTAAGATAATCATCAGGCAGGTACCTTAAAATGCATTTTAGTGATCAACAGGGAATCCTGTCTAATAAAAGAGTAATATGCAAATTGACCATCACTCCAACACACAAGATGGCTGCTCCCATGTGGACACACGATGGTCACTACAAGATGACCAGCAGAGGAGGGCAGTTGGGAGGGACCAGGCCTGCAAGGGAGGGCAGTTGTGGGCAATCAGGCAAGCAGGAAGGGCAGTTGGGAGGGTCCAGGCCTGCAAGGGAGGGAAGTTAGAGGTGACCAAGCCTACAGGGAAGGGCAGTTAGGGATAACCAGGCCTGCAGGGGAGGACATTTAGGCATCAACCAGGTTGGTAGGGGGATGGTTAAGGGGTGATCAGGCTGGCAGGCAGAAGCTCTTAGGGGCAATCAGGAAGGCAGGGAGGCAAGCAGTTGGGAGTCAGCAGTCCTAGATTGTAAGAGGGTTGTCCAGCTGCCCATTTAGTCGTAGATTGTGAGAGGGCAGTCAGACATCCCTCTCACAGTCTAGGACTTCTGGCTCCCAACTGCTCGCCTGCCTGCCTTCCTGATTGCCCAGATTAGAGAGGGTGCAGGCTGGGCTGAAGGACAACCCTCCCTCCTCGTGCACAAATTTGATGCACTGAACCTCTTGTCTATATATAAAAAGCCTAAGCGACCATTACAACCAAATGACCGAAAGACCAAACAACCAGTCTACCATTTGTTATGACATTCACTGACCACCAGGGCAGATGCTCAACACTGGAGCTGCCCCTGTGGTCAGTGCGCTCCCACAGCCAACCTCCCATGGCTGGTCAACCTCCCTTGGTCCCTCTTCCCAGCTGGCTGGCCCCCCGATCCGTCCAATCGCCAGCCAGGCTGAGGGACCCCACCCATGCATGAATTTGTGCACTGGGCCTATAGTATATGTATAAAAGTTAAACAGAAAACATAAAATATAAAGCAAAATGGAGAAATGTTAAGCTGCCAGATGATGTAGATACAACATAAGAATAGGGGAAGACCATAAAATAACTTAGATAAGCTCTTTTGTAATCATTAAAACAAGGAATACTTGCTAACACAGGAAAATAATACTGTTGAATTAATTAGAAAAATGTTTGTAATTGTAAGTCCAAATCATAGTATATTTTTAAATGTGTGTGTACATACACACAAAGACATTTAAAAACCTGTGGTGGGTGAATGGGAGGAATAGTGATCAAACTCTTTGCATTTGTATTGATTCTGGTTTGTGAGAAGATTTCTCATTTACCAGTCAAGTTTTTCTCTTCACAAGATGAACACACATAAAATACTTATTTTATAACCAGAGATAAACAATATATGTGCAACTATTATTCCTAAAAATAATGCCTTTAATAATCACAGGTATTAAAGTATGTTCTTGTCTGTCATTACAGTTCTTTATATCTTTTGGCATAAATATTTTAACTGGTTGTGATTCATTACTTATTTTTCTTTCATCGTATCACCTTACAGGGATAAACTTTCTGCTTGTTCCTGCGATACCAGATACAGACAGGGAGTCATTAAGCAAGGAACTTTGTAAAGATACTATATCCTGGACTTAACATCCACTCCCCCGACAGAATTATTCATGAGATTTAACAGAGGAGGATCCATTTAGGTGGATTGGTGCTACTCAGACAAGAGCTGCTTATTTTTAAGCCACGTCTCTGTAATTCTGGTGTGCAAAGTTACTCCAACGGTCTCTCTTATTTACATTGTGAGATCCCACAGTGCAAATGGATAGAAAATCAAATGTTGAATAGAGCAATTTAAAAAATATATCTATTTTATTGATTTTTCACAGAGAGGAAGAGAGAGGGATAGAGAGTTAGAAACATTGATGAAAGAGAAATATCCATCAGCTGCCTCCTGCACACCCCCCACTGGGGATGTGCCCAAAACTAAGGTACATGCCCTTGACCGGAATTGAACCTGGGATCTTTCAGTCCGCAGGCCAACGCTCTATCCACTGAGCCAAACCAGTTTCAGCTAGAGCATTTTTAACAGCTATCATGCTTCATCAAAGCATCTCACAGTATATCCCTGCATGCCAAAGGCTTAAAGAACATATTATACCTTTTGGTTCATTGAATGTATTAGAAACCCTTTGTTAGCCTGTTTTTACTTTATGACTGGAGCTGGGCTGAGGATGTAATGATGAGTGTGAGCAGACAGCCCCCCCACCCCCACCCAGGGATCTTTCAGTCTAGAAATCAAACCAATGTGACATTCAAGTAACGACCCAGATGACTGTAGCCTTCCCTTGTGAGATCTGATAGCACCTTCCTCGTGTACTACAGTTGTGATTCTCAGAGTTTAGACAGCATAACAATTGGACTTTGTATAACCAGGGGATACCCAGCCCTGGCTCCAGGGGCTTTGACATGGTATATCTGAAAAGGGAACTATTGGTCTGTATTTTTTAATAATAACCTAGGTATTTCTGAGACAGGAGAGCTAGACTCCACACTTTGGGAAGGATTTGCATCTGAGGTAACCAGCACTTCTGATTTGCAAATGTGGGAAGACACTCGTCCTGACTTCAAGTGCCTAGAAGCTCTTTCTGGTTTCCTGGAATGGCTGACCAATGACGGCATGACTTGGACATAAACAGCACAGCCCTTACTTTCACCTAGGACTCAAATTCTTATACCTGAGTGAGTGGCGCACCCGCCTTGCTGGTAATTATACCACAATGTCAGGAATGCCTGTGCTCTGGGCTGAATGTCCACAGCCACCCCTACACATTCATGTTGAACCCTGATGCCCAACATGACAGTATTTGAAAGTGGGGCTTTGGGAGGTGATTAGGCCGTGAGGGTGGAGTCCTCATGATTGATGAGCACCTGGCCCCTGCTGCCCTGTGAGGCCACAGTGAGAAGATGGCTGTCAAAGAACCAGGAAGCAGGCCCTCGCCAGGCACCGAGTAGGCAGATGCCGGATCTTGGACTTCCCAGGTTGAGGACTATGAGTAAATGTGTGCTGTGATGATCAGCCCAGTGCCTGGCATTTTGTTCTGACCATCAAGCAGGAGCAAGGCAGCATCTGACTCACCTTCTGAATGGGGCAGAGCCCATGTTGCCTGAGGTCAGCCTTGGTTGGTCCCACCAGCGAAACGGGATCCTCCGGCTGGGCCGTGGGTTTGTCAAACAACTCGAGCTATTTTTCAAACCTTTTGGATTGAGTAAAACTCAAAACTCATTTTGCCAAGCACTTTCACCCATAATTTTTAAACCCATGTGTATTTTAAGAGAAATTTAATCCATATGTTTCTGATTCATTTACACTTAAATCATCAAACTGTTGTTTTGTAAGAGCTATTTGATGTCCAAGGTTTTCTGAGCTTTGTAAACCTCTTTTCTTAGAAACAGAATGTTGTGTGTTGCCAGAGGTTTTACTCCTTGTTGAAATGCCAAAACCAGGAAGTTTCAGTGGGTCCCACATTAACCACTGAAAGCTTCCTCTTGCTTTCCATAGAGACACCAAAGCCCAGACCCCGGGGGCCAACGGAGCTCATCTCCTTTATCGCGACAGTCCCACTCTCCTCCATCCGTATCGCAGGGCCTTACTGGAGGCTGGGAGTTTTGCTTTGTGTTCATGCAGTTGCCCAAAGGACAAGTGTACCATGTTTCCGTAACCTTGGGGACAGCTCACGCAAAGCTGTCCACTCACAAGGCAAATCCCAAAACACAGACTTGTGAAATGTACACTACCTATCCAGACAAACAAGCAAGCAGCTTCCATTCCAAGAGGGACTCGATTCCTTCCACAGGTGCCACTCGATCTTCCCACATTTAACATCTTAATGAGCAACCGGAATAACACTTGAGCAAGGAAAATTAACTGGCAACTCCTCTCTACATTTTATTTGCAAAAGAAACAAGTACTCTCAACCATTGCAAAGCATGAGATGGGAGGACTCAATAAAAATGCGTCTTTGACATTATTTCCACTCAATGACCAGAAGTAATAGCTCTGCAGACTCTCAGAAAATGCAGTGCTTTAAAATTATTTAATATCAGTTTTACGGGCCTCCAAAAGCACATTGTTTTATGTGTTGCATGAACAGCGGAGCAAAAAAAAATCCATCTTAAAATGATTAAGGGTAGAATTTTCCTCCAGTCACTAATTAATTATTTTTGTTAAGTAGTAAAAAAAAATACATCATAAAGTGTTACCCAGGTTTTAAACTTTTGGTTTCCAGAACATCCTGCTTCTCATTTTTTAGACATTTCACAAGGAAAAAAAAAACCCACCAAGGTCACTTAACTTGCGGTTTGGAGTCCTACAGGTTTTGCAGTTTTTTCATCCTCTTTTGGCTGAACTCTTTGATAAAAAATGAGACACTGGCGATTGTGAAACCTGA
Source organism: Vespertilio murinus (assembly GCA_963924515.1). Lineage (NCBI taxonomy): Eukaryota > Metazoa > Chordata > Mammalia > Chiroptera > Vespertilionidae > Vespertilio > Vespertilio murinus. The sequence continues at coordinate 8,421,004 of OZ004705.1, forward strand.
ATGGATGTTGTCCTTGAGTTTTGCATTTTCCTTACCCTTATAACCTTAACTTCCACAAGCTTGATGGGTACCGGTAAGGTCTCAACGGATTTTACGTGTTTAGCTTTATGATTTTTCTTTAATTGCTTGTGTAACCTACAGCTTTCCACTATTCATTAAAAGGGTTTTGCAAATGACTTAAGGCCTGTTGCTTTGACAAATAAAAACCAGGCTTAGTATTCCGCCGATAATTGGACAATAATTACAATGTTGATTCTCTTTTGTTGGGCTTGCTTAATAAACCCTGAGCAGTTCAGCGGGATTTATGGCTTCCAGGATTTGAACAAGAGGTCATAGAGGTCTTTACTTTTTCGCCAGCTGACCTTTTGTTTGAGTTTAAATTAACCCAATTTGTGCTGCTTTTCATATCAGCTCTCAAAACTCAGGCCTGCAGAGTTCATTGTCTAGAGCTCCGACAGCCATCCGACTACTGATTTTTATTTTTTCATTAAAATGTTATTTAAATATATAGAAGAGTTAAAGATATTATTAACTAGTGTTGATCACTGCAAGTGGCAAAACAGATCAGCCACATACATTAGTGAATGTTGGCCTGTTTTCTGCAGACTCTGAAAACAGTGGTTGTTGCGGATGAGAAGGCTTTTCCATGCCCCTCTCTGACTCTCTTAAAAAGTCTACATCTGACCTTTTCTTAAACAAGAACACATTTGTAATAACCATTAAATCTGAAAAGTACAAGCCAACAATGAATGTTTTCTTTAAATCTTTGAATTTCTCATGTACCTTTACCTGCCTAGCCTGTGGAACACAGAGAGAAGATGTGGGAATTTTGCTGTTTTTATTGTTTTTGCAATTACTTCCAGGATTTCCCCAGCAGTGTATTGGACATCTGCCATGTACCTGTATTTTTTTTTTTTTTTGAGATAAAGGAAAGTTGGTCTGTGCTGTTTGGGAGTTCAGGGTCAAGACAAGAAAACTACATTATTCTTTTTGCAATATATATTTCCTTCAACATAGATCTGAGGGTTTTTGTTACATTACATAGCTCTGTCCCCCTGAGATAGGGCTTCATAAATACCTATGGATTTTTAGAGGGAAGAGCAGTGTTTTGTCCTGTTGCTATCTTGAACACTCTAATGGCTCTTCCCTTACTCAACAGCACTACTTCCTACTGAAGGGCAATCATTGTTTAGGTACTTAGGTTTAGCGTGTCTGTTCAAAAAAAAATCAGCTCTGAAGCTCATCAACATCATCAACAGTCACCTCCTGTTTAGCAGTTATGACATTATATTCACAGCAATTAATGTACAGTAGTCTGTGATGTTGGCTCAGACAGCTCCTTGATACAAGTGTTTTCAACAGACAGTAGAGAGAAAGAGCAGTACGGCTCAAAGGGTTCTAAACTTGTACTCCAGGGTTTTAGCATCAGTTTTACTAAGTGTAGATACTGAGAAAATTACCCCCTCTAAGCCTGTTCTCTGTCAAATGGGAATGATGAAGTTATCTTAAGCATTTTTGTTTGTTTGGGGTATGAGTTGGTATGGGTTGTGTGAAATTAATATAGGTGCAAGCTAAGGGCACAGTTAGACCAGAAAGCAATAACTAACTATGAATTGAATCAGAACAAGAAAGCATTCATCAGTCTCATTAACCAGTGCCCTGTTTGCAGCTGTCTCCTGGAGAAGAAAAAGGAACATGGTGGAATGGTTGCTCTTAAGCTAAGTTATATTTGCCAGAGTCTAGGAACTAGACCGTTTCTACATGGTTCCATCACCTGTCCCAACTTCAACTACCATTGCTTTATGTATACAAAACCAGGTATATGGCAAATATTCAATATGTGAATGGATGAATCCTGGAACTAATTATTAAAAAAAAAAACAATAACAAGGTTCCCTGTGTCCTCCATCCAGCTGGCTCAGATCAATGTAGAGAACTATTGACAACCGGGGTAAAGAATTAGCTGCTGACAATTTATTTGCATTTGTTCTCTGTCAATCAACAGATGAAGAGGTTCCAGCACTCACATAGAGGCTATTGAAAAGAAACTGTTCTCATTTACTAAGAATAAAATGCTTGTTATTTTTGTTCTATGGAAGATCAGGACTGGTTCTGTATTTATTTTACAGACGGGATACACTTGGACAATTCTATTCCTCTGTATATATTTCTCATTTCATAATGAATAGGTTAGACCAAATCATTTTACAAATCCCTTCTGCTTCCAACATTCTATTTTTTATGACTCAAGCTACTAGTTTTTGAAAGAATTAATCCTTCCAAGATAGGTGATGGGAGAAGACAGAGCATTTTCTTTAAAAGAATGTTTTTATTAATTTTTTAGAGAGACAGGAAATGAGAAGGAGAGATAGGAATACTGATGAGAGAGAAACATCAATTAGTTGCCTCCTGCATGCTCCCTACTGGGGATTGAGCCTGCAACCCAGGCATGTGCCCTGACCAGGAATCAAACTGGTGACCTTTTGGTAGATGGAATGATGCAGAGCATATATATGTGACCAGCTGACCAGTAGCTATGATGCACACTAATGACCAGGAGGCAAATGCTCAATGCAGGAACTGCCGAACTGCAGTGATTTGGCAGTGGTGGTATCTTGGGTGATGTGCCCAGAACCAGAGAAAAGAGAGCCTGATTCTGGGTGAGTCACCTAAGAACCACCCTTTCGCAATCCAGGACCCCTCAGGGGATGTCGGAGAGCTGGTTTCTGCTTGATCCCCACAGGCCAGGCCAAGGGTCCCCACGAGAGCATGAATCCATGCACTGGGCCTCTAGTTGTCTTATAAAAGTTGAGAACAGCTACAGAATGGACTTCAATTCTCTGAGTAATAAGCATCTAGTTATGTAAGGATGCAAACTTGCAACACAGGTTCTGAAATCATTTTCATCCTACTATTGGAGTTGTGGTTTGGAGCACTTTTATCTTTTTGGTTACACCTCTCACACCCGAGTCAATGCCTATTATGAGTGTTTTTATTACTAAGCTGTAACTTATATGTGACTTGGACAAAATACTTAACTTTTAAAACCTCAGGGTTGTTTTTCTTTATATATAAAATACAGCCAATAATACCTAACCAATAAGATTGTTAAGCCCTTATCAGAGGGCCTAATAAGAACCCAATTAATAGTTTTTATATTTGAATTAAGAAGTTAAATATCTACTTATATCTTGGCATATATTGGTTGACTTTAAATGTAGTCACTCAAGTATTTAATAGGACTACCTTGTGGTGTTATAAGAGACTCCATAAACTAACTAGTATTTGTAAAATAGCAGCTTTGTGGGGGTAGGCAACAAAAGTAAGTAAACTTAGATAGGTGACATCACTGTTCAGAGAAGTCTGTGTGGAGCAGCTGGCAAGTAAACCAGGCTAACACAGATTGCTCAGATTGCATAAGCCAAAGGAAAAGTCTTCAGAGAGATACACAATAACACCCTCAGGCACGTATGCACGTGTGTGTTCATGAACACACACACACACACACACACACACACACACAGAAAGCTTTTAAGAATAAGTTTTACAAACCACTGACCACAGTGCCTGACCTGTCATCAAACAGATAATAATGTTACTTCTTTATTTCAGAAGCCACACACTTGTAACCCATCAGACAAATCAAACCCACATATATTTTCTTTAGCCACATCTTGTTTTGGTTGTTGTTGTTGTTGTTTACATAACACATGATCCAACTTTTAAAAAGTAGCGCATTTCATAACTTACAAAAACAACAACAACACACCTGGGTCTCTGGTTTCTCATGAAAAATTAAAATCCTGAAGATTTGCTACAACTGAGCCTGTGTTTCTTTAACACAAATCTACGTGGACAGAATAGTTGCTGCTGCTTCCTTCAAACTTGACCTTAATCACGAAGGTCTCCATCAACTTAGTGCTTTCAGATGTACTTACATCCAGGGGCATGCACTGCCTACCACCTTGCAGGCTTTGGCATTTGCAACCCCCACATCTCTGGGAAAAGGCTCCATGTGCTCCAGTCTCCTGAGGGAGGAGGGATGCCATCTGGCAGACCCATCAAGACAACACCTGGGTCAAGTTGGGGCGTGAGTGATCAGGGAAGTGTGGCCAGAAAAAAAAAAAAAAAAAAAAAAAAAAACTAGTAAAAGGCATCTTGCTTTCTTGTCTCTCTTCCCTTCTCTCCCCTTTCATAGTAGACATATTAGGTCACATGGGGAGTTTCTAAGCATTTTACATTGTGAAGGATTAGCTGTGTGGACCAGTGAAAAAAGGAAGATTGCCATTCTACTGTCACTACTCCAGCTCGCTGCATATAGTTAGAAATTCAGGGCAGAAGTCCTAGAAAAATGAATAGACATTGAGAGCATGGATTTAGACATCTATTTGAAAGCTAAGTGGAATAAAAATAGGCTGAAGAGGCTGCAAAGCAAGGACCAAGACAGCAGCTCACCATCCTTCTCCTGGATTGGCTACCCTTAGGTCAGTGGTCGGCAAGCCACGGTTTGCCTCTCTGTTGATTAATGAGTTTGCCAACCATTGTCTTAGGTGCACTACTGGGTTTCTAAGCCTCAGTAATGACTGGAGCCCTATTTTTCTTGACAACCTCAATTAACACATCTATATCTATCTATAGATATAGATAGAGATGATATAGATAGATATAGATATAGATATAGATATAGATATAGATATAGATATAGATATAGATATAGATATAGATATAGATATAGATTATATAGATAGATATATGATATAGATTTATCCCAAATGTCTAGAAAATTCCGTGGAACTTTCAACATATGCAACCACAGTCCAAAGCTGTCTACAAAAGATACAACAGTAAGAGGAAAAACCACAATCCACCAGGAAGAAGAGGAGTAGTGGCAGAATGAAACGTTCAGGTCCAAACCTGAGCCATTATGCAGGAGTTCAGTATGTACTCTTGGGAGAAGAAAAGGAAACTAGATACAGCAGATAATGGGTGAGTAGACAAAAGGAAGGCTGGACTATTAGGATGTCATGGCCCAGTCCCTAGAAGCAAAGAGCAGAGCCTGAACTCCGGGCCCAAGCCAGTGTTGGACTTGTTCTTGCCAGATCCCCAGAACTACGGGGCAACGCCAGCTGGAAGGAGGCTCAGCTCATAAACTTAGCCCCCAGGTACCTTGATGGGATCCATGGCCCCAAGACTGCTCTAGCAATCTTGGAGGGAGACAGGAGCTGTATTTTTATTGTGCCACTTACAGGACACAGTAAAGCCCTCAGTAACCACACAGGTGAATGTTATGGGCCTGCCTGGTTCAGCCAAGATTTAGATATTTCCTATTTCATCCCAAACTGAGACCACACAGTATCCACAGCATCATTAAGCACTAAGAATTGTCATAATATCGTAACAGGAGGCATTTACTAGCAAGTTCCTTGAGTCTTTTATGCCCTAGTTCTATCTCTATAAAACGGGGATAATAGATCCAGTTCATGTGGTTGTTATGCTGCTTAGTAACATGTCCAACCATAGGTGTAATAATATGATTGTTCATATGCCATTCTACCCCCCTAAAATAAAACCTTTAAAATTAAAATAGTTACATACTTATATGCTAATTTATGGTATTATACAGTTATCTCATTTTTTTAACTTTCAAACAATAATCATTTATGATATTCATTTTATGTGAAATAAATATGAGGCAGGGAAGTTTATGTGACTTCTCCATGGCAACCCCTACAGGAATATGATATAACACAAACTCAAAGAGTCTATGATGCCTCGACTTTCTCCATTTAATGAAATAAGGACCAAAGAGAAAGTGTTCCCATGAAAGTGATACAGGAAAATAAAACCCCTTATGGTCATTTCTAGACCACTTCTGTTCTGCTCTGAGAACAGAAAGTAGCAAAGTTGTCTCTGCACATGGGACATGTTCACCGACCAAGGGAAAGGGGCTGAATAACAGAGCATCATGTAGATGCTTCTGTGAGGGATACTGGGAGGACCAACGTGGAAGCAGTGAGTGCTGGCTGTGAAGGATCTGATCATGCTTCTCCATGGTCCCCTTCCTGGCTCCACAACCCCTGAGCCATCAGTGGGTGACCTCCACTATAGAGGCCCGCCTGAGAAGGCCCATGGACATCCTTTAAATTGTCAGCTGAGCCCGGGGTACTGGCATAGTTTGTGCGCTGGTTACACCCGCCCCCCCATCCCCAAAAAGGGCGGGGGGTGTTATTCAGTTTCTGACTTACCTTTGTCCAGGTGTCAGCAGGGGCGGGTCTAGATATGTAAATCCAGTAATGCTAGGGCCTAGTTAAGAAAGCAAATTAGCTCCTTTGACCCTATAAATAAACCGGCTGTGTGGCTCAGGTGCTTGCTGCCTCTCCATCAGAGAGAATGGCGCCCACCTGGCTCCCAGCTTGATGGATCTGTTTCTGCCTCTTGGTCTCTTTCTTTAATTTCTTAATCCCCAGCTCTTCCACTCAGGAAAAGTGACTGTTTACTTTTCTGTGATGGAGATGGGTGCAGAAAAGAGAGAAGCATTCCTCCCCCCCACCCCACCCCCCCCACACACACACACTCCACCTATGGGAAAACTCATGAAATTCTAGTTTAGCTACTCTCTGGGAAGACTGAGAAAGTATTGAGGTCATTTGGGAATTTTCTGAGAAATGTGGCTGAAAGAACTTCCCCTGCTCCGTGGACAGTGGTGCCATTAAGTGGCCACCTGTTAATAGGTCTCTTATTCCTTTCCTCTCCTTCACCTGGTTGACATGGGGCAAATCCTTTTTAAATCTGGGCAAAGCTAATACCATGGCTGCATTTACCAAATACTAAAAAATGTTGAAATCTATGACCGTGTTCCTATAAAAACGATTACACCTCCAAATTCCCATTTTTAGATACATAAAAAGCTCTTAAAGTGTCCTGTATCTTAACATGTTATCAAACACACTCGCAAATTATTTTCATAAATACATTAAAAACCATTGCTTTAGGGCAATGCACTGTTAATTTTTAAAATTCGAGCCTTCTGCATTTCTCCCCACTAATTATTTGCAGAATTTTTATCCTCTTATTTTCCTGAGAATTGCATGTGTGGAGCCTTTGCTGAATGCAATAGTAATATCAGAGTAACTGCCACTGTTTTATAGCTACTGAATCTTACAATATATTGGCCCAAAGTAGGTGCTAGTTTATATTCTTTGTTAAGAAATCAAATAGCCATCATACCAGTGACTGTATTACCAAGAGGAAATTCGGCGTATATACTGTTGTGGGTAAATTTTCAGGGATGATTATTTTAAAAATTGAATAATTTAGAAGAAATGCTGAGGTTGTGATATTCTGGTCCCACCAGTTTAGATAATATGTAACTTCAGTTCTACTTCAATTCTTTTTTTCTTTCAGTTCTCAATTAACTCATTATGTAATATTTTTATAATTTGGATTTAAAATAAACACTTCAGAAGTAATTTCAGACATTAAAATAAATAACACCCAATTTTTATATTTTAATTCAATTTGGTTGCATTTGCTTCTTAAAAACAAACAAACACAAAGTGCTCTACAGTTATATTTTCTTTAAAATACTTCTAAAATTAGAAGCAGATCTATATTTTCTTTTTAGTGCACTTGCTCTTTTCCCTGCCTCCTGCTCTGACTGGAATGTTTTTGTTATCTTCCACGATAGTCGACAGCTGGACTTTCTCAGAGACCTTATTAGCAGCTGTGAAATGCTACTGTCCTAAGTAGCAGCATTAGTTGGTGACGGATGCAATGTAATTGCTGTGATAATGCAATTACTTTAAGGCTTCAGCCAGTCTTCAGTCAACATTTACTGGAACCTATTGCTTGCAAAGTCCTGACTTTACCACACTAGCAAAACTTAATCTAACTAAAGGGACAGAAGCTAGGTCCGATGGTCCTTTTATTGCATATCAACGGGGACAAATTAATGCCATATAAACTACGTTTTGATATCTGAAGTGTAGGCAAATAGAAGGATAAAATAACCAGGAGGAGGAAAATGAGATACCCATCTGAAGCCAAGATAAGGAGATGGGGATGAACCAAGGACATCTGGGGATTCGTTAGCTTTGATAAGGTGCTGTAGGGATATCAACAAGAAGACTGAGGAATAACAATGAAGCACACAGTCTCTGATGCACTCTGGGACTGTCTTCTCCAACATCTACCAACCGAGGAAGACGATGTATTACAATAAGTCACTTCTTGAACAGAAAAAAAAGGTATCTCATCAGAAATAGACATCCCAACGGATGTTACCAAATGAGAGGGGGTTGAACCATTAAATAATAACATTTAAAATAACTAATGTCCACAGCTAACATAATAGGCTATGGGAAAAAGGTTAAAAACTTTTTCTTTAAGCTTAGGACAAGGCAAGGATGCTCACTTTTGCCAATTCTATTCAACAGAGTACTAGAAGTCCTAGCCAGAGCAATTTATTTTTTTAAAAAACAAATCAAAATTGAAAAGGAAGAAGTAATATTTTCTCTATGCCATTATTACCCGATCTTATATATAGAACACTCTAAAAATTCTATATACTAAAAAAAAAGTTAGAATAAACAAATCCAGCAAGGTTACAGCATAGGAAATCACTATACAAAGTCACCTGCATTTCTATGCCCTAAAAATGAATAATTCAAAAGTTAAGAAAACAATTCCATTTACTATAGCATTCAGAAAATAAAGTACTTGGGAATAAACTTAACTAAAGAGGCTTTCACTTGTACTCTGATAATTACAAGGCATTATTTAAATATTAACAATGTTAAAAGATACAAATAAATAGAAAATTATATTTATGAATTGGAATATTTAATATTGTTAATATATCTATACTATCTAAAGCAATCTATAGATTCTACGCAGATCCTATCAAGTCGAATCCAAGGAAACAGATGACCAAGTCCCCAGGCTTGCGAAGAGCAGCTCTCTCCACCTTCAGTACAGGACAACGGAAGTGGGTGAAGAAAAGAAGGAGCTGTGGAAGTAGCAACTGTAGAGGCATCTCTGCTTCTCATGGCTTAAAGGTGGTAACACTATCTAGGAGCTTTACTGTCAGCAGATCAGCCCATCAAACACCTATGTCAGGATCTGAGTGCTCAAATCTAAAAAGCAACTGTCCAGAGCTTAGGAGGCCTCTAACACTTGACACTGCTGGATATTAGAATAATTGAGCAGTTCTGCTCTCAAAAAATCCACATGTCAATAGGAGAAACAGGCATGGAAGCAATGATGAGATCATGTGAAATATGCAATGAATATAATATGAGTGTTAAATGGCACCTTAACTCAACCTGAGATGAGCATGGAAATGTCTTATAAGAACCCACATTTATGATAACTCTTCAATAAAGAAACATGGTTCACCTGGGAAAAAGGAAGAAAGAGTGCAAGTTGGAAAATTCTAAGCTAAAAGTGAAGCCTGAGCATCTATACAGGTGTGAGGAACAGCATGTTGCAAATGACTTGGTGTTTGGGGGCCACAGGGGTGTGTGTGTGTGTGTGTGTGTGTGTGTGTGTGGTGTGTGTGTGTGTGTGTGTGTGTGTGTGTGTGTGTGTATTTGAAAAAAGTAGTGTTCCTGTGTTGTGGTCAAAAGAGTATGAAACCTGAATAAAGGAACTGGAACAGGAGATCATGCAAAATGACAAATAGTGGTGGAGAAGAAAGAAGCTATTTGAGAAATATAGTGGGGAGGGGGAGGGTAAATCCTCAGGACTGGATAATAGATTGAGCAGAAGACATCGAGGGGAGAACAATTCAATGAGGCCTCCTAAGAGTCACTTTGGTGACTGAGCATGAATAAATGACAACAGAACTAAAAAAGCAAAAGTTTGAAAAGGAGAAAGTCAGTGGAAAAAACTAATGAGCTAAAAAAAAAAAGAAGAGAAAAAGAAAAGAAAAGAAAAGAAAAGAAAAGAAAAGAAAAGAAAAGAAAAGAAACTACTCTTACGCCATTTCTTTAGCTTGAATGTACTATTTTCCTCCACCAACTGCCCACAAGACAGCCAGAAAGCATATTCATGGAGGGAGGAGAAACTATTTGCTAGTCTCTCAATTTTCAAATTCTACTCTCTGGGACCATATTAGGAATAAGGTAAAAGATAAAGCAGATAGAGTGAATACAATGAAAAATACTGAGTCACCAAAGTGAAGTCATAAGCAACTTGTGAAAGAAGATACACATTCTCAAAACTCTTCAGCAGAATCTTCCAGGGGGCAATTGCTGCGGGGACTGATGTGTGTGCCAAAGAAGATCTACCAACTCATTGAAGCCTCCTGGTACATAAGGCATGTACTCCAATCTGTGAGTGCAACCACCTCCGGCAGGCAGAGTACAGCCTCTGCCACTGCCGCCTCCTTGTTTCATAGAAATGAAACAAGGGTTTCAAATGGCTACACCACAGCGGACACTCATGCTGCTGGTACTGCCACAGGATTGAAAGCTCATGAGACTACACGAGTGTGCAGCTGGCCCCGTCCCTATCGGTAAAGTCCAAGCCCCTCCCAGTTTATATGACTCTTCAGGAATGTGAGGTACTTCCCTCTTTTGCATGTTTATGAATTTAGGGAGCCAACTCTTTTATTGAAAATCAGTAAAAGAAGTAAAACGATAGATTGGCCTTTCTTCCCTAAATTTCTCTTTTTGTAAAGCCAACATTTTCACAAGACTGGGCTGTGGCCAATTGGGCAAACAGTGGAGCAGTTTGTCTGTTTGGTTTTGTTGTTAAGTAATTGTTATCAGTTGAAGTAACCCACTCAGATAATAAGAACAATAGCTCTCTAAGGTCCCAAATTTGCTATGGTGATGAAATTTTAGTAACCAACAGAGGCATTGACTAATTTTTCCTTGCCTATGCCTTGTTCTAGTAGTTTCTTATTTAAAAAGATTGATTCAGAGTCCTTATTCCCCATCAGTACTGCTTGAGATCTTTGTGTAAGCATTGCACCCCATTGTCTGTCATAAAACAGCAGCAGTTTGCAGACTGTTTCAGCCCTGCAATCCTTAGTAGGGCTAATTCTTTCAGGATTCTGTGCCAATACTTAACACACTTAACAAACCACAAAACAAATAAGTTGACATAGATCATTGGCCTGAGTTGCAAAATATGGACTGATAGCTCAGAAACAAGAACATTTCTGATCAATATATGATACAAGTTTTCATTTGACTATTAAGAATGCCAGAATGATTTCAGATATCATTATATGAAAATCAATGTATAAAACATTCCTAAAGTTTTCTTTAAAGAGTAGCTATTGCCCTTGCTGGTTTGGCTCAGTGGATAGAGTGTTGGACTGTGGACTGGAAAGTCCCAGGTTTGATTCTGATCAAGAGCACATGCTCAGGTTGTGGGCTCGATCCCCAGTAGGGGGCATGTAGGAGGCAGCAGACCAATGACACTCTATCATCATTGATGCTCCTCTTTCTCTCTCTCTCTCTCTCTCTCTCTCTCTCTCTCTCTCTCTCTCTCTCTCTCTCCCTTCCTTGCTGAAATCAATAAAAATATATTTTTTAAAAAGAGTAGCTATCACCCATTTCAGTAAGCTCCCTTCCATAGTATTTATACATTTGAACATATTCAATCAGCTTACATGAGCTTGTTTATTACACCTCTGTATTTTTTATTTTCTAAAGTTTGAATCTGAATCTGGTAAAAATGATAGAGCCTCTTTACATCATGCCTGACTCTTCCCTAGGAAAACACAGAAGCGGACTCCCATGTTCCCATGGCTCTAGGTAAAGGAACGATGAGGTTGGAGAAGGAGAAGATCTCTAGAGCTTTCCAAACAAGGGTCAAGCCAAGTGATGAGATAATCTAGAGCGAGGCTCACAGTCACTATGGGCAGAGGTCAATGGGAGACACACTGCTGAACAATACCCCAAGGAAATCACATACCACCTCTAAGGAGACCAAAAGTATCTACTAAAACAAAGAAGAGATGATAGGTGTAAGAGACCAACCTGAAACCAATCAGAAAAATGGCTGCCTCCCTCTTCCAGATCCACAAGTTCCTCAATAAAGAATCTAGACCTTAAATGGAAACAGAAGGAGAAGGAGAAAGAAATGAGACAGGGAGATGGAGCGGGGGAAAGGAAAAGGGTGGGGAAGGAGAGGAAGGGGTGACAAGAGGAAGAGGAAGGAAATACCTGGGAGCCAAGCATGGCCCCTCTCTTCTGAATGCCATTAGCCATAATCTCAATGCAATCATTGAACATGTTAATACATAGAAAAAAGGAGGCAGGGAGGCTGGTGTTGGGAGAGAGCAGAGTTGAAATCAATGATAACGAAAAAAATACTCTATTTTTCTTTTTGTAAGAGAAAGAGAATGTTGCATCATAATGACAAATACTATAATAGCTATAATATGAACCATACTTTTTCATTATTTTATGTACAGAACTTCTACAGTACCTACCTTATAAACTTGATGTCAAATTAGACCGGCTAGTGTATGTAAAGTGGGAGGTATAATGTAAGCATACAGAAATATCAGCTACTAGATTATACCCCTGGAGCCAGTTACATTTAACTAAGTTTGAGGTTCAACTTTATACTTGAAAATAATTGAATTCTTCATCTATTAATTTTTGAGAAAGAAAAAAATCACACAAACCATAAGAGCTCTCACTAATAACATATTGATTTTACTCCAATTGATCCAAAAAGTTGAATTCTTATTACACTAAATTTATTGACCTGTGTCCATTGATCTGCACTAATTAGAAATTGGATTGGAAGTTTTCATTATTTTAAGGACAGCAGTTTCTGCCATAAAGGCTGAACATCATTATAAAATATCAGAGCAATGAAATCAGAGCTAACAACTAAAAGATCACATAATTTTCTGTTTTAATCATAAATACTTTTCCTAAATTGCTAAATCAGATGTATACAGATATAAATGAGTGTATGAATACGTACACAGAAACACACAGACACATACACATCCACTACTTATGTACCTCGAGGTCATATAACATTTACTGGTTTACCGTAATGTATCAAGAATTACCTTGGATTTAACGGAATGAACTATTTTTATGAATACCCTAAATGTTTTATGAGAGAATGATCAAAAGTTCATTCCTCATGAGTAATATTTAACACTTCTTTTACCTTTTTCTTCTGATTTGTTATTTGTCCTCGGAATATATGAGGCACTGGTGTATTGCAAGAGCAAATATTTGTCGTATTTTAGACTACAAGACAGAGCACATTGTAGAACATATGTTACTGTCCACCCCCTTCTAGTGCTCGCAGGTTCCATGTTCAAAACTCCACATTTAGTGAAGCAGATTATGGCATATGTCATTTTGGGGACATCAAACAGCTGCGTGGAGGTGTGATTCCCATTCGCTAGACTAGTAAAGGCCAGAGAAAAATTTCAGCAACCCTGAATTTATTTAGTTGCAGAATATTTCGTGAACTTTAGTCCATGTTCAAGCTGTTCACAGGAAGAGTCCAGATTCCTGCCACTGAGGATTGGGGAAGCCTTGTGACAGTAATGAGATCCAGATCCCAGGCCAAGCAGCCCTGGCCTTCCCTATCCCCGTCCCACGGAGCTGGCAGGGGAGGCGTTGCCTCTCCCGCTGCTTTCCCTCCAGCTCTGATTTGTAACAGGGGAAGGGAAAGGGAAAAGAGGAGTGGAAGCCACCAGAAATGACTGTCCTAATTTAGCATTAGCAGGAATTTGTAAACCACCACTAAGCAGATAAAGCTAAGAGCTACTAACTACAAACATAACCAAACAATAACCCCTGTGACTGTTTAATGGAGACCCTGATTAGAAACACAGAAGCCAGAAGCCTGTACTGGAAACCAGGGAGCGATGATTATTCAGAGAGAAAGGCTAATAGGGCTTGTATACAAAAATAAGCATTTTGTAAAAAAAAAAAAAAAAAAAAAAAAAAAAGGCGGGGGAGGAGAAGCACTCAGGTCTGGAAGGAGTTGGTGTTGATACAGCAATTTGAAAACGCTGTAAAATATTGACGCTGAATGGTAACTCAGTGGTTGGTGAATTGTTGCACTGGGATAAAGACATAACCTTTAGAAACACTCGCCTACTTGAACTTCAAGTGATTTTACGCCCATATAGGTAGATTTCTGTTCTGTTTTCTTTTTCAAAAATGTAGTTTGTTGTTCAGAAGTGCGTGAGTCACCGAGGAATCTTTCTCCGATGTCAGAGCTCGTGGTGCACAGTCAGCGGAGAGTAGCCTATTTTGCATATTTATTAGTTTCCGAATGCATTGCCCACTCAGAAGTGCACTTTACAACGCCTCAGAGGAAACCTCGTGAGAATCACAGTTACCATTTCTACTTTAGGACTTATCAATCTCATCACTGACGCAAAAAGATGCGAAATGGCCAAACCAGTCTGGTTCCAGTGTCTCTTACATGAGCTGGACACAGTTGTTTCCTCCTATTTATTTACCTCTGTTTATTTCCAAAGGTTTCTTTGGTTTGGAAAATGATGTAGAATCTCACTTCTTCTGGTGATAAAGAAAGTCAATGCTAAGGACATTCTGCATTCCATGAGCTAATAGGGTAGCCACTAACCACATGTTTCTCAAATTTAAATTAATTAAAAAAAGATAAAATGAGCAATTCAGCTCCTGAGTTGAACAACCACATTTTAAGTGCTCAGAAGCCACTGGTGACTGGTGTTTGGGGGTGAATAGACGCACAGTGTTTCCATCACTTCAAAAACATCCATTGGACAGTGTCTATAACAAGTTGAAGCATTTAGAGACAAGAAATAATTTCAATAAGTGGAAAAATGCATTTCCTCTTTTAGGTCATTGTTTTCAAAGATTTTTTTAGATAATAAGTATTCCTAAAAGAGAATATTTCCCATATTAGAATTGTTTACCATGTCTTATCCGTGTAGGTGCTCTAGGTTATAGGTTAATGTCCAAAAATTAAAATTTAAAGTAATCAATTCATGTAAAATGACATCCAATGAAGTATTAAAATAGCATTTAAATTCAACAATGCAACAAACATTAAGACTTTTTAGCTAGGTTATTCTACCGTGTTTTATAATAATCAGATTAAATTAGAATAAACCTAAATATGCCATGTGTATAAAATAGAAGGAGCTGCACATGACTGATATTATGGAAAAATTCAATATACACTCAAATCATTGGTGCGAGTGTTTCAATGTTGTTGTTTTTTTAATATCAGTGTCACATTAGTAGCAATTATTTCAAATTGCTAATTATTTATATGTGTTTTTATACAGGGGAGAAAAAGCTAAAGATAAACTATAGTCGATTTGATCTCTAAGAATTAATTATTTCCAGTATCAACAGTGAATCCATGGACTGAGTTTCCTGGTCTCATGAATGATATCAAGGAGTGCAACTGTTATTTGTTGAAAGCTATTAGAGCTGATTTCTACCGGAGGACAAAGAAAATCGGTACCTAAGCTTACATGTATACATACAATCAGAGTTCTCACAAGCACTGTTCAAAGAAGAGCCTCCTCCTTTGAACATGTATGGTAGCATTTCAAGCAAAGCTCGCCCTGAATGTACGAGGAGTTAATCTGATGCCTGCAACTTAGCACCTTTGTACTGGGGTAGTGGAGAGGGACAGGTCGCTTAGTGGTTTCAGATGTTCGACTTTAATGAACCAGGATGGGTTTCCTTAGCATGACACCAGTTTATCTAGTTTATTAGCTTTGTAGTTTAAAAATTTATTATTCTTTTGTGCCTGCAAGCGTTTTCATGACTCTCCTTGCTTTTGAAAAATGTTCCATTTGTTGTGCTTTGGAGGAAATAGTCCATTAAATAGCCACTTAATTGCTAGAATTAGCTCCTTCAATCATGAATCAATTTCTTTTAAATGTATTTCTTTAGGGAAATTAAAGGAACTAACCCGAGCAGGCCTATGTCAATTTTCATTGGAGCTCTCAGCAGTTAACGAGTAAGTACTTTACAGCACTCAGCTGAGGAGAGCAGGAGGCTGTGATTGCTGTAGCCAGCTTTAGCATTTCTTGTCATGTGTACTCTCACTTATTAAATACTAGTTTTAAAGGTATCAATTAATAGCTCTACTAAGTACTTTGAGCAAATCAAGCAGTAACATTTTAATAACATGGAACAAACATTAGTTTCTTTGGATCCGGATACATGGTCAAGCCACACACATTATCTGCTAAGTATGTAGCAGTCTCATAAGAAATCTCAGACTTGCCCTGGCCGGCTTGACTCTGTGGATAGAGCATCAGCCTGCGGACTGAGGGGTCCCAGGTTCGATTCCGATCAAGGGCACATGCCTGGGTTGCAGGCCTGATCCCCAGTAGGGGGCAGCCAATCAATGATTCTCTCTCATCATTGATGTTTCTCTCTCTCTCTCCCTTCCTCTCTGAAGTCAATAAATATTAAAAAAAAAAAAAAAGAAATCTCAGACTCACCACCGTTCTCATAACCCAGTCTGGTGTGTTTGCTATGCTGTGTTGCCTTTTTGTTTTGTTTTGTTTTAATTACCATGTGTGGCCTGCCTGTACTATAGCTAATTGGAATGGACATGGGAAGCAACCATCCTGCAAAGAGGCCATAAGGTACACGTGACCAACAGTTCTGCCTGCTCTGGAGGTGATCAGCCATACCACTTGGAACCTCTTTTTCCCCATTTATGAAAGGGACAGAGAGAGACGCGTATTGGTTAGCTGGAAATAGAGTGAACAGGATGGACAGAGATGAAGAGTGGCCTGGTCCTTGTGTGATTGCTAATGGGATTGTCCTTGACATCATCACACCTGCTAAACTATTTTTTTTTAACTAAGAGGTATAATTGTCTCTGATGCCTCGCTGAGACATCGAAGACACCCCCCATCTTCCCTTGCTATCTTCTCAACAAACCATCCATTGACTGAATGAGGCAAACTGAATTTATTCTTACAACCTGAGAAATAGCAAACAACAAAGGTTATTTCATCAAGCCTATTGGATGTAAACATTTTAATGAATTAAAATTGGGTTGGGGTTTTTTTCTTTTTGATAACTATGTATGTAGTGATGGGTGTTAACTGGACTTATTGTGGTGATTATTTTGCAGTATATACAAATATAGAAGAATCATTATGTTATATACCTAAAGCTAATATAATGTTGATTATATTTATTTTTTTAAAAAAAATTAATTGTTTCAATTAAGGGTGAAAAAATTGAGCAAAAGCATAGGTATAATATAAAGTGTTAACTTTTTCAAAGTATGATGATAATTGTACAAGTTAGTTGATGGACTATCTTTCTCCTTTGGACTCAGAGTTAGCTTTGCAAAGAGCTAATTGAAAGGCGGACAGGTGATAGTTGTCTCTAGATGAGTCCCTTTCTCATTGCAATTGTCTACAGATGAATATGCATACCTACTGAGCCCATTACATATTTCATCTGCTAAAAAGCAGCATCGAAATGAGCTCAACCAGACAGAAGTAAAATAAAAGAGAAGCGAATACCCTTTTTTCCCTTTCTTTTTACAATCTTGTATAGATTCCGCCTCAATTTTATCCAGTCAGTTGTTTCTCTATGTTAAAATCAGAGCCTGGAGGATATGCCGGCAGTCACTCCTGATTAGCTCCAAGTATACAGTGGATGACGACAGCGGAGGTGTCAGTCCATTTGTCTTCATCTTCTACTTACACTTGCTGACCCTACTCTCTGCCTGTCCGTGGAGAGCACAGAAATTGCTTTGAACCCTCATTCGAATGTGTTTTCCTTCACCCCAATAAAAATAGTTGAACTCTTCACTTAGGCACACCTTACAAAACAGTAATGACTCTAGATAAAATCATTCCTCACACTTTCATAATTAGTTTGAGGTCTGGGCGCAGAAAGGGAAAAGGGGGGGCAGGTTTAAATATTGGAAGACTTCCGCAGTTTTATATGTAACGTCAGAAAAGAGAAAACCCCTACACGAGGCCATTCTCATGGTTTTCATTATCACACAGAGTTAATCAAAACCAGTTCAACCCCAGGCCAATCTCACCGTGGGATGAAAGTATTAAAGAGGAATAAAACATCTGAGTCACTTGGATACTAATTAACCTTGGGAATGCCCAAAGCAACACAACATTCGACATATGTATCTCTGAAATGCTTTCCCCTAAATACCAAGGAACGCAGAGCTGACAATATACACACTATCCATCATCAGTCCTACACCTTGGTATATGCCTGCCCTCACGGTGTCCTTGGGTCACGTGAGGAGTTTTCGGTGTCTACCTGTGTAACTGAGCTCACGGCACCTTCATTGGACAGCACGCTGAAATGCTGCAGTGCTATTGTTTAAAAAAAAAGGTCAAGAGCTAAAGCACTGAATATGGCATGCAATCCAGATGGCAAATTCTCAAGGCACAGGACCTGGGGGGCGGGGGAGGGGGGTATCAGGGGAGTTTCCTTAAGAGTTGTTTGGGTTTCCTGGTCAGGAAGCTTCCTGGCTTGCGTTTACCCTTCAGCACCACCATTTAAATGCAAAAAAATAAAAATAAAAAGGCAATTAGTACAGCTGAGAAATCCGATTTGTGACAGGACCACTGCTCTTTTCAAAACATCTCCATTCCTGCTAAATGGCCGGGCTATTTAAGTTCTTGAGTTGCACTAATTAATAATGAATAAAGCACGTTTAAGTAGCTTTATTTGCCTTAACTTCCTATTGCGCGCGAGCGAATACGCACATTTATTATTTACATATAAAATATATCTTTCTGCTAATGAAAACTTGAGGCATAAGGAATGGCCGGGGACTAATTTGCGAAATGTGTTTATGTGGCATGTGTAACTGATAAAAGACAACTGGCTAGAGTATAGGCGAATATCAAGAGAGCAAATGTAATTTCCTTAATTAAAATGTTAGACAACTAACTATGCCCAATCACATTTTCATCAAATAACCCCAGACCTTATTATTAAAGACAAGTGCTTCAATTGCAGAAATGTAAAATAACTTCATTGTATATGGAAAATGTGGCCTGGAAATATAAACACAATTAAGACAATCTGTGTTAGTCTTTTTCTTCAGCCTATTTCGGAGGATACAAGCCATGCATGTATTTGAGATTAGATATTAATGTATGGCTCTTTGTCGCGATAGTTCATTAAGTGTTGTTGTTTATTCTTGCACGATAAACAATGCTGTCTTCCTTCCATCTTTTGGAAGTTTTATTTATGTCTGTTCCAAGTGCCTTTAGAAGAGGTCAAATCTGCAGCTACCAGGAGATATTCAACACAATATCAACTCCAGGGGCTCAGAAGCCACGTGGTCCTCCTATTCTCTCTGAATTTCTGAAATGAAGCAGATTCCAGCAGCAGGCATTGACAGTTCTTGAACCAGGGTTCGTGTTAACCAAATGCAAACCGGAAAATAGCTCCTCGTGGTACAAAAACAACATTGGGGTGAGCCCACTGGTGAAATATTGGGTCAGGGACTTGAAGGATGCTCTGTTTTTTGTGTTTGGATCTTACCAGGGGGTTGGAATCAGGCTCAGCCAACTTGAGTAAGGAAGGAGTCCTGGTAGACAACCATTATGGTTTTACTTGTTCATTGGACTTATTTTTGTTTCTCATCACCAAGGCACCCACAATCATTAGTCTCAAGCCTAAAGCCATAAAATAAGTGGTTCTGTAGCTGGTGAAATTCCAATCTCATTTGATTCTCTTGTCAATGAGCTGCAGAGATTCACTGGTGCTTGTTAACATGAGAGCAGACAGATGAGAAGAAATAAAAAGTACTGGCCTGTGAAAGCCAAATCAAAGAGCCAGACTGAAGGGATTCTCGAGTTACTCAGGTGAGGCCCTCGGCCCCCAGCTAGTGACCCAACTAATGGTCAGAATGCCGTAGGTTTCATGTGGATGATCACGAAGACTTGGTATTCAAAGGGCTGCAGAAATGGCTGAGAATTTGCCTTTTCTTTGTAAGCTTACTATACAATAAACAAAAGACTGGTATCTGATACTAGCTAAACAGAGAAGGAGCAGACAGTAACCCTGGACGAATGTATTCAAGACACAAATCTTCATGTGGCATCAGAAGGACCGGGGCCTACATTTCTTCAGCACATATTTTTAATTGTCCTTGATTGCAAACCTACTTTGCTTCATCAAAACACATACTCATTTACATAAACATCTAACAGCTTGAGTGACCCGAAAATGGGGTAATGCTTTCATACAGTGAAACCGCAATAAAATATAAGAAAGTGGCACTTTTATTACTAACTAAAGGGTTTAAGATGAAGGGTTCTTGACAATACCCTATTAAGAAATACTTTCTGTGATGTTTAATCACGAACATTGTGTCTGACGGCACTGAATTCTATAGACGACTATTTCCTTTTTGTTTTCGCCTCTAGACTAACTGCTTCCAGGACATTGAGGTTCTATTGTCAACTGCCAATCAAATAAACGAACCTTCATTTTTAAATTGAATTACGAAGCCAAAAATTTTTTGTTCTGGTATTCTTTTCCTCTTTTTTTCCTTACGTGTCACTTTATAATTTCCTTCCTTTGGAGATTTTAACTTTCAAAAGAAAGTTTATTCAGAAATTTTATCATATAATTAATATTTAATTATCAAATTTCAGGATTGAAGATTACTTTGTATGCCTATTGACGATGTTGGAATAAGAAAACCAGCTGTGAAAAACAAAGTCTTGACTAGTATTGCCATCTAGCATCACAAAGAAAATGTTGTTCAGCTACTTTGCAAAATGTTGAGAAATGGATCAAATCAGCTTGGTCCATCTTCCAGGGGGAAATAAGTAGATAGCATCTATTGGGAGAAAACCTGTATAGAAAACCTACATGAAACCTATATGGGTATAATATATAATACAAATGACAATATTTTTTCAGAAGATACAATTATGAGAGGTAACAGTGAGGTATAGTTTCTGTTTGGTAAGCTGCCATGCCACTATTTTTCCTTCAACTTAAGAAAACACAATAGAATTCAAATAAATAATAATAATGGTAGTGTGTTGAAATACTGGCTATAACCTAATTTATAAAGTAACAAATAAGTTATTTACCACCAGTAAGTTAGTAGGGGTAAAAACTTGTGACAAATCATAATGAATGGAGACCAGCTAGTGGTTTGGATAATGAATGTATTTACACTAATAAAAGAGAAACATGCAAATTAACCATCACTCTGCTACACCCACCAGCCAATCAGGAGCAAGTATGCAAATTAACCCAAATAATATGGCAAAGGCCATGGAGCTGGAGTGAACAGGATGCTTGGGTTTTCCCTGGCAATGGAGGAAGCCAAGCTTCCTGCCCTGGCTGGCCTTGGCCTCCACTCAAGGCTACAAAGTTTCAGTTATAGAAGATTAGTCAATCTCAGATACCTGTTTCCAGCTGACCATAGTCTCCACTCAAGGAGGTGCTGAAAAAAAAGAAAAATTCCCCTTACCCAGGATGGTCACACCCCCATGGCCTGATCCCTGTAAACAGGCAGCCAAACATCCCTCAAGGGGTCCCAGATTGAAGAGGTTGCAGGCTGGGCTGAGGAACACCGGGCCCCCCACCCCATGCACAAATTTCATGCACCAGGCTTCTAGTATTTCCATAAATATAATAGAAATAAAGATGTCAGAGCTTCAGTCCAGGATAAAACTGAGTACAGTTATTTCAATTATCTCTGTTAAGATGCTTCTTACTTGTCTGCTATGTCATGTTGGGCAAATCAGATCATTTATTTCATCTCTGGTTAGATTTATATCAGAAACTGGATGGGTCTCAAAGATATAGATTCTTAATTCCAATTAAGCATGAGTAGCCATTCCTCCAACTAATATGTAAACATATAATTCCTGGCCAGATAAAACTGAGTAAGTATCATTGCTCTAAGAAATATAGGAGTATTGGTCAATGGACAAAGGTGACAATATCCTAACACATTTTTCTATGTAGCACATATTGACTAGCAAATTTCTATTTTTTACTTTACTGAGAATCTGAGTTCTGGATAATTAGAAGAAAGCTTGGTGAAGTTCTATTTATAAACTTTCATTTCTCAGCTTCCAGGTGGAAACACAGGCACTGAAGCACCATGGAAGGAAAAAAGTCCGCCTTGGAGGATAATGCCATAGGTTTACTTGATTTTCTTACTTCTGTGGTTACTTTTGTTCCCTCCTCCAAATGTTTAAGTATCTGATATATCAATACAAACACCTTATTTGCAAGCCAGATTGATTCTTATTTTTTATATATATCCACTAATTTGATTTTCAGTGGCCAAAATAAGGAGTTTTGGAGACTATGGGGGGATTTTTTTCCCCTGGGCTCCAGACTAAGGCTGAATTGAGGATGATCAATATAAGCCTTTGGGCCATAAGGATGTAAGGAAGAGGTACCAACAGCAGGTATTCTAGAATATGAGAATCCTTGATTCTAACCCTGCCCTTCTTCTGTGATGGAAGTTACATGAATAGAATATAAACAGATGAGAGTGTATTTTGCCTTAACAATTGAAAGTCATTTGAAATATGAGATTTTTCTTCTGGGCTTTATAGGATGGGCATGAGAGTAAGCACTAGTATTTGAAAGTAAGAAAGTTAAAAACTGAAGTATTTCGCTTCCTAAAGTTTCATTTGCCTTCTAGTCTTAAGATGACTGCACAAACAGTTCAGACCGTTTACATAATTCTCAGTAACTTTTTAAGAAATTTGTCTATAACTGAGGGATAGCTGAATTTGAACTTGTTTGCCCATGACTCTGTCTTCTCCAAGATACATCATCAGATCACAAGTTAACAGCTTGTGGTAGGTTGCACTATTGGCCCTGATATTTCCTCTCTCCCTTAGCCATACACTTTGACATGTATAAGTTGCTCCCACTAAAGACACCATATTTGCATATTCTCTGACTTTTAACTGAGTTATATGACTTGCTTTGGCCAATGGAAAGTGGGCAGAGGTGGCATTTCTCCTTTTACATTTTGATGTTCTAATATCACTATAAGAAGCAAATATCTACACTAGGACACCAATCAATAGGATGAGAAACACACAGAGGAGAACTAAATCTACCCAATAGCTTGCAGACAAGCCTCACTAACGCCAGCCTAGACAGCTTAACCGCAGTTGACTTACAGATATGTGAGTGAAAACAATATTTGCCACTTTATGTTAGTTTTGGAATATTTTTAAGTTGCACTGACACACCTTTACTCATTGTTCCCATTTTCTATAGTTTAGCCTTTTTTTAATGTCTCCTTTAATTCCTCTTACTTTTCTCATGTTGAAGATTGAACATCATAATCTTTCAGAGCTGAAACAATTCAGGCCAAACCAATAGATCAGTTGGGTTTTGTTTTGTTTGTTAATTTGTATAAGATAACTAAAATAGCTTTCTACAAACAAAATCCTATTTACAGAAGACATGTTATACAAATACACTTAAATTGTTTTTTTTAATTATTCTTGAAGAAAAATAAAATGTTTTCAAAACCTGTAGATGACCACAAGATGCCTACATTTCTTTCCAAATAGTTCAATCAAATTTCCGTCTATGCTATATTAGAGTTATCTCCACTGTTACAGTCTTGAGAGAAAATACTTGGACAAAATGTAATATAATTTATTAATAATAAAACTTATTCTTGGATTGCACTAAGAGAAATATAATGTCAAAAATTTGAGAGGGTTAATTCATTCATATGCCTCACATAAAGAATAATATAGATAAATGAAAGTTAACTCAGAGTATAATCAAGATTATGAGAATTAAAATTATATCATATTAAGAATTAGGCATTTTTATACACAAAAAAGAAACTAGATGATACTAAGTATTGATGATAATGATGATGATGGTATAATGAAATAAAAATAATTGATTCTAACTGAACATAATCTATGTGCTAGGCATGCCATTGCATCAACATTATGTAATTCTACCCTAAAAGGTTTGTTTTGTGTACATTCCTATACTTTAGATGAAGAAATGAAAATTAACACATCTAGTAATCCTCCCAAGAATATCCTTGGGAGGATACAGATGCAGTTAAACATTGAACTGGCTGATAAACTAATACTATAAAATATAACTAGCAGATATTTTAAGAAAATAAAATAGAATTCATCAGAGAATTACGGGTTGAAGCTTCAAACCCAAGTTCATCTAATACAGACAGGACTTAACTTATAAACCATGACATTGCCTGACCTTCTGATGGTCAGTGGTTCTCAAATATATGAGGAATCAATATATTTTAAAGGATTATACTTGTCCTATAACAGTATCATATGTATCATGAAAATAGTATAGTACAATTTGGTATCAGAAAATGTAAGTTATAATTTATAATCTGTCATTTGCTAGCTACACAATTTTGAACAAACTACAGTCTTTAATTCTATCTCCTTGTCTATAAAATACCTATAAATAATATCTAAATTATCCTATAAGAATGACATGTAGATCAAATCATATCAAAGAAAAATATATGAAAGTATTTGGAAATATATAAGGTACTATTAAAATAGTATTTTATTAGGGCTCAGCAAGGATAAATGGGAAGAAACCATAAGTAATAACTTATGGCCAAACTTTTTAAAACTTAGAAATCATCGATGCAAATGTGAGTTTCTAAACTTACATCATTGGAGATAATTCTAATATAATACAGATGACAATCTGATAGGAATATAAGTAAAGAAATGTGAGCATCTAGTGGGTGTCTACAAGTTTTGAAAATATCTTATTTTTCTTCAAATATACATTTTTGAACATACAATTTAAATGTACTTTTATAACATGTGCCATGTTTTTTATTCTGCAAATAGATTTTTGTTTGGAGAAAGCCATTTTAGTTATTTTTACCTTTGTTGGAAGTAATGAAACCATATACAAATCATTTCAGAGAAAAGATCTCTAGGGAATATTTGTGGCTTCCCCCTCCCCATTATTGAATGCTCTTACAGATACAGCCATAATGTCACAAAGATATTTTTCCATATATCTCAGCATACATTCTTTACTTACCACTTCTACTACACTTTCTTTCAAAAGATTGATTTTGAGCTCCATATTAGTTAAACATCTTTAACTAATTATATTCTCTGATGAATTCTATTTTATTTTCTTAAAAATATCTGCAACTAGCATTATGTTTTATAGTATTAGTTTACCAGCCAGTTCCATGTTTAACTGCATACTTCACTTTACTTTGGTTTCAAATGGTGAGGAATAGTCCATTTACTGTGCAGCATTATGAATACTTCTTTTTATCTGTCTTATTTCCCAGATGATTGGCCCATTGTAGAGGAACGGTAGTCCATTAATGGTAGGTACAGATGGTGTCCATCTGGTACCCATGTTTGACTCTAAAATGGGGGCATAAGGATACCCTGAAACATTAGACACTCAAAGTCAGATCTGATCTGAAAGCTCAAAGAAAAAGTTATTTGATCCATTCTGATTTTTATCCCTAGTCCTCATCTTATATTACAAATGAGCAAGAGTATACATTCTTTTTCTAAAAAAATTTCTGAGTTGTATTTTTAAGTCTACAATCTTGTTCTAATACAAGGCAGCTAACAAATATCAAAATCATGAGCATCAACCAATGTTCCACTTTTGGATTCTCTCAGAACTCTCTTGGCAATCACCAACAATGGAGACATCTTTTGAGGCTTTGGTTTTTGGTGTGTTATTTTCACGTGGTCTGGATTAATTGGGGGATAAACTGATTTGGTGTAACGCATGCTCTTACAGATGAAGAAACCAAGTTCCATAGAGGCTATGTGCTTGATCAAAGCCCCATAGAAGATGTGCAGCACATCCGATCACTTGCATACCTTGGATAAGTGTGCAAAAATGGAAAATAATCCAATATTCTGATGGAAGACTTAAAAATATGCACCGACACATTTCTCATTAATTAAGGCTCCTTGCATTTTTATTGTGCTTAGGATGGATAGTATCGACCATAAAGCAAGTATTTCACAAAAAGATATGGAAAATATAAAGTAAAAGCATACAGAAAAATCACATCCTCTAGTGAACATTTACCAATCAGTTCTAAACCTCGCTGATTATCTCTTGCTAACACTAATGAACCTGAATAACCAGGAAAAGACTCAGTTTCAGGGTCTTTTTTCTATGTAGATAAGACTTGAAAATGATTAAACACTTTAAAACTTGTTCACTTAAACATGTGAGAAAATTATATTGAAAGTTCATTACATTGTAAATTTTTTGTAATAAAGCCAGAATAATATGGACTAAAATTTCCAAGTTTAAAGGTCCATTAAGATAAATATGTTAAATGACATTATAGGTAATGATTTAAGAGATTACTGTGATAACTCTTTCAAGTTTGAAATACAAATAGTGGGAAAATTCTATTTACAATTGGTCTATAAACCACACTAGGATTAGAGAAACCCCCGCTGTTTCATTGTGGTTTTGGTTCTTTGGTTTGTTGATTTGTTCTAGTATAATACAGCATTTTATTTTCATTCAGTGAGAGAAATTACTACCTACTCTCAAATATGTATGATATGCAATAATTTATTACTTTAAAAAGTAGCATCTCATTAGTGAGACTCTTAATCTCCCCAAATTTAAAATTAAGAAATGATATCTAAAGATATAAAAATGCAATTTCATTCTGAACTATCTATCTATACTAATAAAAGCCTAGGTGGCCCTCATGCCATGCCTTCATGCCATCACAAAATGGCCACCCCATGTTGTCACAAGATGGCCACCACAGGATGGCTGCCACAAGATGGCAGGCAGGGGAGGCATTGTGGGCAGTCAGGCCAGCAGGGGAGCATAGATGGGGGTGAACAGGCCAATAGGGGAGAGCAGTTGGGCACAATCTGGCCAGCAGTGGAGGGAAGTTGGGGGAAAGTAGGCCTGCAGGGGAGGGCAGTTAGGGGTGACCAGGCTGGCAGGGAGGGCAGGTGGGAGCCATTGGGCTGACAGGGGACAGCAGTTGGAGGCAATTAGGCTGAAATGCAGAAGTGGCTGGGGCAATCAGGCAGGCAGGTAGATGAGTGGTTAGGAGCCAGCAGTCCTGAATTGTGAGAGGGATGTCCAAATGCTGGCATCCCTGGCAGTTGGACATCTCCTAAGGGGTTCCAGATTGAAGAGGGTGCAGGCTGAGCTGAGGGACACCCCCTACCACCACCAGTGCATGAATTTTGTGCACAGGGCCTCTAGTATATATATGAAAGACTAAGTTTTTCCATCTGTCTTATTGGTAGCTATGACATGCACTGACCACCAGGGGGGAGACGCTCAACACAGGAGCTTCCATTATGCACACTGGCTATTTAAAAATAAATTATTACTTATTGATTGATTTTAGAGAGAGGAAGGAGGGAAAGAAGGAAAGAGAAACATAGATTTGTTGTTTTACTTATTTATGTATTCATTGGTTGATTCTTGCATGTGACTTGACCAGAGATGGAACCAGCAAACTTGGCATATGGGGATGACACTCTAACCAGCTCAGCTACTCAGCCATGGCTCCTCCTTTGACTCTTGCTACAAAACTGCCATTCTCCAAAGCATTTTCTCCACCCACTGAGATTTTGCTTCCTGATAACTGTCATAAGGTTGGCTCAAATAAACTCATAACACTTTTTCTTATGCTGAATGTTCTCTTGTTGGCAATATCTTATAAACAACATTACCAAAGTTTCCACAATTAAAATAATCAATTATTTTAAAACCATAAACACAAATGTACAACTGCTTACAAATGTATCTGATCTATTCCCTAAAGCAGTGGTCGGCAAACTCATTAGTCAACAGAGCCAAATATCAATGGGACAACAATTGAAATTTCTTTTGAGAGCCAAATTTTTTAAACTTAGACTTCTTCTAATGCCACTTCTTCAACATAAACTCGCCCTGGGCATGGTATTTTGTGGAAGAGCCACACTCAAGGGGCCAAAGAGCCACATGTGGTTCTTGAGCAGTGGTTTGCCCACCAAGGCCCTAAAATATTTCCAATTGAAAGGTTATCTCTCTCTCCCAAACTGGTGGGCGGAGTTTAACACATGATCCCTTAAGGTTATCTCCCCCTCCCAAACTGGTGGGCGGAGTTTGACACATGACCCCTTAGAGCTCCCCCCCCCTCCCAAACTGGTGGGTGGAGCTAACGACATGACTGGCACCTGCCAAGGGGACATCTCCAAGACAGTGAACCACCAATTAACATGGGCCAAGGTGCCCTTGGGGCCCATTCCTTCCTGTTCCACCATGGGCCCAACCCCCTCCCTTTCCGTCCTTTAAAAGGGTCCCCAGGCAGGACACGTGCGCTCTTTGGAGGCCACCTCCATTGGAGGGGCATCTCCATTAGCCCGGTTGGGTTCCGATTTTCTGTCCCCTCTCCCCCTAATTCTGATCTTTACCTCGGTGATGGCTCCCGCCCATTACTGGGGAATAAACTCTCTTTAAAACTCCCTGTTTTTCTGTTTCCTGTTTCCTTTCAAACCTAACACCAATCAATGATTGGTAGGAGTTACCTACTAGGCCCTACATACATGCTTAATATAAAAAATAAAATAAAAACTAACTGGAGAGTTTTTAGTCTTCTCATACGTTTTACTAACTAGGAGTTAGTAATACTTTATTGAAGAATCATATCATGTTGACGGTGCCTCTACTCAATAGATATTTCTTTTTCTTCAGAAAATTACATAATGATGTTTTTTTGCACTAGTTTCACCTGCCTCTGTGAGCACCAACTCTACCTTCTTCTAGAGTGGACAAGAATACCAATATTTAAGATCTAACAGCCCCCACCCCCGCCACCGCCCCTCCAGTGGCTAAGATCACGCTGAGGGAGTTTTACACCTGTTTGCTCGCTCCTTCCTGATCACTGTATGTTTAGGGAAAGGAAACATTTGTATGCCTGTGTTTTCAAAAGTAAAAGAGAATGAGCTTTCAAATTAAATGTCCTTCAAAAGCAAATTTATCCACTTGAGCTTTGCCCACTGCCTGGGGCAACTACAAACCAAAACAGGATGTTTTCCTCAGAGGAGGGGCTGGTTTACCTTACTTTCCTCCTTATAAAGAGCCGCCACCCACCTGGCTGTTACTGTTTTGCTCCAGGAGAAGAACAATTAAAACTCAATTTAAGGCACTTAATTCTCCAAGTTTGAAAGTCCTTCAAAAAAAACCCAAAGAGTTCTCAGGCCCTCCTGACAACAGTTTGGTACAATTTTTGATGTTTTTTCATGCCCTTTGCAAGTGCCTCCATCCCCAAATTGCTTGTATTCTTTCCTCCTCTTGTTAACGATGACTTAGGGCATCTTGTGTTTAATTTCAGTCTAATTCCTAGCACTGTGTCTTCGGGACTCTGTAACCCGAAAGTGCGCTTTGAGATCGATGTTATTACCTTCACTTTACAGAAGAAAAAAAAATAAGATGTAGTAAGGGTTCTTGAGAAAGGAAAGTAGGGAACCATACACACAAGATTTTTAAATGCTGAGAAACTCCTGGGGGGAAAAAAAAGTAAGATTTACCGCTTTGCCCTTAGGGGTTCATTTCATTGTGGGGTGTCCATAGAGTGGAGTGGAGCACTGCAGAGCCCTTACGTGGCACATCCTGCCTGTAGGGGGGAGGAGGGAGAGCGCTGTAACCTCAGCAACACCTAAAACTTCTTGAGGACCATGATCCCATTGGAGTAAATAAAAAGATGCCCATAATTAAAAAAAAATATTTAGAATCTAGTTATAAGGCAGGATTCAGGATATACTCTGCAGAA
This sequence comes from Vespertilio murinus, assembly GCA_963924515.1. NCBI lineage: Eukaryota > Metazoa > Chordata > Mammalia > Chiroptera > Vespertilionidae > Vespertilio > Vespertilio murinus. Next base: position 8,450,776 of record OZ004705.1, read on the forward strand.
GAAGAACAGATGTTTTTCTCATCCTTTCTCATTTCATTTGTACTAATTTTTTTTTCCTGTCTTTGTGGATGGGGGAAAAGAGGTTCTGTGGAAAGTATCCTCACGGGGTGAATCTGACTTAAATTCTAACTGGGCAAGCCATGGTGAGTGGCCACGCCCCGGGCTTATAACTTCTTTAGTTGAAAGGCTTACCTTTGCCTTAAGCAAGTCCCGGCCTTTGTTTCTGTGCATCGCGGCTCACACACCTTTGAAATGAGCATGGCCACCCTCGAGAGAGCTCATGACCCGAACTATTCTACCTGCTCTCTGCCCCTCTCCTGTAATCTTTCTTAATTCCCAGTGGATAAAGGAGCTGCAAACAGCCACTTCTTTGAAGCATTTATCTCAGTCTGTTGGCGATCTTCCTTCCAGGCAAATCCTGTTTGACTCAAATTCTAAAAATTCTCTCCAGATTTGGACGTTCTGGTTCTTACGCTGACATAAAAGATCCCAGCCTCTGCAGAGGTTTAGGAGAGGGCCTTCGGGCTGCTCATGAAGAGTCACAAACCCTGTGGTCAAAAGCTGCCAGTGCTTCCGGTAAGAGCAAAAGTCTGCATCCTCCTTTCCTGGGAAGCTGTCATCACCCCAAGCATCCCCACCCCCATCTGCCAAACTGGTCCTGTTAGCCAGGAGTGAGTCTCTTCCTGAGGGTCTAGGCAGAAAGAAGCCAGAGGGGACACACATGGCCTTGGGGCAGGGGCAGGTACATTTTTTATAAAACAAGGAAAACCTGAAGCTGCAATCTAATTAGGAGTCAATAGCGGACCCACCGGAAGTTTTGTCAGAGACCCTGGAAGGGAGAGAGCTGCAGCAGTCCTGGGTAAGCCATGGCTGAGCAGACACTGGCCATGGGCAGGGAGACTCAGAGCAACCCTACAGAAAGCAAAAGCCAAGCCAGCGTCAGACCTGGACCAACATGGGATGTGCTCCTCAGCCACACACGTATGTGCAGGGGGAGTAGTCTTGTAGAGTCGGTGTTTGAGCGTGAGCTCTCTCCAAACCCTGGACCATGCAGATCCAAAGGTGACACCCCCCACCCAGGAAGTCAAGCTAAAGAAAATAAATCAAACGGCAGACATATCAGCCGTCCCATTCCACAACATATGTCAGCCAATCTTTTTAAGGATTCTATTCTTTCCATTCTAGTCTGTCTATACTTGTCCTAAGAATGCATATTTTTTCTCCATATTTTTTCAATCCAGAGATTCTTTCTTTTCATTTTTTATTTATGTTTTATTCCTTTGTATTTCCTTTGTAATTTTATCTTTCCTCCTTTCAATTCTTCTTTCCTATCTAAAGTACCATGTCCTTCTTTCTAAGATTTTTATCATCTAAATATGCAACTAATATTGACTCTTGTATTAATCATCTGCACACATGTAATCTTACCCATTCCCATAAAACCATATTAATAGTGAAGAAAATGACACCTTTGAAAGTTAATTTATTTGCCCAGAATCATTAAAGTAGGTAACAGAAGTAGATTTGAACCCAGATTTCTTAACTCTGAGCTAAACTGTTGTTTCTACATCGAGATGGCAGATAAGAGGATTTGCTTGTTTGCTTGAATAAACATTAACCTAAATGTTTAATGAAAATCTACTATGTGCCCTGGACTTTAAACACAGTGAGAGATCCAGTTATTTAATTTAATGTTATTGAGATCCTACCAGATAAAACTGTATAATGCACAGACCTTGGGGCCAGAAGAAAAATTTAAAAATTAAAACCCATAGTCTTTCTTTCTTTTAAGGAGTCACAGACTACATAGTAAAGCTAGATATGCATGGGAAGGAAATAAGTGCCTGATATTAAGTAAGTGGGGAATGATGCCTTTAGATAATTAGAACCAGGGGGATTCCATAGAAGGAGAGGTCGGCCACTTGGCACTAGAAGGTGGAAGAAAGGTGGATGGATCTGGGTTGGACCCTAAACGATGGTGGTCTGCAGGTGAGTGAACAGCACAGTGATGACATTGCTAAGAAACGGAGTGAACAAAGATACAGAAGGAAGTACAAAGGCACGCCAAGGGCTTTCTAGTGATCCATGAAAACAAATAATGGTTACTACTGAGAAAAGGGCACAAAAATATCATTGAGCACTAAAGTATTAGAGGAACTATAAGTCAATACAGAAGAATGTTGATACAAAATGCACCAAGTACCCTACAAGCATATGCAACAGCTAGCCAAATGCAGCAAAACTATTTTTAATATAGCAGAACTTTTGAACAACAAAAATCCCCCATGTCAGTAATACAGAGATTTTTAAATCTGTAGCAAGTTGGTAATTACACTGTATGTGAGGCTTAGGGGCCAGGGTGGTTAGTAAAATGTTAAAATAAATCGACGCCTCAATCATTGGGATGACAGCGACTTGGAATAGGCCATCTGAAGACAGAAGTTCCTACTTACCTTCTGTTGCAGCTTTGCTTCTCATGGTTCCAGTTACCCATTGTCAACGTCAGTCCAAAAGTATTAAATGTAAAGTTAGAGAAATAAACAATTTATAAGTTTTAATTTGCATGCTGTTCTGAGTAGCATGATGAATCCTCACATCGTCATTCTCTGTCCCACCCTGGACATTAATTTTCTTTTTGTCCTGTGCATCCTCACTGTAAACCCTCCTGCTGTTAGTTACCTAGTAGCTGTCTAAGTGACTAATGGTTACCAGGCAAACTGTCGTGGCATTGCAGTGCTGTGTTCAAGTACCTGCAACCAAAACTATTCTTCAGAGCAAGGCTATTATTTAAAAGTGAAGGAAAAATAAAGAGCTTCTCAGACAAGAAAAAAAAATTAAGGAGTTCATCACTGCCAAAAACAGTATTATAAGAAATAAAGGAATTTTTTAAAGAAGAAGAATAAAAAAGAAACATAATTATAAGGAATAAAATGGCAATAAATACTTGCCTATCAATAATCAGTTTAAATGTAAATGAATTAACTGCTCTAATCTAAAGACATAGGGTAGCTGGATGAATAAAAAAATTAAGACCCACACATACGCTGTCTACCAGAGACCCACTTCAAAATGAAAGATACACAAAACTAAAAATAAAGAATTTAAAACTATATTAAATGAGAACAAAATAAGAATCTGCGGTAGCAATACTTATATCAGACAACATAGACTTTAAAACAAATGCTATAATAAGAGACAAAGAAGGACATTACATAATGTTTAAGGAAACAATCCAACATGAGGATATAACTCTTATAAACATTTATGCAATCAACATAGGAACACCGAATATATAAAGCAAGTATTGACAGACATAAAGGGAAAGACCAACAGGAATACAATCACAGTAAGGGATTTTAACACCCCATTGACATCAATGGATATATTTTCCAAACAAAAAATCAACAAGGAAACAGAGGCCTTAAAAGACACACTAGACCAGATGGATTTAATTAATATTTTCAGAGCATTTCACCCCAAAGCAGCAGAATACACATTCTTTTCAAGTGCACATGGGACATTTTCCAGAATAGACCACATGTTAGGACACAAAACAAGTCTCAATAAATTTAAGAAGATTGAAATTGTATAAAGCATCTTCTCCAACCACAATGGTATGAAACTAGAAATCAATTACAAGAAAAAACAACAACTAAAAAACCCCAAACATATGGAGGCTAAATAACATATTACTAAAAAATGAAGGGATGAACGAAACTAAAATAAGTAATCCAAAAATTTATATGGAACCACATAATACCCTAAATAGTCACAGCAATCTTGAGAAAGAAAAAGAATGTTGGAGGTATCATGCTACCCCCTATCAAACTATATTACAAGGCTATAATAATAAAAACACCATGAGACTGGCATAAAAACACACACATAGAGCAATGAAACAAAAGAGACAGCCCAAAAATAAATCCATGTCTGTACAGCCAATTAATATTTGACAAAGGAGGCAAGAACATACTAATACAATGGGTAAAAGCAATTTATTTAATAAGTGGTGCTGGAAAAATTATACAGATACATGCCAAAAAAAAAACCCAAAACCAACCAACAAACAAACAAAAAACTAGACCATCTTCTTACACCATATACATGAATAAACTAAAATTGGATTAAATACTTAACTATAAGACTTGAAACCATAAAACTCCTACATGGAAACATGGGCAGTAAAACTTCTGACATTTCTCTTAGCAATACTTTTTTTCTTTGCTGTACCTCCTTGATCAAGGGGGAAAAAAGAAAAAATAAATAAACAGAGTGGATTACATCAAACTAAAAAGTTTTTGCACAGCAAAGATAACCATCAACAAAACAAAAAGATAATCTACTGAATGGAAAAACATATTTGACCATGATACATCCAATAAGGGGTTACTTCATACAATTTATAAATAATTCATACAAGTCAACACCAAAAAGAACTCAAATAATCCAATTTATGGCTCATTGGATAGACCATCTCCCTGTGGACTGAAGGGTCCCAGGTTTGATTCTGGCCTAGGGCACATGCCTGGGTTGCGGGTTTGATCCCCAATAGGGGGCATGCAGGAAGCAGCCGATCAATGATTCTCTCTCATCATTGATACTTCCATCTCTCTCTCCCTCTCCATCTCTCTCTAAAATCAGTAAAATATTTTTAAAAGAAAAGAAATAATTGTTTTAAAAAATTAAAAATTAAAAATAAATAAAAATGGGCAGAAGATCTAAATAGACACCTCTCCAAAGAAGACATATAGATGGCCAAGAGATATATGAAAAGATGCACAATGTCACTAATTATCAGAGAAATGCAAATTAAAACCACAAGGAGAAACATCACACCTATAAGAATAGGTATCATCAATAAATCAACAGGCAACAAGTGTTGGTAAGAAAAAAAGGGAACCCTCAAGCTGATGGTGGAAGTGCAGGTTGGTGCAGCTAGTATGGAAAACAGTATGGAGGGTCTTCAAAAAAAATGTATAATGGAAATGCTTTATGACCCAGTGATTCCACTTCTGGGTATATATTCAAAAGAATATATGTACTCCTGTGCGTTTTGAAGCATGATTAACAACTAGAGGCCTGGTGCACGATTTTGTGCATGGATGGGGTCCCTCAGCCTGGCCTGCGATCTGGGCCAATTGGAGCCATCTTACCCAGTCCTGATTGGGGTTGATGGGGGCCGGCTGGCTGAGGAGGGACCATGGGAGATTGGCCAGCCAGCTGGGAAAGTCTCTGGGAGGGCTCCAGGGCAAGTCTTGCCCAGTCCTGATTGGCTGGGCCCCAGCAGCAAGCTAACCTACTGGTCGGAGCATCTGCCCCATGATGGTCAGTGCTCATCAGAGCGACTGGTTGAGTGGTCTACCAAATGGTAGACTGATCGGTCAGACACTTGGCATATTATGCTTTTATTATATAAGACTAGTGGCCCGGTGCATGAAGTTCATACAGAGGGGGATGAGGGTGCGTGAGGGGGATGGTGTTCCTCAGCCTGGCTTGTACCATCTCCAATCTGGAACCCCTTGGAGGATGTCCAACTGCTGGTTTAGGCCCCATCTCACAGGAATCAGGCCTAAACCAGCAGTCAGACATCCTCTTGCAATCCGGGACTCACCTGCCTGCCTGCCTGATTGCTCCTAACCACTCTGCCTTCTAGTCTGCTTGCCCCCAACGGCCCCCATCAGCCTTTTCACCCCCAACTGTCCCCTCTTGCAGGCCTGATTGCCCCCAGCTGTCCCCCTGCCAGCCTTCTTGCCACTAATGCCTCCCTGCTGGCCTGCTTGGCCCCAATTTCCCACCCCCTACCAACCTGCTCAGTCTCAACTGCCCCCTGCCACCATGCTTGCCCCAAATTGCCCTTCCCACTGGTCTGATCATGCCCAACTGTCCCTCCTGCTGTCCTGCTTGGCCCCAACTGACACCTCCCTGCTGGCCTGCTCACCCTCAACCTACTCCCCACACCTGTCTTGCTCGCCCCCAACTTCCCCCACCACTGGCCTGAGTACCCTCACTACCCTCACCTCCTGGCCTGATAGCCCCAAACCACCTCTGCCTCAGCCATGCCTCTATGGCTTTGTCTGGGCTGCAGCCATGGAGCTGGCTGAGGTGACCAAGGAAGCCAATCCTTCCTCCTGCTCCTGCTGGCTCCGGCTCTGGCCAGCTCTGTGGCTCTGGGAGGCACCGCTATCTTTGTCACATCAATTTTTATATTCCCTCCTTATTATCTATGGGTGCCACCATCTTTACCGTGAAGTGAAGGTTAATTTTTATATTACTCTTTATTAGATAGGATAGCCAAGATACAGAAACAACTCAAGTGCCCATCAACAGATGGATGGATTAAAAAGTGCTGCTACATATAGGTATATACAATGAAATATTACTCAGTCATAAAAAAAGAATGAAATCTCACTATTTGCAACAGCATGGATGGTTATTATGTTCAGTAAAATAAGCCAGTCAGAGAAGGACAACTATCATATGATTTCACTTATATATGAAACCTAAAGAACAAAATAAACTAATGAACAAAATTGAAACAGACCCGTAGACATAGAGAACAGATGATGCATGCCAGAGGGAAGGGATGGTGTACTGGGTAAAAAAGGTGAAGGGATTAAGAAGTAAAAATTGGTGGTTACAAAATAATCATAGAGATGTGAGGGACAGCACAGAGGATACAGTCAATAATATTGTGTAACTATATATGTCGCCAGATGGGTACTGAAAATATCAGCGGAAACACTTTGTGAAGTAGATGATTGTCCAGTCACTATGCTGTACACCTGACACTAATATAAAATAATACTGGATATAAAGTAAAATTGAAAAATAAAATTTGTAAAAATTGGATACATCAAATAAATAGTATCATAAGAACAATTTGAAAAATAATCTCCCTAAATCTTTCTTGGAAAATTATAAGTTAAAAAGCAACAAATACGTACAAAGAATAGAATAATATATTTATATATCAATCGAATAATTGTATGTGGGGTTTTGTACCTTAAAAATAAATTTTTTTTCAAAAATTAAATTTATTAAAAATTGATAAAATGCCAGAATAAAAGGAGGTTTTAAAAAAGCCAGAGATACGCTATCATGCAGATCATAGGGTCGTATATAAAATATAGCTAAAAGAAAAAGCTTATTATATTTCCCTTTAAAAAAATCTAAATGAACATGGGTTGAAAAGTGAAGCAGTTCAGAACAGGCCTCCCCACGATGTGCCACTTCTGCATGCGGGTATTTTGAGCTGAAGGCAGCGGAGATCCTGCAAATCCAAGAGAAACTTGTTCTGCTCCCTACAAAATTTCAACTGAGGCCTTGCCCATAATAAGCATTATTACCAGAATGATTTTCCTGACCTAGCAATAGGGAGTTCAAATTTCTTATTATTGAACGTGTGCTCTTATCATCCCGAACGTGACCTTCCCTTCTGAGGCCCCAAGGTGCCTTACTTCATCCTTAGCTCAGAATGACATCTATACCTCAGCTAAACTTCCTCTCTCTGAACTGCTTATGGATATGGGGGTCTCTGATTATCTCCTGTATGTGGGGTTCCTATATGTACTTATGTAGTTCTTTTGTCTTGCTAATTTGTCTCCTGTTGATTTAATTATTAGACCTGCTGGAAGAACCTAGGACGGTAGAGGAAATTTTCTTTCTCTCTGAACAAAAGTAATTAAGAAAGATATTGTCAACTCCCTAGAGATGTAAAATACTGTAAATAGTACAACATAAAACCCATGAGATGCATCTAAACCATTATTTTAAAAGGACATTTATAGCCTTAAATAAATACATTAGGGGGAAATAGATAAATAACGACCCAGCATTGAGTGCGAGAGGCTAGAAAAGAAAAACCTCAGTAAATTCCATTTAAATAGTAGCAAAAAAATAAAGAATGGAAATAAAGGAAAAGAACAAATAAATATTACCAAGGAAAAAGAACATAACTACAGCTAAAGACACGATTTAAAATTATGAGGGAATTCTACAACCTATTTCATGCCAATAATTTTGAATTCTTAGATAAGAAAAATAAGAAAGGCCATTCAATTTATTTTTGAGACTTGTATATACCTGATATTCAAAGAAGAATTAAATATCAACTATACTTCAGTGCAAAAATCTCAAATAAAACAGCAAATAGAATTCAAAAATGTGAATACAAAAGCATGACCAAGTGGATTTCCCAAATAATGCATGGGCAATTTTTAATTACAAAATCCATTGTTCTACGATACCACATGAATGGATTCAAATGGAAAAATCCTTGTTAATGTTTGTTATATAGCATTCAGTACGATTACTCATTTAGGATTTTAAAAAAAAAAAAACAACTGGGGAAAAAATCTTAATCAACTAAGAACAGAAACACTTAAAATTGCATTTAATGGTAAAACCTTAAAAGCATTCCCAGTAAAATCAGAAAGGATTCTTTGAGGTACTCATTAGGGCAAAAAATCAAAACAAAACAAAAAACCCAAATGTTAAGAACACTGGACTTAAAGATGGAATAAAGGGCCATTTCCTTTTCTCAGCGGCTCTGTGAATGGGCAGGCCACACTCAGTCCACACACAGACTTGCTTTTCAGGGCGAGGGGATTAGTGTGAGGTTTAAGTACAAAACAAGCAATTGAGATCGCCCCTTTGTTTAAAATATTTCCTAGGCAAGACGTTAAAGAGGGGTAGGAGCTCCACCAGCCAGTTTGAGAGCCAAGCCCCATGCTTAAAACCTTATGAACTCTTTGGGTGATCAAACTCGCAGCACTAATAAGTTAGGCAGGGGTAACATAAGTCCCCCGACATAAAAAAGTTTTTCAATTTTAAAAGCTTTTTTATGGCCATTAAACATTTCAGACAAATACTCATTATGAACTAATTGGTAGCAAATGTTAATTTGAAAACTTAAGCTGGCTTTGAGTTATAGCGGTTTGGTTTTGAGACTTAAAAACTAAAATAATGAGAGAGAGAAAAATTGTGTCAGCATCTTTCTCATGCTTACAAATGTTCATCAGAGAAACCTATTATGCTTTAGATGGCAAGTCTGAATAAAATAAGCCTTCTCATCCCTGTGCTAGAAAAGCCCCCTCTAAATTCTTATTACCCTCAAGATAATTTCTCCTGATGGGTGTCCCCGCTTTTTCACTGTCAGTCTCTACATCTGCTGAGGCATGTTTGTGAAATTCTCTTTGGGTTTTGCAATCTCGGGGATTAAAACAAAGATTTTCTATAGAGATGTCTACCCATTCTTAGGATTCCTATACCTTTTTCTGCTTTTTCTATTAAAAAATATATGAAGCATTGTAGTATGGACTAATCTAAATATCTCAGTAATTAATTTTTTCCTTATCTAATAGCACGGGACATCTCAAAGCTGAAGGATATTTCTTTTTCTTTCATTGACTCTGCATCTGTTTTTCTTGCATAATAATGTTCTCAACTTCTATCAGTTTTGTAGGACAGGGAAGGGGGTATAGCAGGCCCAATCCTGTCAGTTTACACCGTATTTCTGCTCCACAAAATGCCCTTCTTGCCACTCCCATACTTTCCTTCAAGCCTTTACTCTGCTACTCCGTTCTTATCACTTAAATCTTGCCTTAAAACACATCCTCCTAAAGGCTGTCTTTTATCAGTTTCACTTAAGCTGATTACTACTCTATATTCCCCAATTTAAAATCTTGCTTATAAATTTTGATTGTCATATATATCTGTTGAATATATACATTTTGCTTTTGTATATTCTATCAAATCTCAAGTTTGATGAATGAATTATGCTTTCTCTCTTTTATTCCTTTCCTCTTTCTTTACTTCTTCTTTCTTTCCTTTTTCCATCCTTCCTTTCTTCCTTCCTTCCTTTCTTCCTTCCTTCCTCTTTTTTTTATGTGTCCCTCTCCTTTCCCCTTCTTTCTATACTTATTTTATTTCTAGAACTGAAGATTCTTTATAAACATTTGGCCAACTACAACTTAAATTTTGGAGGCATTATAATTGATTAGATTATGTGTGAAAGTTTGCCATATATTATTTAGAAGTAATGTAAAAAAAAGAAAAGAAGTTCCAACCTGCTTCATGGTTTAGTTTTTTCCGGTATGTGTTTGTATTTTTATCTAGGGGAACAGTGCAGCATGCTGGTTAAGTCAGTTTGATGCTGTACCGTGAATATTCAAAACCCAACACAATCACGGGCTGGGTGACTCTGGCTAAGTTACATGACTTCTCTTCAACTCAGTTTTTCTATCTGTAAAATGGGAATAAGCATAGTATCCCTCTCATAACATTCCCATGGGAATTTTAAAAAATTAATGTATATAGGGTATCTGATATAAATGCTACACAAGTTTAAGTATAATAGCTTAAGAGTACCTTGTCCACACATCTAAACTCCAAAGAACTCTGAAACAAAATGGTTTCTCATGACTAATTTGCAAGCACTGAACTTAACTATCATAAGACTATTTATAATATTTCTTATATAATTTTATAATTTTTAAATTTATATATTTTATTAATTTCAGAGAGGAAGGGAGAAATAGGAACATTAATGATGAAAGGGAATCATCAATAGGGTGCCTCCTAAATGCCCCAAACTGGGGACCAAGCCCACAACCTGGGCATGTGCCCTGACTGGGAATCAAACCCTGACCTCATGGTTCATAGGTTGATGCTCAACCACTGAGCCATACCAGCCAGACTTATAATCTTTCTTAGTGCAACTCAATTTACATTACTATGAAGGAAAATTAATGTACTTGATTCGGACCCTACAGAAGGTTGCAATATTAAATTCAATAGATTAAAAAATGCTACCGTTGTAAACTTAAAACATACACACACACACACACACACACACACACACACACACACACCAAAAAGCCCAGCCCTATATCTGAAAGAAATCTAATCCCCAAAATTTTGGATAAAAAGTCACATATTATTATAAATTCATCTATATTTCTGCCCTGATATAATATAAATTCAAATTATGAACTTGCTTTTGTATGGTCATCTGATGCTTGTGTTCAAAGCGAGTGATTTTTTCTATTTCAGCATGGATGTCACTCCAGAGGACCCTTCTTAGCTTTCTACCCAGTGTGTCTCTCTTCTCTTTTTTCTTCCATGTTGTGCTTCTCCTTTCATCCTATGTCAGTTAGGAGTTGTATTCAGAGATGAGTGACAGACTGCACTCCAGAGCCTTGGTGCTGAGTTTAATCTTATGTAGGGTAAGAAGTCCAGGGATTGGAAGTGCCAGGTCAGTACAGTAGCCCCATAAGGGCAGCCTCATAATAGCATCAGTGCCCCAAAGGAGGAGGCCACCGCAACAGGTGTCCACTTATCTTTTATTAGTCTGAACTACATCATAAGCTCACTGGTAGCTACAAGGAAGATCAGGAAATCGAGTTACATTTATTACAAATTCTAAAGCAGAGGCAGTGAGAAATAATTGGATTTCAATGGACATTAAGTCTGCTGCTCTGCCCATGCCCTCAATGGCAGATGGTGGAACTGAGGGAGAAGACATCGTCATCATCAATGCTTCAAGAGGAAGGGAGATGTTTAAGATTCTTTGTTCCTCACACCCCAGTGTGACCATGTCAATACTTTAGTTGTTTCATTGAGTGGGAAAGTGAATCTTTTAACCTCCTCCCCCAATCAAATCTCCAATACCTTCCCCCATGCATCAAGCTACAAAAGCCTCTCTTTTGTGTTTAATTTCACATATATGAAGTTCAGCATGTATAAGAATACCCCTGATTCTGTGGGAGTTTATCTGTGGGTATGTTTGTGTATAAGCATGAAGAATGAGTGTAAGGCTGCAGATGGATGTATAAGCTTGTAATCGCTTTTTCAGTAAGTCTCAAATTGAAAGAAAAGGTGTTCTTACAAAAAAAATAATGAAAAGGTAATATTTCATCTCTCCCTAATTTCCTGTCTTTTGTTATAAACCTTTGTCTGAGAAACTTTCACTTCTAACCAGTTACTTTTGCTTTGTCCCTGGTCCTTTCTTGGTGCTGATGTCTGCTCAGCAAAAAGTAAAAAATGTAATGCCCTAGCCAGTGGAAAGAGCATTGATTGCAGACCGAAATATCCCAGGTTCCATTCTGGTCAAAGGTATGTATCTCCATTGCAGGCTCCTCCCTAGCCTGGGCTCTGGTCAGTTTCCTGCAGGAGACACCCAACTGATGTGTTTTACTCACATAAATATTTCTCTCTGACTTTCCCTCTCTCTCCCACTCTCTGTAAAAATCAATGGAAAATATCCTTGGGTGAGGATTAAAAAAAATAAAATAAAGCAATTAAAAAAAATTATATGAGCAATCACTAAGTTTGGGAATGTTGTAAATCGGTCAAATATATCCTTCCTTAATGTAGTGATTCACAAATACTTTATCCCCATGTTACCAAATACTACTATGGCTTCTCTATCCCACTTACTTTACAAAGAAATATTACATCTATTTCTCCAACAAGCCTACTTTACAGAGCAGTTGCTTTCATTGACCACAAAAAGTCTTAAATGCTTATGTTGGATGGTTAGAAAACAGCATATATAAATGATCAGAAGTGTGCACAATCAGAGCACCACACAAATAGGAAGGCAGAGATGGCAATGACACACCCACAGCCTACACATGACAACAATGGCTAGAAATCCCAGAAAATAGGCGAGACATGGAACAGCTTGTTCTTCACAGCCCTCAGAAGGATCCGGCTCTGCTGACACCTCCATCTCAGATTTATAGCCTCCAGAACTGTGAGACTGTAGGACTCTCTTTCACAGCCAGCATAGAAAGAGTTCCAATTCAGGGTTCAGGTTCTGGAGAAGGGCCGCACACAAATGAAGAGACTTGAAGAAATTCAATTTGGTGATATGGGGGGCCAGGCGGTAGTCCAACTCTAGTGGGAGAACTACTACTGCTCTGGCCCTGCCATCCCCTTTTATTGAGGCTTTGGGGAAAACATCTTAGGCAACATAAATTTACAAGCAGGAAAATAACAGAAACTTACAAGGGACAAAATAAGGTGGAGGCTGCTTCAGTTTAACAATGCCTCAACTAAAGGTTAGAACAATTAAGGTTGTTGACCAGCCTTCCTGGCTTCCTGTCAACATCTCTTTTTTTAAGTGAAACTAATTTGTTTTCCAGCATCAGACAACAAATTTCTATTGTTTAATCCCACCCACTTCATGGTCATTTGTAAGAGCAGCTCTGGAAAACCAATATAATAATCAGATAATATTTCTATACTCTAAATCTTCAAATTGTTGAATGATACCCATTGTCTATGGTACTACACATTATGGTACCAAAATACTATATAGAACCTAGTCTGATCTTGACTGCATTTACCCCTTTATTATTGCTTTCCCATTTACTCCATTTCATTTCTTCCATTGTGATGTGCTCTTATGTGTTTTTGTGTTTAGTTACCTTCTGCCTGATGCGTTTCTATCATCATTTCCCAAATAATTCCACGCTATCCATTCTGGCATGTCTAAATCTCATTCTCTGTGAATTACTTCAATCAGTTAGATTTCTATTGTCCTCGTTCTCTTAGATATTTCTCCCCTTCTCTGTTGTGTGTTTACTAGGATACTGTTCAACTGTCATCGACTTTCTGTGCCTGTGCACTCATTCCCCCTACACTGAATTCTTAAAGAAAAGAGATTCCGACATGTTCATCTGGCACAGTGAAAGCTAAGCCAACATTCTGAATACTAGTAGATAAATGAGCCCAGGATTTCTTCAACCCTCTACTCATTAAGAAACTTTCTCTTCTCATCCAGGTGAGTAGATACTCTATGCACTCTTTTTTTTAAGTTTTAAATATATTTTTATTGATTTCCGAGAGGAAGGGAGAAGAAGAGAGAGAGTGAAACATCAATGATGAGAGAGAATCATTGATTGGCTGCTTCCTGCACACCTCACATTAGGGATTGAGCCCAAAACTGGGGCATGTGCCCTGACCGGGAATCAAACTGTGACCTCCTAATTGGTAGGTCAACACTCAACTACTGAGCCATGCCGGCCTGGCTCTATGCATCCATTTTTAGTTATTCAACTTCATAGTTAAAATGTTAAATTCTTTGCTATTTTATTTTCATCAGATTATATAATTTATTCAAAGTTGATATTCATTTACAAGCAAGGAAAATAATGCTATAAACATATTTTTTAAGGTCCTGTTGGCCAGGATAATAAACTTTTTATAACATCCAATGCAGAAAATCATTAGGCAAAGGAATAAAGTAAAATGGTTTTATCAGAACTTTGGTTTAAAGCATGATATCAAAATGTACTTCTCAGCAGAGGACAATAGTTGAAGTTTAAAGTGAGGTTCAATAACCGCACAATGTTCTTGGCTAGAAGTGCATTACTACAGAAGAAATATTACCAAATGGAAAGAGAGCAAGATACGGCATTGCATCTATTATTTATTTAGCAAATATTTGCTTTAGAAAGTATAAGTGTAACAGTTAATAGACACAATTCTGGACATAGGTAACAATATTTTTTTCCTTTGAAAGAATTTCAATGTCACTATAATTCCACTTGCCAAATTTTTCTGCATCAAATACCTCAACTGATTGAATTGCATTTAATATTCCACTCATTGTTCAGTAAGATCATGGAATTTTAAGTCAGAAAGGAAAACATTGGCTGTGTAGTTAAAATCCTGACTTTTAGGTTAGATGGCTAAGGCTTAACTAGTATAAATAACTTGTCCAAGCTCGTGCAGCTTTTTGGTGGATGGAGAAAGATCGGAACCCAGATCGTCTGCCTTCCTGTGAAGCAGTCTTTCTATTCTAGTAAGAAAGTCCAATCGTAACAAACTTTAAGAATAAATGTGCTCTAGCCTTGCATCAAACAAAGGGACACTAATGCACCACAAATGATTTATTTTACATAAAACTGTAAGCTCCCTATCATATAGTCCACTAATATAAAATCATATTAGCTATAATATGCAGTAGTCAGAGGTTGGCATACCAACCAAAATAACTTCAAAATACTCACTGTAGAGCAGTGTTTCTCAAAGTGTGGTACATGTACCCCTAGGGTTACGGGAAGAGTTTGGTGGGGGTACGTGTTGCACCGGAGTTTGGTGGGGATATGCACTGCACCGTGCTTAGCTGTGCCTAATTCTACGTTCTCATGAGTCAAGTCAATTTCATCCTTCTCATTGACCCAAATAAATGTTATTTATAATATAACTTTTATTTATATTTTATTATGAATAATTTTATTTTTCGTTCATTATTTTGTGTATGTACCTATATATATATATATATATATATATATATATATATATATATGGTTATTAAAATACATCCTTCTTTTGGATGAGGGGTACTCAGCATTACAAAAATTATAGAAGGGGTACACATATGTCAAAAGTTTGGGAAACACTGCTGTAGAGTATAGATATGTGAAAGCATTATTACAGTTTTATGTGCGAGAGATTTCAAAGACCTACATTATTGGGAGATCTAAAGTTTGTTGTCATTTTCTGTTTCTCTATGGCTTGTAATCTCAAATAAGAACTTGTTCATTCCTAGTATTTCTTTCAGGACAGGAATATTTGTACCCCCTGCAGCTGGAAGGGTCCTACACATACAGTAGCCAGTCTATAAAGATCAGTGTGCCTTAGAAGGTTAACTCTGAGAAAAGCATATCAGATCCTTTCTAGATTCCGATAAGGAGTTAATTATAAACACAATTGTAAGTAAAACCTGTTGGCAATTACTGTAGAGACCTCTCTGCCGGTGATTGTACACTTTGGCGCCCTAAAGTAATAATGCATACCAGTTCTTACATTCGGGGATAAATTCTAAGACAGATGTGCTGCAATCTTGCCCACGATAGGGCTCCATGTTATGGCCTGTCAAATAATACATCACTGAGTTTGTCTCTTGTTATTTGATTAATATAATTCCCACGGACAATATTCTTAAAGAAATAGATGTTCAAAGTAGTATCGGAATTGGAGTTAGGATTCCTGAATTCAGGTTCCAAATCGGTCACTGACAAACTGCTTAACTATAACATTTATGGAGTAATAAACTGTGGGGAACAATCAGTAATTTTTCCCAGCCTCAGCCTAAAGCTTCATTCCACATTGATTAGTGATATTTTGATGAGACCCCTTGGCTTCCAAGGTTTGTATGTAACACAAGGAGTCTCATTTTGGTCACTGAGACTCATTTTCCTATTACAAAATGTAGTTCCATACACTTTAAATGTCAATTCTCATCTTGCATCCAAATAAAAGTATCTTCCTGCCTGCCAAGTTCAGGCTTGAACCATGCTGCCTAGGAGAGCAGCCAGGTATGGTCTTTGCTTTTTACTTTTCCAAATGTTTCATTCTTTGTTTATGACCCATTCCCCTGCCTCTAGATATCCCCTTTTTCATGAAGTAAAAGGGAAAAGGAATAAAAAGTCTTATATATTTATCTTCTTCATAGGCCGTTGTACGTAACTCTTACAGACAAGCATCCAAATTCATGTTCTTCTTTTGTGGCATGTACTCATGGATTCCTTAGAGGCCTGCACAGAAAATGTGCATACTTTTCTCCCAGTATGCACATTTGATGTCCTTTTTGGTTGACCATAATCTTTCATATTTTGCTAGGTTGCGCAGTGGCAACAGAAATACATAAATCTATTCTTTATTAAATTCCAGTCTTCTCTTTATTAGCCTGAGATTCGTCTTGAGGAGTAGAGTTGAAGGACCCTGTTGGCCATCGCTTCACTAGCCCTGGGGTAGGTGCCTAGCTTCTCCTTGAAACACCTTGGAATATGGAAATTTTAAATGCCTATTATTCATAACTTGGGGAATTTAGCTGAATTCCAGAGACAAACACACACACACACACACACACACACACACACACACACACACACCACAATATTCTTTTTACATAACCAGGGACAAGAAAATTAGCCTATACAGGACTTAGTCTTTTTGTGGGAAAGTGCACGGTTAACTGCAGGGTGCTTCTTTAAGTCATCTCAAAACCAATGGGAAGGGAATTAAAACTTCCAGTTATAAAATAATTCTCAGGGATGTGATCTACAGTGTAGGGACTACAGTCAATACTAACTCCATAACTCAGTACAGCGACAGATGATTACTCCAGACTTATCATGATGATCACCTCAGAAGGGATATAAATGTTGAATCACTATGTTGCACATGCGAAGCTAATATTGCATGTGAAGTATAATTAAAAATAATTTTAAAAAATAAAAAAGGGGAGAAACACTTTATATAGGAGATGGGACACTTTGATCCTGGACTTAGCGTATTTACATACTAGCATCTACATACAGAACTTATTTTGTAAAGTACAAAACACATATTGTGAACGATTGAACTTTTGCCTTCTTTTTCAAATGACACTTCTGACTAAATGAAACATGCTTCCAACATGTAGGTCCCCGTTAGGCCAATTTTAAAGCACTTCCCAGTTTTGGGAAACCATAATGCGTATACTTCAAAATTTTCCATTCTTAACTATTCCTTGCACGTCATAAGATATTTACTTAATTTAAAGTAGAGAAAAGATTTTAAATTAAGTTATAAAAGATTCAGAGAACTCTAAATTCAGTCCAGTTTTTTTGAAACCACAACTGATGAAAAAATAAAAGTTATTTTGCAAACTTCAGTTTGTGTTACATTCTTAATTTTATTTAAATGTAGGTATTTTGTAATTTCCGTTTCCTTTCATATAAGAAAAGAGCTGGTTTGTGCATCATATTCCCCTCTGAGAACAGCATAAGGTGCATCTTAGCTGATGCAGAAGTTCTGGGGCGATCATCTATCCTCAAACTGTGTGCATAGCACAAAACTTAAAAGGAATTCACAGCTTACATAGCACAAAGGCCATTATAAAAGAAGGAGAAAAGTCGATGTCCTATTAGAAATTCATATAACATTTTTTAGTTTCTTTAATGCATTGGTAATCTTATTTTATGTTTTATAGAAGATTATTATCCTCTTTTTAAAAACAAAATATTAAAGTAAACTGGTCTCTCAGGAAGCATTGGTTGATTTTAACATGCCCCCATGGTACCTTCTATACGTGAAATTATCTTTAAAGAATAAGTTCTAAGTTAGGAATATGTAATTTGCAAACACATAGCAGCTTACATGGTTCATAAACAGGCACAATATACCATATACTCAATAGCTAGAAGGAATGTTAGGAGTCAACTAAGAGCTCATATCACAGGTACTAGAAAAATAGGAAGAATAAAACAAGAGGAAAGAATTGGTATTTTTAAAAGTTAATTAACTGACTCTATTTGCTGACTGCACATACTTTAATAGCTATCAGCTCGGCTGGTGTGGCTCAGTGATTAAGTGTCAACCTATGAACCAGGAGATCATGGTTCCACTCCTGGTGGGGGCACATGCCCTAATTACTCCAGTGAAGAACATGCAGAAGACAGACAACCAATCCAATGATTCTTTATCTCTCTCTCTCTCTCTCTCTCTCTCTCTCTCTCTCTCTCTCCCTCTCTCTCTCTCTCTTAAAAAATACATTTTATTGATTTTTTACAGAGAGGAAGGGAGAGGGATAGAGAGTTAGAAAAATAGATGAGAGATAAACATCAATCAGCTCTTCCAGCACACTCCCTACTGGGGATGTGCCCACAACCAAGGTACATGCCCTTGACAGGAATCAAACCTGGGACTCTTGAATCCGCAGGCCAATGCTCTATCCATTGAGGCAAACTGGTAAGGGCGAATGATTCTCTCTTATTACCGATGCCTCTATCTCTCTCTCCCTCTTCCTTTTTCTCTGAAATTAATAAAACATATTTAAAAAAATAAAATGAAAGCTATCATACTAGTGGTAACTGTGGATTAAATTCACACAGGAAGTTCAGAAGGTGAGAAGGCACTAGAACCACCTAAAAAACCTCCACATACCACTCATTTGCTCACCTATCTTTCCTAGGGGTGGAGGAGAGAGGTAATTAGGTATAAAGACTCTTTTAGTCTTCTTCCTATAAGTAATAAAAATGTATGTTGGTATCTGCAGGGAGACAATAAATTAAATGAATGAAATTAAAAGAAAAGAGTTAGTGTATTCTTATCCTTTGCTACATTGATTGAAAGAGAAAATTATTTTGTGGATAACAAAAAGAAGCAGACTCAGCAAGAAGTGGAAAGGGAAGAGGTTTTGAATGGGCACAGGGCAATCCAATTATATCAAGTTCAATGGAATAATAGTACAAAAGGAAGACGGTAGGAGTAGGAAATTTGATCCAAGACAGGGACTCATTGGGGAAGAGATGTTTAATTTCTGGAAATAAAGCACTATACCATAGTTTTTGAAAAGACATAAGGGTCTTCTAGCATTAGGAAATGGGAAGAAATTAGCGGTTCTACAAAGAAGAAATAGGGGAATGGAAATGGCCATTTATGTCACTTACATGAGCAAGCAATAGCTATTTTCTCTTCCTAAAATCAATGCCATTATCTCAGTGTACATTCCACGGGTGCCATATTAATTTGCTAACTAACACTAATACAAAGATCTCTCATTAAATGTAGTTTGAAGATGATCAATAAATGAATAAATTATCTGGCTCACCTTAACTTATTTCTAATGTTGAACAGGGATACATGAAATAAATAGAATCAGAGCTCTAAGCAGGAAAGTAAAAGATTTATTGATAGCATGATCTTATCCATGCTCCTATTTTAGAAGACTTGGGATTTTTTTGTAGATAGAAAAAAGATTGAAAAGAGAATGGTTAGTTAAATAAATAGAGGTACATAACAGAATCTGGTCAGTGCACCAGAAATCATTCTGAGAGACTAATGAACTCTCTATAGCCTCTTTCTATAAGAGGCTATAGAGTATATTAAACTGAATCATCGAGAAGCCCTCCAGATTTATAATAACTTTAAAATCAAGTCTATGGGGGAAGGAGAACATTATCAGATAACACTATAAAACTGGATATATTGAAGGGTATTCACCGTTATAATAAAAGAAATTTTGCAATTGGTACAAACAAAAGAATAAAATGGCTAACAAGAGAGTCAAGAATTCTACTGTGTATTCAAAGCCCAGAGTATCAACAACTTTTGGAGTTAAATTCCAATTAGTAAATCAAGATTTTCTGTTTGAAGCCATGATTGTAGCAATAAAAAGTTACACTCTGTTCTAGTAAAATCTTGGAAGAAGAAGGCTTAGATGAGCTGTACATGACATGAAGATGGAAGGTTATGTGGAACTAACTCCTCAAGTCATTTGAGTGCATGAAAAAAATCAGTGAAGGCTCAAGCAGAGACGGGAGCAAGGTGAAAATGGTAGAGTGTTCTACAACTTAGTTACTGAAAGAAGATCTTGTTCCTACTCTTAGAACTACGGGATTTTTAAAAATATATTTTATTGATTTTTTTTTTTACAGAGAGAAAGAGAGAGGGATAAAGAGCTAGAAACATCGATGAGAGAGAATCATCTATCAGCTGCCTCCTGCACACCCCCTACTGGGGATGTGCCCACAACCAAGGTACATGCCCTTGACAGGAATCAAACCCAGGACCTTTCAGTCGGCAGGCCGATGCTCTATCCATTGAGCCAAACAGGTTATTGGCTAGAGCTACAGGATTTTGAAAGTGTGCTTAGTGATGGCCACAAGATAGAAGTCCTGGGCTCATCTTATTAGGAAGAGTATTTACCTAAGGAATTAAGGGACTTGTAATTGGAAGAAAAACCTGGATCTTATTTGAATGGAAAACGGTATTGAATAGCAGAGTTAAAGATCAAGACAAGGCAAAAAAAAAAAAAAATAGGAGTGGCCAGAGCAGGAAGGATTAAGGGTGAGCTAGTATGTTATGGAAAAGTTTGTGACAAGCAATTCACAATTAAAACAATAGACAGAAAGCAAGGAGCTGTTTGGATTGCTTCAGATGGGATGTTTAGTACATAAAAGCCAGGCGTGGGCAGGGACATGAACAGGTGGCAGAGGCAGCAGCTTGTAAGAGTCAGAGAGCATGAATCTGGAAAGGAAGACAGATACAATTGCATGGGAAATTTTCCACTTCCTGGAAATCTATTAAAATTTGAATTCTGTCTGGAGGAAATGCAGTTTCACATGATCATGTAAATCACAGGTTTCATTATCACATAAGCTTAATTTGAAACCTAGCTCTTCAGGGCTTTGTGATATTATTAGGCAAAAAATGCATCTCCATATTGGCCTCAAACTCCTCCCCCTTAAATCCGGTATTATAATAATGGCATCTATATCACTGTGGTATCAGGGAGATTAAAGAAGATGTTACATTTTAAAGGGTTGTATTATGAACACAGTAATCTCTATATAAATGTTAATATGCTCTTCTTAATATGTAGCTAGCAGTAAACTATCTGATAAATTCCTTATTTAATTGGAAGTAAACATTTTCCTGCCAGAAGTCTATCAGCCTTGTTAAGGAAGACCAGGTCAGAGGGGTGGACATGAGAAGACCTTCCATGGAAGTGAGCCTGCCATGTCATCAACAGTAACTCTCTAATTCAATGTAATTATAAGGCACCTGAACGTGTTTTTGGTTTTGTTTTTTTAAGTATATTTTTATTGATTTCAGAGAGGACAGGAGAGGGAGAGAAAGATATAAACATCAATGATGAGAGTGAATCACTGATCAGCTGCCTCCTGCACGCCCTCCACTGAGAGATCAAGCCTGCCACCTGGGCATGTGACCTTCTTCCTAGTTCATAGGCTAATACTCAACCACTGAGTCACATCAGCCCAGCCTGGATGTTGTGGGTTTTTTGTGAGATGCCCACTTTGATTCAGTTGGCCCAGCATGGAGGCCTGAGACACTGCATTTCTAACAAGCTCCCGGGTGATGCTCACGCTGCTGGCCCATGTACCACAGCTGGGTTAGAAAGGCCACAGAATACCTGAAAATCAGTACAAGAAATACAGCAGGAAGTCAGACATGCAGCGTGGACTTCAGGAAGGAAGCCAAATTTCTGAATTAGCGTGATATATTGGTAAGGTGTTTTGTGTCATGGCCTAAAAAGAAGATGACTCCGATCCAAAACCAGTAAGATGTAGTTTTCAGAAATGATATTCTGACTTTATAATCTCAAATAATCCTAAAGAGGATCTCTATCGAGTCACAGACATCAATTGTTTGTAGAAACAAAATACAGAACATAAAAGAAAAATAACTCAAGAATAAGAGAAGTCTAGGCCTGAAAAATTAATATTAGAAAGTTGATGGATTCTAGAACTTAACAAGGTTGACAAAGCCACCTAAAATTAATTTTAAATATATTTTTATACGCAGAAGAACACAGTGAAATGGGCCCTCTATACAAAGATTAACCTGTCATCAGATTATGGAAGAAACACCAAACTCATTTCCAGCTTGCTTCTGATCATGATCTGCTATGAACTCTAGAAAGTAGAGATTACAATTGTTACAAAGGACAAGAAGCTAGTACATGGTGGGGTGCCATATCATAGCACACAATTTCACTAAAGGAACTCAAATGTTTCTGTTTGGGTAGATTACATTTTACACTAATTAAAGATTGCTGAACAAAATCTTTGCAAAACCATAAGGAACATAAAAATTCTAGACAACCCTAAGTTAGCAAACATTGTCCTATTTGTTTTCATAGTGTTTTCAGCAAAGTATTATCTAATCAATGTGATGATAATCCTTGGCTGGGTTTGATACATATTTTTAAAAATATAATTAATAAAGACAAAGTGTTTTTTCCAATATTTTGGGGATTGTTTTTGGGTTTTTTTTGTCCAATGGACTCCTATTCATCCTTCAAGAACTTATCCAAATGTAACTTTGATGACATAATTTCTCATTCTCTTACATAGAATGAGTTACATTCATTCTTTGTGTTCTCCTTAATCTCAAAATATATTTTTTACTTAACAACTTAACTATACTTAACAGCATTATTTGCATGTTCATTTTTCAACTTGACAGAGAATAGCTTATTTTTATCCTTAAAATCCTTATGTTCTGCCCTTGCTGGTTTGGCTCAGTGGATGGGGGTTGTGCAGGATGCAGCCCATCAATGATTCTCTCTCATCATTGATGTTTCTCTCTCTCTCTCTTCCTATCCCTTCCTCTCTGAAATCAATAAAAATATATTTTTAAAAATCCTTATGTCCTATTCAGTATGTGATGTATATATTAATAAAGGTTTCAAAATTGGAGTCAACACACATAGAACACATTCATCTAATCCGATCTTAAGCTGTATTCATAGAAATGCAAAATAAGGGAGCCATAAGCTGTAGTCATTTGGGTGATGCAAAACTGTTTCAAGTGTAAATTTGTTAAAATGCAGTTTATCCCAGTTATGAAGAGCATGGATTCTGTAGCCCAGATTACCTGAATTCATGACATTTCAGCTGCATCATTTACTTAGACAAGCTGTGGTATGTCTCTTGCTCTTAGTTATAGTATGATTGTATAATGCTGCTAGGCTGATTGAATGGAATAACTTTGTGTGTGTGTGTGTGTGTGTGTGTGTGTGTGTGTGTGTGTGTGTGTGTGTGTGTAATCACTTGAAACAATGGCCAGCACGTAATTAGCACTAGGAGTCAGATGTTGTTTATTTGTTATTTGTCCCGGGTGCTGGCCTCATATAGCACCACTGCTAAGTAACCCAAACCAGGGACAAATGACCAAGAGAACAAAAGAGTCATAATAATTTCATAAGGAATGTTAAAATATCTCAGGCTCTGAAGCAGGAACTAAGTTTTGAGAAAAAAAAAAGTAACAGGAACAAGAGACAGATTAGCCCTCTTCAAAAATGAGACAATGAGCCTGGCTGCCATAGCTTCATGGTTGAGTGTTGACCTATGAACCAGGAGGTCAGAAATTCCATTCCCAGTCAGGGCACAGGCCCGGGTTGGGGGCTAGATCCCGAGTGTGGGCTTGCAGGTGGCAGCTGATCAATGTGTCTCACTCATCATTGATGCTTCTATCTCTCTCTCCCTCTCCCTTCCTCTCTGTAATTTTTTTATGAGACAATGAGTACCCTGGATCTAGGACACTCAAAAAGACAAAAATGGGACCAAATTTGGAAACCACATAGAGAAAGATTTAGATTCAAATAAGGGAAAACTTTTCTCACATCCTGTTAAGTAGAATAGGATGTCTCTAGAGGTATTCAAGCAGGATTTAGAGAACATGCAAGTCGAGTTGATAAGTATGAAATTAAATCAATTGTCAGGGAGAGCTGCGTTACCTGGTACAGATGATAATTGAGGTCTAACCCCTCCCTTTAAAGATGATCACCTGAGGTCCAGAAGGATGAAGAAATGTGACACTAGACAGATAAATCCTAGGCTGGAACCTAGTCTGCCAAATTCCCACTCTAGGGCTTTTGTCCAGGAAGTACTCTTGCTCACACAAAGTATTTTCTAGCTCCAGAGTAGTGTGAGGCAAGTGTACAAGCGAGGCAGTGCACTTGGGAAAGGATGGGTAGAACAGACCATGTGGAGTAAAGCCACTGAGTCCTGGATACATGACACCTGGTGCTTCTCAATAAGTGATTCCCAGACCAGACATGCACTTATGTGTATATATGTGTGACCAGAGAGCATTCTAGCATGTGAAATTTAATGAGTATAAACTATATGTATCTGAGACTCTTATTTGCCAATTTTGCAGCAAAATTGGCAAATAAAGATGTCCCGAATTTTCATCTGAAATAAATGTATGCTAGGCTTCAGTTCAATGATCACTTGTGCCACCTGATTTCCATCTATATATTTAACTACATATGTGCAAGTATTTAAGCTTTATAGGGAAACATTTTTTTTGGAAAATATGACCTCTAATTAGGGAGACTCATTGGGAGAGATGAGAGGTCCTGAAATTCATAGCAATTATGGAGTTGAACCTCTGCCATTCAACTGCTGAATTTAGGGAAAATACTTACCTTGCTTTCTAAAATCTCAGCTTCTACCTCTATAAAATGGAGACAATAATAGTATCTATGTCACAAAGTTGTGAGGATTAAGATGACATATGCTACAGTACTGTCCAATTTTCAGTTTTATTAGGTTTTTATGTTCATTTTTCATTCAAAGATAAGAATAAGTAACTAGAAAATGTTGACTTAAGCTAAAAAGGAACAAGCAATTAATCTAATACTATCCTGATGAAGTTTGTTGGTGCTGAGTCCAAGGGAATTCTGTGCACAGATGTTTTTTTTTTCTACAAAAGAGTCTATCTATTACAGAAACTCATGATTGAAAGGAAGCTCATAGGCCATTCCAGCCACCTGTTCTAATTATCTCTGTAACTTCATTCAGGACATCAACTAGCCTATGCTTGAATATCTCAAGAGACATCCCTCATTTCATCTGCATTTAACAGTAATGACAAAATTGAGTGAGGAAAAGGAGAGTAATTCCTTCACATAAAGCCCAGTTGGTTTTTAGAAGTTTATTCTACTTTTGCAGGCATCAATCATCTGAAGAATAAAATAAACAACTGGTTAATTGATTGATTAATAAAATGTAAAAAATAGATAATTTCAAGTTTATTAGTGATAAAATGAATCACAAATTATAACGGCATTGTAAACTATATATTCCAAGTAGGTTTTATAATCAGAGATACCTTGTTCAGTATGGGAAAATGAGAATATTTTAGAAATGATCCATATCCCCTAACTCCTCAAAGTGTTCAGTATTATGAATTCTCCCCTTTGTTTTTTCTTTCATAAGAATATGTGCTTTATGAGAGCAAAAGCTCTGTTAACAAAATATACCCCAATGTGCTTAGAATAATACTTAGCATATAATTGGTACTTGGTAAATGTTAGCTGAATACATAAGTACAAAGTGAATGAATTGACAAGTGGTAGTGGGAATATAGCTCATGAAAGCTCCTTTAAGTTTTCCAAATTTAACAAATACAAAGGAACTTCTTATAGTAATAAAAATAAATTATTTTTATCTGAAATTTAAATTTAACTGAGCATCTTATATTTTAATAGGCAAGTCTACACTTAGTGGGGGGAAAACTAAGGGCAAATGTATGTGAAATACTAAAGGAATTGCCTTCCAAGATTGTTGATGGGTATAAATTAAAATAATTGTCTTAAAAATATGTATTGAAAATAAAACAAAACTTTAAAAGAATTAAAAGGGATTAAGGCAGACCTATTTAAAAACACAGTTTTTTTTTAAACCTTGCCAGACTCTCAGAGATGTTATGATGTATACTATCATGAGTGTACGTGGGTGTGTTTTGGGATAAACTTTTAAATGCTTTTAAATGTTCCTAGTACTTTGTCCTCTACTTAGAGGTCATTAGGGATGAGCTGTTGCTATGATTGCAAGTATGGTCTTAAACTTTGGGTTTCATTGTGGAGTCTTAAGAGATTATTACATTAAAAGTAAAATATTGATTCACAGTGCCAAAACCTCAAACAGAATTATTTTATTCACTGACTCTGGGAACTATGTACCTGAAGATTTCCTTCATATTAAGCAAAACCTTGATATACTAGGCTGGTGGCTCTTAAGATCCTTCAAATTTCAATTTAGCAATTAACAGATGTGAAAGAATATTAATTATTTGTGACATCACGTTGTCTCCCTAATCATATCATAACTTCTAGAAATATTAGGAACCATATCTGCATTGTCCACTTTTTATGGACCTAGAGTTTAGCCTGGATCCTGATATATACTAGGTACCCAATTATTCATTTAATTAATCAAAATTAAGGACAAAATGAAACATAAATATGAGTGTCAGCATGCTTTCTATTTTCTTTTAGTTAGCTTCTCATTGCTATTTTTCTGTTCCTTCATACCTTCTCATTATTTATTGAATGAATAGTGAAATAATATCTCAGTTTCTTTATCCATAAGATGGAGAAAATAGCAAACCTATCCCACAGTGTCATATGAAGACTAAGTAAGTTAATTCTGGTAAAGAGCTTAATATGGGTAATAGCACTTAGCCCACAGTAAATGTTATCCATTATCATCATCAGCATCAGCAGCAATAACACTTATAGTTAGACTTCTTTCCAGTTAGCATTTCAGAGTTCTAAATTCTTTTGTCTTTATAGTCTGACTAGAAGCCACATCTTGGTCTGAACAGACTCCGATGGTTTGAACAGAAATGTCATCCCTTCTGGAGGAGTCCAGCCTAAAAGTCTCCTTGGTAAGCAATGTCTCCCATCTACGCTTGATTGTTTACCCGCCTGGCACCCACCGGCGTCTTTAGCACCCTCCCCTGAACATTGACTCTCCCAGTTTAGCTCTGCCTGTCTGGTCCCTGCAGCTTTCCTCTCTTATTATAAAGGTCTATTGTGATGTAATTGTCTCAGCTGCTTTTCATCAGATTACATCAATGGAAAACGATCCTACAAAATGTCTTTTACAGACCTGTTTAACGCAGAATAGCATGTTTTGTACTACGCTGGCTGTCTCACAGAACTACCTATCATCTATTGTTTGTATAGGCCCAGCTTAGCAGACCCGAGTTACATGTTCAGTACATGTTTCGGTTTGAAATGCCTTGTATATGAAGCTAATGTTCTTTCTGTAGGTACACTAGCTCTCAATCTCTCTTCCAACAGTTATATTAATAGATGTAATTAACTTAAAACACTGCCACGGGGATCTGTGGCTGTTGTAAGAAGTTGCTAAAACCTCTTTCCCCTGCGTTGCCAAAATTGCCCTCCTGGTTCACCTGGCATAATGATTAAAGATGTAAGGCTACTTTTATTGGGTTCTCTTGCTAGAGCCACAGAGCTTTCTGATGAGGTCATGTTCCAGTCATGTTCCAGTGTTCAATCCTCTCCCTGCTTCCTCATGAAGTCCAGGAACAGTGAGTCACCCTCAATCGGTCAACTTCACTTAATGCACTTACCCTTTCATCTGCTTCACATAGTATTATCTCTTGCAATGAATATGTAAACATATGTAATTAACTCTAAAAATATTTTTCAATGCTAACAAAATTTCATTTTTATAAAAATATGTAACACTACATCTTCCCTTTTCAAAATTATCCTCACCCTACTAAGTACTCTAATCCAGCAACTCTCACCTTTAGCTGTGAAGAATTTAAAAAATACAGATGTTCTCTACCCTGCTCCCAGAAAAGTGAATGAAAATGTTATGGAGAAAACAGACATTATATTTTCAAATAAGCTTTAAAGGACATTCTGATGATCAGCCATGAGATTCTTCTCATTCATCCTAGCTCAACAAATTAGTAATATGATTATTTATTAGAGCCTGAAAAGCATAATAAAAGTAATAATAAGATAATAAAGATTTAAGGCAAAATCTAGAGATGAAGAAGTGTACACCAACCTTATTTCTTTATTTCCTAGCACATCATCTTATAATTGGGAACACCTTGTTCTTGGAAATTTTTGATCTCCAGTGAGGAATGACGGAATGATAGAAAATTGCCTGTGGTACTTCTTTCAAATACCCTCTAGATGAATGACATTAGAGTTCTTTGCTCTTCAGATGCCTTTTTTTTTTTTTTGGAAGTACTCCACTTGATGAAAAGGAGAAACTGATATAGAGTTACATTATGTAAATGAAGTTTTTTGAGCCAATTAGTAACAATGTGCAATGTGATTAAAAGATGTATTAATTTGAATTTTAATGATCATTTTTATATATACACTTTTAAAATAATTTGCAGCTTATAGAAAAAAAAGAATATATAACTGTATTTTTTAATCTTTTTCTTAATCCCAGACATATTGCATACATTTTAAATAATGTTAGACAGAGGATACCGTATCATGATGGTTCAATTATCCATTTTAATCTTAACAAAGATTCATAGATTTTGTTAATCAATATGCATCATGATTAAACAGACAAATGCCCACGTAGTTTCAGAGCCAAACTTTCAGGAAAATCTTAGTAGGGGGGAAACATCTTTTCTTGGAAAGGTTGAACTTCTAAATTTAAATAACTGTGACTTATTCTCTGAGTCATGTAATAGACATTAACATCTATGTACTATAATGAGAACTTGAAATGTGCTCTGTTGATTTCTAATATCTATTCAAACATAAGTTATTAACTCAATTATTCAGGGGCCTATTTTCCAGTTTATGAATTATTTATTTCCTTTGTTTTGAAAAGGTTATTACAGCTGTCAGGAACAACACAATAGGGAAGATCCAAGCCTTGATGGGAATGCTTATGAGATGCTCAAGCCTGAATGGAAGGCACTGGTGATAAGAGCAAACCATTTTCAATTGAATGAAGAACGTAAGCAAAATGCTTCAGAATTGTGAAGGCTCATTCTATATTGATTTCTGAACAAAGGCATCAAATGAATTGTCCATGAATTCCCATGTTCTTCTAGTTTGCAGTGAAATACAATAGATATGAGTTCTGCCAACATTAAATCTAGGACAGAAGCTCATATCAGGTATTATAGCCACTTTTTTATTTATTTTATTGATTTTTCACAGAGAGGAAGGGAGAGAGATAGTCAGAAACATCGATGAGAGAGAACATCTATCAGCTGCCTCCTACACGCCCCCCACCCCCGCCCCAATGGGGGTGTGCCTGAAACCAAGGTACATGACCTTGACCATAATCGAACCTGGGACCCTTAAGTGGACGCTCTATCCACTGAACCAAACAGGTTTCAGCAATATAGCCACAACTTTTATTTGATACTATTAGCAAACTGGACCAAAGTTCTGACCATTGATTGGGCTTGGCTACTCTGAGCCCACTGAATTCCAGGACAATTCAAGTTTTCCCCAAAAGGGAATATTCTATTTGGCTCTTTCCCACTAACTATATCCATTATTAACTATCATTAAAATAGTATTTGTTACTTTATCGTTACAAGGCAGTATGCTGTGGGTAAATGTTATTAATAACCACAAGTTCCAACCTGATTCATGGAAATTACATCTGACTCACGCTTCTGTAAACAATGTTAGGTTAATCCTACAATTAACTCAGTTTTGAATTTTTTAAGGATTTTGGATAAATTTTATCACCAAAATGTCAAATACCTGTCTAATGAAGAAGCTGTGGCATTTGTAACTACCCAGATTTTACAACTCTTTCTTTAAGCCATTTTATCAATGTCACCTCTCAGTCACTTTAAACATTAAGAAGAGGGATTTAAAACCACACATTGCTAATGGAACTGCATTTATATTAGATAATATAAAGTGACACATTCTTTTTTGCAATATTATTCCATCAGACTTAACTTATGTAAACAAATAGCTGACACAATCCTGTTTTGGGACATTCAGCACCTCCCCCATCATCATCAGAAAACCAAAATCTTTAAGGTAGTAATTTAAGTATGCTAAATAGTTACTTTAAATGATCTTGAGTTCCTTGTATTTTAGCAAATTTCAACTGAGATATCTAACTGGGGAAGGTATAATACTGTTCTACCTCATAGAAGCACTCTTCCATGAAAAACAGCATAGTGACAATAGCAATAGATTGCTCATGAGATGAAAGGAAGAGCTGGAAAATAGGTCACATACCAGCTATCTACAATAAATTTTATTGCTGACCAACATAAGCCTAGAAAACATCTGTGATGATTGTCTAATGCATTCTGGATTATGCACAAAGAACTTGATTTTTTTTAAAAAATTCATTTTTCTGGCATTACTTCTTTTAAAGTTCATGGACTGAAACTAGAGATGGGTTTTACTTCTTTTATGTTTCTATTATCCCCCCAAAAGTAGATACTTCAAGCCAAGAATTAGCTACTATTAAAAAAAAAAAAACCCTTCAGCAATAAAAGGTCAATAACATCATTGCCCAAATCAAACAATTACCAAAATTTTCTGAACGTTGTTACTGGAGCATTTAGTAAAATACATTGCAACTAAATGCTAATTTAATTCTTAAATATCATAACTAGTTTAAGTGTCTTCATTTTTATTTGATTCTTCTGTTAACTTGAGACTATGATTCCCCCATCAAAATATGTCTATGTTCACCATTTTTCGAGATTTGAGAGAAACAACTGCTACTGTTACATGCACTGCCAATCTTCACATTCTTATTCTCCATCCCTCCACATCAGTTCATAATATATATTTGATGATAATACTTCATGGTCTAGAATTCAGGAATCATGAAGTCAAAAGCCATCAGAGGCGGGGAAGGTAAGGTTCACTTGCAAAGCAGCCAAGGTAAGGTAACAGAAAGGAGCAGGGCCTGAGGTGAACTGCAAAACCAACTCCTGCTCTAAAACATTCAAATTAAAATTGTTTAAGAAATAAGCACAGAATAGACCCAGCAAGACAGGTTAAGAGTCTGGCTTCACCCCAATGGCTGCCATGGCACATCTTTTAGTCTAGAGCAGCCCGCGGGCCCGCCCGTAGAGTTGAAAGAGCTAGGCCGTACCCTTTTTTAAAAATATATATATATATTATTGATTTTTTACAGAGAGGAAGAGAGAGGGATAGTTAGTTAGAAACATTGATGAGAGAGAATCATGTATCAGCTGCCTCTTGCACACCCCCTACTGGGATGTGCCCGCAACCAAGGTACATGCCCTTGACCGGAATCGAACCTGGGACCTTTTAGTCTGCAGTCCAACACTCTATCCACTGAGTCAAACTGGTTTAGGCAGGGGCCGTACCCATTTATGTAATGATGTTTACTTTGAATTTATATTAGTTCACACAAACACTCCATTCATGCTTTTGTTCCGGCCCTCTGGTCCAGTTTAAGAACCCATTGTGGCCCTCGAGTCAAAAAGTTTGCCCACCCCTAGTCTAGAGCTATGGTTCTCAAGACTGGCTGCACATTACAGTCCCTGCATGAGTGAGAACAAATAGCTACACATGCCCAGGCCCTCCTCCAGAAATCTGGATCAATGGATCTTGGCTGGAAGGAGAGTGGTAGGTGTCTCTGGAGCACAAGCTATACCTCAGATTAGACCTTCCCAGGGCAAGACAGCTATCTTCACAGCCCTGCACTGCTCCAGACCAATACTAGCTAAGGGTCACCCTGAACAAACAGCAGGCACTTCTGGCTCTCTTCACGGGAAAATGAATGTAGTCCCACCTTTGAACAGTCATTGGTACAGGATACTGGAATCAAAAGAGCAACAAACCTTGGGTCAAGGCCCAGTGAAAGAGTATTTATATAAATGTGTGTAAGGATGTTAATAATAAAGCAAACTTTAATGTGCACAAATTTGTGCATGGCTGGAAGGAGGGGCTGGAAGGTTGGCCAGCCACAGTGCACATCATAGCAACTGGTCATTCCAGTTGTTCTGATCACTTGGCATATATATATATATATATATATATATATATATATATATATATATCATGCATGTGCAATTTGCTTTTGTTTATTAAAATGGTAACAGTATGCATAGTACTTTTTATCTCTCTTTTCCCAGTTAAAAATATGTTACACAGCCATCCTTCCAAATAAATGATAAATTTGTAAACATTTAACTCATTTTCAAATAAGAGGAAATATTCAATTATATGGAAAACCCAAAATGTATTAAATTATTTCTCTATGAAAGGTGAACATTAAAGAACCTTTTTTCTTGTCAAAGTATAAACAATGCTACACTATAAAAATCGGGTACCTATGTTCTTATATGCCACTGACTTATTTTATAGTATAAATACTGAAAAGTGGAATTCCTGGACCCAAGAGCATAAGAGCTAAAGCTTATGTGGAGAATGTGGATCTCCCATTCTCCAGCTCTTCACTTCACAGCATTGCTCCTCACCTTCCAATGATCAAGGTTATCACTTTGTGTTTTGGTGTTTCAGATAAGAAAGCCTGTGGTTTTTCATGGAAGTTTTAGTGATCCCACCTGGCTGCTCACTGTAGTTTGCCCCTCCCTCTGCACTCACAAGTTCTACCACAGTTCCAGTGACCTCACCTATACATGACAATGGCTTCCTCCAATTTATCAGCAGGTGGCTAGAGGTATTCGTCTAGGCCAGAACGGTGTCACATGTCCACCCTAAAGCCAATCACTAGCAAAGACAATGCTATATTATGTTTGGTTCAGTCAAAAGAGAGTTCAGTATGAGATGGACCTTCCAGTTCCACGATTCCACAATTACTCCATAAAATAATTAAGGAAGTAAGACCAGGCTTTCGGTGTTAAGTACCATCTGTGCCCAAGGGGGCCATCATTCTCTCTGCCAGGCTCCTCCCCAAGCTTCAGCCCCTTCCACAGGAAACTTACACTTAGCATTGAGAACAGTGCCTCAAGTTCTCTCAACCAAGGAGGAGAGTGTTTGGGTCCAGGCCCGAGTCTTACAGCTGCTATGATGAAAGACAGGGACCTATTTTCATGCCAGTAGAGCAGCTCTCCTTGCCCAGCTTCCTATTTGGAAGCAGCCTGTGTAACTAAACATCTTACCTTCCCCTCATCCCCTCTCAGCTACAAGGGTACCTCCAGTTTTTACCCTTTGCTCGTGGAAGTTGGGAGGTAGAGCTTCCCTTCCCCTCCACCAGCATGGAGTGAGCCACGAATTTCCCATGTTCCCTGGCAGTCACTCCATGGAGGATTTGGAAAACGCATTTGGCAATAAAGACAATTCAAACAGGGGAGAAAAAAAAGGGTTCCCTCCAAATGACAGAAACCAGTATATTTAAGTCCAAAAAAATGATGTTAATGAAACTGGGCCCAGCACTTTATACCATGATTAATTTCTTCCTAAAACGTTCATCCCCTGTCTTGTGGATACAGCCTTGTGTATTTTCAGTAGGCCTAAAAGGGTAGTGTTTATCAATAAAACGTTCCTAAGTACCCAAACTAATTACACTTTATATTGCTAAATCTGGATGTTGCTTTATTTTTCAAAGAATCTGAGTTCCTATCTTTAACAAGTATGTGGCTTCCTAGCTGTCTGTAACTCATTTCCCTGTGTATTTATTCAGAGATACACCAGTCACTTTTTCCTCCTGACCATGCTGCTTATAACTTTTTTAAAAGCTCTGGACAATTTTATTTTGGTCTTTGATAATGGAAGATGCCGTCCTTGGGCTCACTGTGCTTGTTCTCATTTAAATGTTTTAAAAGTTCCTTTTACAAACTCAACTAATAAACTCAACATGCAGAAACGGGGCTGAAGATGGCAGCAGTTGGTTACCTGAATGCTAACTCTTCAGCAATGAGTAGGGATTTTGTTTTTGTTTTTGAAGTGAGTTGGCCTCATGCCTCAGGTCTGTAGTGGGCAGACTGGGATCCTGTGTGAAGAATCCCCACCCAAGAAAGTGTCAGAGGTTTCCTGGGAATGCCCTCAAGTCGCTTGAAAAGGTTTTCCCTCACTAATTATGCAGATCCTATGTGCAGCCATCCAGCCTTCGGTTTCTAAGCAAAATAAGGAACTTATTTTTCATCTTGGGACACAAGGAGCTCGGGACTCAGGTCTCCTGCCAGAGGGAAAGCAGGAGAGGGGTGAGGACACAGAACACAGCCCCCAAGTTGAAAAGGCTCTCTTCCCCTCCCCTGTGTCCAAAATCAAGCAGAAGACAGATTTGCAGAACAAATGTCTGCAGTTGGGAAAGGAATAAAGAAGCTGAGGACATGCTTTTATCTGAGTATACATTCAGAACCCAGAACTTTCCAGAAGCAATAATTAAATCTTGCACCTGAAGAGAAAACTAGAAAAATATACCACTGTCCTCAGCCCTTAGATCCTTTCAGCACAGAAACCCTCAAACTCTGTTAGCTGGCTTTGCTGAAGTTTTAAGTACTCAGTGCTGTTCTGGCCGCAGAATGTGTCAGAAGGTGAGGGTAAGTCCTAGCTCTGCCATGTGGACAGGTTACTTCACCTCCCTGGACTTTACCACGCATATCTAGTCACTGCTCCCCTACCTTGTGTGTTGATGACAAAGGACTCACACATCTATTCTTGTAACACATATTTTGGGTAAGTCAGATATTCATAGCTGCCTTCCCATGACAATGGGCTATGCTTCCTGCTCTGCAAAGTTATTTTTACTAGAGTTACTGCTGTATCTAAAAGTTGGCTTCTAAAATAGACAGCATCTAGCACTAATTCTTATCAATAATATAAATATGGTGTGAGTAAATAGTGAACTAGTGCAAAAGTTGTATATGTATCTGGAGGAAGGTTGTGAAAAGATGCAAACTTAGAGTTATGAGAAACTAGAGGCCTGATGAATGGAAATTTTTTTTCTTAATAAAAGTGGGAAAATAGTGAAAATTGGTCAACTTAACTATTGCCCATCTTCTAAATACTTTATTTAAAGTTAATAAAAAAAAAAACATTTTTCAGTCAATTGCAAATGATCTGACAGGCCTTACTTTTCAATAATTCAAAGTGAGACCAGATGTCTAACAAGGTGTTTGTGTGCATATGGGAATGCATATGCATGTGCGTGTGTGTGCATGCATTTGCGTGTATCTGTGTGTAATGACAGGAATGAGAGGCGTAATGTGGTTTCCCACAATTAAGTTTCAAATTTCAAAAAATATGAGATTTAAATATTTTTCATATACTTTCTTACTTTTAGGAAATCTAGATAAAACAATAAAAACAAAATCAGGTAAATAAATCCAGAAAAAAATATTTCTATCTTGTGTTATAAAGTAGGAAGAATGTGCCCTAACCTTCCCACAAATTAACATGACTTTGGTTAATTTGTTCTTCCTCACAAGTTAGTCAATGAAATATTTCTAAGTCCAATAAAATTTAAATATATTAAACCAAAATATCCAAACCTCCACTGAACACTGAAATAGGAAGAGGGAAGCAAGAATGGCATAGACACGAAGGAGCCATTACTGATTCCTGAGCAGAAATTAATTGAAAAATTATTTTTGAGCTATTATCCTGACTGAGAGCAGTCTCCTTATCCCGTAGTGAGGATCCACGTGATTTACTGAGTTAGGGAGAGCCTAAGACGTTCTCAACCTCAAGGACACGTTCTTCCACAGGCATATGTGGAAATAAACCCTGAGATTTTAACCTGCTAATGGCCCCAGATATTCTGGAATGTTTTCTCTCCCTCCCTGACCCAGAGCCTCAGAAGGGCCACTGTTGCTTCTGAAAGTAGATGACACCCTTCAGGTCCGTGGAGGCTGACATTCCTGTGATTTCCTGGCTGACTGAACACAGTGTAACTCAGCACTACTAGCCCTGTCACCCCAGCCTTTATAAAATCCCTTCTTTAAAAAAAAAAGTTTATTCTTTAAAATTTCCACCTGTAAAGTAAGGGCATGCGGGACTAAGGGAATTCAATTCTATTGCAAAATGTTATCATTGTTTAGGGTGACCAGGTGAGAAGATAAAAGAGCTAGAGAAATTCCAGGCTGGATTGCTTGTCTGTGAACTTTGTGGAATTGTCTGGACAACCATCAACCCACAAAAGGAGCTGTATCTGTATTTCACCTTGGCAATTTGGGTACTATCCCCAGCATGCACGCATAACTGTAAAATTCAAGTCTGTCTGCATCTCCATTTCTAAAGAATTCTCTTTAGATAAAAACAAAGCATGCCAGGAAGTAATACTATTATTTTCCCTCCTTCTTTATGAACTAAACTATAAACAAACGTTGATATAACAAATTTACTCACAAAAATTATTAATTTTAAAGTTTAATAACAATTTATATTAGTGAACATTTACATTTTTCATAGTAAAGTGAAAAGGGGAAGGCTAATTTTATTACAGAGCTTTTAATACAGCTTTCTACAAATGTGTCAGCTATGAACATAATTTTGACTTTCTAATTTCTTTTCTGAAAGTTATTTATGTAAAAGTATTTCATCGAATATTTAACAGTCAAACGGTTTTTCTTTGATTTTGGACCTCAAATAACTCACTAAATACAAAAATAATCAAGAATCAATCAAAACTCAATACTAGATTATGTACTTTCCAGGACAAGTGCCAGGTATGCAGCTCAAGGAATATAGCACATCGAGCAAGCACTCCATGCTTCGCAAGCACTTTGTATGAAATTACACTCCCCTGTCAGCTTGCATATGCACAAAGCCCATATGAATATGCACCGGTTACTTACTTGGAGAGGGGTGTATGGTGGTTGGTGTCCTAAGACACAGAATGTACCCAATTGATTCAGGTGAAGAGGCTCAAACAAAGTCACCAGTTACAGAGGTGCGGGCAGGTGAAAAGAAGCAAGGAAGAAAGATAACAGCTGATTGGCCACAGAGAGTAACTGTTTCCTCGCCTTGAGCTTAAGGGGAAAGGAGAAGAATATTATCCCAGGGACTCCAGTGGGAAGTGTTGATTGGGAGAGGGACAGCCACTGGCACAATAGGGACACTAAAACAAAGAGGATGAAGAGATACCCAGAGTTCTCTCTCCTCCCGAGCTCTGGTCTCCTGAAGCTCCTATTTTCCCACGGACCAACCCAACTGCGAGTCATCTGTCCAGGGGACACTGGTGATGCAGAGATGTCAGCGCAGAGCGGAGCATGGAAGGGCGGAAAGTGGATCCGGGGACCAATCCAAGAAAAACCAGCACCACAAATATTGCCTTCTCCCAACACGATCATATTTCTGTTAACAGTAACACGAGGTCAATAAATCTCCTTTGCCAAAGTCTAACTAACAGAGGCACAATTTGTCAAAGGGGAGAATGTGTACCAGGTAAAATTATATTTGATCACATGTATGTTTTAATAAGAGGCACATAGTACAGCAGATGGATTAGGGAACTCACGGGGAACTGATTAAAATAATAAGCTGGAAAGCATGAAAGATGTATCCCGTACTCTGAGAGCCGGATGAAAGAAGAGCAAGACTAGTTGAGTTGGTAGAAAGGGCCAGTCCGAATGCCCAGACTGGAAAGGAGAGGGGCTGTACCAGGGACGCAAAACAGAAAGACCCAGTCTTGGTCCATTGGGAAGCCAGAGGACAGATGTTACATTTTCCTTCAGCTCTTTTTGGACAGACTAGGAAAACCAGAAAGAAGTCCCATGGTCTCTGATTTCTCCTCCCAAAACTCTCCATGTGCTTTGTGAGCCTAAGATAGCCCTGTCAAGTTCCTCATTAATAATGATGGTGATTGAATAATCATTCATTCATTCACTCATGTTCATTACAAGATAAGTTGCTCTGTCAGATTTATTCGTAAAATTATGCACCATTCACAAAGCCTCTCTGGCACATTATAGGTGTCAATAAACGTTAGCTGAATAAAAATCAATTAAGTGAGTGGATAAAGAAAGGAACACGATCTCCATGCTTGTTGCTGTAAGACCCTGCAAGTTTAAAGAAAACAGTATGACCTGCCAAGTAAATCACAAACATAAATACTGTGACTGATATCAGAATGTTAAACATTTTTTTAAACATTTTTATTGATTTTTCACAGAGAGGAAGGGATAGGGACAGAGAGCTAGAAACATCAATGAGAGAGAAACATCGATCAGCTGCCCCTTGCACATCCCCCACTGGGGATGCGACCACAACAAAGGCACGTGCTCCTGACCAGAATCAAACCTGGGACCCTTCAGTCCATAGGCTGACACTCTAGCCACTGAGCAAAACCGGCTAGGGCAGGACGTTAAACATTTTGATCTAGAACACAGGACTAAGGAACTCAGAGGGCTGGAAGAGAAAGGAAGCATAGCTCCGCAGAGAGCACAGAAAACAAATAGAACTCTTCAGAAACTCTGCAGCTTTGTCAGGAGAAGGTTCTGTTTACCATCCGCTGGGAGGAGAGGAACAGCAGCTTGTTGGAAATATGTTTGTGCTTGGTGCCAAGATGCAGAGTTCAGTTTCCAGGAATTTTTGGTGATTTAGTGTATGATTTAAACATTCTCATATAGAGTTCTTTTTTCCATCAAATGATCTTTTTCACCATGGTGGCCATTTTTTTTTTCCTTCTCAAAAAAACCATGAAGTCTGTCTGAAGGCTAGGGAATGCAAAATTTAGCTTAGCCCTAGTACCCTGCAGGTGGGAATGCAGACCGGTGCAGCCACTATGGACAACATATGGAGTCTCGTCAAAACATCAAAAATGGAACTGCCATTGACTGAGTAATCCTACTTCTGAGAATATATCCTAAGAAACCTGAAACACCAATCAGAAAAAAAGTTCATGCACCCTACGTCCATAGC
Organism: Vespertilio murinus; assembly: GCA_963924515.1. Classification (NCBI taxonomy): domain Eukaryota; kingdom Metazoa; phylum Chordata; class Mammalia; order Chiroptera; family Vespertilionidae; genus Vespertilio; species Vespertilio murinus. The sequence continues at coordinate 8,489,894 of OZ004705.1, forward strand.
AGAGTTATTTATAAAGCTAAGATCTAGAAACAGCCCAAGTGCCTATCAATAGATGTGTGGATAGTTTTAAAATTTGCAAAAACAATATTTAAGCATATTTCTATTCTTTGAAATATCCTCCTACCTTATGGGAATTTAATATGCAAATACAAAAAGTAGAAGCAAATTATAAATCTACTTTTCTAGAAGATGCCATACATTTTCTGGAGGAGAACTTACAAATTGACATTACTAGTATATAGGAAAAAAAATCCTAGACTATCCTAAAAATGTGTGCTATGACTTGCTTTCTAATTGTTTCATTTCACAAGCTTTGATAAAATATGTGTCCTTTCCAAATATGTGTCACTATGTATTTGACCAAGCAGCTGGTACTAAATAATTTAATACTAAATTATTGTATTACTTTTCTGTTAATTTATTGCAGAATAGATATATTGCTTTTTTTTCTTTAAGTAAAATTTTCTAACCTTTCTATCACTTCTACCCCAGCATCTATTAGTAAGATATGTTGAGGTGATGAGGGGTCAGTGATAATGAGAAGAGGAGCAGGCCGGATGAAGAGGGGAAATAGCTCAGCAGAACAGGTGCTGCAAAACATTAGGATAGCAGGGATCGGTTTGGCTCAGTGGATAGAGAGTCAGCCTGCAGACTGAAAGGTCGTGCGGGTTTGATTCCAGTCAAGGGCACATACCTTGGTTGCGGGCACATCCCCAGTAGGGGGTGTGCAGGAGGCAGCTGGTCGATGTTTCTCTCTCATAGATGTTTCTAACTCTCTATCCCTCTACCTTCCTCTGCGTAAAAAGTCAATAAAATATATTTAAAACAAGACAAAGAAAAAACAAAAAAACATTAGGACAACAGCCTAGAGCCCAGCCCCTGAGCTCTAAACTTGCTCTACCACCAGCATCCAAGGGCATCAGTTCATTCATCTCTAAAATGAATGAGATGAATTCAGTCATTTCTCATACTCCCGTGGCTTTGAAATATTGCACCCCATGCTCTCTGTGAGGTAAGACCTCTTGTCCTTGCGCTAGAAACGCCTACCTAAGAAACCAATACGCTGTCACTGTTTACTTTAACCCAGGGTCGCTGGCTCTAAGCATCATGTCCAGTTGCATCCTGGGAAGACCACAAGCCCCAGAGATGCTTTAAAACCGGCGTCTTCCACATGCCAAGGAGATCTTGGGCTGCGCACTCAGCCCCCCATCCCTGTAAGGGCTGCCCTGTGGGTCTCACCACGGAGGCCTGCGAGTGTCTGCATTGCAGAGCAGCCTGGCGGGCTTTTGGCCTGACTTGGTTACTATTTGAACCAGTTTATTGACACTGCCAATAACGTCACAAGCAGCCAGGCACGCGTCTGTCACTGGGCCACAGGCAGTGCCCGGGAGCGGACAGAAACCAGGACATACAGACTTAACATGGAAACGGCCCCAACAGAGTCCACGACACAGGGTCTGCAAGCAGAGATGCAAATGGCTTGTCTGAGGCTCCGCAGCCACATTTTACGATTCTTCCATGGCTGGTGCCATGGCCTCGCTCTGAAAAGCCTGAGTCGTTTCTCCAGGAATCACACTGAACAAAAGGCCACATCTAGTTCCCCCCGCATCAAGATTTAGCCTAATATTACCGAATCTGTTTAGGGCATAGAAATCAAGCAGGCCTTCCAGAGGTTGGGGGTGGGGGAGAGAGAAAAACAGCCTTTTAGCATGAGTAGGTCCCACTCTCATCTGAAGCTTGCACTGTCCTTTTCAATTGCCGCAGAGAAACAATTAATAAAGGAACCCATTAAGAGCTGATTATTGCTGCGAGAAAAAGGAAGGTAGGGTTTCAGCCCTTTGAAGTAACTGAGAATGATTCAGGCCTCATTAGAGAGATATAATCTACATTCATACATTTATGTTAGTGATTCAAATCTATTGGGAGAGATTGAGTTCCGTTAAATAGAGCATCTTTCCTGCCCGACTTTTCTCAGGCTTTCTCTGGCTAACCTAAGAGGTGACCTAACAATGCCGGCAGCGGAGTATTTAGGGATTCGGCTGTGCGAGGGAAGAAAGGCTGCACAGAAAAGAAAAAGAAGAATGAGATATAATCTAAAGAGCTATGTCAGCGTTTCCTTTGGGCTGGTTTGTAAATGCCCCTCCTGTCATCGCGCTGCACAGAAAGCAGAGAAAGGGCTCTGGGAGGTTTAAGCAGTGCACCTGCTGGAAACGGCGTTTAATAGGACGTTCTGAGGGCGTGCGTTTCCCCATTTCAGACAGAATGGAATCAGGAAACCTCTGCTTTAAAGATCTGAATAGCTTCTTCTGGTGTAGAAATTGGAAGGGGGAGAGAGGGGGGGGGTGAGAGAGAGCTTCCCTTTGGGGTGGGTGTGGGTGTCTCTTGTAAATAAATAAATTAAAAAAAGAGATCCCAAGTGGCATCACTAATGTCGATGCCCAGTGCAGAGAAACCTCAGAATAATAACTTCTTGTGTTTTGTAACTTTTCACGACAGAATTTTTATTGTATGTTTTCATCAAACCTAATTTTGTCAGAAAACATGAAGTTCTAATTAGCTGTCAATTCAAACATCTTGGATTCCGGGCAACAACTGGGCCGAGCCTCCAGTCCCTTCGAAGCACTGCCCTCTCTCTCTCTCTCCCAGGCATCTGTCCGCTCCCGCACAGAACCATGAACCGGAGAACTGAAATTAGCACCGAGCCCGTTCTTAAATACCCATGCTGTCCTGAAAGAACTAGGCGTGTTTGACGTATGCCCTTTATTTGCCCAACTCTGTAATTGAAAGCTACTGGCATCAGAGCTAATTATATTAAATTTTAAAAATTAAAATGTGGTGTTGCCCATATTGTCAAAACCTTCTGACTATGCATTTCAATGGGCTGCAAATAATGGAATTAGCATCTCTGATTCCGGTATTCAGTGGGGCTCTTTCAAAGGCCCCGAGTGCCGGGGAACTCTAAGGGCATGCATGTAGAGACACTTTCCAGGTCACTAGCCAACACAACTGGCAATCATGCCCGATGCCCAGCTCAAAAGCGAGATCTTGAACTTGATAGGTCTCTTCTATTCACCATGAAGACTGAGGCCAACTCCATCTTATAGGGACTCAGGCTCACTGCACACACACACACACACACACACACACACACAAGCTCTTCTGACTAGTTCCCTCCAAACCCTTGTGGTAGAGGTCCAACTCTCACATTCAGCTTGGAGTTATGCTTCTTCCTAGACTAGCAGTTTGAGTATTAGGTGGAACCGTATGAAATTGCCAGTTCAGGGGGCGGGGGGAACCATACAAATTGGCAATTTCATATGGTTCAACCTGATGCTAAAGTCCAACTGCTTGACAGACTATGAACAGGTGATACCAACAAGCCTTCAGCCATTCCTTCCCAGGCACACTGTCCATCGTTTAGAGGAATCCCTAAGGCAGTGATGCTGTAGGAACTGCCTCTTCCCCGGGCTGGGACAGAGGGTCAGAGCGTTTCTTTTTGCGACTCTTTACTGCTTGGCCCAGACTTGCTAACTGTGGACAACGTGGTGAGCGCGTCCCCCTGGGTTTCCTGCAGAGTTTCTGTTGGCCAGGAGGGAGCTGTGGGCGGTGGGGGTGAGAAAGACAGAGACGGGGGGCCCTGCCTGCAGTTACCTTGTAAAACGCAAGCCCTTGAAAACGTGAAACGTGAAGAGGAGAGACGCGAAAACGCCCCTTTATGGCCCAGTGCGGAGGGAATGGCATGGGAAAGGGAGGGCGCAATAGCGGCCAGCTTGTGCCATCGCCACCAAGCGCCTTCGCTTTGAAGTGTCCAGGGGACTCGGCAATTGCAGGTCCCCGTCGTCGACACCGGGGTCCCCCAATTCATTGGCGCCCGGGAGAGGAGGCTTTTGAGGGGGACGATCCATCTCCCTCCCTGGGCTTAGAAGGCGGGGAGGGCCGGCGTGTGAACTCAGAGCTGGGCCGGCGGAAGGGCGGCATCGGGGCTGCATTAGAGCGCGGACCTCCTGGGACGCCGGCGAGGAGGAGGGGGAGGAGGGGGAGGAGGGGGAGAGGGAGGAGGAGGAGGAGGAGGAGGAGGAGGAGGAGGAGGAGGAGGACGGGAAGCTAATGAGGTCTCCCTCTGCCCTGCCCGCTGCCACCCGCTCACCCTCCGCTGCCCTCCGGGGGGTTCGTCCTCAGCATCTTCTCCCTCCTCCCTCCTCCCCCCCCCCTCCTCCTCCGGGAGCCAGCGGGAGGAGAAGGCAGCACGCACCAGGCTCCAGGTGGCTCCCAAGTACTTCGCTGCCAAAAGGAGGAGGAGAAGAAAAAAAAAACCCTGCGCTGGAAAACAAGTGAGCAAGGGGCTCCGCGCAGGGGATTGGCTCCGTCTGGAAGGCGGCGGCCCCGGGAGAGCCCGGGGGGGGGGGGGGGGGGCGGGGAGGGGCGGCCGGTGACCGCGGCCCCCGGAGCCGGAGGAGGACCCGGCCCCCCCCCATCCCCCGGCCCCCCGGCCCCCGGCCCCCCGGCCCCCCGGCCCCCCGGCCCCCCGGCCCCCGGCCCCGCAGCCCGCGGAGGCGGCCCCCCTCCCGCTCCCCCCGCTCCCCCGCCCCCGCCCCGCCCGGCGCTCGGAGCCCGGGTTTCAGATGTCCCCCCGCAGCCTGACCCCCTCCCCCCGCCCAGGAGGCTTGACCGGCGGAGGCAGAGCCCACCTCTGGCTCAGAAGCCCTGACGTCTCCCTCCCCTCGGCTTCAACCTGTTTACAAGCCGGCTCTCCCGGGCAGGGGGGCGGGCCGCGGGCCCCACAAAACGCCGCCGCCGCCGCGTCCCCCGCCGCGCCCACGGGAGGGACTCTCCGCGCCGCCCGTCCGTCCGCCGAGCCGCGGGCCAGAGGAGGCCGGCCGGGGCCCGAGGGCGCGTCCGGCGCAGGCTCCCCCGCGGGTCCGTTAGCCGGCTGTCATCCGCGCTTTTTCAGACTGTTTTCTTTTTTTCTTTTTCTTTTCCTCTCCATCTAACATGGTGAAGCCAGGAGCGAAGAGGAGGACCCAGTGACTCCCGGGCCGCGGAGGTCGCCGGTGAGCGCGCGCGGCCGCCCCCGCCCGGGCCGTCGGGGCGCGGCCGTCGGTTCGGTCGGTCGGGGCGGCGGCGGCAGGGACATGGACGGCGGCGCCCCCCGCCCCGGCCAGACCCGCTCGCCCAGGCCGCCGAGCCGCGCCGTCCAGCGGCGCCCCCGCCGCGCCCCGGGCCGCGCCCTTCCAGCATGCGCCCTGTGAGCCGCCCTCGCCCCGCGCCCAGAGCTCCGGGACCATGTGCGGATGGGCGCTGACGCCGCAGGGTGCCGCCGCCTCGCCCCCGCTGCCCGGCCTGCTGCTGCTGCTGCTCGTGTCCGCCGCGCCCGCCACCTGCCGCGCCCTCGGGCGGGACGCCGCGCCGCCGGGGGCCGCCAACGCGTCCTCCTCCCTCTCCTCCTCCTCCTCCTCGTCCTCATCCTCCTCCTCCTCCTTCTCCGCTCCCAGCGCGGGGCGGCATGTGCGGAGCTACAACCACCTCCAGGGCGACGTGCGCTGGAGGAAGCTCTTCTCCTTCACCAAGTACTTCCTCAAGATCGAGAGGAACGGCGAGGTCGGCGGCACCAAGAAGGAGAACTGCCCGTTCAGTGAGTACCGGCGGCCGGGCACCCCCATCACCATCACCACCGCCACCACCCGCCCGCGGGGGGATCTCTTCCAGATGTGGCCGCCGGATAGTTACCTCCCCGGGACCGTGTGTGCATGTGTGTGTATGTATGTGTGTGCGTGTGCATGTATGTGTGTGCATGTGTGCATGTGTGTGTGCATGCGTGTGTGTGTCTGTGTGCGTGTGCGCGCGCGCGCGCGTTGTGCCACCGCACCCCTGCCCACGGGGGTCCCTCCACGCACACACCCCACGCCGGGGCGCCCCGTCCGCCCCGTGTCTCTCTCTGGGCTTGTCACCCGGTGGACACGGGGCCGTTGGGCAGTTGGTGTGCAGGGATGCCCCTCTGGGTCTCCATCGCCCGGCCCTGCCTCCCCCCAAGGCCCCCTCCCTCCCCTCCCGGCTGGAGAGGGCTCGAGTGCTCCAGTACACACTGTGTTTCCTTTCGCCGGCGATCCCAGGGAAGAGTCCCGGGACAGTCCCCTCAAGCTGAAAAGAATTAGCCGCTGTCAATTACCCGGGTTTTATGGAAACTTTATTTAAGAGAGAAAAGCCCGTTCCACTTGCTCCCACCCCCATCCCGTTACCCCACTGGCTCCCTCCCCGGCTAGATAGGAGCCGCCGTGCTTTTCTGGTTCTGATGATTTTTTTTTTTTGGGGGGGGGGGGTTGGCAGGGGGCGTCGCCCACGTTGCCTTGAGTGGTTGCAGCCTGTGAGGTTGGCTTTTGGGGCAGCAGCGCTCCCTCGCTCTGGGTCCCGGGCCTGCCGCTCTCCGGGTAACACGATGCTGGTCTGCGCTGTCCATGCATATGCGCTGCCGCTGCTGCCGCTGCTGCTCTGTGGCCGCCCTCCCTCTCTCCCTCCCTCCTTTCCTCCCTCCCTCCCTCCCGTGGCACGGTTTCTCCTGAAGCCTCTCACATTGCAGGGCCCGACTACTACAGCGCTGTGAACATCTGGGGCTGCATTCGCACAGACCTCACACAAATTCCATTGTCATCCTTCTGTTTTCAAAGTAAAAGTCATAAGTCCGTTTCCATGGCTGTGGTTCATCCCCTCGGATGAGGTTTTCTCCCCAGTGCGAAGTATGCCCCGGGTGTCTGGATTTCTTCCCCCTCGCCTTTTTTTTTTTCTTTTGCTCATTTTCTGTTCTTTCTTTCCTCCAGCAGCTCTTGTTCTTCTTTCTTGCAGGGCTGTGGGCTGGGAGGGGGCGGGAGAACCAGGAGAGCAGAGTGGATATTGTGGTGTCTCTTCTTGAATCGGTCCAGCAAAGCAGATTACTCTGCTTGCTTCCCTTCCTGGTTACTTTCAAGTGGTGAGACTTATTCACCCTCTATTGATGGCCCTTTGAAAGGGTGCTCAGGCTATGTGATGGCACACTGAAGATAGTAGACAAAGACATGTGAACATCTTTAATGACCTTTTAGCATTATCTCAATGGTACTCTCAGGTCACCTTTTTAAAGGGACCTTTTTGTGTCCGCTGTTTGGGAATTTGAAGCATTATTTGCCAGTTAACTTAAATACATTTCAAGACTTCTTGGCCCAGGAAGTACCTGGTAGGAATGGGAAAGACAGTTAACCAGAACTTAGCATTTTCTTTTTAAGCAAAGGTTGACAAGAATAAAGATTATGTTTTCTTGTTTGGGGACTCACATACATTCAACATTAACTTCTATTCCGCCACAGCTGCTGCTTCCATTTACTAAAATTAGCGATATGTTTGCAAGTAATGATATTTGTAGAAGGATTCTTAAGTGTTCTATTTCAAGTTTAACACTGAAGATGCTAAAAAGCCCATTGCCTATATAGTTTTTTCATTCTGATTTATAGAGAGTGGTTGGAACAATGTCATTTATGATAGGAGATTTTTTTTTCAGTTGTTACCTGAATTAACTAAAAACTATATAGACATGTTTTAGTTGATGAAAATTTAATTCCTTTGTTGACTTCTAATACAATAGTTGTGATGTCATCTAGGTAGGACCAGGGGGAAGAAGTGGTCCAAAGAGTTACTGAGGAGTGAGCTGACAGGTTCAAATAAACAATATTCATGGCCTGAAACTCCTCTTCATATTTTTACCTCATGAAGATAACTCAAAGAAATATCATAAAATTGTAGAGTTCTACACTTGAGCAAACTTCCTTCCTTTTTTTTTTGACACTAACTTGATTTTGCTATTGCTATATTTTAAGTGTCTTTATGATGCGATGCAAGGACCAATCCACACTAGTTTAGTTTTGCAACTTAAATGACTATTTTCTGAAACAATGATCACTGTGTGATTAATGGTTTAGTAGCATGATATCCAGAGTACAGGTGGAATTATATTTTTACAGTAAAGAATGATCTGCAAAGAGAAAAGTATACAACTTCATTGCATAGAAATGAGTGTGGACATGTTGTATTCTAACTGTCCAGATATATTAATATCTCTTCCAAATGATAAAGTGTACTCAGAGTCCTTGTTAAAAATTAAAGCATCTTATATCATAACGCAGTCTTAATCAGTGGTTGGAAATGAGAGGGGGTGGGCCTTACTCTGTTAGAGAAAGCCATAAATAATTTGGGCTTTCCAAGAACATCTGTATGAAGACCTAGCACGTGAAAACTAGAGGTTGGGAAAGCCTTAATTTCACATGTGGCCAGGTAATCAGAATGCTGCTACGAATCCCAGCTGGACTGATTCAGCTGAGCTACATGGTATCATTAAGATATTGTCTAAATGCTGCATAATTATATGTGAACAAACTTTTGCAATGCCCACAGGGTAACCAGCCAGCCAGCCCAGCAAATGGTAGCCTGTTAAATATTAGGGTATCTAACCTCTGAAGAGTGTCAGTTCCTTGTCCAAAAACCACATTTCAGTAACATTTTCCTAAGCAAGTTATTAATTATTCTCAACACACAAAGCTGTTCTTTTGAGGGTTGTTGATGTGTTTTTTATTATTTGAAGCTTAATTTTCTTTGTTACTTTTCACCCTAATGGTAAGGCTGCTAAAATACAGTAACAGCTTATCTGAGAAGCTACATGTTTGTGATGTCCAGGATAATTAAACAACCATTTTATTGGCTTTTTGCCGGCAAAAATGCCAACAAAAGGGAAGTAAGGAAATCACCCTGAAGCATTGCAAAATCAATTTTAGCTTCTACCTCCAAAGCTGGTTCCCAGAAATTAGATGGTTCTAAAAATATCACATGTGATAAAGAAACTCTTCTCAATTGGAGTGATAATTATACGTCCTTCTTTTTTTTGGGGGGGGGGAGGGTCTGAAGGGGGTATTTTCTTTTCTTTCTGGCCACTTAGGATAGCAGAATGAAGGAGAGCAGAGATGAATTATGTTTCCCCTGTTAGAAGTCTGAGAAAGCTTGAATAATTTAGAATAGCTGTGGTGTATCTGTCACTAGACATGCACAGGCTCATTTAGGTTTGTTTTATCAGCCTTTACATCTAGAGCTTTGCCCTTGAAACATTACCACTCGGCTCCAGTCCTAGCCTCCTGGAAAGCCTGGATACAGCTGTTAGGTGCCCCTGCAACTGGGGCTGGTGGACTGACTTCTGGACATAAATAAAACAGCTGTGGCCTGCTCCCATGGTTGTCACTTGCAGACAAGGGGAGTCTAGTGCAAAGAAAATGAACCTAGATATGAGACAGTGAATGATGGATGTCCTCAAAATGGAATATGAGCCCTTCCAGAAAAGGAGTCTGGGATACAATAGAAAAATCAGTATGTACCGACTATGTAGTATGTGCCCTATTTCTCTAAATCTATATATCGTTTAACACTCATAATAGTCCTGTGATGTAAATATAACTACAGACATATTTTGACTATTAAAACTAAGCCTGAATAAAAGTACGTTACCCAAGGTCACCACTTGAAATTGGCAGAGCTGGGATTCAAGTCTATTGGGTTATATGCTTCCTCCTTGTTTTGTTTTGTTTTGTTTTGTTTTGTGTGTTTTTTTCTACCTCTGTGCGACTAGAAACACCAATAACAATATATTAGACTTAGACACCCCAGACTCTAAAAAGCAAATTATCCAAAAACATAATTGCTATGAATACCTACAGTTCTCCAGACTGAAATGGGAACAGTAGTAAAAACGATGGTGGAACCGAAATAAACTACATCAAAGCCACCCCTGCAGGTGGCCCCCTGGAATCGGACTCTGTTAGGGCATCCTCCAGGTGAAATAGGCCTTTTTTTATATCATGTTTGGGAATATAATTGCTTCTGGGTACACAAAATACACAGACATCAATCTCACTCATTTCAACAGAGGGCATTAGGAATACATGACTACTTAAGAAAACTCCATGAATGTCATTGTATGGAGTAATTGTTTACAGCTGAGGGCCAAATGTTTAATTGCTTCCATGTGTAATAAAATAATTTGATTGTAAATACCAGTGTAAAATTGGGCTGTTGCAGAAACGTTGGGTATATGACCCTAAAGGGAGCAAAATCTTAGGGTCCTGAAGATAGACAGATAAATAGATGATTGATTGATAGGTAGATAGATAGATAGATAGAGTTTTAAAATAAGTGTGCAAATAAAAAAGGCACTTTACTACATAAAAAAGAAAGATTACTGTCTAGGATTAAAGGCTTGTATCATTGTTTTTTAATCAAGATGGGAGCTTATTATAGGAAGTTCAATAAAGTGAGAAGATGATTGTTGAGGAAAATAGGGACTCGAATGTCATTTCCTAAAAATAATCCAACAGTTCCCTGGGAAGAAAGCCAGCCTCCAACTTAAGGCTTCTACTGGTGTCTTATTTAAGACATAGTTGTTTCCAGAGTTTGGCTGCATGATTTATAACCAGGAGCATTTAATCACAGCACCCAGGATTTATGAAGGTGGAAGGCACTGTATTTAATGTTTACGTGACACTGGTCCTGTTACCTTTACTGCATTCCTACCATATGGACCCTCCACTTTGATGGCTTTATCATAAATCCATTAAAAATACACAATTACAGAGAGTTTCCTCTTCATAAACCTGATTTATAACCATCTACCAGGAAGAAAAAAAAAAAGAGAAAACAGCAGAAATCACATGCCAGGGTTGGAGGGTGAGAATTCAGAGACACCAATCCCGAGGTCTGGGGTAATCTATTACCCAAACATATGGACCACTCTTTCCAACAGGTTTTTCAAAATGATGTTTAAGCACCGAATTTAACAGAGCCGTGTCTTCTGCAACAAAGGAAACCCCGGTGTCTGTGTATTTCTTACACATTTTTACTACCCAGTTTAGAGCAAAAAGTCTTATTCCAGATCATTCTTTTTTAGTGTTTAATGAACTTACAGCAAAACATGAAGGAGCACTTTAAATTCCTGCACAATTACCTTAATGTTCAGAGGCAAACCTCATTTGTTATCCAAAAGTCTGACTTTCCACAAGCCAAAATGTTGGGGGAAAAGTTGACAGCTCATTTGAAATGGAGCTAATGTTCCTCACATTTATGAGCTGCCTATGAATATCTATATCTTTCCTAATCCTTAAACGTCTATATGCTTATCCAAAATTGTAGTACAAATGATATTTCTTTATTATGCTTCAGGAGGAAGATTAATGCATGTGTATTAGTTCAAAGTGATTTTAATCTCCCTTAACATTAATTCTGTGAACTTTGCAATGAAGAGTAATTCAGATGACGTTTTTAGTATTACTTCTCCAGCATTTGTCAGCATTAATAGTTGATGTTTGCTTAATGTAAGTCAGTAAAATATTAGCATTCTCCTCCCAGAAATTAAAGTTCTCTTTTTAATTTTCCAGTATGATGGTGCAGGAGATTCATGTTTATATAATTTTAATACAGCTTTATTTGTCTAGAAAAGTAATGAGCCTCGTTTTGTCTCAAGTCCTTTCTGCAGAAGTACCATCATTTTCATGGTATAGTGCAATGACTTAAGGTCATCTGCATTTGCCTTTTGACCAATGGTGTTTGTTGCTTGGGCTTGCAGATTAAAAATGTTTACTTTCCATAAGTGGCACTCTTTTGTTTTTCACTGCCTATTACTTTTACCCCAGTCTGTCAGTTGGTCTAACAAGGACTGGCCTAGAAATTCGCGAAAGAAAATATAGCAACATCTTAGGAAGCCATCCATGTCACTCTGGTACTAAATTAACGAATACAAAATGTTGATGCTTTACAGAACCCGTTTCAAACCACATATTTAATTAGTATGGATTTTACACAAATAGAAAGTTTCAAGATATCTAAAAGGGAGCCAGGTTACCCACAAAATAATGGTCTTCCAGGCTCCCTGGCTTTTAAATCAGGTCGCTTGTGTTCTTTCTTTGAACATTGTGTTCTAATTGGAACAATAAATCAAAGACGACACACAGAGTAGATTCCCATGTAAGGTGGACAACTGGACAGTGACTTTTTACTGCTGCTCACACGTGCATCCAATTACCATCTGATAGATCCATAGTGCCGGCACTAGAGCATGGCCTCGTTTTATAGCTCGCCTAATAATTCTTCACCCTAAATCTGTCCAACTTCACCTATATCTAATCTGTCAGTACGTGTGTTATCATTAATGAGGAATTTTTGAATGTCTGGCATGCTTCCTACAATGAGTAATGACATGAAGATATTAATGAATCATTTAGTTCATCAGAATAGAGAAGGAAAAGTATATCGCATATCCCCAACTTAAGTAATTCTCACCAATAACAAAACAAAAAATACCTAACAATTAAACTACATCTGAAACTTAATTATGAACAGTCTGGTTTAACTGCAACTTAGATCTAAATAGTAATAGTTAAGCCTAAAAATTTTAATAACATTCAAAAATTGTATTTTTATATAATCATTATTTTCATTCAAGGTCCTTGAGTTTACATGCTTTACTGAAAAACATCCATATTAGTTCATCCTCAACATTTTTAATGTGTTTTTATTTATTTATCTTTAATCCTCACCCTAGGGAGAGAGGAACATCAATGTGAGAGAGAAACATCCATTGGTTGCATTCCCATATTGAGCCCCAGACCAGAGATGAAACCACAACCTGGGTATGTGTGCTGATGAACCCACGATGCTTTGGTGCACAGGACAAAGCTCTAACCAACTGAGCCATACCAGCCAGAGCAACACTTAAACTTTTTTGAGGAATTGCCCTGTTTGAGACCCATCAACTTATATCTGATAGTTCTGTCTCAAGGCAGTTTTACTTTTGAAATATTGACCATCGGTGACAACCCTGACTCCAAGGCATACTGAGTTTCTGACACTGTACCACCCCTTCACCACTCAATTCTTTTTATCCTCCTTTTCTCCCCTGACCCTCTCTTCCCTGGCTTCTAACCCACTGAGGCCAGGAAAAGTTATCATTATCATTGCATAGCATCCAATGTTACAGTGAGAGCCAGTGGCCTAGCTGTGATTGGATGTGTAGCGTCAACAGAGTTAATATTCAAGCCTAACAGTCTTCAGCCAAGTAAGTTCAGTAGACTCCAACGGGAGCCTCTGTGCAATTTGAATCTCCGTGACTTCTCCCTTGTCCCAGCACACAGGCCAATGTCTTACAGCCAGCGTTGCCCTTCAGAGAATTCCACTGCCCACAGCAAGCTCCTTCTGAGAATGGATGCTGGCTGGCTGGTTACTAAGCCGTCACTCTGCATGTTTCCTCCAGGTTAACTATTCTGTTCCCATAATGACTCTCCCTGCAGGCCCATGGATCTTTCTTCCAAGTTGTTTTAGTACAGGGAACACTTACCAGCTACTTTGTCAATGCCCTTATCTTTTCGCCTTTGCCTGGACTCCTCTAACAGAGAGAAAGCAAGTGTAGAGGGTTTAGGAAATCAGACAGTTGTTCCTCTTCTATGTTAGTCATCACGTATTTCACAGAAGATGAATGCTAATTTAGAGGTCTTTAATATTTCCAACTTCCAGAATTTCAAGTAGATTATAAAGCTTTTCTGCACAACCCTGCTAAAAGGAGAAAAGCTGAAAAGATACATTCATAGACACTCCGGTCATGTACATATCTTTATTACAAAGGTATTGAGACACCGACAGCAGTTAGAATTTGAATTAATCACCTACCTGTGTTCACATCTTTCAAGGAAGAACTCTTGGCACCGACTGCTGAATTATTTGTGTTATATGTCGAAGCTGACTATTTACATATGTTGCATTGTTTTTTACGGTGATAATAATTAAAAGCCAAACTTCTTTCTACCTTTGGTTTCAAATTAGATAAAGCTATCGATAGCTTTGGTTTGTTGATAGAATTATTCAAAGAAAAAATAGATTTTTGAGACATGAAAAAAATGGTAACACATGGATGTTAAGTTGCATACTATTTATGGTCTCTAGTGAAATCTATTTACAATGTTATGAGTAATAGCCATTGTCATTGTAGTAAATGGGATTTTTTAGGGCCTTTGGGGATACCTCTTTGGAAGGTTAGGATTCCACAAATATGGGGAAAAGCGCTAGGGATGTTAGTCAGATTACGGTGTAAACACTTGATGAACCAATCTACTGCAGTGCTTTAAAGCTGAGGCAAGAGCAATAGGGAAGGGAGTGTGATTAGAATGCTGAGAGCCAGGGGCAAAGCAGAAGAGGCCCAGAGCATATAAGACAGGCTTTGGAGAAGGAGGAGGAGAAGGAGGAGGAGGAGGAGAGGCGGGGCAGGAGTGATGGAGACAGGGGTTTTGAACTCCCAGGAAAGAACTCGGGCTAATGAGTAGCACTGCACCAGGGCTGCCATGACAAGAAAGGTGTGAGGGAAATATAGCCCAAGCCCTGGCGGTGAGTGGCTGTTAAGTGACCTGAAATGAGAACCTGTGATCTCTGAAAGGAGCCCGCTCCTGACGCGGGATTCTGGGGTGAGGACAGCGAGGTCCCAGCTCCTGCCAGAGGTGGGCCAGTGGAGGAGCTGGAAGTCTGGGTTTTCATCAAAAGGGATCACATTTCTGGGCCTGGGTTGAAAGGGAGCTTTGAAGACACAAAAATGGGTGCATCTGAGGCTTCAAACTGCCAGACAGTTGTGAATTATTTGGGCAAAGCGTCGTTGGTAAAACAAAGATATTCATGGTCCCTACGTGGAAAAGATGTACCGAGTGCCTGCTTCGTGTCAGACACTGTGACACTTACGTGCAGTGCAGAGAGCAATGCTGGCTTTGCCCTCACAAAGCTTTCCTATGGTGTCTTTAAGCAGCAAGTGCACAAAAAGATGCATGATGAGAAGGGGGGTAAATGCTAGGGAGAAGCAGGAAGGGCTCCCTAAGAAATCAACTGGGAACTGCTCCAAAGTGCATGGCGAGAGAAACCTTTGGAGGGGGAGATGAGAGGCAGGAACTGCGTGGGGCGAGTTTGAGGCCTCCCCCAACGGTATAGAAGAGGCAGACAGCCTGGGGCTGGGGCAAGGGGAAAAGTTTGAAGGAATCGAGTTAATGCATAGCTTAATGGTGCCCAGTATATAGTAAGCCCCCATATAGTAAGCGGCTGCCATATATATCTATATAAAAAGAAATTACTAAAGGAAAGCACCAGAAAAACAACCGGACTCCTTGATGAAGCGGGGATTCAACATACTGGAAATGAAGAACGCGGCAGGAATGAGGCAGACGCCCGGCATTTTTTTTAGAAAGGGAACCGTTAGAACTCCTGAAACTAGTTAAGATTTGGAATTGCAGTGTTTACAACGTTCTGAAGTTTTGAGGACAGCGAAGTCTGGTTCATTAAGAGGCCGGTAGAAGATGTCTGAATATCGAACGTTGCATGAGGGGGGATGAAGAGCTGGACATAAAGAAGACACAAGCAGCCGAAACCGGTTTGGCTCAGTGGTAGAGCATCGGTCTGTGGACTGAAAGGTCCCAGGTTCGATTTTGGTCAGGGGCATGTACCTTGGTTGCGGGCACATCCCCGGTGGGGGGTGTGCAGGAGGCGGCTGGTAGATGTTTCTCTCACATCGATGTTTCTGGCTCTCTATCTCTCTCCCTTCCTCTCTATGAAATATAATAAAATATATATTTTTTTAAAAAAAGAAGATACAAGCGTGTTCAAGGACTCAGCTCTAAAAGAAAACAAAGGAACAGACCAACAAAAACAAGGGCAAAGCAGGTGATGGTGGTGGTTGGGAGACGATGGGTTATTGCATAAAAGGAAAAGTGGCTCCCCGTTAAAATATTGCAGAAGAAATCTAATATTTCAAGTTACAAGATGGGTTTGAAGCAGGATTATCACAGTTGCTCAGCTTTCAGTAAATGCAGCGGTGAAGTGTCCTATTTCTCATTTCAGCCCAGGCCCTCCAGGAGGTTTGCAACCCAGAGAGGGAGACAGGAGAACTTCCCGGGGAGCTGGGAGAGGAGAGAGGCATTTACACTAAAGGCCAGAGGAGCAGGGCAGAGACAGCAGCCCGCAAGGGAGGGAGGGGAGCCGGCAGCGGGAGGAGGGTCACGCTGAGGATCAGGGGCTTCAGCTAGACAGAGACTCTGATAAAAGGGGAGGAGCACTACATCCTTACAGAGAGCACAGAAGCTTCCGTGAAGTTTTCGGGAAACAGCAGGCAGGCCGCCCAGATGGAGCAGGATTCCTAGCCAGGGGGTAGCTTAGGAAGTAAAAAGCAACATACATGGCAGGTGCCTTCACTTGGGAGCCAATTATGTAAATATCGTTAGGTTTGACAACTTGATTTGGGAGGTGGAGGGTTAAAATATTACATTAACACGGTTATCACTTAAAATCGGCCTTGTTTATTTATTTTGCTTTTCGAAGTAAAGAATAAAAAATAAAAGAGAAACCAGAGGAATATTTGAAAAGGATAGAAAACACAATACAATTGATGGAACCTAAATATATTCAAACTGTACTTTGACAAACACAAACAAACAAACCAAACCACATTTTATATGGGAAGCGTGAAAAATAACTCTGATCTACTATCATCTTCAGCATCCGTGATTGGCTACATGGTCATAAATTTAAAATGTAAAAGAACTCCTACTGTAGAGGTTAAACACACACACACACACATACACACACATATACACACATACACACACATACATACACACACACATATATATATATACACACATACATGCACACACATATACACATATACACATACATACACACACACATATATACACACACACACCTCCCGGGAAGAGCTCTGTCCCTGCACAGCAGGCTCCCAAGAGGAACTACGGAGGCTTCAGTGACCTGCCCCAGCTGTGTACTTTTTTTGTCATTCTTGTTCTAAAGTGTCTCAGATTTACTGGGTTTAGGTGAGTAGAAAAAGAAACAAAGTCCGCTATAGTTCTTTTATCTTGCCAAAGAGTAGACTTAAGTACTTATTTAAAAAATAAAAAAGTAGGAGCAGAATACAGACAGCCTGTATGCAACTGTGTCCCCTGTTCAGACCTAGAGCTTTGGAGACCAACTTCTGGATGTAGCCGCTGGGTTCTAACACTGCGTGGCTTTGGACGAACTCTCCCCTGGGCCCTGGTCTTGGCACCTGTTGAGTGAGGATAATATCCCCACCCCCACTCAATCACTTTTAGAAGAGAGGGGGGGGTGTAAATTTTCACGTGAGACTATAAATGTAGAGGCCCTAGGGTCTGGCACATGTTAAGAGCGCAGAAGTGTGAGCTCTGTTCACTGATTTGGGCCATGATTACTGTGTTGTTTGTAATTATACCTGCTTGCTGAAGAGATATCTAAGTCAAGGGCTAAACAAAACATTTAGACAGAAAATCGATGCGCTAGCGCCTTATTCTGTTTTATAGATTATGAAGGACTTTAATATTTTCATCAGTTGGTTGTCAGAAAAAAGCATCTGTGAAATGGGTAATCATTGTTACCACCACCCTGTATGTAGATGAGAAAACGGAGTCTGACAGTTCTGGTGTATATGCACTGGGGGTATATGCATACAGGCAGCGTGATCCAGTCCGGATTCCCACCGAGGCCAGGCTTAGTTGGCATACTCTGTGTCCTGGTGTGCCTAGGGCAGTCTCAGTGTGCACCTCTTGTTCTAGCATATTATGAACACCCCCCTATTCCCTCTCAATGTGTCCTGTTACAAATTCACCCTGGTCTCAGCCAGTCTGGTCTGCCTAAGGCACAAATCTACTCAGGCCCGTTTCCTATTAAACACTTGAATGTCTTCCCAAAGTCTTCAGAATAATAGCTACATTTTTTTTGCCTGTGATGTAAGGCCCACATGATTTGTTCCCTACCGACCCCCTGCCGCCTCATGTCTACGACACTCCCTACTGCAGACACGCTAAGTAGATTTGAGCTCCAGGACATGCCTCTCCCTTCGTGTGTGGCCTTCGCCACATGACTAGATCTGGCTGTAATGATGTTCCCGCCCTCATCACCCCCAGGAGGCCTTCCTTTCAGGTGTCACTTAGATGTCATCCCTAGAGAGCCTTCCTGACCACTCTGTTGTCCCACAAACCTGTGCTCCCCAATACCTGTATCTAATATGTTAACATATTCTCACATTTGGTTAATTTCCCAGTGTAGTCTCCTTACGCACAGAAAGCGTGTTAAGGGTGATGACTGGATGTGTCACATTGATCTTTGCACACTAGCCTTCATTACAGCATCTGGCACATAATGCCTCTTCTCTATATGTGCTTATCCAGTACATTGTTCTTTATAACTGCATGTCCTTGACACAGGCCATCTAAACTATCTTCAGTTTTGTCATCTGGTCTGGAAAGTGTGATTCAATATACGACCTACCTGAAAAAAGCATGACTGAAATGAAGCATCTCTGACAACCTCCATTCAGTTCTGAGTTCTACAATTCTGAGAACTTAGAAAATGAGTTAGGGCCATCATTACTCAAGTGAACATGAAGTGCTTCATTTCATACCCTCTGGTGAATGGAAATATTGTGTAATTCTTTGAAATGGATTGTTTCCCATGTTTCTCTAACTTGCCTTAGGTTACTATTGGCTCTGTTCAGTGGAGATAAATGAGGAATTGATTCCTTTTTAAAATTGATGCTGGCTATGCGATAGTTATTTATGGTTTCAGAGTTATTTTTGGGTTCTGGGATAATTTGGTAACAATTAAGAAATGAGTGATTCTTGGTAATTCATTTAGAGAAGAAGAAGAATGAGCTGCAAAAAGTGGAAGTGAAGGGATATGGTTCACTCTTGGCTGTGTTGAAACATTTGCTGTGCGATCCTAGGCAGACTTAATCTGTGAAATGAGTTCAATATACTCATTTTCTAGATTAAGGACAAGATTCCAGGAGCACACCTACAAGGAGAAATGAATATAATATGCTGATATTGGGTCCTAATCCCTGAAGCCTGTAAATGTTACTTTATATGACACATATTTTTTGAAGATATGATCAAATTAAGGGTCTTGAGATGAGGAGGTTATCCTGAGTTATCCTGGTAGGCCCCTGAATGTTATCAGTTGTTCTTGTTATAAGAGATACAGAGAAAGACTAACTACACAGAGAAGGCAGAAAGGGATTTGATGAGGGAAGCAGAGCAAGAGAGATTTATAGATGCAATGCTGTGGCTTTTAAGACAGACACAGGAGCCATGAGCCATGGATTGGGGCTCTGGAAGCTGGCAGAGGAGAGAAACAATGGAAGGCACTTGGCCCTATTGTCGCCTTGATTTGGATCCAGTGAAAATGATATTGGGCTTCTGTGAGAGAATACATTTCTGTTTCTTTAAGGTACCAACTTTGTGGTCATTTGCTATAGCAGCCAAAGGGAACTAATATAGATTATGATACTCAAAGTGGGGTGCTGCTATAACAAATACCTAAAAATGTGGAAGTGGCTTTGGAATTGGACGAAGGGCAGAGGCTGGAAGAATTTTGAGGCACATGATAGAAAAGGCCTAGATTGCCTTCACCAGACATTCAGTAGGAATCAGGACATTGAAGGCACTCTGCCGAGGGCTCAGAAGGAAGTGAAGAGCAGAGGAGAGAAAGCCTATGTCATCTTAGAGAATACATACATCATCACAAACAGAATGTTGGTATAAATGTGAGTATTAAACATGCTTCTGGTGAGAGGGAATAGAGAGCGTGTTATTGGAAACTAGAAGAAAGGTAATCTCTGTCACAATGTGGCAGACATGTAGCTGAACTATGTCTTGTGGTTGTGTGGGAAAGAGAACTTGGAAGTGATGAACTTGGAGATTTAGCTGATGAGAGTTCATAGATGATGAAGCCTAATTTATTCTAGTTGCTTATAGTAAAACTTGAGAGGAAAGAGGTCAAGTGGAGAAAGAAGTGTTAAACAGAATATAATCAGCACTGGATTATTTGGGAAATTCTCAGTCTATCCGGATTACCAAAGAGGCTATAGTAGGAGATTTACTGTTAGGAAAGTCCTCTAAAGAAAAGGCCAAGGATGTGGCTGGATGGCCTTATGCTAGAGCTTCAGAGATTAGGCATGTGTCAGATGGGTTCCCTCTGCCATCTCAACAAAGGCTAGGAATAGAGATTATCCAAGAAAAATCTCAGGAGGACCCTCTTGTCTATTGACATGAATGCCTGTGATATACATAGGAGACCCACAAACTTTTTTAGAACCTTATATCAGTAGAAACACTGAAAGAGACTGAGTTAGGACAAAATGAAAGAAAGATGTCAGACTCCCAAAATTCTATAGACAGCAAATAGGCTGGTAAAACTCTTCAGCTGCAGACACATGAAGCTTTCAAGCAAAAGTAAGGATCATAGTGACTGAAGAGCCTTGGGCACAAAGGGCAGAACCATAGGTGCAAAGGAAGAGAATAGGACCACATAAGACCATTATCAGGCCTTGAAAAATAATTGAATTTGTCCTGCTGGATTTTGAAATTGATTGAGACTGATGAGACTTTTCTTCCTTCTATTTTCCCCTTTTTTTGTGATGGGAATGTCTATAATTGTTGTACTATGCCTATCCTACCACTGTGTTTTATAACAGATACCTTACTTTTTAGCTTTACAGATCCAGAATAGAAAAGTTTTACCTCAAGATGATTATTAGCCAAAGTCTCGCCGATAGCTGATTTAGATTATTCAGATGATGAGATTTGGGATTTTTGAACTGATGCTATTTAAATGAGATTTTTGGACTGGAGAGTATGCTGTGATCTGTGGTCACTTTTTGGGATGGAGTGAATGCAATTTGATATGGGATGGATGTGAATTTTGGGGTCCAGAAAACAGACCATAGTATGATGAATAATGGATATCCAAAGATATCAGGTCTAAACCCTGGAACCTGTGAGTGTTCTATAGTAAATTTATACTATATAAAACATTATATAGTTAAGTCTTCTATTTGGGATTAAAGATTTTTTTTGAGATAAAGAGATTATCCTAGATTATTCAAATGAGCCCCAAATACCACCAGATATGTCTTTATAAGATAGAGGTAGTGGAAGTCTAGACATACACACAGGAGACAGAGAGTAATTTGATGATGAAAGCAGAGAGAGAGATTGTTGGTTTTGAGACAGAAGAAGACTTCCGAGTCAAGGAATGTGTTTCAAAGGGCAAGGACTGATTTCTCCCCCTCAGACCCTGACATCTTTATTTCAGTCCAGTGGAATTCTGGCTTCCAGGACATGAAATAATAAATTTCTGTTGTTTTAAGCCACCAACTTTGGGGTCATTTGTTACAGCAGCCATAGGAAACTAATACTATAATGCATGGCAGCTTTATGTGGTCCAAATTAAGGATAATCTGCCCAAACAGTATCTTATATAGAAAGCATGAAGCAGGGATAAAGTTCACTTTACCCACCTGTTATGAATTGTGTGATTAAGATAGCTTAGATTAGAATAATTAATGTTGAGATATTTAGCAGAGTATCAGACTCATAATAGAACTTCAAATTTTAGTTCGGTCTACATTTTAAGTTTAAATGACTACTTGTAAAACATTGTTTGAAAGCATAGTGCATTTGCACATAGTACCTTGACTGCTGGGCACTCTAAGAACAAAGCAATGACTTTGATTGTTTATGCAGAACCTGGCTAAACAGGTGGTCTGTTTTTTCATTGGGTCATAAATTTGATCGGGATTAGGCGGAATTGTTCTCTTTCTCCTCATCAGTCTGAAAACCTATCCCCTGAAGTTTCATGCTAAATCCATAAGAATCTTTCCAGCTTAAGAGGAATTTTTTATAGTTAAGAGTGATAGAAGCTCAATTTAATAAATGGGTAATAGTACAATCAAAATGTGAGTGCCCTCTCTGAAGTGTTTCAGTGTTTAAATGTGTTGAAGGCGGTTGCTTTCCTTGAAACCCTATCTCATCTATCCCCTTTCACCACGGATAAAATTCACATAGCATCCTACGGTTCAGCTTCTCACATCTAAAAATGTTTCCATAATAGCGCAACTCCCTCAAAATTTATTATCATGGCTATTTATAGCACTTGAATTTTAAGCCCTGGAAAAAAAGCATGATTCTAAAACTAGCATTTCCTCTTACAGAAAATTAGTTTCTCGCACTAGTAGAAGGCTGTGAAGTTGTAGACAGCAGGTGAATGTTTTGCATTGTCTTAGTAATGGGGCACCGTCCAAGCTGAGGCTGACAGTAGCATCTCCTCATGTAGTGTTTTGAGCTCACTCTTTTTCTCTTTAACATCCATCGTTAACCGAGTGCGGGGCTGTAGTAATTTGAGAAGAGAGGTAATGGCGGCGATACTGGGAAAGTGGGTGAGATCAGGAATAGTGCTTTGCTGCAAGGGATGAGGTTAAAAGGTTGACCCGGGATTAGCTTGAGCACAGTGAGCAAGCTAGAGGTACAGATCAACCCACCAGCCCTGGTGTCATTCAAAGATTTCTACTTCTGTGCTCTGAAACCGGGCAAATAGCTTAGGTCCATGCACATCTAAAGGAGGCTTTTGAAACTTTCCTAGCAAGAGAATGGCTACCAAGGCATTCTATTTGAGATCCAGCCCCTACCCATTTCTCTTAATAAAAACAAGCTTCCTCTAACAAGTACTTAGAAAACGGGCATGAATCAAATGGAGAAAGAGGCCAGATTTGAAAGAGCTGATAACACCCAATGTGAGTTATTTCTCAAATTTGGGCCTGTGGACCCCATGATCAGAATAACTAGGGCGTTTGCCCCAAATACAAATGATAAGAGTCCTATTCGGATATACTGCCCAGGGGAAGCGGGGTGGGTAGGAGGCGCACGCACAGAAATCTGAACTTTAATAAACACTCCAAGCATTTCTTAATCTCAACAAACCTCTAAGAAATAATAAAATTAAGGCTGTCACTAAGCTAAGTGTGGATGTGAGGGGATGAAAGGCCAAAGGTGTTTTGAGCTCCAGAAACTCTGAAGAATTTGGCAGAATGACTTTCTTACAGTCCATGTTTGCAGATTTGCCATTTTTCACATATTCTGGCCAAGGAGAAACTGCCAGATATTTTATAAAGAGGAAGTCATTTTGAAAGTTAAAACACATGCTAATATTTAAATACTCCTTGGTTGGCGGGAAAGTTTCCAATACATCTGAGATTAGGTCTTCAAGTCACTATTGTAAATATGCTAAATCTGGGGTGAGAGGCTGGAAGACGGGGTCCCCCCTAAACTGGCTGTTGGCCACCATAGTGGAGTGCACTTCCACCGCTGTTTCCTTGGAAGGGCTGGGATGCTACACCGCATGACAATGGTGTAAACAAACTTGTAGAGATTTAGGGCTCCTCCCTGTTGTTTTTTTTTAAGCCACAGGAATTTGTGTATAAACGCCTCTAATCCCAAGAGTGTTGGCAGGAACCTGGCCCTCCAAGCGAGCACTCGAGTTTGTGGCACGGCTTCCAATGCTGCAAACTCGGCAAAGGGAATATTGATGAGATTCTCAAGTTTCCTTGGGAGCCGTCTTTTGAACTCAAGCAGCTCCTTAATGTCCTATCATTATGGAGAAACATTCCTCTTTATTGTGAAGGATTCTTGCTTTCCATTGTGGAAATTATTTTTGTTTCAGTTCCTGTAAATGACCCTTTTGTCAGATATTAGGACCAGCCTTACAGTAAAGCTATGACCATATCCACCTGGGGTGTACCATGAGTATGCAAAGTAGAGACCCCTTCTGGTGTCAGTGGCATTCCTTTACTTTTTTTGCTTACACACACACACACACACACACACACACACACACACACACACACACATCAGAGAGGAAGGGAGAAGGAAAGAGATAGAAACATCAATGATAAGAGAGAGTCAATGATCAGCTGCCTCCAGCATGCCCCACACAGGGATGGAGCCCACATGTGCCCTGACCAAGAATAGAACTGTGACTTCCTAGTTCATAGGATGATGGCCAACCACTGAGCCACGCCGTCCAAGCAGTGACATTTCTTTATGCCTACAAAGGGCACCTCCCTCGGCCTATGTAACTCAGGGAATGTCTCCTGCAAAGTCACAGGGAATATGGATCAGGAAATGTTAATACAGATTGAAAACACTTAGCACACTCTCTGATGCATCTTTTCTTTCTCTCTGTGTGCTTTTATACATATATTTCTTTTTTGTACAGAAGGCTTCAAAGTCATTTAATAAGATTAATCAGACTCTGTTCAGCTGAGCTTAGCAGTATGTAAGCACTGCCATTGCCTGCAATTTATTAGTCTGACATGGTTAGTGTACTGGCCAACCTAATATGGGGTGATAGGGTATTTCACAATCCAAGAAGACTTCACGGGGTTTGAAATTATTTGTTATATCCTGTTGTGCTATACAAGGCGTTTGGCCAGAGGCATTTTGCCCTTATGCTTTGTGCTCCAAAGAATACATCAAATTATTTCAACTATTAAGAAACCTGAAATTGAACACTACTGATTTTGTTCACCAGAAAAATGCCATCCATCAATTGTCATATTATTTTTCCTTTTGGTGACAATGATTACAGAATAAAAGAATGCTGTTCTAGACTCTCCTACCATACCATGTCCTTATTTAGTGACAGACCCTTTAATTGAATTAACAAAGTTTTCAACCAGTAACAGTGACATTCTGTGATGCAGTAGAACTAATTCTAGAAGAAGAAAAATTAGAACTTTAAATAAGTTTATTATTAAATCCATTCTAATTTCATATTGAAACGTTTAGTAATATTCCTACAATCTTTCAGATTAACTACATAACAGATCTTTGTTTTTTTCTGTTGATCATGAAACACGTTTAGAGGCAGTTCAGTTTTAACCAACATTTGGGTTCTTGGTGTGCACTGTTTATCATTTTGGATATTGACAGAATCCATTGAATAAACAGGTAAAGCTTATTTTATTTTTAAAAACAATATAACATGGTTTGTTTGAGGCAGTTGAATGATTGATTTAAACTGGGTGAATAGTCTCAACTATTGATATCTAGCTCCATGGTTTTAAATACTGGTTCATTGCTGTTTTTAGAATGGGATAATATCCTAATAACCGCTAATGGTATTGCAAGCTTAGTTAGTTCTAAACACTTCACACGTGTACTCATCTAATCTTCAAACAACTGTAAGGTGTGAATACTAGTATCATTCCAGTTTATAGACAGGAACATCTAAAGCCACTAAGAGATAGAGTAACTTAACTGAAGTCTTCCATTACTAAGTGGCAGAGCTAGGATTAGAACAAAGTGGCTTCAGCACCCAATCACTATAACACTGTGCCCTACAGGAAGGTAAAATATACAACAGGTTTCATTTGAAATCCTTTAGTCAAGCAGATGCAAACTGGGCACTATGGTACTTCAGCAAATTAAATGTTATAGCTGGAAGAGCCTTGTGTAGTATTCTAGGCTTTCTTCACTCAACTTTGCCTACATAAACACCAAAGAATATCATTTCTTGCCCTTTACAAACTTGTATTTGAAGCTGTAAAAACCTGGCCCCTGATCACTTTTGTCTTGATACTCCCAATGACAAAACAACAACAAAAACAACAACAACAAAAAAACAGATAAAAATATGTGTGTTTTTCCATTAGTAACCCCTTTAAAGAATGAAAAACTGGACATATGTTTAAAATAAAGTTTCACATCAATATTTTTCAGTTTAAAATGGTAATTTATTTAATAGCAAAGATGATGCTTTTGACCTAATCACATATGAGGAGAAAGTATTTATTCTTTTTCTTGCAGTTCGGGAAATAGTGTTTTGATACCAAACTGACCAAAGACATACTCTTTCACCAAGAAAGCAAAGTTTTAAGAGTTTACTTTAGAATTACTGATCTTTTTTCTTTTATTTAGTGTCCCCATATTCAAGACCTAAAATATTAAAGCCATTCATAGTAAACTCCCACATCTACTAGAACATGTAGCCATTTTTAATCCCAAAGGAGAACTTAAAAATGATCCAAAACATCTAGTCCAATGAAAGATTTATCTCGTCTTAGTAAATGTCTTTCCTAATGAATTTCAACCAAACTAACCTAGAATCAACTTTTGGCATACCTCATGCTAATAGTAGATTTGCTTTCTACTTTTGAAGGCAAATTGAGATTCACAAATCATATGTCACAAGCCACTAAAAGTGTCAGAATCCCACAGCAGGCCCATGGTGGCTTGTTAATCTCTCCTGTTTAAAGGAAACAGACTAATTCACTTACACATAATGAAAGCCATACCTGCGCCAGCCCAGTCCCTTAAACAGTGTCAGCCCATGCAAGTCCTGCCTTCTTTCTTCACCTCCTGTCCTGGCTCTGACAATTAAACATGAAGCTAAGAAACAATGATTTCTTTAATGTTGCATGTCTGAGCTATTTCAGATGTCACATATGTACAAAATGTAGAAGGCTTTTATTATTTGCATTGAAAATATATACAAGGAGGTATCTCTGCCCACCTTTCACCATTATTTTCAACAAAGCATAAAAGATAAACCAGGATGTTAAATGGAGGGGCCAGATGTGTGTGTGTGTGTGTGTGTGTGTGTGTGTGTGTGTGTGTGTGTGTAACCTTTTGCCCCCTTACATTAGGGATTAGGGGAAGGGAAAAATAATACAAAATAGGAAGTAATTGATTGAGAGGTGTGTGAGTGAACTTTTACAGTGGATTGGCTAAAATGTGGACATATGATCATGACGGAGAGCATGTTTCAAAAGGATCAAATCAAAGATTATTGATATAACATCAATAGGATGAAGAAAAAATATTATTTATTCTATGCACCCAGAAATTGTCCAATTGTGATACATTATTTCCGAGTGAATTATTTTTAACATTTCTCATATTGACACTTATTTTTGTGTTTTGTAGAGTCAAATATTGCCTGGCTTATTTGCCCAATACACATAAGTTGGGATAAATCTGTTTGTAGTGAGTTTTCCCCTTCTAACCTTCTGTAGTTTTCCTTTGCAACAGCTTTGTCTGCTTTTGGTTCTCCCTGCTGAAGCTCACTACCACGGGTATCGAGGTAGCTCTTCCTACCAAAATACCTTAGTGACAGCAGAAGGAACCTAGGCCTAAGATGAAAACTTCCTAGGATGAAACAGACTTTTCCTGTGAACATGTGACTTAATTAAGGCTTAATGGCATAAGAGTGAAAATCTGAGAGTTAGGACATTTTGGGAGGGAAGGGGGTTTTTCATTGCAAGAATACTGGATATGTATGTTAGACGTGGCTTAGAGCAGTAGAAATTTTATGGAGCAAGAAGGGAGTTTGAGCTTCCTTCTAAATGTATTTCTAAGAAGCAGTAGAGAAGCAGGATTTATGAAGAAAGGAAGACAAGAGCAAGAAGAAAGTTTTTCCCTTGGCAAATCATTTGAAAACTGAACTGACCATCAAGAAAGCGCCATAAAGAAACCACAATGAGATGACTGGTTGAAGAGCTCCCGAATGTGGCAATTGTCTGCATTCCTACAAGACAACCTGCCAGAGCCTGTTGACAGCTAATCTGGGGCCATAAAATCTGCGTGGAGGCTGTAGGTGTGGAAGGAGCTTTCCAAGATCACTTCTCTTTCCCCACAAACCACATTCTTAGTCACTTGTAATATCTCACACCCACACTGGTACTAGACAATAATGGTCATAATTGGAGAATCTGTAGTACTCAATAGTCAATTCTAGTGTTTGAATATAACATCCAGATATAAGTATATTTAATTTTTTTTACTTAATCCTTTGGTTATCTAATTTTAGCTCACTTTGTATTAGATTTGCCTCATGAAAAATGGGCCCAAATAACCTACTGAAAATCTTTACATTTTTCACTTATTTCTGTCTTTTTTTTTTCATTAATGTCATATAGGCTTCAGTGTACATCTTCTTTATTAAATTTATTCTAAGCATCTTATTGGTTTTGATGTTATTGTTAATAGGATTGTTTTCTTTTTCATATGGTTGTTAATATATAGAAACACAATTGATCTTGCATGTTGATTTTGTGTCTTACAACTTTATATTTTCCACATTAAAACCATCTACAAAAAACCATTCACAGAGATTATATTGCTATAGTTCTGCCTTAATTTCCTTGAATCAAAAGGATTCATATTACCATTGAATTCATTTGAATACTTTGGTTTACAGTATACTTGTACATACATACCTTATTTGATTTTACAACAGCTCTTTCAATTAGGCAGAGTAGATGGTAATATCTTCATTACATATGTGAAAACGCTAATGATATTGTACTTAAACTGGAATCCTTTCCTCTGATTACTAATTAATAATATTCTGCTGCATTACTACATTGCTCCTAGATCAGGGTTTCTTAGCCACAGAATCACTGACATTTTGGGTCAAGGATAATTCTTTGTTGTGGGAGACTGCCCTGAGAATTGTGGGGTGGTTAGTAGTATCTCTGGTCTAGATGCCCCCAGGTTCCAATAACACCCATCTCCCAGTTGTGACAACAAATTTATTGTCAGACTATCAGACTGACAATCTGATCATATCTGGAGAATAAATATATTAAATTGGGTATTATGAAATTTCCTAAATGTAAGAGGAATCACAATAAGAAACATTAATTGGATTTTCTTTACTGCTCTCAAGTTTAAATTAGAAGCACAGAAAATGTAACTTAAATGAGTTTGGAAGTCTCTCTTAGCAACCTAAGGTTTGCTATTAGTGAATTATACAATGTAATTCAAATATTAGGAAGTTGTCCTTATTACTGTATGCTAATTTGCTGCCTCCTTACTTTCTATGCCAGGGCTATCTTAATTTGCATAGTTGCCAGTATATGAAAGAGCTGGAGAGACAAATTAAGAAGGAAAAATTTATCTGTGGAAAACAAGAAGATAATTTATGAGAACAAATTTTCACTTTTCTACCACTTACCTTTTTTTATAATTGTTGGGTATATAATTTGTGGGGTACTTGCTCAGTTCAATTTTTTACAGGACAATTTATAGCAGTCAAGTTTTATTGCAAATGACTTTAAACCTTCCAATCTATTTTTTTATTGCTATTTATTTCACAAATACCTGCTTTTACAAATGGTTGAATCTTGATTGGTCACTGCAAGTAATAATTTTATTTCCTTATGAAAGATTAAATACCCATCTTATTCTATTTATCTAAGTTTCCTGATGACATTCACAATTAGATATTAAAATAAAATTATACTTAATTGAGATTCACCAGTTATATTAATACAAGTTTTCACTTGAAGCGCCATTATCTTTTGTATTCCGCATTGAAAATTATTAATAGTGGATGAAACAATGGACATTTAGAGATATGAGCAAGTGAAACAAAACTTTTATAACATGTAATTTTGGGTAAATTATATTCATCAATTGTTTTTCTCTAGCATGAACTACAGGAAAATCGGTATTGTTGTAGAATACTGAAAAAATTAGAGAGCATACTTATTCAGAAATGTGTTAATTATTTAACATATTTATTGAGAACCTACTACATAGCAGGCCCTCTAAAATATTTGGGGGACAGCAATATTAGTCACTGCTGTCTCAGACATGGAACTCAAAGTCTATAACCAGAGCTAGACACCTAAGCATATGATCATATACATAGAATAGCAAAGCAGAGCAGTGGGGGGAGAGGGAAGAGTTTGGGGCAGGCACACTCAGAGATGACTAATGTCACTTCACGCTTCTCCAGGGGAAAACTTCAGCAGAGGAGAAAGAATATATAGAATATCTCTGAAAGCTTAGGGGACATTGTGGATAGAGGGAGAGTAACATCTAAGGGCATACCAGACTGAAACAATTTCTTACATTTAGGTAAGCAGAAGAAACTTTACTTGGTATTAATTCTCCAGCACAGTGATATTAACCTGTGCTGAAGAATTTTTACAACATGCAACACCTGACTATTGTCAAGGGCATTGACATCTTTTCCCTTAGATTGTTAAATTTAAAAAAAAATGATGACAGACAACACAGATATCTGGTGTGAATGACCTGTCTTTAATCATAAATATATAGACTATATAATAGAATTGTATCTTATTGGGAACATCACATAATAAGGTAGCATCTGAAATCCTTATATATAAGAAAAGGTACCTGATTTTTTTAAGTCGCTTTGGAGTTAAAGGGGCAGGTAATTACTATTACTACTATTTTTTGCAAAGCAATCAAAATTATCCCAATTTTTGTCATATCAGCAAAAAATATTTTTTGATGTGTCACAGAATTTTAGTTTGCCATGAGATAAAAAAGGTTGAAAATTGCTACCCTAGCATGTAGTACCCTTTGATACTTCATGATATGTCTACATAGGATAGAGAAATGACAAAATGCTTAAAGGATCAGCTACTGTGATATGTTTATGCTGTCAAATTTAAGGAAATATAAAAAATAGCTGCTGTGTTCAATGCTGTGCTACAAAAGCTTTACATAGGACTTGGCTAATTCTGTCAAAAATATTATGCAGCAGGTGATATTTTTTCCATTTTAAGAAGAACTAAGGAATATTTTATCAAAGTTTATAAAGACAGTGAGTAGCAGAGCCACTATGCCAAGCTAGGTCTTCCTGAATCGAATCATTACAGAATGTTGTCCCCTCTTCTATATGCATCATCAGGTGTAGTAAGTGGTTTTAGTGAGTATAATCTCTTCAAGAGGGCTTTAGGAATGGAAGCAGAAGGCGAAAGTCACAAGATTTTGGGCAAAACAAAAACATATAGCCTTTCTAGTAAAGGGAGCAACTGTGAGAGTGTAGGGGGTGACTTTCTGTGGGTTTCTGAGAGAAAGAGAGAGAGAGAGAGAGAGAGAGAGAGAGAGAGAGAGAGAGAGAGAGAGAGAGAGAAAACTTGTTTGCAAATGCAGATAAAAGGAGTGAAAAATGGTATCCAGGTAATTAAGAAATGGAAACTTCAAAACTGCTGAGCAGACAAACCAAAATCAGTGAACAATTTCAAGTAAACTTACAGAAAATTTCAAATTCAGATTTATTAAGTGCAACGTAATAATGAGTTTGTGAGGCACAAAGAATCTGTAGAAGCCCCAAGTTCCTAAGTCTTGCCAGATCATGCAAGACAGGCTTCTCTCTCCTCCTTGGCTCAGCTCCTAAATGGAGCTATTATCTGGAGAGATAATTCCAGATGCTCTGACCCCTTCCAAATTCTTATTTGATGATCATTCATCTGGAGTGGGACTCCTACTCCCCACTGGGTTTTGAGAATGATGCACCCAGCTTTGCTCTGCTAATTAACACTGTGGGTCATCTCCATGCACCCAGTAGTTCTTGGAGGCTGTCAGATTTCTCAAATCTATGACATTGCCCTCGGGGAGGAGAGGGATGGGTGGACCTCTTGAGTGGCCTTCAAATGCCTCGGCATTAAAATAGAAGTCTCTCATGAGTGTCTGAAAAATCTCAGCTGTTATTTCTCCAACATAAAAATTTTTTGAACCCAGAAAGCAATAAAGTACAAGCTAAAATGACCCAGAGAGCTTCTGTGGGACAGCAGAAGCCTTTTTAGCTGAACCAGCAAATGCTGTGACTGTCATCATTCCAGTCAAGATTTCAACACTGAAGGATAATCTTGACAAAGAGTTGCAAGGCGACTCTTTCCACTTAAAATTTTTATTATTGCTTATAAGTACATGGAGTACCTTTTAACATAGACATTTCAGGGCACTTTGGTTTGGGTTTTATATTGGGTCAATGAGATAACTAGGACATTTATTCAGAAAAAACTTAAAAGTCTAAGTTAGAAAAAATAGGAATGCATCCATGTTTTCAGCAGCAGCAGGCCTCCTTAGAAGATTCAAACATTAAAATATAATTAAGACAGAATATTTTTCTAGATAAAGCCATCTCCTTAATATCTTTGAAAATCAGTCATTTGGGGATGGAATGGCTAAAGGTATCTTGCTACTTTTAGTGGTAGTGATAAATATTATCGTGTGTCACAAACTTTTATTTAAGTACCTGTAGGCATGTCATAAAGAGGTGCAATGTTCCAGCCCCAAATTTAAAAGTTTTGCAATTTAACTTAAAGAAAAGGTTGATAGTATAATGACATGGACCTATAAAAATTCCTAATTATTGAAAATCTATACAGAGGCAGGTATGAAGGTAGGCCCTCAATAGATGCTCTTTGAATGAATTATGCAAATTAGAGAAGTGGCTAGGATTGCATGGAACTCAAGGTAGTGGCCATGGACTAGATATGTGGCCAGTATGGTCAGGGATCAAGGGTTAAATGAGTGTGGCAGAATAAATGGTTGCCTCTGAGAAGGGAGAGTGGAGGATTAGCAGGAAAAGCTAACGGGGCATATCAAAAGCCATCAAAAAATCTCAAATGTCAGACTGAGTCAGAAAGTTCAACTAATACAGTGGTCTGCAAACCACGACTAGAAAGCCACATGTGACCCTTTGGCCCCTTGACTGTGGCTCTTCCACAAAATACCACGGCTTGGGCAAGTCTATTTTGAAGAAGTGGCATTAGAAGAAGTTTAAGTTTAAAAAATCTGGCTCTCAAAAGAAATTTCAATTGTTATCCTGCTGATGTTTGGCTCTGTTGACTAATGAGTTTGCCAACCACTGAACTAATACATTAAATGCCTTACACTTCAAAACTACTTTTCTTGAGAAGAGTATATTTTCAACAATAAAATGAAATCTGTTTTGGTTAAAGATGATTCTTATATGGTTAAGATAATATCATTTTACTAGAGGCCCATGTACTGGTGGGGTCCCTCAGCCTGGCCTGCACTCTCTCACAATCCAGGACCCCTGAGGGGGATGTCGGAGAGCCGGTTTCAGCCCAATTCCCTGCAGGCCTGATCCAGATAGGAGGTAGCCCAATCCTGTGCATTGAGCGTCTGTCCTCTGGTCGTCAGTGCATGTCATAGCAACCAGTCAACCGGTCATTCGGTTGCTTAGGCTTTTAGATAGATGATAAATAGATAGATAGATAGATAGATAGATAGATAGATAGATAGATAGTTAGATAATAGATAGAGGAATAATAAATTATAGCATTTTAGACTTCAAAGCCTCCAAATGTGTCTTGAGAAATGGCATCTCATGAAGTTACAATATGTCACTGTGAACTCAAACATTGGATGAACACTGGTAGATGCAAAAATTTTTGTGGTTTTTCAGGACTGTAAGGATTGGAATGATCTGAAAGAACGACTTTCAGCATTCATAAAAGGATACAGCTATTTCAAGAAGGTGATTCAGTTCAAGAAGAGGTCATTTGCTAAACAATCACAGGGCTAAACATCAACCACATATTTTCAAGATGGACTCAGGTTTTCTAGTCCAGTCAAATTAGACCACCATTAGCTAGCCACTCAAGCTATCTTGGGCTCTAAGGGGCCATATGCCAATGATGTTACAATGATCCCTAATGACACTTTCCCCTCTGATCCAGTCTGTAAGATTGGCCCAAAAGACATTTAAACAATTCCAACTTTTCTTCTCCCTGATAACTTGGAAGGTTTTGTTATTTCCATGGAAAGCTGTACAGACACTTGTCAAGTGGTAGATAGAATAATTAAGGATTTTGTGCCTTAAGAGATCCAGAACCATGTTAGTGCTTTTGAATACATTTATAATTTTTGCAATACTACCTTTTCAATGTGTGTCATTATCATTTTGCCTTGCAAAATTCCAAATGTAGAAATGTGTAGGTTCAGAACCTTCCTAATAGCAGAAAGAAAACCCTCAAAACTTCACTAGAACATAAACTAGACATAAGCAAAGTATAAGGCACCATGGATAGTTCAAGAGAAATGCACGGTGATACCCCAACTTTACAAGACTTTGCATCTTGTTAGGAGGCTTTCATTGGGGTATAAGACTGCACATAATGGACTGCTGAAAGGCTTGTTCCATTGTGTACCCTGAAGTTTGGAGGTTTGGAGCTGTCTATATTGCACCACACAAAATAAATTTACCTCAAAAGAAGAGAGTCTTGCTGAAACCGGTTTGGCTGAGTGGCTAGAGCATCGGCCTGTGGATTGAAAGGTCCTAGGTTCGATTCTGGTCAAGGGCATGTACCTTGGTTGCAGACACATCCCCAGTAGGGGGTGTGCAAGAGGCAGCTGATAGATGATTCTCTCTCATTGATGTTTCTAACTCTCTATCTTTCTCTCTTCCTCTCTGTAAAAAATCAAATATATATATATATATATATATATATATATATATATATATATATAATATTGTTTTTTAAAGAAGAGAGTCTCTTGGAGAATGTAATTCTGAAATCTTCTACTTTGGTTAGCTAATCCTATTAATTCTGTGATTTCCATTTTTTTTTCCTTCATGACTTTCAAAATAGATATATCAATTTAAGATACAATGTACTCACTTTCAGTGTTGTCATGGGTAGAGCATGTACCATTCACACTGATGTGTGGAGATAATATGCAACACATGGTTCCTTATGCCTATATGTCTGGCTTTAATCACAGATTCTTCATGAAATGTTGCAATCCTGGGGTGAGTTAGCTGTGAGATTCTTCTGGGGTACAGGCTGGGCTGTGGAACATAGGTGGGACTGCATTATGAGGCTGCTGAGGTTAATCACGTCTGAAGGTTTCCAATCCAATCCACATCTGTTGACACTCTGTGCACACTACATAAACAATCAGAGGGAGGGAGCCCTTTATTAGGCGAGCGAGAAAGCAGCTAGCTGCCTGTGCTCTATAAGGTCCTTTTGTTTTTTAGAGCTTCTGACTCAGCCCTTCTGTTTGCTTAATGTGTGCGTAGTCAAACATCTGCTTAGTAAGTCAAATAATTAAGAGCCAAGAAGATGAAAACATTGAATACCGATTCTGTACCTAACAGAACAGTTCCTATTTTAAGTGTATGTGCTCCGGGAAAGCAGTCTCCTGCATTCCCAGGGTTTACCCAGAACTTGAGAGGACATGTGTCGTGCTGGGGATCATTCTAACCTACAGAAGCTTTATAAGGAAGGCAGCCAACAAGCACAGGTGCCATATCCATGGAAGCTTCTGCCATGTAGAAGCCTGTTGATTCTCAGAGAGTCACAATATGCTGATCTGAAATGCCCTTTCAGTCTCAAACAGAAGAAGAGTGGAAACACACACTGGGGGCCCAGTAGTCTAAGCTGACCTGGACACACCTTTGCCTTCCCTGAAGCCTCCTAACTTTGAAGTCGTTCAGCCTCTGAAATACACCAGCTCCACTTTCCCTCACAAGGGCTCTGTCTGGTCATCATATAATCTAGTGGGTACAGTATGTTCTGAAGGAGAGAGAGGGAAATGTCTAAATCCTACCAGCTTCCTCAGCACTTCCGTGGCAGAAAGATCAGAAAGCTTAAGGGTCCTGATAACCTTGTATGTGACAAGGCCCTGCAGTTAGCCATAAAGACAAACCTATGTTCACCAACAAGTTGAGAAAACTGGAGAATGTTGCCCCATAATGTCATCTCTGTCATTAAATCTTGCAATGGCTTTGCCACTTAATAGGGTAAGAGAGGCCTCAGCAGGTTGCTGAACCTTGGGTGCTTTTTATTTCTCAGTAAAATAGATACTAATAGCATCTTATCCATTGAGCTGTTAGGTGGTCAAAGAGCTTAATACGTGTCTCCTGGTAAGTGTTCAACAAAATTTCAACTGGAGATTCTCAATTTCATCCTTTTTTATCTGATACCAAGTCCATTGTTAGTCATTTACATACAGATCAAATTTTATACCCCAAACTAAACTAATGAGAAAAGAAACACACACATATCATAGGGTATAAATTTCTGCCCCACTCCAGTGCTCAAGAGCTGTATGATGGTGCGATTACTCAATCTTTTGGGTTCAAGTTCCCTCAGCTGTAAAATGAGGAGCTTGAGGTAAATTACCTCTTTGGCCCCTGTTAGGTCTAACATCCAGTTACTTCAATTAGAGTTTTGTTGGTGCCAAGCCAAAATAACTCATCATGCTTCCAAATTGCATTAGAATAGTTTTTTCTTTATTTTTTTCTTTAATTTTTCAATTGCAGTTGACATTCAGTATTATATTAGTTTCAGGTGTGTATCATAGTGGTTAGACATTTATATAACTACTTAGAATGGGTTTCAATAAAAGCTTAGGAAATTACAGGTAGTGTTAGTGATCTAAATGGCATCCCTCACCTACTCACGCATATTTTCTTGTAACAATTTATTTTTCTAAACGTTTTGGCAGTTGGAGCAGGAAGAAGTGAAACATTAGATTTCTGAAAGTCAAGTATATTGCGGGGAAAGGGTTATAAGGTCACCTGGTTAGTCTGAAGTGTGTAATTCTTTTCTCTCTCACCTCATTCTTGCTTCTTCAGAGTAGCAGTTGAGTGATATTGCATCAGACTGATAAGGCTCTCTTGCCCTCCTAACAACTAAAACCATCTCGGACACCTTTCCACGGACACTCCCTCCATTAAAGCATCAGAGAACTTTGGAATTGCTTTTAGAAATAGCAGAGAAATTAATTATTTTCTGTAAAAATGCTTTTCACAAGAAGAGTTTGACTGAGAAACGGGTGATAGTACCACATAAGATTCTTACACTGAATAAAGTCATGGAACACGTCTGCCTTGAGAAAAATATCCCTGGGACATAGATATTAGAGAAGGAACAGACACAAACTCCACTGCATTTGGCTGCCAGTAAAGAGCTCGTTTTGTTTACATTATTACTCTCCAAAGAGACAAGATGAGATTGCCATTATCCAAATGTTGTCCAGTGTTTTCCAACTCAGTTCCTGAACTAAAGTAAGAGATTGCCAAAAATCATGTTTACAACATTGAACGCATTGTGTAATAAAGTGTTAGGTAGATCAGCTAATAAAAGTAGCTATTTTAGACTTAAATCTAAGTTGAATTTGGGTCTGATTCTCTTCTCCAAAGAGGACAAAGAGAGTTGACTTCTTGATATACTGAAACGTATCCAACTTTTTGTTGATTTTAGAGGGGAGATTCCTTTTCCAGATATTGCCCTTGGGAACCACTCCCTTTCAGTGGAAAAAGTTGGCCAATCTCAACTGAATTGCTAATGGTCATTATCTAATTGATTTTGATTCTCAAATTTGTTAAAACTGAGTTGGCAAAGAATATTCTTTATTGTCCTATTGGCTGACCTATGGACTCTGAGCTGGAACGGAGTTGGTGAAAGTTTAGGAAGGAACTGAAATTCAATCCTCAGATTCCCATCATTGATTTCCTAGGGGAAATTGTAACAACTTCACCTCCCACCCTTTCCTGACACTGAGAGTTGTATGATCAGCATTCTCTTGTTAAAGCATTAGTGGTTCAAGCCTCTTGGGAAAGGGGATGATGTGTTTTGAATAGTTGGTTTGGCCCAAAGTACCACTTACGATAATTTATCTCAATTTATTCTACTTACAAAATGCAGATTAGGAAAACTGAATCACAACGCTTTAAATAAAAATGCACCCCACTCCCAAAATATCCGTGCAGAGTCATAAATTAGAAGTCTTTTATGCTAAGTTGTAGTTACTGTTATTACTTTAGTGTTGCTCAAGTACTTCAGAAAAATATGGGCCACCAAATTCTCTTTGCATGATACCTTTGTACACAAACACCTAATTAGTCATGCTTTGTTGTGAGTTCTTGTTAGTCCTCTACTTCCTTAGCCAATGGTACCATTCTCCAGGTAGACTATAAGTATGGAGAGCAGGCGTCAACCACACTTTCGAGTTCTCAACAAACTTCCTCTTCCCTGGTGTCTATTCATATCAGATCCTTAGACATTGTTTTCTCTTTCTGTTCAACCTTTCATCACGTCTACAACAAAGACATCGTTATTGCAACTCGGAAGGGAAAACACTGATTTTTCCATAAATAGCCCCTTTTAGAAGATTATTTGTAACATTAGTTTGGGGCCACATACATCTGAATCCAGGAGACAATGGCTGTGATTCCTAACTCAACCGTGCTCTTTCCCACCCATTTTTCCCGACCCTATGTGCAAATGAACTACATGTGCTTGTAAGCCCTGTTTTCCTCTCCGTGCTATTGAGGCCATAGTGCTGCACGATCTGGACACATAACTCGGAGACTGGCTACATGCAAGGAGGATGAAGTTCCTGCCTTTTTAAGACATAGGCTTACATCCAGATAGAAAGCCTAATGAATGGGAAAGGGAACTGGTATTACAACGGTAGTGAATCATGAAAGCTAATAAAACCAAGATCCGACCGAAGCCACATCTGGGAGTGAGGTTTTAAGGAGCAGGAAGGAATGTGCACTAATTATCAGATTGTTAATACATTGCATGTGTTTTGGAGAGGAGATAGTGTGACTCAGAGCAGGCGGTAGCTGAACCAGTAGTCCTTGGGTTTGATCCGTTTCATGTTTAGTATTAAAATGAGAGCTGCATTATAACTTTTCTAATGGAACAAAGTCCTATACCGGATCCTGTACTGCCACTGAATATACTACCTCTCTCAGAGGTTTTAACATTTATATGGAGCTGGGGTCTGTTTAGACACCTTCTTAACAGGATGGAAAGATTAGAT
This sequence comes from Vespertilio murinus, assembly GCA_963924515.1. Classification (NCBI taxonomy): domain Eukaryota; kingdom Metazoa; phylum Chordata; class Mammalia; order Chiroptera; family Vespertilionidae; genus Vespertilio; species Vespertilio murinus. The sequence goes on from OZ004705.1 coordinate 8,528,419, forward strand.
ATACCCAATAGGGTATATGTTTATGGCTCCCCCATGACAATAAACAATATTTGAGGGCTCTTAAGGTCCACAGATGCAATTAGATTTAAGAGTAAACTGATTATTTGACTTTAAAAATCCAATGTAATTGCCCTTTAATGTGAGCTAGGGAAAGGTACATTAAATATAATATAATAGGGGTTATATGTATAATTAATCAGCACTTAAATGTTACTGGAGATGCAATTTAAGAATCTGTTATGTTCTTTGTTCAGTGGGCTATTTCTTTGTACTCTCCTAAGAAAAGGGAACTTTATAACTTTCAAAAGGTAAGGTAGAACCAACCTACTCTAATTCACCTAAAGTAGGAAAAGAATTCCAGAGAATTATAGCTTCTCATTCACCATCTTACTTTATGCTTTGCTTTATTACCTAGTTCTTATTGATGTCAGTATGAGAGACAAAAAATAGAAGAAAACATCTGCAAATTATTTATGAAATAAGTATATTTGTTGCCATTTTATTTCAGAAATAGGACCATCTGATCCAGCTGGATAGATTAGAAGTATTCTTTCAAGCTAAGTTCCATTCTAGCAAGTAAAGTAGAGCCTGTTCTTCATGGAAAAATTACTGAGCTCTTCTCCACAATGATGACTTTAGTAGAGAATTCACTTTGTCCTAAAGCTAGGGAGGGACTGCAAAAATGTCATGATTTCCCAGCTTCTTTGGCTGAAAAAAAATAAATTTCAGATACATTTAATTTTACGAACAGTATCTTCCAATTTAGAAGATACCTAAGGAACTCATTATGATATGTGGCTAGTGGCCTCTGAATTTCTTTTCCTTATTTTGACAAAACTACTAAAGGACTGGAGACCATTTGAAATAAAATACAAGTGCAAAATGAAACCACTACAATAAGGAAATAATAATAGGGATTATGTAATAAGGGCTTAATTGCAATAATTTTTATTAGAAACTATGCTGCGGTTTGCTATTAAGCACAGCTTTTATCTCTAAGCTTACTGAACTGTAGACAAAAACAAAACACACAAAATGAAGCATAGAGTTCTCCACAAGAAAACAAAGAAAAGCTGACAAACAATAGAAGGCTTATCTGGTCAATAAAAATGGGTCTTGACATTGGATCCTTTTGTGGCCACAACAGAGGGAGGGTGAGTTGCAGATCTGGAAACTAATATTAACAAGAAGGCAGTACCGACCAGTCAAGCAGTAAATAGCATAATTTAATTCATAATCATCACAAGATCTCTATAAAATGAGTAGTAGTATCTCCATAAGAAAGATGAAGCAATGAAGCTATATGATTTCATTCCACCGACCTATTGCACTATATCATATTAAGGCAATTTTAATTTCAAAACATTTTTACTAAGAAACTATCTCTTATCTGTTCTTATGACAAGTATAAGACATACTATTAAGAAGCCTGAAAGTTTATTTTTAAATGTAACAAAACAATTCTGTGAGCATTTATTGAGCACATACTATATATTAACTCATGTAAACTTCAGAAAAATCCTCATTCAGTACTATTAATATCCCTATTTAACTGATGAGGGACGGGGGGAAAGAGTCACAGAGAGATCAACTTGCCCTGGTTTACCATAATTACAGAAACCATAAGTTTCCCAACATAATGTCTGAATCATGTATTCCTGGTGATCTAAATTAACACAGGGGTGAGGCTTAAAATACCTTGGCTTTAGACTGAGTCAAGCAGGGTGTCTGAAATGCTGGGTTGAGACTTTATTCCCAAAATACAAGAGGCTGGTTTGTCCCCTGGCCCAAGTAGGGCCATGCCAGCTCTGCATTGGTGTTGCCTGTGGGGGGCACGAAGGGTCAGGCCTGAGTTCTCTCTGCGGCAGGTTTTGCATTGTGTAAACAGGCAGCTCTTTACTGAACCTGTGAGCTTGGACAGTAGATTCAATGGGCTCTGCACTTGTGCGTGGACGGTTTCAGAAAAGGCCCTCAGAGCCCTCACCCTGCTGCTTGGGATAAAGGCCTGGTGTTACCTTTGTTCCTCAGTCCTCTTGTGGTCGTGCAGACTGCCAGTCACCAGCCCAGCCAGTGCATCCCTGGATGTTCTTCTCTTTCACGGATTAAAATTCTACTTCATGGTTGGCCCGCCTGAGCTTGAGATGGAATCACTAACAATAGAATAATTTATTCTCCAAACACCCACTAGTTTCTGAATTTACCATCGAATTCAAATTAAAACATAATACTTAGTTATTGGAACATTCACACTTCAAATCTTAGCTGTAATAGAGTGGGATTTGCATGGTTCAGTAATAGTGAAATATCCATAGAAATGTTAGTATAGAAAGTGAGTCATTGGTAACCTGGAAGCTTTCCTTCCTCCCTTCCCATCCCTCCTCTCCCCTTTCTCCCCTTCTCTCCCCACTTCCTTTCTCTCCCTTCTCCCTCCTTTCTTCCCTTCTTCCGTTTCTCCCTCCCTTCCTTCTTTCCATCCTTCCTTCCTTGAGAAGATAAGATTCCAACAAGGACATGACCTGGACATCTCATACTTCTGGCTTTCAGAAGGAAAGCACGCATCATAGCATGCCTCCCTGCTCAAGCACATGCAGTTATTTGTGACAATCTAACTAGTTTTACTTATATTTCTCAAAGCCTCAGAGCTCTTTATGACTCTAAATATTTGGAGAACCACTTAACTTTAGAAACAAATCAGATCAGGTCAAATGGGATACATCAAAGTGCATGCCCTGTCTTAGAGCAAGCATAGCCTGTAAGCACCAAGATTATTATAGTGGACACTTAGGTTGCTTCCATACTTTGGTTGTTGCAAATAATGCTGCATTGATGATGGGAATGCATATATATCTTTTTGAATTAGTGTTTTCTTGTTCTTTGGATAAACACTCAGGAGTGGAATTGCTGGATTATATGATATATCCCTCCCCTCACCCCCCCCCCCCAGAGGAATCTCCTTACTGTTTCCAAAGTGGCGGCACCAGTTTTTAGTCACACCAGCTGTGCACATGGATTTCATTTTCCCCACATCCTCACCAACATTTTTTATTTGTTGACTTTTTTATATATATGTAATAGCCATTTGACTGGTGTGAGGTGGTATCTCATTGTGGTTTTGATTTGCATTTCCCTGATGATTACTGATGTTAAGCATATTTTCATGTGTCTGTTGGCCATCTGTATATATGTCCATCAATAGATGAATGGATAAAGATTATATATATATATATATATATATATATATATATATATATATATATATGAAATATGTCACAGCAATAAAAAGAATGCAATCTTGCCATTTGCAACAACATGGATGGACCTTCAGAGTATTTTGCTAAGTGAAATAAATCAGGCAGAGAAAGACAAACATCATATGGTTTTAATTATATGTAGAATCTAAAACAAACAAAACAAACTAATAGAAACAGAGACCAAAGGGATGGTTACCAGAAGGGATAGGGTGAAAAGGGAAAGGGGAATGTAGTGATAATGTGAAAAATTTACACAGTAGCAGATGATAACTAAAATTAGTGGGTTGATCACATTGTAAGGTATTAAAATGTCAAATTACTCTATTGTACACCTTAATATTGTATAAATATTGATTGTATACCAACTATACTTACATTAAATAAGTTTTTAGCTCTAGCCAGTGTGGTTGGGTTGGTCGGAGCACTGCCCCATGCACCAAAAGGTAGTGGGTTTGATTCCCAGTCAGGGCACATGTCCAGGTGGCAGGTTTGATCCCAGGTCTCCAGGCCCATGAGAGAGGCAACCCATTGATCGATTACACTCTCTCTCTCTCTCTCTCTCTCTCTCTCTCTCTCTCTCAAATAAATAAATAACCTTTTAATAAAAGAATATAAGAATGAATCACTGACTTATTTTATCTATTTTCTACCTATCTACCTTTCTCTCTCTCTCTCTCTCTTTCTCTGTTTCTTTAGATAATAAGGTTTTAAAATCTAAAGAGAATTCACATTTCAGCATGGTCTAAAATGTATTACCTATTTTTTTAACCAATTTAAGAATGTCAGAGAAAGAAATCTAACCTGTTAATTCTTAATAAATGGATAAAATGGATATTTATGTATTTTAATTACTCTTTAAATTATTAGGCAGGGGCAATAAAATATATACAACAATTATCATCATGAAACAAAAGTGACCAAAATAGAACAGTAGTCACCTCTAGGTGGTGGAATTATGAGTAGTTATTGTATTAATGCAATATAGATAGTTAAAATATTCAAAATAATTCTATTAGTGTAATATTCTTGCTATCTCAGATCTTAAGATAGACAAATGAGACTCATTTTCCATGCCTAGATGGCAAAATTAGGATTTGAACCCGGATTTGTACAGTTGCACACACTATGTTCATAACCACTCAACTTTACTGTCTTTAAAAGCTAGCTTTCTAGACCAAAGCACATTGAAATGTTTAAGTTATTGACACATTTCCAATCAGCTTTTCAGTTTATTCTAAAGATGTGTAATCAGAGAAAAATTAGAATATCAAACTATTTCAAAACCAAGTATGAGTCAAACTGATATGATATATACACCAAGGCCAAGTCTAAATTTCAAAATAAAGATATTGTATTCCAGCAAGGGAAATAAAATTACTTCACCAATGGTAATAGTGACTATATATATATAGTCATAACATTCATAGAAAACATTACAGAAAGTAAGCCTTGTTTCACAATGCAACCAGTATTTTCCTCAAGAAGAGATTAATGAAAAGTGACACATATTTTAGTGAACAGATAAGATGGAGGGTTTGATGAAAGTAAGAATTTAGATCCAGAGGTGATGAAGAGATGCATAACTCACTATCTTCCAGCATCCTCCCCAAGTAAGGTTGCCAGATAAAATATAGGACTCGCAGATAAACATGGATTTGGGAAGAACAACAAATTATTTTTAGTATAAATATGTCCAAAATATTGCATGGTATATTAATACACCAAAAATAAAATCCATTCATTGCTTATTTGAAATTCAAATCTAAGTGAGCATTCTGTATTTTTATTCACTAAATCTTGCAAATGACTCCTCAAAACCTCCAGAGATAATGCAAAGAATGGCAGGTTCTACTCTCTCTCAGATGGCAAGGATAGAAATGTGTGTTGAATTTTCTTTACAACTCAGAAGATAGGGAACACACAAAATGCATCATTACTGTCAGGTGGTTATAAAATCCAGATCCCATGTTAACACCCAAAGGTGATGGTATTAGAAGGTGGGACCTGTGGAAGGTGACTAGGTCATGAGGCTGGCACCCTCATGAAAGGGATTTGTGGCCTTATAAAAGTGACTCCACAGAGCTCCCTGGCCCCTTCCACAGGTAAGGACATAAGGAGAAGTCTGTGACTCGGAAGAGGGCTTTGACCCGACCATGACCCCAAATTTCAAGCCTTCAGAAATATGAGCAATAAATGTCTGCTGCTTTAAGCCACCTCATCGTTGTTATTCGATATAGTAGCCCAACCAGACCAAGACACTCTCTTTTTCTCTGTTGCTAGTTCTTCTACAGTTTTGGCAGGACTATTCCATGGGTAAGTTTTATTACTGTTAGCTTTGTTAATACTCACAGCATATTTCATCTTACTATTGCCATCCTACTCTTGGTTTCACAAAAGAAAATTACATTTTTTAATAACTAACTACTGGTTTAAATGCACAACTCTTCAAAATACCTAGGACACTTTTTCAAAGAAATACTACAGTCTAGCAATGCCCTATCAACCACTTCATCCAGCTAGAAGGTGGTAGAATCCTTGGGATCTTCTGTTATCATTCTCACATTTGTAAAACTTTTTTGCTCAGAGAGGTTCTGTTTGCATTTTAGAGCAAATTATGACAATCTGAAGAAAAATGACAATTGCAGAAAGGTTGTATGGAAAACTCCTATATTTAATTCAATAAAAATATACATGAATAAAAATTATTTTACACAGACACTGAAAATAATTATTCCATATAAGAAAAGTGGAGGAAAAGAGAGAAAATTGTTTTTCTATAGGAGCAATAAAAGCCTTGAGCCAGAGCTCAAGGTCCCATTCTGGTACAGTGGAACCCTGTGATAAGGCTGCAAGCCAGGTTTGATTAAAAATTATTGATGGCCCCGCCGGCATAGCTCAGTAGTTGAGCATTGACCTATGAGCAAGTAGGTCATGGTTTGATCCCTGGTCAGGGCACATGACCAAGCTGTGGGCTCAATCCCCAGGCTCAGTCCTGCGTGCAGGAGGCAGCCGATCAGTGATTCTCATAATTGATGTTTCTATTTCTCTCTCCCTCTCCCTTCCTCTCTAAAATCAATAAAAACATACTTTTTTAAAAATTACTGATGGAACACTTACTAAGTGGTACAACTAGTTCTTTTGCTCTGTACAAAGTAATTCACAGTCCCTAAAACCAAGTACAATATATTCATGGAACAATCAAAATAAGGATGTGGTGGGAAAGGGGCACAAAAAGAAAAACAGAAGACAGAGAAGTGATCCTCCACAAGTGGAGGAAGGTTTGCCATGGGCGAATCATCATAGCGAGCATTTCTTCAAGCTTCTGAAGGGAGTTTAGAGAGGACACGGTGATTAATAGTCTGAACCAGAGATATTATGACTATGACACTGGCCTAACTTTAGCAAGAAGCAGAGAGGATGAAGTATTCTTTTATTAATTTGCCATTTTTTTCCCAAAAAATATTAAGTACCTACTATTTGCTGGGCTCTCTTGTAGACTTTCAAACTTCAGTGTTACTTTTCCCCAATGTACCTTCAATTATTCTCATTTCCTCATTCTGTCATTATTTTTCAATTAAACAAACTATATATAAAATTCCCAACCTTCTGGCATTTGAAGACCATGTTTAAAGTTAAGATGGTTTGCAGACTCACTTACAGTTTGCAGACTCAATTGTTATACTGACATATGAGAAAAAGTACTAGTGTGAATGCTTTTTAAAAATTATCATTTGATCATAAAATATCCACATGTATTTGAAAAATAATATATGTGCATGAGGTACGATGCTTCCTGGGTTGTAGCCAGTGTGTAATGTAACCATTGATGACAACACCTGAAATCCTTTAGGCATCCAAGGCCACCGATTGGAGGTCCACGCACAACAGGCAAAGAAGGAAGCCGGCAGATAATTGTCTGCACTACCGTGGCCCGGCTGAGGGAAGTTAGTAGGAGTATACAAGCGCTTTCATCCAAATTCAAAAAGTTATTTTTCAAATGGAATCCTTTGAAAGTCCAAAAACTTCCTTTCCTTTACTGACCCCTAGAAACCACTGACCCGGTGCATACCATAAAATCAGAACAATGTTGAAACTTACTGTTATTATTAGCAAATGTTTCTTGAAGGAAACAGAAAATCATCTTGAAGGAAAACTTGTACTCCCTCAATTCTAAGTATTGAAAACACAAAATAGTTGTAACTAGAAGCAGAAAGTGGGTCAGGGAGTTAGTAAAGAGGAAGTAAAACCCTAAATTTGGTTAAGAAAGAACATATTTAACATTTGCTCCAATTATAACAGCTTAAGTCTGACATTTTTATGTGTTTTTTAAGTTTTTTTTCAATGACAGTTTACATTCAACTTCATTTTGTACTGATTTCAGATGTATGCGTAGTGGTTAGATAATGGTACACTTCACACTGTGTTCCCCTGGTATTTCCAGCACCCACCTGGCACCACACATAGTAATTATTGACTATATTCCCTTTACATCCCTAGGACTCTGGTGCTTGTTTTAAATGTAGAAAGCAAAAAAAAAAAAAAAACAAAACCATTCATTTAATAGTTTTGAATTTTTCAAATGCACCTTGCAGTGTTATAGCAGCATAGTGAGACGTACAACTACTCCAAATGCTTCTTTGCTAAGAGTGCATCTTTGATTGGACTTATCCCATGCAGGGGTAAAGCACAGTTAAGCCTCAGAACTAGACTCTGACAACGGGCTGCATTGAGGGCGCGGGGCTGGGAGGGGAAGCTTGCCTCAGCCTTGGAGCTGAGTCTTTTCCCGTGTCCTCCACCTCACCTGTCTCGTGTTCTCTATGGGTGTTCCTCTGTTTGCTCCCTGCCAAGATTTCCGATAGAAATCGTGTCCTCTTGGCTTGTCTTCTGGTCCCTGTTACTGCATCCAGATCTGTCCACCGCTCTGGTTCCTGGATCTCAGCCTTGCCCTGTCCTGTTTGCTCGCAGCGGGATTTTGACTTACAGAGTGAGAAGTGACATCCTTAAGTCTGCTGGCTTCCTCCTCTAAGGAGCAAAGGTCCCTGACCTAAATTTACTAAAAAATACCTCAAAGTATGCAACTGGCCTTTTAAAAGGAGACAGAAATTAAACTGAAGACACTTCTGGCCCCTAACTCACTGGTTTTCCACAAGGTTCAGTCTAATTCTCTGCAATGATACTAAAGATGTCCTTTGGAAAATATCTGACTTTTGAAAGAACACCACTTTGGCATTTTCCACAGTGATGAACCCAAGCGTTATTTTAACAAACATCTATGTTGAGCAGAAATTTCTTGACTTGATAATGTTTTAGCTATGTGCCTTGATATCCAATCCTAAATGTCTTTGAACTTTGAATTCTAGTTTTAGGGCATGGTTGGAAAATAAAAGCATTAAACTTTTAAAAAATAAATAAATAAATACAGATGAACTTCACAGGTCATAACGCATTTCACAGCATCTTCATTTCCTTGACTGTGAAGGTCCCTCGGCTCCCTCCTCCTGCCTGCGTTTTACTAGGTGCCTGACCTAAAGCTGGCCGTCAGTAAATGCTCTGAATAACGGATTCCGCTTTCTCCATAAAACCTTTTGCTACTTTCCTAATCCTGAATCATTTTCCCTTGCACAATAAGTTCAGTAGTATTTACTTAGCAACGCACCTGAGAGCTAGATTTGTGACTTCTATGTCTAACCCTTATTAACTTCATAAATGCTTTGCCACGTGAGAGACTGGGCCTGACAGTGGCCACTGAGTCTCCGGGCTGAATGAAGAGTAAGGTCTAGATGCCAGCACGTGGCTGCTGCTTCTCTGGACCCTGCGGGAAACAATGCACAGGCAGCCCGTGGCCAGCAGCCTGGCTTTGTCGGTGATGCTTATGAAGATCAAATTTAAGAGTAAAATATTATAATTTTATACAGGAGACAAGTAATTAAGGCATACACAGCGACAGGTGGCATGGGCTGAAAATGTAAATTCACTAACTTCCAAATAGGATTGAATTCACACATACTAAAGGCACAGTGGCATTATTAATGGATGTGTACCTAGTTTTTAAAGGGTATGCTAGAAGGACAGTGCTGCCTTCTCGGCTCTGCCTCCATCATCAGCAAGTGCTGGAGAAATACTGGATTAGTTAGAGTATAGAAAGTAGAATAGCTCTTATTTGTTGAATACTTCCCAGGCATTAAATAATTTATTCCTTATATAAACCTTATGAAATAGGGTTGCTTGCTAACACCCAACACAATAAAAGGCAGACCTGGGTTCAGGTCTATCCGATCTCAAATTCTATGATCAATCCACTGCCCCAGGATTTCTCCCCTGTCGCCTTAGGTGATTTGCAGGAATGTTTCTCTGTTCTTACATTTAGGCCCTAAAAGAGCATTGTCCAGCCACCCTGGTAGTTCCCTAGTTGATTTAGTTTATTCAAATAATAGTGTGAAATCTCTCCCAAGATGATTTTCTTATGACAGGGGTGGTCTGTAATGTAGACATTTAAAAAAATTTTTTTTGGCAGAATGTCCTTGAGTTTCAAAGTAACTCACCTACTTGTAAACTCTAAGTTTTATGTACTTATTATCTAAAGATGAGGTGGGGAGGTGTGGGGATAGCCCAGGCCTTTTTTATCTGTCTGTCTGTCTGTCTGTCTGTCTATCTACCATCTACCTAAATATATAAAATAGTGAACCATACTATATTGGTCTTTCACTGTACTGAGTAAATCAGATCCATGACCTATTTTAAATTCTTGCTTCTTTCTAATAATTCCTTCAAAGCTAAACCTAACCCACTTTATTTAGCCCACTATTCATTACATATATCAAATTTCCAAAAAGACATGTCCAGTGAGTCTGCAGAATATAAATAGAAAAGCAATTTATATTATAAAAACATGCGGTATAATATTTCTTAGATTAACACACATGAATTGCCATTTATTTCACCAAGAACTCATGTGCAAACTTGTGCTCTGGAACCTAGTGATCAGACAGACCCCGGAGATGCCAGAAATAAGAATAAGGGAAAAACTTATTATAACAAATGTTGCTTTCATCAGATGGACAGGATTTTTCAGATGATTATATAGATCCATGCTTCCTTTGGGATGTGTCTCATGTCAATTTCTATGATTTATATAGGAAAATTGATTTTTTTCCTTCCTTGTCTGATTGTATCTTTTACTTCTACATTTGGAGGGGGGGAGAGAGAGACACATAGTGAGGTGGTCTGGTAAAAGAGAATGCATAAAATCCTAATTCTCTTTTCTCTGTCTTTCTGAATTCACCCAGTGATATATTCTAAGTCCTAGAAAGATGGCTAGCAGTCTATCAAAAACAGCTATTCTACTGGAGCCTAAACTCTCAAAAGGCTTTTTCCTTCAGAATTACCATCTGTTGACACTCCGCACTCATAAAGTAACAGCGACAGGCCAGCAATCATTTATCAATATTGCCAGAACAATGAAAAGTTAAATTAGCTCATTGACAAAAGATAACACCTATAGCCATCATGATAAAGAAACATTTCACTTTTCTGGGAGTAGCATCTATTGTCTTAACGCCTGCAGAGGCCGTGTTCTTAAACTTTCAAAACATTTATTACATCTTGTAATATTTTGATATTGGGTCACCACCGAGTGGTTTTTGTTTTTGTTTTTGTTTGTTTGCTTGTTTGTTTAGAGTTAAGGGAGGCATCAGGAAGCTAACAAGGTGGGCACTTTATGAGTACAAGGCTAGATTTGAAAGGTTTATGACCCTTACTCAAGTTTATAATTTTCAGGCAATTCATATATATATATATATATATATATATATATATATATATATATATAACATAAATTTATTTCTTATAGTTCCAGAGGCTCAGAAGTTTAAGATCAAGGTGCCAGGCAGATTTGGTGTCTAGTAAGATCCTACTTCTTGATTCACAGATGGCTTTTCACTGAGTCCTCACATGATGGAGGGGACAAGGGATCCCTCTGGGTCTCTTTCATAAAGGCACTCAGTGCCTTCATGCCCTAATTACTTCTCAGAGGCCCCATCTTCAAATACCATAACATTGAAGATTGGATTTTAAAATATGAATTGGCATTTTGTACTTCTTGTTGCCAATGCAATTCGTAAGATGTACACTCAAATTTTCAGGCAATTCTTAAAGGGATTGGGAAAGAAGCCATCCCAAGGAATGCCATTCCTGTTCTTCCAGTCACTCTCATCCCACCTTCCTCACTCTGTGCCGATGCCTACCCTGCTTTGTCTCCACTCCCACTGTCTTGGTCTCATCTGCCACTGTCATGTTGTGTATATACCCCTCTCTTTTTTATTGCCACCCCTCCCTTCCCTGTCCAGAGTGGGAGATATGGGTGAAGTGGGAAAATCCATGCTCGCTCCGCAGTCCTGGCAGCTGGTGAGTGAGGAAAAGATATGACTGCATTCCAAAATGCTTCACCTGTCTCCCACAAATTCTGATTCCTTACCATGTTCTGGCCTATTAACCAAATAATGGGGAAACTTAAGAAGTCACGGGGACGTGAACAAGGTAGCATCTTGTTTTAAAGAGGTGTGCAAGAATGGAGACCTAGGTTGTCAGAGGCAAGTGATGGGCGTTGATAGGAAAATGAAAAGAGTGGGGCAGATGGCCTGCAGGGTAGTCCTTTGTTCAAGATAACCAGGAGACTGGAAGGGGGCGAGAGGGGGAGGTGGGATTCAGTCAAGAGGGAGAAGGTGAGGAGATGAAGAGCAAAGAGCAGAAAGGGAGATGTTAAAGATAGGGGTCAAATGGCCAGGGAAACCCTTTAAGATAAGAGGGCACCGTTCAAAGAATTTCAAAGTGGCAAAAATAAATAAGTGGCAATTTCTCAGCATGGGCCTAATAGGTTGCTGTTTCACGTCTAGGGTGTTGATGGGAGGTTATCAATGCATTTTTAGATCATTAGCAAATACACAGTATGAAATAGTCTCCTGTTAGGAAGGAATAGAGCCCATTTGTGTAAGGAAGGATGTTCTCTTCTAGGATGCCTTATAAGAATTATTTTTATTTTGTGTTTCATTTTCCTCAGTCCCACGTTTCTTTCCGTGTTATTATTTGCATATTTAAAAAATGAAACACCAATTAAATTTTAATATGTGTAACAATGTTGAGGGGTGAAGTAATTTACACTTGCTTGTATTATTAAATTCTAAGATGATTTAATTATTCTACTCATCACTTCACAACACTTAGAACCAAGATGTACAGGCTTCAAATGAAAATGGATGCATTTAAAAAATGTTCTGTGTGCGTGGATTTCAATCTCTGGTTTGAGACAGATGAGATATCTTGGGAAATTTTAGAAAATACCCTCTTTAAGTCATATTCACTCTTTGCTTTTCTCACTCTTAGAGAAGAAAATAACCAAAGGAAAGGGGCCTTTAAACATTAAACATACTTGGTCCTACAGGATCAGGAAATTAGAGTCCCGCATTTGACTTTCCATGAACATATATCCACATTCGTCACATGTTTTAAATTCATTATTAAGTAGCTGGCTAGGTCATCTCAAGTCTAAATATAGTTAGCTTTTCCATATTAAGTCTCTCTGTTATCTTCTTACATTTCTTGCTGAAAAACAACAAAACGTCTCTATTGTCTTTGATACTTGAAACAGAGCACATCAGTCACAAATGGCTCATGAAAAAAGAGCGCTTTACCTCAGCTGTTAGGGCATTTCTGATAAGCCAAGTTATGGATAAACTTTCCATTATAATCCAAAGCTGGGGAGAGGCTTTTGTTACAATTTAGCCTCTTCAAAATAAATGCTTCTTTGAACTTGTACTGCAGTGAGGGGAGGCAAGGGGAAAGCTTTGCTGATCTTTTAAACACATCAAAGCCTTAGGAAGCTAAACGCTCTGGACAGATGCTTTTGTCAATCTGAATGGTGCCTGTGCCCCCTCTTCCTGTGGAGACGTGGTGTTTATCACCTCCAAAGGGCCCCACGGAGCTCCTGTGACTGAAGGAACTCTGGGAGATATACACAGACCTTCATCATTTCCATTTCTTTTAGTTTCCCTCAACCCTGGTTATTAAGTCATCTTTTCTCAAAATCAGTTTTGTACTCAGGGAAAAAAAAGTTCTAAATGCTCATTGTAGAAAATGTATAAGTTCATAAAGAAAAAGAAAAAAATTATCAAGAAAACCACCACTCAGAAATAATCAGTGATTTTACATTACCTTTTTCCTTTCTGATATATATATTATACCATATGATCCAGTATCATATTTAAAGCTTACATTATTAGCAATTCCTCAAAACATTAAATAATTTATTTTGACTTTTTTTCTAACATTTTCTATGACTGCTAGTGGAAATATAATAATTATATATTCAATAATTGTACTCTCGGTCATTATTTACTTAAAACATAATTTTAGTTGGACATTGAGATTGCTTTCAATTTGTCAGTATTATATATAATGATTTCTATGTACTTTTTAATACATAAATTTGTTTTTGGCATCTCTATTTCTTTGGCAAGGATTTCTAAAAGTGAAATTATTGAGTTAAAGGATATAAAAGTTTTAAGGCTATTCTAGCTTTAAAAATGTTACAATTTACAAGTCTATCAGCAATTTACCAAACCCATACCAACATTGGTTTTTATTGCTTTTTTTCATCTTACCTAATTTGAGAATCAAAATGTTTTTCTATTTTAATTTGGATTTCCTTTACTAATTAAAGCAAGCATGTCAAAATCGCGGCCTAGGCATACAGCCCTCTGGCTGCAAGTTTGACATGGTTGAATTAAAGGGTTAAACATTTTGTATGATTAAAATTTGTGTGTCTTCTCTTGAATTGGATTTTTCTCCTTTGCCTGATTGTCTGTTGTTTTAGTGGGGTTTTTTTTCATTGATTTATTTGAACTCTTAATGGACTGCAGTGAGTTATCTTGTCAAACTTGTAGTATAAAATGTTCTCTTTTAAAATCTTTTCTTTATTTTTATCTATTATCTATTTTGGTACACAAACATTATTTTTATATTCAAACCTAGATTTTCCACTTGGAGAGTAAGTCCTTGTATTATGATTTCTCATTCCCCGAGACTAGGTTATTTCCCTGTAGTTTTACTTCTGACTATATTTTGGTGTTGTTTTCTAAGGGTAATGTTTTCATGGACTTGGAGCTGATTGTTGATTTGATGAAAGGTTCCAATAAAAAAACGAAAGAAATCTGTAGACTCTCTCTAATGGAACAGCACTTGCTTAAGGGAGGGTGGGCAGGATATTTCTTCTCATTAAGATCTGTGAGTGTCTCTTGGTGAGTGACCATTGTTGTAAATCAGTGTTTCCCAAAGGGTGGTATGTGTTCCCCAGGGTTACCGGAAGAGTTTGGTGGGGATATGCACTGCACCGTGCTTAGCTGCGCCTAATTCTACGTTCTTATGAGTCAAGTCAAGACAGTCTTGTGAGGCATGAGATGGTCCGGTGTGCAAATAGATGTTATTTGTAATATAACTTTTATTTATATTTTATAATGAATAATTTTATTTTTTATTTATTATTATTTTGTGTATGTACCAAAAAAAGACAAAATAAATATATTTTGATTGTTATTAAAATACATCCTTTTTTTCACGAGGGATACTCCGCACTATGAAAACTATAGAAGAGGTACACATATGTCAAAAGTTTGGAAAACATTATTAAATGATCATGGTTATTTTTTGCTCCAAAGACTCCCACCTGCAAGAGTAAGTCTTTATAAGTGATGGCAAACTATTCAGAATTTTAATTTATTTGCACTGCTATCCACCACACTTTACGTTGCAGTTAAAGTTTGAATTGGGCACTAGGTGAGAGATTAAATTAAACCAAATACAATATCATACCTTTAAAAATCCTAGAGCATCAATAGGAGGAAATGTTCAAGTGAGAATGATTAAGAAAGAGACAGATAAAGTTTTCTGGGCTATAAGGATTTTTCTTAAGCTCCGTTGTGGTCCCCTCACCCCCAGCTTTTATTTAGGACCATGTGTTCATGGTCCAGCAGGCTGAGCAGTTCAGGCATCAGCTCTCTGTTCTCCTCACGGCCACCTCATGGAAGCCACTCACATAGCATCATTCTTCTAGAGCTAATATTAAGCTGGAATTAGAAAAACGTAGGCAAACCACCAGTTGTATAAAGCAAGGTAATTCATTTAGTCATTGTGTTCACCCATTCTGTACCTCTAAATTATTTAGTCTTTCATATGACCTCCACAGCTACTCTTGTTGGTAAGTTTCCAGGGCCTTTTTATATGTAGATGTGTTTGTTTGTTTTGTTTTTATTTGCAGGTGTGAAGTGACCATATTCTTCTTAGTCTTGGGATGACAAGGTGGCAGACATTCCTTTTTAGTGAATTTGAAGAAAACATACATTGGTACTGGGTTTTAATAAATCTTTGTAGAAGAGGCCTAGAAATATTCCAAACACACTTGAAGAAAGGGCTAGAAGAGGCAGTATTTTTTCAAATGGCTTCTCACCCTAAAGCCAGGGGTAGTAGGGTAAAAAGGAAGAAGATAGAGAACCTAAAGGTGAGGACATAGCAATAGAGCATTTTATCCTCACACAGAACAATAGTTTGGGGCATCACGAAGACAGCTGCTGCTCAGTGAGGCAGAACACTGGGAGATGAATTGGGAGCAGCTTGTACCACTGTGGCAAGGAAGGGGCAGCCATTCCCAGGTGTGAGAGCAGGAGATACAAGAATCCCCTTTCTCAGCCTGTGACCATTTGTTTCTGGAAAGGAAGAGAACGAGGCCCAGTGGAGTTAGTGTAAGAGAAGGGAAGCTCTGGTGAAGGAAACCAGATCTAAAACACAGAAAGCATTGCCTTCTCTCCAGCCAGCTCCCCCCTCTTCCTATAGTCATACTCCCCACGTGTAGAATGCAAATGCAGAGATAGTGGCATCCAGACACACATCGTTTCTTATTCCAACTGGCAGTCTTCGCATTATCTTCTTCCATTTCACTAAATAGGCAGCTGTTAAGAACATGGAAATCAAATCCCACAGAGAGAAAGCACCCCCTTGGTCTGTTAGTCAACTAGAGTTAACATTTTAAAAAACAATGAAATACAACAAAATCTGGTGATGAATAGCCTACACATGTGATGTCATGGAAGAGTTTGGACCATGACTCTGAGCTCTTTCAATGTCACCTTCCTTCCTTATATATATATAATGGGGCCATCAAGGTAATAACCGCCATGTACTTAGCAAAGGATCAAGTACATAGTGATACCCCTTAAATTGGAACTATTATTAATCCCCTACACTTTATCATGCTTATATATTCATTTCCTTTCTTACTTTCTGTGAAATGCACTCATGGTAAACATTACTTTTGTATCCCTTGTTAGGTCCATGCTTTGAACATACACAGATATAGCGTTGTGTTTTTGTTTGTTTGTTTGTTTGTGTGTTTTACCTGCTAAACATAAAGCACACTGCTAAAATCCAATTATTCAAGAATTCAGTGCATCTGTCCATATATACTCATTGATCCATCAACACAGCTTACCTCTACAATAAATTATACAAATATGGTGAATATTTCCTGTCTAGACTGATTTTAATCCTGACTTAGGTTTAACTAGTTCTAACTTTTTATAGGCCTCTCTGTTAATTAAATTTTAATAAAATATAATAACACATTAAAAGGACACAATATAAGCCCAATTGCATATACTGTCATAGTAGTCCTAGACTTAGACACTTTACAGAGACAGCAATGATCATGACAATGTGGCTTTGCCTCGGGAACCCTTTTAATCTGTTGGATTTATTTCCTCCTCCTCTTTTTCTTTCTCTTCCTCCTCCTTCCTGTCTTCCTGCCCTTCCTTCTCCTCCCATTTCTTCTTCATTTTCTACTAACTACTAGAAACATTGCTTAGCATGTGCTGAATGTTTCCTTTCTTACTTGAACCAAATATGTACCAAAGAACACATTACTTCAACTCTTGCTTTTCCCAGTGTGGTCCTAAGACTAGCAGCATTGAAATCACTCTGGAGTTTGCAGTTCAGATGCTGAGACCCCCATTTGGGGTGATTTGTATGAAGCCTGAGAAGCTTTGTCTTAAACATATCAAGGGAAGAAACGGGTTCACCCACTAGAGGGCAGTAGGACATGTGCATCAGTAGGCATTGCCATCTATTTCAAGAATGATAAAAAGTTCTTTTAAGAACCACCCACAGATGCCAAAGAGAGAGCATGCTGAGGTCCTTTAAAGAAAAAACAACTAAGTCAAACCAGGTTACATAGAGAAAGGCAACATGTGAGATTAATGAAATAAGCCATTCCATGGCACCAGCATAGTATAAAATCAGGTGCCAAATCCTAAATTGTAATGTTGGCTCTTGTTCATAGGTCAGAGAATTGTTGGGAAAAGACTTTGATAATCACCTCTTGGGGCAACCTCCTTATTTTAAAAATGAGGAAGGAGATTCCGAGAGGCTAACTGGCTCTTCCAAATTCATACAGCTCACAATTTGCCAAGCCAGAGCTGGATTCTCTACCAAGAGTAAAAAGAGATTTTAATAAGATGCCGACCATATCTCTTTAGTACTCCTCGGTAAAAGGGAGTTCATGCTTGTGCTTTACATGCATGGTGGGTTTTAATACTATTAGACGTTGTTTATTAAGAGGCAGGGAATAGAAACTGAGGCATTTGCCATTTTCTTTTTTCAGTCATCTTTATTCAGCTGCACTACCCTCAGAACACAGCCTAGAAGTCTCTAGCTTGAGTCCAAAAGTGTGCACATGTACATATCAACCGATCACTAAGTATTGAGTAACCATAGCATTCGTGGCACAGTTTCACATTCCTTTTAGCATGATTTGTGCTCTTGGTGGTCTTTGGTTTGTGCATTATAATAGCTTGGCTGTTGACTGCTTTTAATTCTCAATTCCATATGTTTTTCACATGCAAAATGGGATCAACAGCATTGGATCACAGACCCAAAGACACAGAAGGTGGTGAAAGCTGAGCTGGTGGATCCTCATTCATCTAGGAAGCTGAGGAGGCTTTTCAGAGAAAGAAACCCTAATGGCACATGCAACACCATCAGTACAACTTGCTCACATGTCTTCAAAATGACCTTTTAAAGAATGTTTTAAATGTCAATTTTATTTTTTTTAGAAAACACTGAACCAAACATGAAAATCACATGAGGGAAATTGCTAAATCTCCAGCTAAGGCACAAACAGCCATTTTTTCAATTTCCTCTTCCTTTTTTCTTTCTCTTATCAATGCAATTACTTAATAAATATTAAATTCATATAAAATTAGTAGGCAAGCATTTGGATGTTGATGGATATAATGTGAGTAGTTCCTTAGACAAAGTCCCAGTTGTTGAGTAAAGCTCCAAGACGAAAAATCTAGTGAAGACAATTCTTTGTGGAGTGACCTCAGCAACAGAGAAGCTCCTAAAATAAGTGCACATTGTTTTAAGGAATAGTTAATCTTGCTTAATTTATACCTTGACAAAGGAATTTAAACCTAACTCCCAAATATGTTCATCAGTCACTTTCCACTTTCCCATCTCGCCATTTACTTATAGCTACAGTGTATAGATGATATCATAACCAATTGTCATAATTTTACCAGTCATAATTGTTTATCATGAGTTACTCACAAGCTCACTTTTGATTATGAAGCATATAAATGCAAAAGACAGTTGCAGAGATTGGGTAAGAGTCTGAAGTAAAAGATCTACATATTTTTTCTATGTTAAACTAAATAGGCAATAATATTAGAAAAAAAAGCCATGATGATGTCTGATGAATTGAGCTAGTAATCATAATCTATTATATATTTAAATTATTTTCCAAAAAAATAGACTGGATTATATACTGTTTATATAGGGTATTTTTTTCTCTACCATAACAATAGTACAACAACCATAAGTAAAAGCAGTAGCATTTAATAAACTTTAATTTTTAGCATTCCCATAAAAGTGTACATGCAGCTATTTTGAAAGAGTAATGCCATTTGGATATACTCTACCTATTTCACCTGATAACATCTTCTCCCTTCCCCCCATTATAATAAAAGAACAGTTCTCAATTATTGCCAGTAATATTAGTGGCATACTCATGTTTATATCTCAAATATGCTTTTAATTTTCTGAAGCAGAGGCAAATTGCTGGTGATATCTTAATGTTTTGAGGTAGTTAATGCCAAAAGGCTTGGACCTGATTTTAAAATGAATATTTCCCAGATGTGTGGCAGGGTGAAAGGTGGAACAGCTAACAGAAACCAACTTCCTATCCATGTTAGACATACCTGGAAGAATTTTAAGTAAGGGTTAATTAGGCAATGAGACCTCATACGCAGCCAACCTCACAGCTCCCAGAGATAAAAGCTGGGACCTGCTTGGTTGTAACATAAGCCATATGTTGAGAAAGAAAAGTATCAACTACCACTGTGTCCTTGCACTTTGTTTATCGTGCTCTTGGAGCCAACTTTCTTTTGAAAATTCAATACTTTTGAGAATGCTGAAAAGCCACTCACTAAGGGATTAAAGAATTTAGTTTCTGAATAAGTATCAGATATGTATAGTGAAGTAGCAAAAAATATATCCAAAATATTTAGCTCATGAGGGTGATCTTATAAACATGCCAGTAAAAGGACAGCTTTAGAATGGCCAGAGGAGCCTGCTATTAATGTGGCTCATCCTAGACAAGCTCTGTAAAGGCAGATCCCCCAGGGACACAAAGGCTCTGGAACTCCATGTGTCTTTAGGAAGCGAGGCTACCACTTAGGAAGAAGGATTTGGTGCAAATTTAGTTTTCTGTTCAGACTCAGTAGAGACTAAAGATGCATTGGAGCAAGATCTTCTTGCCAGTTACCCATTCTTAAGGGTCGGGTGCTTCAGCTTCATGAGATTTTGCCACCTAAAACAGCTGTTTTTTGTTGGAGACTAGATGGTGATTTTGCCAGAAATACTTAGAAGGTCTGAACTCGAAATGTCAAAGCAAATATTTCTGACACAGTACATGCCCCCTTTCCCCCTGATATCTTTGTTTAAATGCCATGTGGATATGAGTGCTGGTTTAAAGTGAAGGTATTGATGGAGAAGACAATGATGTCGAGAGCCTCTGATCAAAATATGTTAGCCAGTTGAGAAGAAATTTATTCTTCTTAACCAAAAACAGAATTGTTAAAATCAAATAAATGAGGTGTACTTGTTTGCTAACAGTAATATCAATTCTTCAAATATGCCAAGTTATTTTGGATTGGAGTCTATTTGGAATAATTTTCCTTATATGGCTTTCTCATTCTTGGACGTTTTAAAAGTATATACTAACGTGTATGAGATTGTCAGGTTATGGTAAGGAATAAGTGAAATGAACAGTAACAGAAAATATCTTTCAAAGAAAATAAATATTATGCCATATATATATATATATATATATATATATGCATAATATGCTAATTAAACCAGACAGCTGAATGACTGACCTCTGACCTTCTGGCCATCCTTCCAGACAACCTTCAGATGAAGCCAGAGCTGCAAGGGTCAACAGGATATATATATATATATATATATATATATATATATATATATATATATATTATATGCTGTAATAACTTTGCCAGAAACTTTTGTCTACCAAACGAGTTAGTGTGTCAATATTTTGCTTCATTTTAAAGTCAAACATGCCTCTGCCCTTCCAGTGAGCTTGCCTTACACAGTAGTTAGCTAGCAAGGGCAACTGAAAAAAGAAAACTATCAGATTCCAATGAGTAGTACAATTCTTGCTCTACAGGGACGCCAGAATTTTTGGAGGGGTTGAATGAAGGTGAGAGGAAAACAGAGTGGAAACAATTTTCAAGTCTAGCCATTGAGCAGTATAGTGTGCACAGCCCTTGAAGTTTTGGGTGTGAGGACAGCTAATAAAATGCCTCTGAAGCTCTCGCTGGAAATCGAGTTGGTGTAACTGGATAAGACATGTGGCACAAGTCTGTGCAATTAGATCACACAGCCTCCTCGTACCTCACACATAATGATTAGCGGCTGTTTTTGTCAACTGGCAGGTTAGAGAAACAATAAAAAGAGGAGCTGATGATGATGAAAGAGGCAGAACGTGAAATGGCTGTACTCTTCCCAGTAGCTTTTAAGTCCCAACATAAAGAAAAGACTTTGTCATCTGCTCCGGACTCAAAGTGTTGACTGAGAAAGCAAAGAGGAACGACCAGGCTGTTTCTTGGCTGCAGGAATAAAGATAGGATCTCCCACCATGTCACAAAGCTGTTAAGCACTCAAGATGAAAAGACCCATCAGGGTTTAGAGTCAACAAGCAATTGTGTCTATTTGGACATTTGCAACAGACCGCATGACCTCAATATCTTTGACCAAGTTTCCGCAGCAAAGAACATCCGTGGACGGAGATACTAGACTTTGTGGTTAGGGGACTTTTTTTAAACCTTATAAAACATGATCTTATGACTGCACACCTTGGTAAGGAAGGGGAACAAGGTTGCCCTTGAATTTTGCTGTGGTTGACACAAGTGCACTTTCATAGGAAAAGACTGAGCAGAATAGTTCTGGATTTAGGCTTGGGACTCCATTGTACCCTTTCTCTTCTTATGACACACAAGTCACAGTGACTCTTTCTATGCTCCTTTGGTGACTTTCATATAATGTGACTTTCACATGGTGATATTTCATAAGAGGTCTTTGGGGTACATGATCATTACTTTTGAGTTGAATGCACAAAATAAGGTGAGATCATGCTGAGGATGGAAGACCAACTGGGGCACGGGATGAGTGGGACTGAGAGTGGTGTGTTCCTCTCTGTTCCTTGGCTTCTGATGTCACCCGGCTAAGCATCCTGGATAGAGCTGGCACATTCAGATGCAGAGGGAATATCTGTCAGTGGAGATGAGCTTCCTTTTCCTCTTTCCAGAGGGAAATAAGTTTACCAAAGATGAAAAAGGAACTTTGCATAGTCTTTCTTCAGATTAATTAATTATTATTATTCTGTGATTTTATATTGGGTACCTGCCATGGGCTAGGTACTGGTAGCACAAATGTGGTCCACACGGAGAAATGGAAGATTCGTGCTTTCAATAAATGAGGGGCAAGTTGAGCCTCTTCCCACTTCCAGCCCAATTCTCTTCTCTGTCTTCACCATGGTTCTCACTTCTGCCAAATAATCAAAAATCAGACTTTTGAAAGAATCAGAATCTGCATACTGAGCATTTTTCCTTGACATGGAAATATAGCTAGATCTTATATCAATGTATAAAGAAATAAATTTAGCTACATAGTAATCTATTCATAAGTAAAACTTTCTTAATAGAGTCCTATTTCTGAGTTCCATTTCCATGGTCTGCCATAGTTTAATCAAACATTTTAAGCATTTTAAGGGCATTTCTATCTTTTTATTTATGTTTGATTGGGTTTTTAATTTTTAAAATTGTTTTTTTCAACCAATTTGTTTGTATAAGACAGATATGCATGTTTCTGTACCTGTTTAATAACAGTGACTATGAAATGCATGCTTGTATCATGGACCCTGGTTTCAGAGCCTGTTTTTGTAAAATATGGAAACGTAAAGTGTATTCCTTTCTAAAATTATATTGTGATACTAAATTTGACATCTACTTGGACTTCATTTATAAATATCCTTATATGAAAACAAATTAACAGGGTTTACTTTGAATCTTACCCAAGAACAATCTACACTGAAGTACTTCAATGTTTGTACTAATTAAATTATATTGCAATCTCAGTTTTTTCCTGACCTTCTAGAATCAGTAGTAGAGGAGGAAACATTTGACCTAGCAATTAAGTGAAACTCTTGAATGTTGCTCATTCTTCTTTATAGATATACCCATTAATTTATTAACCTGACTTGCTAAAAATCCAACCACTTTACTGAGAGTTATTTTTGCCATTTTTAATTGAATTTATTGGGTTGACATAGGTTAATAAATTATATAGGTTTCATCGTTGTATTGTATTGTGTGTAAAGGAGAGATAAATGGTAACTGTAGGAGAATTGACTTGGGGTGGTGTTTTTGCTATTTTGATGGCAATCTGACAAATTATTTTTAAATAGTTATGGTCCTTTCTAGGTTCTGTTTTCCTCTATCCCATTTTGATGCAGCATAATTATAAATGAGTCATTTTACTTCAGGTGAACTTAATTATTTGACAACACAAACTAATCAGAAATGAGCAAGTCATTTCAAGTTCCTTCTTTTCATTGATTATATTAATTAAATTATATTATAAGACCTCTCTTTTGGGAGAAATGCTTTCAGATTTTGACAAATAGATGTCAATGGAAACATTTCTTCAAACTTTAAGTAGAGTTTTATCCACTAAAGTATATACTACAAAGTTGTTTAAGATAATTTTTCTTTGAATGTTGCTCTTTTTTCCCAAAAAATTTTAAAGGTTTTAACAATTTTTTGAAAAAATTGAATTGAGTAAAATGAGACATTTGTAATCAGCATGGTTTGAATGTGTGTTCAAATGCAAGTTATTCAAAATCAAATAAGTTCAGTAATTTTATTTCTCTCCGTGTTTCTTCCTTGCTAACTTTTGTTTTTTGGTTTCCTTTTTTCTTTTTTTCTTGTACTCAGAAATATCTTATTTATGAGAACTCAAATACACAGTAATTGCAATCTACTTTCTACTCTTAAATGTTAAGCTTTCATCATGTTTTATTCAGAACAGTTTTCTAAGACTTGAACCACGACTAGTATGAAATAACATTTATCTAAAGAATATATATATCCATTTATTTGTCTCTGAGCATTTTCTAAAGCTTTTAAAATGTTCCTAACACTAAGTGATCATTTGAGACCATCACCCATGTATAATATTCCCTTATCCATCAGTTTTCACTTTCAAAATTGGATCATATGGATGTTTTCTCTTAAAGCGTTTGTGCCCTTTCTCAAGAGCTTACTATTTTAAACCAATGTAAGCACTAGATTTTAAATAAGATGTAATGTTGAGACAATTCCTGGTCTTTGTCTACCATGGGAAAATAGATATAAAGTGTCAGGTAGAATTCTTGTCTAGTAATTTATTTAAAGATAGCTTATCAACTCAAGAATTAACGAAACAACAAAGATGTTCGCTGAGAGTTAAAACACAGATAGCATTCCATTTTCCATGCATAACTACAAAGAACAATAGAGGATATATGTTGGATCTAATATCAATCTGTAGCTGCTTCTCATTAAAGAAGAGTACTGCCTTCCTTTCACCCTCATGTGGTTAAAGTAATAGTATCTAAGAAATCTCTTCTTAGCCCAATGTTGCTTTTCCCACGTTGCCTATGCTAGAATGTTTGACTCTTATACTGAGTTTTAATATTGCTTTGGTACTGTCTCAAAATATAATGTTTAAGTGTCAAAAAAATTTTTAAGTTGACTTCTATGGAAGTCTCCCCTCCAATGTACTCTGCAAAATACTGGCTGTGTGGTTTACTAGTGATTATAAATAAATGTGATGCTGTTTTCTTCCAGTGCCAACCTAAGAGGGCTGTTTTCTTGGCCAGCTGTGTGTTATGGCAATGACAGTACTTTAAGCATAAAGGATCATTTCCACCTTGGTCTATGGCCAAAGGAGGGCAGTCTTCAGTTCAGGGGACCATGATTTTCATGAGTGTCTTGATTAATTAAACTTCCATTTTTCAGCCGAAGGCAGAATTTCTTATTTCAATATCTTGAGTTATAGAAACGTAGTTTTATACTAGTATATGGCAGCTTAACCAGTGTTAAGTTGGAAGAACCCAGAGTTACGTTACATTTGCAAGAAAAATGCAATAAGATATTGGGTTACCGTATTTGCCGGCGTATAAAACGATTTTTTGGCCCTGAAAAATACCGTATTTGCCGGCGTATAAGACGACCCCCTAACATTTCCACTAAAAATACAGAGTTTGTTATATACTCGCCGTATAAGACTACCCCCCACTTGGAGGCATATTTTTCAGGGCCAAAAAATCGTCTTATACGTGGGCAACTACCTTGTATTTTGCACAATTAAATAAAAAATACATATACCAATGGTAATATTTATATTTCTTAGCAAGTAGTATAATTATCCACTCTCTAAGTAACTATGGAAATAATCTTTGAAAGAGTTAAAGATGCTGGTTATATATTACTAGAGGCCCAGTGCACAAAATTTGTGCATTTGCGGGGGTGGGTGTCTCTCAGCCCAGCCTGTACCCTCTCACAGACAGGGAGCCATCAGGGGATATCTGACTGCCTTAGAGGTAGGAAAGGCTTCTGCCACCAATACTGAGCTTGCCAGCCCTGAGCCTGACTTCTGGCTGAGTGATCCCCACTATAGGAGTGCAATGATCACCGGGGGCAGCTCCTGCATTTAACATCTGCCCCCTGGTGGTCAGTGCATGTCATAGTGACTGATCATTCTGCTATTCAGTTGATTTGCATATTAGCCTTTTATTATATAGATTTCCATACTGTGAAGAAAGATTGACAAATTTACAATATACATGTTCAGAGTGAGTCTGAAGCTTGCACCTTAAGGCTTAACATGCATTCAATATTTGAAACAACTGAAGGATGTTCATACTTAGCTAATTTGTGAATACTTCAATGCATCGAGTAAGGATTTTTCCATGCCAGAAACTCAAGATGTGCTCTACTAACCCATTTTATTCTTTTCATTAAACTGAGGGGAAAAGATACTCTATATTATATTTGGTTACCCTAAAGAAGGTCATAAGAGCTTGAGCAAATGAGATAGACATTTTATAAGGATATCTTTAAAGTAATTATCTATATTTATGTGATGATCATTTAGTGAAAGATGCCATGGAGTAATTCCTAGAACCCTTTATGTTGGCATTTGAACCTTTTTCCTTAATTAGTAAAACACAGTGGTTGAGCTCAACTAAGATGAGTTGTTTCTGTGTAATGAAAAGATAAATTAGCCTATGAAACATTAAGTAGATATTAAATCTTTGCCTGGTTGCCAACAGTTTATAAATGTTTAAAGGAGCCTCATTGTGGACTAGAAAGAAAAAAAAAAAACATGTACTAACTATTTATTCCAGGCTATAATCTTCCAGAGGTGCTTGTATAAGTCCCTCGTTGTCCCTGGTTTCCAGGTGTCATCTGTGACAGCAAGGAATCAGAGAGGCACCAAACACTCTCCAGATTTCAACAAGCTCATTTCTGAATCTACAATTTACTAAAAGCCTAGATTTATTTTAAGCCTTACGTGATCTGAACTTTTCTCACTAAATAAACTAGACTAGGTTTTCTAACTTAGTAATTTTAGTTGATTTTGAGGCTTTGAAATCTGTGCTCTGCATTAGACTTGACTATAAGTTTTGATTGCATATAGAATATTTCTCAAAATAATTTATAATGACTTAGTCTTTTGGAGGGAGGGGGAAATTTTCACAAATGCCTCCTGATCATAGTAGGTCTAATTTAGGGAGTTGGTTGGCTTGCACTAAAGCATAATACCTTTCTGGTATCATTCTGAATTCTTTATAGTTGTTTCTAGCAGCAATAACATTGCAAGTGACTGTCTCTTATTTTCACATGGTTGGAATTTAAAACTCTTCTTTCCTATACAGAATCCAAGGCTCAGAGTCTAATGATCAACACTGAAAAACCCAGAGTCACATTTCATTTGCAATAAAAATGCCCTAAGATATTAATCTTTAACACACTTTAACCATTAATTGACAACACGGGAATATTGTTCATAGACTACATTGTTTGTTTCTAATACTTTTAAAGTTAGATCAATGACAATGGTGACATTACAAATTGAGAAAAGTTTTAGAATTTTCCACTGTGCCTATCAATGAATTCCCCTTAATCACTGCATTTATTCTGTTACTGAAGTACCTGGTTAGACTGTAAAAGGTCATTTAGGTCTTCAGCATATTGGGGAAGATGTATCTTCTTATATAGAAGCGATCAGGATAGTCTGTGAACACAGGTCCTGTTTCCATCTGCAATTCTAAATGAATGTCAAGGGTATCTGAAAGAACTGTGGCTAACAGAGAAACTAAATAGCTCTATTGCATTATGCTGAACAGGCAGTGAGAGTCTATAATAGTACAAGGTAGACCAGACATACATTAATGATTAGCCCACTCTGGTATCCGTGATATCATTCTAGAGCAAGCATATGCCTTTAACTCTGGGTGGAGGGTAAGTTATCAAGTGAATCCCTCCTGATTTATAGCAATTTCTTGGCCTGAAAATAGCACCAAGGGGGCCTTATAGACCTGTAATTCCTGGAGTATCAACACAATGAGTCCTATAAGAATGTCTATAAGATACCTCCAGGAGTAGTTGAAGGCACTTAAGTTTCCACCAATATTTCCACAGTCCTATTAAGTAGAAGGCAATAAAGAGTCTGATAATAATCTCATTGCAAGTCTGAAAAACTGACTATAGACAACAATGTAGTATATTTGTAAACAAATTCCAAGTCCATATGTCACAATTATGCAGAGGTTAAAAGTCCCACATTATCAAAAAACAAGCAGGACAAAACCCAGTACTTCTTTGCACATTTTTTATAAAATTTTCTTTGATGTTAAGCTGCTACAATTATTTGTGTCTATTGCTGTTTGTGGCTCTGCTCCTCTGCACATGTTTCTGTCAATACTTTTTTATATCAAAGGCCTGCTGTATCTCTGAGTCATAGTTTATAGAACAGTGTGTGGTCCTTGGACCAGCAGAATCATCACTGCCTGGGAAATTGCTGGAAAGTCAGATTATCTGGCACCTTCCAGATGATTCTTACACATGCTCAAGTTTGAGAACCACTGCTATAAAAGACTGATTAACTTGCCAGCATTCCTGATTCAGCAGGCATTAAATACCTGTTCAATTTCCACAATTGAGATTCTGTGCAACCCTGTGAGCTACAGGCAATTAGCCCAAGGAAAGGAAGACTCTGGGAATATAACGGACGTTTCAAAGGTGACCCAGCTAGTTAAGTAGCAGAACTGAGATGTGAGAACTAGGACTCCAGGATTATAAGTACTTAACCAAGGTGACACAGGTAGTTAAAAAGCAGAGCCAAGATGTAAGCCAAGAGAGAGAGAAAAGGGGGAGAGACAAACAGACATGGGGCAATAGAGTGAACAGAAATGAAACAGGAAAGTATGTAGGCAATACAAAAGTTAGCTAGGTACATTTTGATACTCTTCTTTGACAGTTAAGCTAGGTCTAGATGAAGTTTTTGAAATTGTTGAATCAAGCATATAGGCAATCCTATATGGCTTTAAAGTGTGTGGGGTCCTTAAGCTAAGATATACAGACATAATTATGTTATCCCATAGTTCTGTTCCCCCTCGGCCAGGTCCTTTCCTTCCTATTTTCTTTTCTTCCTTTTTTTTGTTGTTGTTGCATGCCCCACTTGTGGAATATTTTACTGGGCACATGCTACCCAGGTATTCGGTGGTAGTTTCCTGCTCCATGATCTTTTATGAGCTCAAATTGAGAAACGTTTTAGAATTTGCCACTGTGCTTGACAATTATTACATTTGTCAAACCCAAACCCAGCACCACCTGCTTGTTCCAGGGCCAAAGCAGATTTTGTTCAGACTACTGCAGTGAGGGAGAGAGACTGAAATATTCATGGAGCTCAACTCCATCTAAGAGGTGGCTAAAAATTTTGAGGAAGAATAGATAGGGAGCCAAGAGGGATTATGGGGAATTGACAAAGGTGGGACAAAAGAGACTGACTAGAGGCTATGTGGAAATGAAAACATACAGAATGGAGGATCACTGGAAATGGTTTGGCAAGGGGGGTTACCACCAAATTTGCAGTTTGGTATCATTTGATTTTCTCGAGTAGAGATCAGCATGTGGGCGGAGGGTGCCTTTATGGACGCAGCATGGTTCAGATGGAAGCCAAGCTAAAGTCTGGCCCAGGGTCTAAGCACAGCGTTCAGGAAGGTCCTTTGCGCGCTGTGTGATTGTGAGGTAGGAGTCCAACAGCTCACATAGTGTTTTTGAGGCTACATTTAATTTAGTTCTGTCTGAAAGATGAAAATATTTGTTATTTGAAATTGTGTCTACCGGTACTTATTATGATGGGAATTCTTTAGCTATTGAAAACTATATATTTATCTAGCCATGATCATATAAGCCCCGAATCTACTGGATTTCCTAAATCTAAAGTAGAATTTCACTGTCAAGAACCATGAGTGGAATCATGTTTTTGACAAATTTAAGGGTGTCAATGAATTAACTACCAGCTGAAAAAAATCATTGTTGTTTAATTTTTTCAATACCAGTATTTATGAAGCAAATTTGCACCCTATTTAAGCATTTGCAAATGATCTATTATTATTTTTACGACAGGAAAAATTACTACATTTGCTTTATCATAGACATGAAAGATAAAACTAATACAGTTGGTGCTAGACATAAAGCTAGATATTTTTATGTTTCCCCTGGAGTTTAGCATCACATTTGCATAGATCTCCACTCTTGGAATATATCCAAGAAACTATAAAAAAAGATATTAGGATTGCTACAAAAAAACTTCATGACCTGTATTCAGACAAGAATATTACCAAAATGTTCCCATATTTTGACTCAATTCTAATAAGATTGTTAATTTATCAACTCCTGAGAGCATTCTACTTTTGTAGCAAAGTCCTCAGACCTAATTTTGATGATGACTCTGGATGATCAAGAAAAGCATTGAATTTTGATTATCACCTCTACATATGAACAAAGAAATTAGTGAACTTTATTAAAAATAACTTGGAATTTAAATATAAAGTCTAAGATCTATAATACTTTAGTTACCTAGAAAATTAAACTAAGTAAAAGTTAATCCTTTTGTGTTGACAAAACTATATGTTTCTCTAAAATACTTTTGCAATCTAAAAATCAAGTGTTTGCTATAATAAGGAGCAAAGTATTTAAAAAAGATAAAACTCTCTTTATGTCATATTCCCATCTTCAAGTTTATTTAACAAAGCCGTCAATATACTGGAAAGAGAATGGGCCTTGGATCCAAACACCAAATCTATACTATGTAGTGAGTATGTGTTCACCAATTCACTTAGCTTCTTTAAGGTTCAGTCTCAATATTTTAAGAACATAATATTTACTTGATATCATTGTGACTGTTAACTGAGATATGGAAGCCTATGACACATGAGAGCCACTCTGAGTCAGTTCTTGATTTTTGTGCTACTACTGTCATTAAATTCAATTTACTCCAAATAGAGCTTTTTAAAAAATATATTTTTATTGGTTTCAGAGAGGAAGGGAGAGGGAGAGATAGAAACATCAGCAATGAGAGGCATCAATCAGCCACCTCCTGCATGCCCCCTACTGGGGATCAAGCCTGCAGCCCCATATGTGCCCTGACCAGGAATTGAACCTTGACCTCCTGATTCATAGGTCAGCACTTATCAACTGAGCCCCAAGGTTAGGCCAAAAGGTGCTTTCTTAACCTAGAATGTTGCCTTGACTATCTAGCCTCACACCCTAGATAGCCTTTCTGATCCATGTTTGAGAATCTTTTCTTCAATAATAATAAATATTTGCAGAGCCATACATCCATTATTTAGAAATTTTTTTAAAATTTTTCAGATTATAAGAATTTCCCTGGAAATAATCTTTAAATATTTATATTTTTTAATTCCTTGACTTTTCCTTTGAAGCATGCAACCTGTTGACATTTCCTTTTACTTTTGGTTTCATTTTAATTGGATGTAGAGATATTAATGCATCTCAAGGTTTTACAAATATGATTCTAGTGGCAAAAGCAAAAAGCCTGTATTTAATGAATACCAGTTTTCCTGTACTCAGCCCGTCATTGGAGCACTCATCGATTCATTTATTTATTCAGTAAATATATATGAATACATATTATGAACTATGCACTGTTTTTAAATAAATAATCGAAGACCACTGCAGTTGTTGTGGTTGAAAGATATAAGACCCACAGTGATTCTGAAGGAAGATCACATTGGGAGCCATGTAGCCCCACACTCTTCGGATTGGCCACACACTCTCTGGGGCATATAGTGTAAATGAGATGACAAGTGCAAGGAGCTCAATGGGTTTTTCTATATTAGAATAGAATAGAACCAATCTTTTTAGGAAACTATGAGAGAGAGGGGGAGAGGGTGTTAATTTAGAGATTTTAGGATTTGTGTATTACATTTTACTAATCATGATATATTTCAGCACATTGACTAAAACTATCAGACTATACAGCATTATGATCTATTTTGAGTTAAAAAGTTTAGAGAAAAATAACAGATGTGACTGATTCTGAATTCGTGAGGTTCTGACATTTATTGAGCTTCTTCCAAGTTTCACAACTGATTTTTTGAAAAGTAGATTCCTTTTCAAAAAAAAAAAGTAGCCAAAACCAGTGTGGCTCAGTGGACAGAGCGACGGCCTGCAGACTGAAAGGTCCCAGGTTCGATTCCGGCCAAGGGTATGTACCTTGGTTGCGGGCACATCCCCAGCAGGGGATGTGTAAGAGGCAGCTAATCGATGTCTCTCTCTCATTGATGTTTCTAACTCTCTATCCCTCTACTTCCTCTCTAAAAAACCAATAAAATATTTTTTAAGTAACAGGAAAGCACCTCTGTTACTCAACAAAGTAGAGCCCTCACTTTTACTGATATGGGGCCACTAAGTGCAGTTGGTGGTAAAGTCAACTGTGGTTCATGCACACGCTGAGCTCTCTTCCTTCCTTAGGTCTGTTTCTACTCATTTACTTTTCTCTGCCCAGAATATTCCCCTCAACCTTAGAAATCCCTACCTATTAAAATCCTACTCCTGAAAAGCTTACTTCAAAAACAAGCATCTTTTTTAGGATGACTTCTTTGCTACTTAAAGCCATAACAGCACATTTTTCCCTCTGATATAACATCACACTTACTATATTTTGGTGTTGCAATTACTTTAGCATTTTGTGTCATTATCCTACTCAGCTTTAAAACTCCTTCAATATAAAGACTTTGTGTTGTTTCTTTTACCCCCTCCAAAGCGAGAGCCAACACAAACCTGGCACTTAATACCTGTTTAGCAGGATCATCTTTAGGATTCCCCCTTCTCTTCATATTCTGTTTTCTAAAAAGTATTAATAGCACTTTGCATTTATTGTTTATATCTACCTTCCCCATCTATCCATTTTATTAAAGTTTTATTTGTCTTTTACTTTCTCCTGTTGTGTCCATGAAAAAATACTTAAGGAGAACATTACTCTTCGGTACAATAGCTTGTGTATTCTAATAGCCCAAATCATCTTGGTTCAATGACTTGCTGGGGAGAAAAATGGGTCAGAAATAAAAAAAAAAACTAGGAAAGATACTTGTGAATGTCCACCTCCTTAGACTTATTATTCAAGCATTCATCAAAACATAGCACGCCCTGCAATTTCAAAGAAAAGATGACTTACATGAAAATTACAACCATTAGGTTATTTCCATTTGGAACAGTTTACAAAATCCTTCCCATTACTATAGCGATGATGCATCATTAGGTATAATTTGCCCATTAATAGGAGCTGATTGATGTCACAATCACTTTGTAATGTTGATTATCAAGCTTTACTAGTTAGGATTTCAAATATAATTCAGAATAGACTTTACAGATTGCTATTATTTACTAAAAGGAATTTGATAAATGTTGGATTTTTCTAATATGTTCTTTAAAAATTTATATATTTTAGGTAAAATACTTCCTATTTGCCTAAATTTCATATAAGATTCTTGATAACTTAAATCTGACTTAACTCCCTGACTTCACTTCTTACAACTTCCTGCCTTGTTCCTTTTATTATAATTGATAAACAAAACTTATAATTTTGTTTCTGAAAACACCATATTGTTCACCATAATGTTTTTGCTTATGCTTTCCCCCTTTCCTTGGTTATCTCTTACTCAATTCAGGTTTCATTTCCCAGAGTTGCTCTGCCTTGGAACCTGAACTAGTATGAACTGCCTTCATCTTTTTCTTCCTTGTCTTCCATTTAAGTACTCACTATCACTTCATATGTCTTACTGGAATTATCTCTGCATTTGTCTTATATTCCCAATAAAACATAGACTTTGCAAGAGGAGAGCCACAACTTGACTTTTTATCATTTCCTAAAAGGGTGCCCTTCTCCTCATAGGTCTTCCTATGTATGAAACTGTTCAAAAGCCCTTAAACCAATTTACAATACCATCTGTCATATTCATCTTTTGAGAGATAGCAAAACTGATGTGGTTACAACTTAATGTAAATAACAGAATTTTACTATTAGAATGTCTAAATGTATAAAACATCTAAATTATATGAATGGGAAATATAATTTATTTTCTTTCTGTTGATGATATAATTTTCAGGTGCTACTTTCTTTTAGGGACAAAACTACTTTTTTATAAGTTTAATTTTAAGATAACTGTAGATTCACATCAGTTGTGGGAAATACAGAGATTCTGTATGCTGCTCCCTTAATTTCTCCAAGGAAGCTGCCCTTCATTTGGCATTTAAATTTACATCAAGGTATACACATACAAAACTGTAAGTTATTAATAGAAAAATTTTCAAACAAAATTCTATTGCTCTTTTCCAAAAATACTTGTATAGAAAAACTTGATCATGCTCATCAAAGAACAGAGAACATTGGAGAGATTCTTTATGAAAAATAGAGAAGTCCTGTGGACTTGAGTTTCTCAGAAAATCACTCTCACGTTCACAGATATTTGTAACAAAGGCAGTCATTGTCCATCGCCCACAAGATTATCAAATTATAACTTACTGACATATGATGTATCCATAAAATTATTTTCAGAATTTGAATGAATCTTACATCACCAATGTCTTCCTTCTTTCTATTTCGAAGTATACTGAACCTTTCCAGGCTAGCTTTAACTAATCATAGAGTGGGATAAGTGCTTAATTGATTGATGAATTTCTTGAATATTGAGTTGCTATTTTGTGCAAAGCAGAATGAAACCCACAGATTTCCAAGCTAACTATGACCTACCATGTTCGATACACAATCAGTCAAGGATTTAGTAATATTTATATCACAACATGTTTCCTGTTCCCAATTTAGTCTGTTACTATAGCTTAATCCCACTGCTTCTCATCCACCTTAAAAAGTCTTTGATAACATCATCCTTCATTCTTTTCCATTCTAACAGTTCCCAGTTACAAACTCATATATACATATGGAACACCTTGCAATTTACTGGCAGTGTTTCCTTGCCTCTCGAGCAGGCAAAGTAAATAGCAGCCTAAATATTTTGCCCAAGATTCCTAACATCTGCCTTGCTCCATATCTTCTGCTTATGACATAAAGTCCATTAGATTTCTTTTTCTTAAAATCAGACATGTCCTCTGTGGTATTCCTGTTAAACACTATTATCTTGATGAGTCATTTTGTCAGATGGCTTTCCAACAGGATTCCTAAAACATGAAAGAGTAAGGAGATATGATTTAGAGGCAAAATAGTCAGAGATTCTGAGCAAGATAATCTAAAAGCCAAGATTCAAATGTTGGATCCATCATTCCTGGCCTGTGTTGTTTTATGACCTTAGATGTGAGTTATACAACATCACTATCCTCCATTTTTTTCATCTGCAACTGAAAATAGCAATACATCCTTGTAGGGTTGTTAAGAGAACTAAAGAAATAAAGTTCAAAAAAACTATGTCTTAAAATGTGTAAATGCTTGTGTGTATAGGAGTTTATACCTTATGGGAACTACCAGTGTAAAGAAAATGGATGTTAAAAGTCTCTTGCATCTTTCATCATCTTTCCTTAGTTTGAGCTTGTCAATAAAAATCTATCTTGCTCTATTAATGAGGGAGTGTGCTGTGTCGGGCTGGAGGCTTCCTTCAGGATACCTAGACAGAATGGTCTCTGACATGTAGTTCTGGCATAAGTCTCTCTTTGCATGGGGGAATGCAAGCATGTCTATTGATCTTCACATGGCTCATCAATGTGTGAAAGAAAGGCAGCCATTCATGTCTTGAAAACAAGACACTCTTTCCTATTGGGAAGAGTATAAATACACAGTTTATCAATCATATTCAGGATGGTATTTCTTATGCTAGGGAATATATGATGAACAATAACACATGATCAACTTCCAGATTGTATGGGCTAAGTCAATAGGAATTTGTGGGTTCTGTTCAGGAAGAAATTCCAACAACTAGAACTCTTAGGGGAAAACGTCCCTCTAGTAATAATTAAGAAGTCACTAATTTCTAAGCAAGTTTTAATTATTTAATATGTATCTCTGATTTAATCCTCACAACAGGATTATGAGGGAGCTACTCTTATACTGCCCATTTTATAAATGAAATTGAGATGCCAGGCAGTTCAGTGACATATGCTACGGTCATTGACCAGTAAATGCAAAGCCGGGATTCAGACTCGGCTGCTCTGGATCCATAGGCGTTGGATCATCACAGTACAGTTTCCTATCCTGAGAAAGCTTTCCCGAGAGTCATAAAATAAGAAGTAGTGAGTACCCAAGGTCTACTTAACCTGGAATATCAAATGCCTTTTCTCTAATTACCTAGAAACTTTTTAGATAAAAGTATCTCTAGATGCGCCAATTGAAACTCTTGTTTATCAGTTACTAATTCCCTCAGTTTTTCATTTTTTCCAGAAAACAAGACAAAATGAAGCAAAAATAAACTATTTAAAAAAACACAGAAAACTTAATTTTTTTATTCTTTCCAGAAAAATAAAGCAAACTTTAAAAAATTCTGATGGATTTCCTCCCAAACCAGAGTCGTGATCCTGCTATGTTAAAGATAATGCGGGTGTGGGATTAGTCACTCTGTACCTCAAAATGTCAACGCATTTGCCGAAAATCAATTTATCAGTTAAATGTAGCCAAAAGATTTAGTTTATCTAAGTGTCCTACAAAGAAGAAATAGTTTACCACTGTTTTTACAGATTGAGGCAAATCTGACATATTACTGACATATGCTACAGATTTAATTTAA
The DNA here is from genome assembly GCA_963924515.1 of Vespertilio murinus. Taxonomy (NCBI): domain Eukaryota; kingdom Metazoa; phylum Chordata; class Mammalia; order Chiroptera; family Vespertilionidae; genus Vespertilio; species Vespertilio murinus. The sequence goes on from OZ004705.1 coordinate 8,564,650, forward strand.
TACCATAATACAGATGTGTGCTCTGATAAGTTTTTGTGAAATCTAGACTAAGATGAGTAGAGTTGTTTCAATATTTATGGGGTTGAAAATGCAGAGTTAGCAAAGGAAGCATTTTAATTAAAACAATATTTCCCCATATGCTCAGAGTAAAATACAGGGGAATTCTTTTAAAGAACTACTACCTGTTTTTATACAGCTTCTGGGTTCTTAGGCACATTGAAAGAAGTTGGCATTTTATTTCCAATTTAGAAAAATAAATTGTTTTAGAACCATCAAAAATAAGCTCAGTCATTTCTTCTCATTTTTCTTTCTCTCAATTGAATTTATGTGACTCCTTTTAATGTAGCCTTTTGTGGTTGTATGTTTCAGGTATCCTGAAGATAACTTCAGTTGAAATCGGAGTTGTTGCAGTCAAAGCCATTAACAGCAACTATTATTTAGCCATGAACAAGAAGGGGAGACTCTATGGCTCAGTAAGTATTCTGCTTTTAGTTTTGAAATTCACTGCAGTAAATTACTACCACAGTTTTGGACTGTTTCCCAAAGACATTGAATAGCTTTGTTATCGTTCCATTGCTAGTAAATAGAGCCACAGCGGGCTGCTCAGCACAGTTTCAAAGGCTGGCAGGGTAGCTCTTCCAACTCTAATCTCCTCTGTTGTTCACCCATTAGCCTACCACACAGGCTGATGCTGGCACCCCTCCGTCAATGTTCTGGATTGCTCACCAGTCAGACTCTCACGAAAGCATCTGGTCAAATTGGCATGGGCACTGCAGACAACTTAGAAAGGATCACTGAGAACAAATTCTTGAGTAGAAAACCATATAATGTGTATGTGTTAGAGCTGGAGATGGAACAGAGACTTAAGCCTTTTTTGTATTTTGTTCATATCTGAAATAGGGAGACATATCAAAAAATTTATCATTTTGTGTGCATTCAATCAACTCCAGAATCTTGTCTACCCAGACAAGCGTGATTAACTCCATTATGGACCTGGTATCCAGCTGCTGCTTTGGTTACGTACATCCCGGTGCCCCATAGCCAGAATCAGGAAATACTACCTTAAAATGTGTACATAAACTTCTTTTGTTAATGAACATAAGGATGGGAGTGTCAGTAGCTCTCAATCTTGACCATGCGTTCAAATCACTGGGCTTATGAAAATACATTCCCAGATTTTCTGATTTAGTATGTATGGGTAGGATCTAAGAATTTGCCCTTTTAACAAGGTCCAGAGTGCCCCTGATGCTAGTGATTTGGGAACCACAATTTGATAATCATTGGAACTTGATTCCATAATTGGTCTGGGTATAGAAGAGCCTTGTATTTCATTCATATCAAGTCCACTTATATTTGGAAAGTCACACATATGTTGGGTCGGTACCTTTGGATGGGGTTGGGGGAGTCAGAAAATTTTACTTGAAAATTTCCAATATATGTTGCTCTACAAATGAACCTAGAAGAGTAATAGAATACTTGAGAAAGTTATTCTATTCAAACAGCATACTCATCTTTGAGGCATTTTTTTCTTTTTCTTTTCAATGAATGTGCTCAGGTCTCTCCTTAATCTACTATTACCAGAATTGCTGGATAAGAGGACCAAGTGTATGTATATTCCTTAAATAGCTACTGATATGCACACTCAGTCAAAACCAATGCTAAAAGTAAAGCCAGATAATATGAGTTTAGATTGAGGGATAAAAAAGTAATTGCAATAAAAGATTGAAATAATTTTTAATTGATAAAGTATACTTCTTTAAAAAGGTGACATCAAGGAGAAATTAATAACTCTCAAATTAACTATGTCATAGAGGTATTAAATACTTTATCTCTCATTGCCCCACATTTTTTTCTATTCTGACACAGCTCATGGGCTGTTCAATGTTTCTTTCTGAGCTCTGAGCTTTATGAATTCGTACATTCTATCCCTGTATCTGAAATAGGTATTCCATGCTTTCTATCACAGCACCCTTTTTAATGGTCTTCAATAGCTCTTATCATATATTTCTCTCATTAATGTATTTTAATATATTTTTATTGATTTCAGAGAGAAAGGGAGAGGGAGAAAGAGAGAGAAATATCAGTGATGAAAGAGAATCATTGATTGGCTGCCTCCTACATGCCCCCCACTGGGGATTGAGCCCACAATCCAGGCATGTACCCTGACTGGGAATTGAGCCATGACCTCCTGGTTCATAGGTCAACGCTCAACCACTTAGCCACACCAGCCAGACTCATTTATTTGTTTTTTGTTGACTGTCTTCTTCTAGTAGAGTGTGAACTTCAAGAGGTCAGAGTCTGCTTTGTTCTCCACTAGTTCCTCAGCACTTAGAGCCAGGCAGTCCACTGAGCTGTGTAAAGTATAAACCTAACTATCTCTCCAATGGGTTCAGCTCATTACAATCTAGGCTCTCCATTTCCGGCCAGTTTCAAAGAGAAACCCATTCTCTAACCCTAGTGCATCATCTGGTGATTTTGCATTATCATTAGGAAGAGTGAAAAATGATGATTTGTTTAAATTAAATGAAAAATCTCCTCAGATTTAATGTCCTGTTCAGGATGGAACAGGTCTGGGAACTTTGCATCTAAAGGGGATGCCATCAGAATTCATGGGCACACACCTACCATAATCCTAATATAATTCTGTATGTCAGGAGACAACTCTTGTAATTCCTGTCTTCATTTCTATTTTATTTTATAAGCTTTCTTAAAAAATATGTTAGGCATCTAGAGTCATTGATTAATCTAGCTCCATATTCTATTCTTTTGCATATTTTCCTTTATTTCATTGTGATAAAAAATATATATCTTATGTTTTCATTATTCATTTTCTGAACAATGCATCTATTGTATTATTAGCTTTCCCTTGATTGAGAGAATTACCGTATTTGCCGGTGTATAAGACGATTTTTTGGCCCTGAAAAATATGCCTCCAAGTGGGGGGTAGTCTTATACTGCGAGTATATAACAAACTCTGTATTTTGAGTGGAAATGTTAGGGGGTCGTCTTATATGCCCAGTCGTCTTATACGCCTGCAAATACGGTATTTTCAGGGCCAAAAAATCGTCTTATACGCCGGCAAATACGGTAAGAAAATAAATTATAAGACTGAATTTAAACAGAAGCGTCCTTCAAAGGGCATGATGTAAGGATCAAAGAAATGTGCCTGGTAACCTAAAGAAATTCAAAACCAGCATAAACTGGTTTGGATCAGTGGATAGAGCGTCGGCCTGTGACTGAAAGGTCCTAGATTCGATTCTGGTCAAGGGCATGTACCTTGGTTGCAGGCACATCTCTGGTGGCGGGTGTGCAGGAGACAGCTGGTCGATGTTTCTCTCTCATTGATGTTTCTAACTCTCTATTCCTACCTCTTCCTCTCTGTACAAAAAAAAATGAAAAAGATATATTTTTAAAAAAAATTCAAAACCTTTTTCTAAACTCAGACTCTACTTTGAGATCTTGCTCTAGCCTAGATTAAAAAATAAATAAATAAAAGTTAACACGATTTACCCAAATGCTATGAACAATAGATTCCTGATGCCTCCTGTGGAGACTCTGGTATAGCATGTGAGCTATAGTCTAAATATTAAAAAAGCCTGAGATGAGGAGTCTGTACAGGCGCACCTCACTTTAAGAACCATTGTTGTATACATTTTTTGTGAGGAGAAAAAATAACTACTTTTCTACACAGCCCTGTTTAAAATATAAAATTTTCTAAAAGTTCCTCTATCCTCCCAGTCTCTAAACTGCACCCCATTTAATGAAATGAATGTAATTATGCATGTAAAAAATCATATCTGCTTTGAAAACCACTTTATAGAAGAGAAGCACATAGGATAAATTAATTCCAGGTAACAAAGCTTAACCTAACCACATTAACATAAACTATACTTGTTTATGATGATTCTGCTAATGTGCACTAGCCCACAGAAACCTGGATGTTTAAATATACAGATGTTCAAGAACTATATATTAAGCAGAGATTTCAAAAAGTCCTGAGGTGAGAGAAACTGTTTGAACTGCCCAGTAGACTCTTCAACTGCAAGATGCTGCATTACCATTGGTTTGGATAGAGAAGGTAGAACCAGAAGAGCAAAAGCCCCAAGTCTTAACTTCTCGACTGTGTTAGTTTGGGTGTAAGGAAAGAAGGACATTTTTGAAGCCAGAGTCTAGAAATTAGTGAGGCACCTCCCCTTCATTATTAACTCCAGAGTGAGATCCTGGATTTATGGAATGAATAAGACATCAATCCTTGTCCCAAAAGATCCCCTTAGAAACACATGGTCACTTGAACCAAAGCCAAAGCACTATAGCTATAGAGTGGAATTTCCCAAGATCAAAGTCTTCAGGGTTATACAACATTGCCAGTGCTAGTCACCATATTTATAATTTCTTTGATATGGTAATTCACACAGTAAAGCGTGCCACGTCCTAGTTTTCCATCATTCCTAAATCTCAGAATAAAACCTATCCAGATTCCAAATTATGGACAATTGTAAGTAATTTTACAAAAGTGAGAAATCTTGTGTTTAGAAGAGAGAAAAGCACGCTCATTTCTCCCCTGGTCGCATGGTTGTCTAGAATTATTATGAGATCTGCTTTCTCATCAATGTGGGTGTGTTTATTGTGGATTTATAGGTAGGTAACGTTTAAAAACTTGAAAAACCTACCTTTATCTTATAATTCAATTTTACCCATGAGGCACCCTAGTCATTACTCTTGGGGGGGTGGGGGTCAGGGAAATAATAACACTATTCTTGATCATTGACTCATCACAAATATTGTTAGTGGAATGTTTATTTCACGATAATCTAGGCACTTAAACCACGTCACATTCAAGGCATGCCAGCTTTGTACAAGGGTCTCAGTATGTGTCTATGATGATTAGTTAAAGTAAATAACTTGTCTTCACACAATAGAATCTGCTTTGCAGTTATGAGTTATGAGTTGTACCCCCTGCTGTTGCATTTGTGTTATTAAGTGCACACCTTGCCTACAAATGACAACGGCACACAAACCCCAGAACTGGCATTCTACAGCTGGCCCCAGTCCAAGGGAACCAAGTACATTAACATAAGAATGAGAGATTTTGGGTTTTTCTTTGCAGAAAGAATTTAACAATGACTGTAAGCTGAAGGAGAGGATCGAGGAAAATGGATACAACACCTACGCCTCCTTCAACTGGCAGCACAACGGGAGACAGATGTACGTGGCACTGAACGGGAAAGGCGCTCCCAGGAGAGGACAGAAAACTCGGAGGAAAAACACCTCGGCTCATTTCCTTCCAATGGTGGTGCACTCTTAGAGGCGGCACGTGCTTGTGGCTGCCATGGAACCAAAGGCTCTTTGGCCAGGAAGAGTGGGTATTCTTCATGAACACAGTAGCTTCAACAGGCAAAGACGCATGGCAGGCGTCTGCTTGCTGGAAAGAAAGGAAGTCTGTGAAGGCTTTTGTACACACTGCTGTTGTATGATGTTCCTTTCATTAGTTCTGTGTCATGCCTTATAATCCAGAGAGAGGCGGATCAAACGGAATAGAAGTGACTCCTAAACGAACAACATTGTGGCTGGGTTGTTGTTGTTTTTGGGGGGATTTTTTTGTTAAGTTTTTGTTTATGTTCGTTTTTGTGTTGTTGTTTTTTTTAAACCTCTGAGATAGAACTTAAAGGACACGGAACAATCTGTTGAATGATCTTCAGAAAAGTTATTTATGGAATATGAACTCATGTCAAAGACTTTCGTTGCTCATTCCAGCCGAGTGACTCAATGAGCAGGAAGACATGCAAGCATTTACTGGAAAGCACTTGGGTCATGTTCTGTGCGCAACCAAAGGAGCTTTGGGCGTGGCATCGTGGAGCATTGGGTAGGGTGACAAGATGTACACGTGTTAGTGTAAAACTGTCCTAACAAAGCAAATAGTATGGTATGCTTGTGCATTCTGCCTTCATCCCTTTCTATTTCCTTCTAAGTTATTTATTTAATAGGATGTTAAATATCTTTCGGGGTTTTAAAGAGTGTCCTCAGCAGCTGCCCTCTGATTGGCCTTTGCTTTCTCTTCAGCACACCACATGCATGTTCACGACAAAGTGATTTCAGAACGTGGCAAACACTTCGAGAGCAGGAGGTGACACGGGAGGAGCAGTGTGAGTGCGCACAGGGGCGACCGGTTGACTTCATCTGCACTTCTGCGGTGACAACTGTCAACCCCCCACACGACAGTGCTGGGGCACGGCATGAGTGACAGATGTCTGCCATCATTTACAAACATGTATCACTGCTAAGGCTTTCTTTCCTATGAAATAGACCAGAAGGCTAGATGTTTCCCTTGAGATACATCAGTGGGTCTCCAAGAATATATAAAAGGAGGAAAATTGGTTGTTAAATACACCTTAGTATTGTAGCCTCATTTTTTTTTACTAACAATCGTCTGCCACCTGTAGCGGTGGTAGGTGAGAAAGAGGCTGTCTTCATAGATAAGTACCCTTTATAAGCCCCAGTTGTGCATCTCCCGCAAAGGAACTCTCGAGGAATTTGGTACGAAGTGCAAACTCTCCCAGGGGCTTAATCTGAGCACATATATCCCGGTATATGTGTGACCATATACTGAACAAACCTGTTCAAGCTGTATGATCTAGTCTCTACAACACCAAATAAAGCTACATCTTCTCTGTAAATTCAAAGAGCTTTGGAAGGTTCCATAATGTAGCCATAGCGAATCTCATTCTGTCAGAGCAGGTGTAGGAAACAGGACATACGAGTGTACCGGACACCACACATTGTACTCCACTCAATAAATACTTCAGCCTTATTTGCAGTGTCTGTAGTGATTTTAAAAAAATGTAGGAAAAGACTATTTGTTCTACCTATAAGAGTGTGTTTTATACCTTCATACTTCTTGTTTTAAAAAGGCCTGTTTACTTTATTGTTTGGACATGGTGTTTTGGTACAAGAAAAAGATTCCCTAAGTGTGTCTCTTTACTAAAGCTTAACTTCTAGAAAGGCTGGTGTTTTTGTGACTTTTTCTTATACCTTAATTGTGTCAATGTTTAACCAGCACTTCCATTTAATCTGTTATTTAACAATTAGCTTTCTTAAGAAACTTTCCCATAAAGTAATCTTATAAAAGGTCTTATTTTTCTTGTTATTTTTTTTAAAAGTTAGTATTTCAAAAGAAATGCATTTGAGACAGTGAGTAGGCTATGGTTAACATTGCCTTTCATGGTACCTGGCTTCCAACTTGCTTTTTTAACAAATGGGATACTAAAAACAATGTTCAGTTTTGTGGTTGGAATCTGTATGCTCACATTTAATTGGAAACTGGGTCTGCAAGCTGTAGTGTAATGCATTCCTATCAGAACTAGATTGTCTTGCTTCTTTTATTTTAAAATAATAATTGCACCTGACACACGAAGATGGACCACCCACAGGCCAAATTAAATGTTTGATGAGACAAATACAGTATTAGATGACCACGGGAACAGCATGCAGGGCACAAACCGGACTCGTGTTTCACACAGCCGTTTAGATTTCCAAGGAGACCGTGTAAGCAGTCGTCATTATAGCACTCAAAACACTAAAACAGCTTCTAGCAAAATGTATCAAAGCTGGCAGAAGCCAAAAATAGAAAACATCTCCCTTCCTTCTCCCTCCAAAACACACACACAGGAGCACAGCAAGTCTGATAACGAGTATTGAGATTCTCCTGCATTTAAAAATGGCATCTTTGCCCGATATTGAGACAGAATACTGGGCCCCTTTTGCAGCTGAGTTGTGCTACTGAAGGAAAAGCAGTTCCCGCCCTGAACATTGTACATGTCTTTTAAAAAGCATCATTATTTCGGGAGTTCCCCTCACACCCCACCACCATGTCAAGGTACATCAGCCACAAATGCGTGTCTGAGTGCTGGTCTCCTTGTGACAATATAGAATCCCCCCACCTCCCACCTTCCGAAAAGCTGCACAGTGTATAGCATGTTCCATTTAAGTAAACTAATAAAAACGCTGGGAAAAGAAAATTAAAATAGTGTGCTTGTTTGCTTTATTAGCCTAAAACTAAAACGATACCTGGAAATACAGAGCGAAGCTCGGTGTGCCTGGCAGGATGTGGTTAAATGCCCCACAGCCTCCGACAACAACAACAACAGAAAAAACATCACTCAAAACATTTGTAAGATTTCTTTAATGTTTTACATGTGTGGGGCAGCTATCCTTCCTCTAATAACAACCAAATGCGTTCGACTTCTCCGGAGTACGCAGGTCCACCTATGCACACAGTGGATGGAGAAGGATGAATTGAAAACAAGGATGGCTTGTGAAACAAGGAGACATTTGGAGGGAAGCCAGGAGGCTGCGAAATCTGATTTCAAGGGCATAGAGCAGGCCCGTGGACTCGATTTGAAAAGGAGAGAGAGAAAAGAACTCAGCATAATAACTTGGATCCGGGGCCCAAGCGAGGGGAAAGACACTATTTAAATTGATAAACATTCGTGCTGCGCAGATCTACTAATTTTGATGTTGTTAATTCAGGATTTAGGCGTATTCACAAGAGAACATTTCATCTTTCCTTTATCAATGAAGTCCAAATTTGTGTAAATAAAGATGTCGGTAAGAAGCCATAACCTATGTAAGGGAAGATATCCAGTAGAAGGATCCCATTTACATGCAAATATCACATTCATTCGGAATTCCTGTCTATTTTACCAGATAGGACTTCTGCAACTTAAACTAAGCAGTAAGGGAAAAGAGGGATGTTTGGGAGGAATACTGGGAAGAAAGGGCAGCTCTGTGTTCTATCAGCATTGGACACGGAGTAGCTGTGATCTGCTCCTTGTGGCTCTCATGTCCTCTGATCTCTGACTGGCTCTGTGTTCTCCACTATTCCTTGCATCCAATTTACTTCCTTCCATCTCCAAAGCCCAAGACCTTTTTCTCAAATCCCACAATGGAAACAGCCTAGGCATGCCTTGCATCAGCCACGTCTAAATAACGTATCCCCCTCTAGAGCAATCTGTATGACAGGGGATGTGGGCCTTGTGATGTTCCAGTCACATGACCAGAGTTGACAAGGTATGGGTTTTGCACCCCACGCGACAGGAACAAAGGAAAGCAGTGCACCAAAGGGCAGTGCTGGGAAGGGCAAAAGCAAAAATGGTTCTTAGCTACATCTATTTAAATGAGACTACTGACTTAAATGTGCATCTTCTAATCTTGCATTTTTTTCCACTCATTCTAATTAGCCTTCACCTATTTATTCAAATCAGAGATTTCAAGATCTTATTCTATAGTGCATTTTTTAAACGGGAAAGATTGTATTTCTCTTGTCTTGTTTTGTTTTTGCTTTAAAGCCAAGTAGGGCTACTGTAGCCAAGTTCGGTGTAATTCTGCAAACTTTAGAGAATGGTCATTGAGAGGAATGCAAGTTTTCACGAAATCAAAAAGTGGTCCTCCTACCATATATTAGCCTATATCACAACATGACGTTATAAGTCTTTCTTTAAGTTTATCCCAAGGATATGTATTAGTATTTTCAAGTATATCAACATGTAGAATAAAATCTAAAAAATGAAATGCCATTTGCTTTGTTTCATTGTAAAATAAAAAAGAAATAAAAAGAAAAACCCTGCTTTATATCGCTTACTCTGTCTTGTGTGCAATGGGTGAGACAACAAAAATTTTTATAACATGCATTTTTTTCTTCTTTTGCTGATTTAGAAAACAGCAAAACACAAAGAGGCCCTTATAAGTGAATATCCACTAAAAACACCTTTGCGAACAATATGCATTTGCTAACATGGAATAATCATGATCAAACTAATGAGATCAGAAGCACTGATCTCATTCCTATGTGGCTAGTAGTGAACATTTATTTCCATTTATCTTTTCCTTGATAGCAGCTAAGGACAGCAGTTTTAGACTCAAAGAGAAAAGCCATATGCCAACCATCTATTCACATGGCATGGATTATCTTACCTATCTTATTATCCCCCCACAAAAGAATCTATGTTCCTGTTCTAATACAGGCAATTGCATCCTCTGGAGATGAGCGCAGCCAATGAAGGATCAAACCATCCCATGTTCCTCATTACAACTGTAATTGGACATGTGCCTTCCTACAACTTCAGCGGTGACCCCAGCTGCAGAATCGCCAATTGCAGCCAAGCCTCGCCGCCCTGAAGTTTGGTTTTAATTACCTTGCACACGTCTTCGGTGCCTAAATGGTCTCGCAATTTTCTAAATTATTTCGTTATCATTTCTGCGGTCAATTTCAGCTGCTGACAATGCAAATATTCTCAGAGGCCTTTCAAGGAGAGTAAATGAAAATCCGTGTTTTATGAGGTGCTAGCAATCAAAAAAAGACTGCTTTTTTATGGTTATAGGAAGCTTTCAGGTTAGGGGTCATTTATTGATTCTGTTCAACATTAAAAATATTTTAACATCTGGTATTTAAACACCAGACTTTTCAATAGTCATTTTTTTTTCAGTGGCGTGATCAACATGTTCTGACATCAATGATATTTAAGCCAATATCTATAAAAATGATTCAAGAAAATATGTTTGGGAGAAGCTTTCCTATTAAGAAAAAAGAGAGAAACACAGTGGAAATGGCATCACATATAAGGAAAGACACAAACAATATCTTATTTGTTTTCCTGATAAATTGAATATTGGATGTAAAGTCTGGTTTTATGATGCAGAAAAAAAGAAACTAAACAGAATGTGTGTTTTTTAAAATAGTATTTTCTAAGTCAGTATTGGCAACCAATCCTCCTTATCTTCCCCAGGAGAATTCTGCATTTCATCCTCCAAGATCTCCTAAGAAACAGTCAAATCAGCATATTTCAACTGCAACGGTTTATCTTTATCGTTCTCCTCATTTTTAACTCCAGGTGATATTAACTAGCTATGTGAAAGCTATTTCCTTGTTAAACACACAAGGAAAGATAGATTTTATTTACACCAATACCTAATTAAACTACTTCAAATGAGTAAAAGACTCCACAGCAATGTTAGCAGAGAATGTTGGAGGCAATTAATTAATATTGGGTATCTAGAATTATTGTTACAGTCTCCTGGCTATCTTTTTTTTATTCTGTTTCTCTCCATATATATAAATATTCCATAGTGATAAAATTCATGGTTTCCAATCATTTAAGTTATTCATTCCTACTATTGGGAAAAATTAAATACAACATTCAAACATAGGGCCTGTTGTGGGTTGCAGTAGTGACCCCTGTCATTCACGGCAGTTTACACTAGAGAGAGGTAACTGGACTCACACTGATATATAATATAGCTCCCATCTTTTAGTCTTCATTTCCCAGTATAACTGAAGAACCAACTTTTGAATCCAAATACATTATTAAATTCCCATGATCCTACTGTGTGAAACCACATGACAGGTGAATAAGGGTCCCCTTCTCCAAAAATTTTAATAAGTCCATTTTTTTATTATTATACAGTTCTTTTGGAAACAGACCTATTTGCCAAACATTCTGTCTTAATTTTTTGTATTCCTTCTCTGGTCATTTACGAGTGAAGCAAATAAAATCCAGGATTCCCCATTTGTTACTATCTAAGCTTCCATCTTCTTTTCTTTACCCGATAGCTGGCATGGCTCCCAACTGGCATGGCTCAATGGTTGAGCATCGTCCCATGAACCAGGAGGTCACGGTTCAATCCTACGTCAGGCCATATGCCCGGGGTTGTGGGCTCAGTCCCCAGTAGAGGGTATGCAGGAGGCAACTGATCAATGAGTCTCTCATCGTTGATGTTTCTAACTCTCCCTCTCTCTTCCTCTCTGAAATCAATGAAAATTAAAAATAAAATAAACAAGGAGTTGACAGGCTTTCAAAAAGACAAAATTACTCTGTGGGAACGCCCTGCTAACTCAGTCCTGCATGTAACCACAGGAGCATTCAGCCTTCCACATATTGCAGGTTGGTTCTGGGACATCACATATTTCTGTCACCAGACACCTTGTTCAAGATTTGTCTCTTATGTCAAATGCATTAAATTATCTAAAATGTTGGTCTCTATCATTATAATTTTGTATCTAATTTTATGAATGCTAAAATTGAGGTCCCTTTTCTTTTTCAAAGCTCTTTGCCAGATAATGAATGCAGGTCTCCTAATCCCAGAATCACTCTTCTCACTCTTCCAAAAAAAAATAAAAATAAAAAAATTAGAACTACACCATGTATAGCCCAATATTTTTCAATTTTTTCAGAAATATAACTCTACAGATAATGACGGTATTTTATTTTAACAACACATTTCTCTTTATGGATACTTTTCTTGGAGGAATGTATATATAAATTAGAGGCCTGTTGCATGAAATTCATGCATGGGGGTGGTGGGTGTCCCAGCCTGCACCCTCTCCAATCTGGGACCCCTCAAGGAATGTCCAACTGCCCGTTTAGGCCCAATCCTAGCCGAACATCCCTCTCACAATCCAGGACCGCTGACTCCCAACTGCTCGCCTGCCTGCCTGCCTGCCTGATTCCTCTAACCACTTCTGCCTGCCAGCCTGATCACCCCCTAACCACTCCTCTGCCAGCCTGTTTGCCCCCAACTGCTCTTCCTTGCAGGCCTGGTCCCTCCTAAATGCCCTCCCCTGCTGGCCTGATTGCCCACAACTGTCCTCCCCTGCAAGCCTATTCCCCCCAAACTGCCCTCCCTTGCAGACCTGGTCTCCCCCAACTGCCCTCCTCTGCCATCCTAGGTCACCCCTAACTACCCTCCCCTGCAGGCTTGATTGCCCCCAACTGGCCTCCCTTGCAGGCCTGGTCCCTCCCAACTGCCCTCCCCTGCTGGCCATTTTGTGGCAGCCATCTTGTGTCCACATGTGGGCAGCCATCTTTTGTGTTGGAGTGATGGTCAATTTGCATGTTACTCTTTTATTAGATAGGATATAAAAGCCTAATATGCAAATCATCCCTTCAGGAGTTCATTTGGGAGACTGATCGCTCGCTACATTATGCACTGATCACCAGGGGGTGGCGTGGAATGAGGGAAGGCCCAGCCAGCAGCTGGGAGCTAGGAAAAGGAGGCCCTGGCTGGCAGCCAGAAGGAAGGCCCTGGCTGGTAGCTGGAGCATCCTGATTGGCCCTGATTGCTGGCCAGGCCTACGGACCCTACCCGGGCAGGAATTTCATGCACCGGACCTCTAGTAAAATATATTTTTCTACCAGAGAGATCATTTTTAATCCTGGCTCTACCATGTCTAGCAGTATAAACTTTTGGAAAAGTTACCTCAGGCAGTTGCGGGCAGCCAGGCCAGCATGGGGAGCAGTAAGGGGTGACCAGGCTGGGGGGGGGGGGCAGTTAGGGGCGACCAAGCTGGTAGTTAGGGGCTATCAGACAGGCAGGCAGGTGGGTAATTAGGAGCCAGCAGTCCTGGATTGTGAGAGGGTACAGGCTGGGCTGAGGGGGAACCCTCCCCCGTGCATGAATTTTGTGCACTGGGCCTCTAGTGTAAAATAAAAATGAATGACCAGAAACTTTGAATATGCCTAACACTTGGGCAGAAGTAGAGATTGAATATTATCATGATTTTTAACTGTTTTTTGTAATTCATTTCTGCCCTCATTTTGATCAATTATGAATATTTTAAAAGGTCTTAATGTGATAAAACAATGACTGAGTCACTTTTAATATCTCTACATTTACTTGAGATGACTTTATTATACAAATTTCAGGTTTGCTTTATGTATTATTTCTTTCTTCTCCAAAAAACTTTCTCTGACCACTGACTAGAACAATCATGTATGTAAATTCCTGCTGCTCAGCACTGTGGGTACTGGGCTCTGGGTCAGCTCAGGAGGAGGGACTTGATTTTTGAACCTCCTTCTCCCCCTCAACCCCCACACCGGGAAGGTGGAAGGGCTTTCTGAGGCATCAGGCCAGGGAGGCAGAGATCATGTGAAAAGCACCGCAGCATGGACACAGCCTTCTTGCTGCAAACATGGGGACGGCAGTGTCTGTGGGCGGGCTGGTACAATAGTTTCTTGAAAGGGAGGGGCACACACCCTGAGCATGAGCCTGTCTAGCAAAGTTGGGTATGTCTCAGTATCGCAGTGGTTTGTCCATTTATTCAGCTTTTGTTTTTTATCAACTAATATTAAGCATCATTTTTCATAAAACGTGGGATAACTGTCCAACCCCACAGGAAACAAAGGGCATGACAAATGGGCAAGGATAGCTCGCCCATTTTGCACTGTGTGGCCCTCTTCTGGTGAAGCCTTAACCCTTTACAAATATATTGAAAAATAGGGGGAAATGTGCCTACATCTTTGTTTCCAAGAAAGCAATTCAGCTTTTAGATCAATGCCTAGAAATGGGTGGAACATGGCCCAGATCACTTTCTTAAGGCCCAGGCACTCGTTCCCCAGGCGTTGAAGGCAAGTTGCATGCCCCCTACTCTCCTGCTATGGAATCCACATCCAGTGATAGCTCCGTGTCAGGTATAAAAGCCTAGTCCCTTTGCACAAATGGGATAATCCAATGGGGTCATCCCCTGTGGGACCAGCTGAGATATTTGTTGTGACTTCATCTCATATCCACTTATCTCCCTCTGCTTAACCCTGCTTCTGCCAGGAAACTTCCCACATGCAATTCCCTATCACAGTCTGTTTCCTCTGGAACTAGATCTAAGACACCTCGTATGTGCTGTTTGCTTGTTTTTAGGGTGGAGACAATTTGACAGAACCATAGCAAATCAGCTACCCCTTCTTCTGAATGACGGTAGCCTCACTTTTGCTTAAAAGCATGTGAGTTTAATAAGTTCATGGAGAAGCTTAGGACACACAATACTTCTGGAACAAACCCATGAGGGAAATGAATGCTTAGGATTAGTTTGGAGAGTGCCAACAGCACAGAAGAGTGAGAATGGGTTCACCAGTCTAGTTCCAGGATGTGAACCAAGGGCAATGGGGAGTAAGCCAAGTGCCAAAACGAGGCAGAGGCACAATAGCAATTGTCTAAAATCATTCTCTTTATTTTATGAAAGAATGAACAGAACGAACCTGTGCAGGCAGTTCTGTTGCGGATAACCTAAAAGTTAGAAAGGTATACTCAGACATTTAAAAAGGAACATTCCTAAATGTGTCCTTAAGGAGGAAAAAAAATGGCAGTATGAATGGTAAATGAGGGATGGGTAGGTATACAAACTTCACTAGAAGAAAGTTCATTTCAATTTCCCAAGAGTCCAAAAACGAAAGGATAATATTCTCAAAACTAAGAAACTCCTCCAAACAGTTTCTGGGACCTACTTATTTATATTTTATAAAGAAAATCACTGATAACAATTTGCTATTATTTTTCCCCCAAAGTGCTCTGTTGAAATTCCATTACTGGGAACCTCAAACATCATTATCCAGGACAATTCCCTATTATTATGTTGGAAATGGAACTTAATTTTAGGTTTCCAATTCCAAGTCCCAAGTGGGAACTAAATGTCACAGAACAAAATGTCACGCAATGAGATCGGATACTGAAGTATGTGACAGTAAGCAGATGTTTCCCTAACAATTACCACAAAGCAAAAGCCAGTCAAAAGATGAGGTGCAGCACTTCTCCCAAGCCAAAGGGCACCCACATCGTTATTCAGCATGTGGCATTTGCCAGTTGATATTCTGATGAGCACAGAAATACAGGAATAAAATGCAAAGCATGATTATTTCAGGAAATACAGTTTTAAGGAAATTATTCCAATAGGTCTCAAGAGGCCAACTCATAGTATCAACAATAAAATCCAAGTTCTCATTAAAATAGGAATAGAGGGAAAGTCTTAATTATCGTAAAAACCTCATCGCCACCATCCCTGCCTAACACCCTCCCATGAACGACTTCGCCATCTCTGACACATGAGAAGAGACCAAAGGAAGAGAAATGGGACTTATGAGACACATGTTCAGCTCTGAATAAAAAGGCAAAATTGGGAAAGACCAAAGCACAAGAACGCCACTCCCTTTCCCTTAGATACCGGTCATGACCAGATCCCAGAATCTTAGTCTTTGGACGGTTCCTCCACATCAACATCAAATTGCCAATGTCAAGAAGCAAATGATTTGTTTCAGGGCAGTATCCCCTTAGCCTCTGAATATCCACTCTTCACACTGTGACAATGTGGTAGAGTGAACCAAAGATGAAAAACAGAAACACTCTTCAAGCCCCATGGAGCTAGGTGCCCAGATATCCAGGAGACACAGGGAAGTGTCAGTGAATGGGCCAGGGGAAATATTTCAATAACCCAGTCAGAAATAGAGATAGGGATTATAAAAAATAAACTTAGGTTAAAACAAGTCTTAGGTCTGGCTGGTGTTGCTCAGTGATTGAGCACTGACCTATGAACCAGGAGGTCACAGTTCAATTCCCAGTTAGGGCACATGCCCAGGTTGTGGATTCAATTCCCAGTATGGGGCATGCAGGAGAGAGCCAATTAAGGGTTCTCTTTCATCATTGATATTTCAATTTCTATTCTTCTTTGAAATCAATAAAAATATATATTTTAATAACCTAAGTCTCAGGTGTAATCAACATGTGAAACTAATAGTTTCACACGACAACTTAAAATGCTACATACTTAATTCATACTATATATATTTTTTTTTCCTGGAGGGTCTATATTCTATGAACTAGTATAGTTTTTTTTATTACTATGCATGAGTTTAACCTAGGATAGGATAACAATTTGGGGAATGTTATAAGTTCTAAAATGTATCCCTGAATTTTTTTCAAAGACATCAATCACTCTTCATTATATTGAAGATATCACAAGGCGGCTAAAATACAATATATGATGAACAGATTTTTAAATTCTGAGTATGCTAGTGAATCTTAAAATATAAAAGTGTGTAATGTTCCTCTTTTTCACTTTCACAAAAATAATCATGCTGAAATGTGCATTTGTCTGCAGCAGCCTCACTGATAAAATGCAGGAAAGCAGGTGACCTAGTCCATTTGGAGAGAAAAAGGCCAAGCTGCCTCCATGGTTTTGTGCAACTTTTTATTGGTATGTGCGCTACGTGCCATTGAGTCAGCTCTGACTCCTGGCGACCCTCTAAAGGAGTGAGGTCCATACCACTGTGTTCTCACAGTCCTGCTCAGCTCCTGTAGACTCATGCCTGTGGCTTTTTTTATATGGAGAAGGTCTACAGGGAAGCATTGATCAGACTGTCAAACCTCAGAGGGAAGGTAGTTGAGGATGGGGGTAAGAGGGAGAGATCAACCAAAGGACTTGTATGCATGCATATAAGCCTAACCAGTGGTCACGGACAACAGGGGGTGGGGGCAGGAGTAGGGAGGGGTTTGGGATGGGAATGGGGGGATGAGGACAAATATGTGATACCTTAATCAATAAGGAAATTAAATGGAGTAGGCCCATCTCATATTTGGTATTTTCCGGATGCCCTCTATTTTGCCCAGAAGCATTGTCTTTTCCAAAGAACCCTGACTTCTCATGATGTGACCAAGTAAGATAGCTCCAGTTTTGTCATGTTTGCCTCCAGCAATGATGCAGGCTTAAGGTGCTATAGGGCCTATTTGTTCATTTTTCTAGTGGTTCAGAGTCCCTGTGAAGCTCTCCTCCAACGCCATATTCCCAAAGAGTCACATTTTCCCTCAGCCTGCTTCACTGTTCAACTTTCACCTCCATACTGAGCAGTGGGAATGGGAGGGTCTGGGTGACCTTAGCCTTTGCTCTCTCATGACACAGCTTTGCTCTTGGTGATCTTGCTAAACCTTCTGTTGTGGCCCCTCCGAGTCTCAGCTGCCCCGGATTTCTTGGCTGAAGTCTCCATCTGAACTGATGACTGAACCAAGGTAACCTGTAACAATTTCAGTGTCTGCGCTGTCTATGTTAAGGTTGTGTGTTTCTTCTGTAGCCATGATGTTTAACTTCTCAATGTTCAAGTGCAGTCCTTCTTTGGCATTTCCTCTCACTGTCACGGAAGTCGTTTCTGTCAAGTCAAATGGTACCGTCTGCATATCTTAAGTCATTGATATTTCTCCCACACATATTCGCTCTGCTTCCACTGAATCTGATATGATATGTTCTGACACAGACTAAACCAATAGGAAGATAAAATGTACCTGTGCATGACACATTTTCCAAAAGAAAACCATTCTGTCCCCAGTAGTTTCAGTCCCCAGTGCAGGTTAGGCATCAGGACAATCACATGCTGAGGCATGCTGATTTCTTGCAGAGCAACCCATGGTTTTTCATAATCCATGCATTCGTTTCAGTTACTCACTGGCATTCTCTTTTATGAAAATGGCACAATTTGTTTATCCATCCCCAAACTGATGCACATATAGGTTGTTTCTAAATTTACACAACTACACATGCAATACATGTCTTGTAGAATCCCTTTGTGTACAAGGTCAAAGGCCTCTTCATGATGTAACTAGAGATGAGCATCTTTGAACTTTCCCACATATTGTCAGATGCTCTTCAAAGTGTCTCCAAATGAAAAAAATTTAATATGTTTGTGTTTTCTTGTTATTTTAAATACATTCTTCTCCATCATAATGTAAAGATTTTCTCTTATAACTATTTCTAAAAGTTCTGAAGATTCCTTTCGTATTTAGATTTTCAATTCCTGTGAAATCGATTTTTGTTACAGTGTAGGACATGGATAAAATGGTATTCCTTTTACTTCTAGGACAGCCAGTGGCATCCCTCTTTACTTCTAGTTCCCCCTTTATCATAGGACAATTGTATTTAATTTTTCATCCAAATCAACAAGCATTGGAAGTGGAAAGGGGAATCTATAATAATAAAAGCATGATATGCTAATTAGACCAGAAGTAGGGCTGCAAGGGAAGCTTGGGCCCCCAGTGCCTGCCGGGTGGCAGAGGGAAGCCAACACCAACACCAGCAGCTGGGGGAAGGAAGGCCTACTCTTGCTCGAATTTCATGCATCGGGCCTCTAGTTATTAATAATCACACAGACAACAGGCATGAGCAAGAGTAGTCCCAGGGAAAGTGAAACCTATAGACGTTTTACTCATAACAAATTCAAATGTGTGTGCGGGTCTATTATTTGACTACTTAGTTTCCTCTGTTAAAACTTTTATCTGTTCCTAAAGCCACAACACAGTTTTAATGATGAAGGGTTTAGAATGCCAGATACTTTGGGGCAACTTTTAATAAAATTTTCAAAAAGACAAAAGTCTTACAATGCAGAAACTATCCCACGAGAAGTTCAGATTGGGAAAGGATTGCAGCACACGTCACTGAGAAAGATTACTATGCAGAACTCCTGCCGGTTTCTAAGGAAATAACCCAAGAAGAGACCGTCAAAATAAGAAAAGTCGGAAATCCTGATGGCACTACATTTTAGAGAAGATTTGTTAAAATGGAAAATATCGTGTACTGCTGTCCCTTGGCAGAGAGAGAGAAAAAAAGAGAACAATCTACGTAATTCCTTCTTTCACCAAAACATGTTCCAAAATGCTTCCTGGCCCTATTCTAAATTGTATATGAGTTTTTCAATCACTTCATCTCATTCCTATAAAAATCACTTTGGTTTATTTGGGTGCTTTTTCTGCTCTCAACTGGCTACATCAGAGCCTGCCTGTCTAGAATACCAATAAATTAAAAGTATTAACGATGGTGCTTTATTGCACCAGGAATAAATGTGCTTTACTACACTGAGGGATACAGATGCCATGGAATATTCATTGCCAAGGTTGCCTTAACCTAAAGATCCAAGGGAAGTACAGTGTGAGTGAGGAAGCTCGGTTGTTTCTCAAGTTGTCCTCTAGTACCACAATGGTTATTCCTTTTTAAACTTGTAAACTAAACTTTTCTTTTAAGATGCTCATGATCCACACGCAGTTGTGAAAATAAATAAACAGTGAGATCCTGTATATCTTTACCTCATTTCCTCCAATGGTAACATCTTGCAAAACTATAGAACAACATCCAAACCAGGGCGTTGGGATTAATAGAGTCAACATAGGGAACGCTGTCCTTGTCACAAGCATCTCTATATTGTCCTATTATAGCCACACCCACTTCCTTCCTGTCCCCATCCCCTTCTTATCACCAACAGCTAATCTGTTCTCTATTTCCATATTTTTGCCATTTTCCAAAATGTTATGTAATGAAATGATAGCACATGCAACCTTGGAAAGGAAGAGGAGAGGGAAAGGAAGGCAAGAGGAGGGGAGGGGCATTGGAAGCATCGCTTGGGGGTTTTGATTGGACTGTTCAATGTGCATAGCCTCATAAGGGGAAATCGTTTTTTCCAACTGTCCCCTTCTCTTGTTTAAGCAAGCTCTCTGCCTCTGCTTGTATATTCAGGTTCCCTCCTTTTTAATTACATCCCTGCCAACTGTCCTGACAAATGTGGTGAAGGAAAGACTCTGGAACTCTGAACTTGAAGAGCAGAGCCTCTTTGTACTTCTAAAACATGATAGAACAGCAGCCTTTTCAATCAATGTGCTGGTTACTATTTCATCCATATATAAGGGTGCACCCTAGACTTGGAAACTGAATATTTTCCTTGCTAATACTGTGAGGGCATCTCTTAACCGTTGTCTTCCATGCTTACTCTCCTTCAGCTCTTTGTTCTTGCTGCTTATCCAACACACAAGCATGAGGGCACCTCAGCACTTCTGTACTCGCTGGTCCTACTATGTAAGACTCTTTCCCCAGGGCGTCACCCACCCATTTCCAGAAGTCCTCTGCTTAAAAGTCACTTTTCAGAAAGGTCTTTCCTTACTATTTTGCTTGACATATATCTAACATTATAGTGTGATTTGTTTCATCACCACTGAAATTTAAGGTCCGTAAGAACAGATATTTTTTCCACCCTGTTACATCCCCAGAATTTAGACTAGCTCCTGACATGTAGTTGGCAGCCAATATTTATTAAATGAATAAATACTTGAATGAAAAAATTAATTTGCAAACCTTAGAATGCCTGGATAACCCTACTCATTGAGCTTGTGGAGATCTTACCGCTGTGCATTTTTAAACAGGAAAATTCTGAGGGAAAAAAAAGATTAAAAACAATCACAAAATTAATAGCAAAACAAAGGCTACTGTAGAACCCAAATTTCAGGATACAAAGCTTAAACTCTCTTCCTCATCCCCAGAAAGCTGCTAACAATGCCTTCGTGCTTTTATTTTTTATTATCTGCGACCCTTCTATCTGTTCAGCCCACTGGAAATTCTACAGACCGAGTCTTGTTAACAAAATGTATAGCAAGAGTTGACTTCCTTGGGTCAGGCCTACATTACCCCAAGAATATGCTTTTCCCACAGTATTTTGGCATTTCCCCTCCTGTCTTCAGCCAGACCTCAGAAGCCGAAAGGTGTACCAAAGTGAAAGTAATGGGAAGAAAAAATTAACCAAGCTCCTGAAACCTCCACAAGACTGGTTTCAAGTTGCATCTGCATTTTAGTGTGAATCAGACATGAGAGAAGAAGGGGAAGGGGAACTATTTAACCGGTCTAAGCATTCTGGTTTAAGCTATACTCTCAGAGTGTCTGTTTATAGCTCTCCTGTTTCGTGCTGACAATTCATTTTTAACCAGGTTTCCCTCCATGTATATTTAGAGGATGTTCTTAGCAGCAGCCAGAACACATTTAAAATAATCAGGATGGACCTAATTAAATGGGGGACAGATGCTGATCTTTCCATAATACTTGGAAATCTTGTAAAATTTCTTTTTTAATTGAGCATGAAATATATAACAGATTTGTTGCCACCTATGTAGAATCACATATTCTAGAATAAATATATAGGTAGGTGTACCCACACATATACGATAGTTTTTTTTAAAGATTCGGGAAAATAAAATAAAAAATAACACCTGTAGAAAAGATTTTACATTACTTGTTATGCATGTGAGCCTAACCCCAAATTTACCAGACAAGTTTGAAAAAGAAAAATCTTCCATTTCTTCCAGTAATGTAAAAGCATACTCTACAAGGATGAAAATCATTATAATTTTTAGTCTCATTTTTGCCCCATTCCCCACCCTGAAAAATCCAAGGTAAAGCAACACAACACACTTTTTTCCATCCTCTATTTCACAGGTCCATTAAACAACTAGCCCTACAGTCTCAGTATATTGGAGAGGATGTGGACTTTGGGATCCCACATACTTGCATTCAAACCCTGGCTCAGTCATTTATTAGCTGAACTTAAAGTTAGTTTACTTACAATAGCATAGGGACTAAAATTCTTTTCGTAAAGTTTGTTATAAAGATTTGAACAATACCACTAAAGCTCCCAGCAAAGCTCTTGGTTTACGGGGAAAGTTCAATAAATGAAAAAATCAACTGAGCTCTGAGAAGAAATCCTAGTATTTCTTTCCAGTGAAAAACTGATTTGCTCCCTACATTTTTCAGACACATACACCTTATACAATGTTCACATTGAGAGGGATCTTAGATATCAACTAGGTCAACCCACTCTTTTTGGAAATGAGAAATTAGGCAATAGAAGTGATGAGACCCCAGGCAACCTCGCTTCAAAGTAGTATCAAAAAGTTCAGAAAAAATGAAATTCATAATTCTATAGCCTGTTGCTTTCATTTTTCTATTGTTCAACTCTCCAGCTCTTTTCATGTGAACATTTCTTCCCCTGTGTTCAAATTATAGCCTAAATATAATGTTACAGTTTTATTGAAAGTCTATGATGTACGAAGTGGGGTAAGGAGAAATGGAGTTGAAGGAAAAGAATATCCTGTTGGGAAATGATTAAATGTTTATAGACTAAAATTCTGGACAATTGTCTTCACATTTATACTCATTCAGTTAGACCTTCTTTTTCTTTCCTTCAAAATAAAAGACCACTAGGATCAGTGCTAAGCTCGTCCTCCACCAGGGATAGTGGAGAGGAAGGCATATGTTTCTATAGATTGTGAAGAACTGTTTTTTTTTGTTTTGTTTTTTTGTTTTGTTTTGTTTTGTTTTGTTGATTCTCCATCTCCCCCTCCTCATGGACAATCACTAGATTAATTCATAGAATCAAAAGTGGAGGGGGCAAGCCACAAAATTATCTGTGTTCTGCATGAGAAATTTAGTTATATATGTGAAGCATTCCTAATATCTAAACAAACACAGACACTGCTGACCTCTCATAGTCCTTCTGTCCAAGGCTGATGAGAACCCGAGTGAAGAGTAGGGTCTACAGTGAGACCCTCAAGAGCTATTTGCTTTTATGAATTTAGTGGAATTCATGTGTGGCCAACCAAGTGGATTTACAGGTTATATTACCTAGTTTTAATTAAACTAACCCTAACAAGAAGGACAAGCAGTTTGAAAGAGTTTCTACAAATATTCAGAATAATGGTAACATTACTAATAGAAACATAACAAACAGCTAGGAAATAGTATAACTGGCACTTGTACTCCTAGAACAAGCTTTTAGCTGCGTTACAAGTTTCAAAATGGTAATTGTACAATCCGATCTGACATGGTAAGCTACATGTAGTTCTTTTTTTGAAAAGTAAACATTATATTTCTTCAAAGTAAAGATCAATCAATGAGCTTGAAAGTAAAGCTTTTTAAAAATATATATGCATATTGTGGTGAGAGCAATTTGAAAACAGAGGTTTTGAAATATTTCTATTGTTGCACAATTTTATGTTGAAAATTATATACATTACTTAAAATTAAGACCTTATGATCTCTTAGAGATGATAGTAATATAAAAGGAATCATAGACAAGTAGGTAATCTTATACAAAGCATAATGTAATATAAAACATAAGTCATATTACAGAAAAGACTGTATAAATTTTGGAAGACGATCATGGACAAAAAGTACTTTAATTTGGCTATGAAAAACAGGATAAGATTTAAAAGGTAATTATTAGATGAAGAGAAAGAAGGCAAAGAGCAGAACAAATAATACTATCAAAAAAAAAGGAGCAGCAGTCCCTAGCTGGTTGACTCAGTGGATAGACTGTCGGCCCTCAAACTGAAGGGTCCTGGGTTCGATACTGGTCAAGAGTATATACCTAGATTGAAGGCTCAATCCCCCGCCCCAGTGTGAGTGTGTGAGGCAACCAATCATTGTGTCTCTCTCACATCAATGTTTCTCTCCCTCTGGCTCTCCCTCTCCCTTCCACTTTCTCAAAAATCAATGGAAATTTTTCCTTTGGTAAGGATTAACAACAACAAAAAATAAATTTTAAAAAAAGGAGGAGGAGTGGGAGTCTCAGGAAAAAGAATGTGGGGATAGGCAGTGCCTCATTATATCCTCTAGGAATGTATTCCTGAACAACCTGTTTAATTTAGCTTACTTTTGAACTTTATATAAATGATCTCAAATTCTATGTGCTTTCCCTTACTTTTTTCCCCCAAGTTTGGATTTGAGACTCACCCATGTTGATAAATTGGTTGCAGTTCATTTATATTCATTGTGACATCTATATATATATATATATATATATATATATATATATATATATATATAAAGTCAGCGACCAGAACACTGTAACGACCAGTCGCTATGATGCCCACTGCAGCCAGTGAACCAGCCAGATCAGAGGTGAGGGGCCCGTGGGGTCCAGCCAGCCAAACTCCTGCATCCCCTCCCCCCACCTGGGCCTACCCCAGATCAACCCCCTACTCTAATCAGGGTCAGAGCCTGAAAATCACCCATGGCACCTCCCCCAGGCTGCTGGTCCCTGATCAACCCCCACCCCCACCCCATTTGGGGGCAGGGCTAGCCGGTTCACCACCCACAGCCCCTCCCTACAGCCAGCCCCATCCCCAATCACCCCCACCACCCTGATAGGCCCATTGGCCTTCCACCCAGTCAGATCTGCCCCAATCAGCCCCCCCCCCCCAATTTGGGGCAGGGCCCACCAGCCAATCACCCTTGATCTCTCCCCACAGCTGGCCCAGCCCTGATTGGGCTCCATCAGGGTGGGCCCGCCAACCAACCTCCTGCCATCTCCTCCTGCCCACAGGGCTGGCCCCAATCCATCCTTATTGGGGCTGGGACAGCTGGACCCCACAAATTTGTGCACTAGGCCTCTAGCTGTTTTATAAAAATATCACTGCGTATTTATTTATTCTAGTGTTAAGAGATGGAGAGGTCTTGTTTCTTTATTTTTCCTTTCTGGTATCTTCTGCTATAAACATATGTCCCAGTATGCATACACACCTAGAAATAAGATTTCTGGATTGTGTGAATGTACTACTTTACAAGACAGGATAAAATGGTTTCCACAGCAGTGGTAACAATTCCCCTCCGATGGTGTGCCCATTACAACCCTCACCAATATTTTGAATTTTCATAACTTAGATATTTTGAGCAACTTGATGGTTTAAATGGTGGCTATTTTTAATCTTCATTTTCTTGATTATTAATAAAGATGAGCATTTCATAAGTGTATAGGTTATTTTTGGCTTAAGGTCTGTTGTCCTCAATACTGTTTGTTAAGTTAATAAATAAATGATTACTCAAATAGCATTATGTGAATTCTATTAACTTGCAGTGTTACAGCAGAAGCCTACTATTTTTCTTAGGGTACCAAGAATTTTGAAAACTAGCCCTGCCTTGTTTTCTCGGTGATTAGACCATTGGCCCACGGACCAGGTTATGGGTTCATGATTTCCTTAGGTTCTAGAAATCAAAACTTATTTTTCTAATACTGACACTAAACTGTGGTAGGCCCTTGCAATTACTTCCTACTTTCTATTTTTACACAATCATATTCTACCTCATCACTTTGCCTCATTACTCTGCACACATAAAGAGCATGTGAAAAGCCATTATTTTGAATTTACATTTTTTCAAATAATTTTCATATGTTTAATAATACCCACAGAATCAAAAGAACCCATAGATTTTTTTTAATTAAAGACATATTTGAAAATAAATTTAATGGTTCAGTCATTAGAATCTTCTGTTTGTTCTTTACACTTTTAACATTTGGGAACAGTTATGTTCTTTCCACTACAAATTTTATATATCTTCTTAAGAATACTATTTTCATAAATATATGTTTACTATTTGAATTAATCCCATTTGTGTTTTTCTGCCGTACTTAATATATGCAATTTAAATAAAGAAGGAAATGTGTTTAATTAACCATTTTAATGAAAGTAGTAAAAAAAAAATAGCAATTTCTAGAAAAATAAATAAAAGAACCAAGTCAGTGGAATCATGCTGACACCAAGTCTAATAATTCTATTTATTCAGGCATGATCATATCACTCTTTATATGCAAACAAAGCTTCCCCTCTGAGGCCACAGTGCTTTTTCTGGGTTAGCCCTTCCCTCCATAAAACGCAGAGTGTGAGTGATTCTTAGCCCTTCACATATTGATTTGGTTTTCATTTGCTTCCCCTTGAAATGATCTATCATTTCCACATTTTAGACATTATTAAGCATCTGTATCCATAGCGTTTAATATTAGAAAACATTCCATTTTGAAAGTGTTGTGTATATATATATTTTTTTCAACTTTATCCTCTAAGCATTTTCCTGAGCATAAAAGAAAGATCAGTGCTGCGCACCAGAGGCAGAAATGTGTTTCATTTCCATCCTCCTACTCCTGACATTCAAATGCTTCCCCCAGGGCATAAGGGAGGCTGCAAAACCTCTTGGTACTTCATTGCCGTTCTATTACTCGGAGTAATTATTGGTGTTGCCCTCTCTAAGACACTAGTCATTCCATGAAACGAATTGTAAGTAGGGTTTTCATTCTGTTCCAGGAATGCCAAGGTTCACCCTCACTGCCAACAGCTTCTTCCAGGGGGAATAACGTAGATATTGTGAAAACACAGTGGATCACAGTAAAGGGGCATTAAAAGGAGACAGAGATGAGGGGCAAAGCTCTCCTTTGCCCTGAGTACCTAATGTGAGGTGCTGATGTGGGGCATTGAGGACTTCTTCCAATTGACCACCTCGCTCCCTCTTTTCAAAACACCGGTCCACTTGATATATTCCTTATGTTTAATCTAGTGAGTAATCTTTTCAGTCTGATTCCAGCCTCCTGAGACAGAACTCAGGTTTTTAAAGTGTTTAATGTATTGTATTTCATCCCAAACTACTGAATGCTACCAATTGAAGCTGGAAACAGAATTAGTTAATTGTTTTGTTTACTATTTGGTAATATGGGTACGGGTGTTGAAAAAGAAACAATATTCGTTGTGCTTTTTATATTAATTATGGCAATACATCTTTTTAGAGAAAGCATTTTGTTATCTCATGGTTTGATCAGGCTTTATATGTATGCCTGTAAATTATAGTAGTTTACACACAACTTATACACACACACTCCAATAAGAAATCCTATTGGCTGGGCAAAACCTAATTCTCTGCATGATACATATTATTATAATTTCCTCTGGAGTAATTTAATTACTTGGATTTTTTTATTATTTTATTATGCTGGTGTTTTTCAACCTTGTGAAGAAATTTTGTGACTATTGTGTATCAAGTTACCGACTAACTTTGATGAATATCAAATGATTTTGTTCTTACGTTTGTAGTGAATAATTCTCTTACTATTGACAAGTAACCTGTAAAATTAATTTTACAATCTCTCAACTACAAGATATTGCATCAAAACTTGGACCTATAAACTCCAGGAAAAGAAAGAATTTAGCTGCATCTCAATAGCTTGTAGAATAATTAGATGGAAGATTTTGTCATTTCACTGGGTCAATTCTATTCACTAGTGAAAACAGTGATAAAAGGTTAATATAGTACTGCCCATCTATGACCAATAAAAAAGACAACCCACTTTTTATCGGGAGGTATCAATTGAATACTTACATCAGACTTGACACAAAGTACTTTTATCTGATTATTAAACATGCCTCTCTTAGGAGTTTCTCTAGCCATTCCTATTTAGGAATATGCCTACGTAATCCATTTCAATTTCCTGAAAATGATCTATCCAAGTGACACAAAAGAGGAGTGACAAGACTGGGAACAGCAAATTGAGAACTGTTTTGTTTTGCTCTTTACACATTTGTTCCTAGCAAGAGTTAATGCCATGGAAAGAGTATATGACAATTTTCTATTTCCATGGCATTATTGGTCTGGTTGGGAAGAGAAGGAATGGAGATGAGACTGATGTAGGTGAAACAAAACTAAATGTGAATCAGGTCACAGCCTAATGTTTGCAACTCAGATGCTACATGGCCACAGGGACCTTCACTGTCTTAGTGAGCTCAATCCTCAGGGCCCAGGACAGTGCCTGGTACATACATAGTGGCAATAAACTGAGGTGTGAACTGTCCTGACTATGACCTTGCTTGTGAATGTGACAGCATGTGAAAGACAGAAAGTTCATTTGACCTAGAGTCCAAACAGCCAAACCCATTCTAGAATGTTAGAAAGCTGTTAACTGAGAACTCGTGAACATTTTTAGTGATTAATAAGCAGCTTTTCTCAGCTGTACTCCTCTGGCTTCCAAATCCTTTATCACATTTGAAAACCATTTCTTATTCTCTTCCTACCAACACTACTACTACTGTAATGCTACCACTGATGCTTAGCTTTTAACATGCTTATTTTGGAAACTTTTTCATTCCTGGTTTTCCTATGCACAATTACTTCTTACTTCTATTTAATATATTTGAATTCCATTATCACCAGGTATGTGATAAGGTGCTGAGAGTATAAATATGCACCAGACATGGTTCATTCCTCAAGGACCTCATAACCCAATATGCTTAAGATATAATTGCCACATTGAAAAATAAATGCTAGAGCAGGAAGCAGCACAGCAAGAACTTGTATTGGGGGGGGGGGCACACTTCACTGTGCTCACTACACTATACTACAACTTGTACCTCTGGAATCCAAGTTTCACTGTACTGATTACCCCATATTGAGATGCCTCTTAACTTCAGTCTCTTTACTATCCCTCCTCTTCTTATCCCTTGGCATACTCTCTGGCATGAGGTAACAGAAATCTAGTATTACTTAGAGCTTAATACTCTTTTTAATATATAATTTTTTATTGATTTCAGAGAGGAAGAGGGAGGGAAGAAGAGAGAGAAAGAGAGAGAGAGAGAGAGAGAGAGAGAGAGAGAGAGAGAGAGATGTGAATAAGACAGAATCACTGATATACTGCCTCCTGCACACCCCCTACTGGGGATCAAGCCACAACAAAGGCATCTGCCCTGATTTGGAATCAAACCATGATCTCTTGGTTCATAGGTCAACCCTCAACAACTGACCCACACCGGCCGGGCTTAGCTACTCTTTAGGAAGATACCTTTTACATTCTAAAGTTACTTCCCATGATCGATGAAACCTTACAATTTGATATAAGAAATTCAGAATTGCTTTTGAATTAAAAAAATCTCTAAGGCATAAGTTAAGCTGATTCAAATAGGTTTTTACTAAAGATGCAATTAACTCAACAGAAATAGCTATTACAAGACTTCCGAGTGTTTAAATACATCCAAGGTGGCCACACAAGAGCCTTCACCAAAGAAATATCAAAGTGCTATTTTCCCCCTTAGATCTTCTAGATAGTTCAGCTACTTAATCTGTAAAATACTATCAAGATTTACATATCTTTATATTGATCTTGTCTGAATTGAGTTTACCAGTTTGTAGGTTTTTAATAATGCGCTCTGCTAACTAGACCCCCAAATTTAAATTGTGAGTTAAAAACAACCTTATAAAAACTAATAGATGCCATTATGAGCACTAAATCTTGTTTCCGATTTCACAAAAATTATTTTTCCAACAAAAATCACCATTCATATAAAGAGAATATATTTTTTTTTAATTTTGTCCTCTCCAAATTTGTGGTAACTATTCACTACTCATTATTAATATTATAATACAGAAAGGATACTCCTCTGAAGAATGGTGTGTCTACTGTGGCTGGAAAAACATGAGATTTTGCTTACAAAGAATTAGCCACCAAAGCAATAAACTGGTTTTGAACTATACAAGCTCCCCACAAAATGTTTCTGGGCTTTTTGACCTTGTTTTTCCTTTGGGTAAACAGAATTCAAGGGCATGAATACTAACCATTACTGACATAATGTCCTTAGACTTCACTCACTGAATTCATCCTTGCCCTGTTTCTGAGTTTCTGCTACCCTTCCAAAGTGTGAAAATAATCTGACAACAAAGCTTCAAGGTCACTCTCACTTGCTTCCAGCTTCAGTACATTTTAAAGTTATTTTGACAGAGCAGCAGGAGGTTATATATCCTTTCATCTTTCAAGCAGCATTTCACATTTTAAATGTTTTATATATTTAATTTGGTATTCTTCTCTGAAAAGAAAGTAGTAGGAAATAAAATTGGCCGTGGAATTCAAAGTCATAGAACAGCTATAGTCTTTGGCCATGTGACAACTGTCTTTTATATAGATTCTCTCCCAGACAGCAGAATAGAAAGGTAATCTTATTTGTAAATATTGGGAACTAATCAGAGTATTCATTGCCTCTGAATTTGAAGAGTTCATTTCTTCTGGGTTGACCAGTTCTTAGAACTAATTCTATAGAATCTTGTTTCACTTTGCTTCCTGTGCAATTACTTATGTATCTTAGTTCAGTATCTGACACATACTAAGTTCTCATGTATTTGAAGAATGAATGAACAAATTAATAAAATAATATATAGGGACAGATTTGAGGAAATAAAATCAAATCAATTATGGACTATATAAAGGTCCCCTAAAATAACTGTTTAACCAGCAAGTGGGTAACTTTTAGTGTGGCTAGCTTTCTACTAGAATAGAGGGTGTAGAAATACCAGATGTTTTTACTTAGGTCACTGTGGTGGCCTGAAAATAATTATTTCCTCTTTTGAGGGCCTTGAGGACATGTGGTCAAGAAAAAATTTTGAATGCCTTGTAGCTCTACTGGAGACACATATAATGGTATATCTATCATCAAGGCACCTTGGGGTAAACACCTTGGCAGCTTATGACCATAGCAATGCCATACTGTACAATGCACCTTGTAAAACATAGGCTGAAAAACCTGCATTAAAGAGATAGAAACCCACCACATTTAAAGTCAGTGGTTTGAAAAAAAAAATTAACATTTAAATTAAAAGTAAACAAAAGCTGACCATATCCAGACCACATCCATGCCTTACTTGCAAGTTATTTTCTAGTAATAGGTTCATCCTGTAAGCAATTCATAGAGACATTTTTAATGAAATGCATAGTGACATGTTGGGTTCCCAGAGATCTGAAGGTCTTTTCAACTGACACCTTTCACGGGAAATCTTTCACTCTCTATCTCTTCTCTATAATTTATTAAGCATATTTCTTGGGGTGATGACACACCGTGATGCAGATCTATTGTTGAAAATAACAGTTCTTGTCAGTAAGTGCTGAGTTTTTATGGCATTATCAGAGATGTATAAGAGGTTGGGCCATAAGGGTATCCAACCCAATGGAAATGTTATTTCCTTTAAAGGGCTTCAAAAATCCAAGTCAAATCCTGGCCAGATGTTTTAATGACATACCGAATGGGGGAAAAATAAATGAAGTTTGCTAAATTTTTTCTAGATTTTAAGTTCAATATCAAATTGAACATTACATACCAATACAATCGATTGTTATATGCTGGCCTTGTATTCTGTGACCTTGCTAAACTCACTTTTTAGTTGTAATATTTTTTTGTAAACTCTTTATACAGTTTTCATAGATAATCATATCTTCTCTGAATAGAGAGTTTTCTCCTTTTCTCTCCATTCTGTATAGTATTTATTTATTTATTTATTTATTTATTTTTATTTACTTTTACTTTCTTGCCTTTTTTATACTTACTTTACACGTGTTTAATCCCTTATTTTTACTTATTTACTTGTGTTATTGAGTCATTAGGACCATTATGATGATCTTGGACTACTAGTGATGTTTAGAGTGTGTATACATTTCTAGTTCCAATCTTAAGGGGAAGAATTCAGTCTTTTACAATTAAGTATTGTTTCTTTATATCCTCTTAATGAGTTGAGAAAAAGTAACCATTTTTTTCTGGTTTATCAAGAGTTTTATCATGATGCTGAATTTTGTCAAGTCTTCTTTGGTATAAACACGATCATGTGGGATTTTTTTTACTGAAATACTGATTGCATTGGCTTTGAATATTAAACCAACCTTACTTTACCTGGGTAAATCCCACTCAATCTTGGTGTCATATTTTTTAATTGTTGATATTAATTTTATTAGGGATTTTTGTATCTATGTTCATGAAAAATATTAGCCTATGATTATGTGTTTTTTATAATGTCTTTGTCTCATTTTGTTAAAAGGGTAACTTTGACTTCCTAAAATTAATCACAAAGTGTCCTCTTTTGTATGGAAGAGTTTGTGTCAATTGATATGATTTCTTTTTTGAATGTTTGGCATAATTTTTTAAATATCTTAATCAATTCCACTCCATTAAACATAATCTAAAGTCAACAATATTATGTAAACAAGCACAATTGGCACCAGAAATGCTATGTGACAACCACCTTTTTTAGTAATAATGCTTAATGTTTCAAAAATGTCACTTCTTCTATTGACTTTTGGTTTTATTTAATTTAAATATAAATTGAAGTAGTGTTTTACAAGGAAATTGACAAGTTGATTCTAAGTTTAAGTAGAAAAACAAAGGATAGTCAAGATTGCGTGATCCCACCACAAAATAGTAATGTTTACTGGAAAGCTGTAATACCTAAGACAATGTGGTATTGGCACACTAAATAATGAGAAAGATCAGAAACAAATCCATCCACATGAAAAAATGACACTAATAACAAGAATAGATTATAACTCCCTGAGAAAATATTGAGCCCTTAAAAAATATAATTCTGGGACCAGTGATGATAAGATCATATGGAAAAACTAAAATTTAACTTCTGCCTTATACTATTTATAAAAATTAATTTCCAATAAATACAAATGTGAAAGGAAAACTTTAAGAAACCATAAACTATTCACAACATTGAGTAGGAAAGACTGCATAAATTAGATACAAGAAAAAATGCTGACAAAGTAGTTTGATCAATAAGATTACATTAAAATTAAGAATTCCTGTTAATCTAAAGACAGTAAGTAAAAATACAGACTAAAACTGAGACAAGTTACTTGCAGTAAAAGACTAACAAAGGAATAGTGTTGTCATAATACATAAAAACTGATAAGAACAAAATTGGTAAGTATAAATTGATCAATATAATAACTATAAATTGATAATATAAAAGATAGCAAATAGAAAAATCAGCAAAAATAAAGATATTCCACACAGGAGGGAATGTAAATGTGAATATATATAAGAAAAAATGCATAGACTCAATTGTAATCACTTAAATTCAAATTAAGATGACAGTAAAATAGCATTTTATTTTTTTATTTGAGAGAGAGAGAGAAAGAGCAGAACATCAATGTGAGAGAGAAACATTAATGGGTTGCATCCCATATATGCCCCAATCAGGAATTGAACCTGCAACCCAGGTAGGTGCCCTGACCAGAAATCCAACCCACAACCTTTTGGTATAGAGAACAACACTCCAGTAAACTGAGCTGCCCAGCCAGGACAAAAAATACCATTTTATGCCCAAAATACTGGCAAAAAATTAAGTCATGTTTTTTGCTTCAATTATCACTCCAGTGAAACCAAAAAACTGTTCCTTGACTCCCTCTAAGAAAACATATTTAAAAGTAGATATTTTTAATATTTTTTTCATATATATGTAAATATATAACAGGTGTCATAATTTGAAGGTACATGGCTTGAGTCTTATTTTTTAATTACATAATATTAGTAGTCCTGCACATGAATACGTGCACCAGTAGCTCTCTGCGGGGCCTGGCCTCTTTGGGCTCGCTGCCCAGAGGCTTTCCTCGCCCCAGAGGCCCGTCTGTGGCCCAGTGCAGAATACTTGCCTTGTTGCTAGGGTGATGATGCAAGTATCCCCCACCCCACCCCCATGCCTAGGTCCACTTCGTGCCCACTGCCCAGAGGTCCTCTGCAGCTGGGGTGGAACACTTGCCTCGCAGCAATGAAGTAAGCATTCTGCCAGGCCGCTCATGCTGCCCGCCCTCAGCAGCCACCCCCTGGGACCGGGAGACTCCAGTGGGGCTCAGTGGACTAGGCACCACCATCTTGTGGCTATGGGTACTGCCATCTTTGTGACAGAGTGATGGTTCATTTGCATATTACCCTTTTATTAGATAGGATGATAAATTAAAATATATTCTTTTTTAATGTATTTTATTTGATATTTTATGGAGAGGAAGGGAGAGGGATAGAAAGCCAGAAATATCAATGAGAGAGAAATATCAATTAGCTGCCTCCTGCACACTCCTCAGTGGATATGTGCCCACAACCAAGGTACATGCCCTTGACCAGAATTGAATATGGGACCCTTGAGTCTGCAGGCCGATGCTCCGTCCACTGAGCCAAACCGGTTAGGACTAAAATATATTCTTTTTACTAAAGTTTCAAATATTCATCCAATTCAAAAGGGGCTTGGCCACCAAGGAAAAATTAAGCATCACTGTTCTAGTTAAGAGATATATCATCTCTTATTGAATGAATTTTAATCAGCTACTTACTTCACCAATGCAAAAAAATATAAGGGGTATCTTTTATGGCTGGAGAATTATAAATTATGATCAATTACTTGCTGTTTTTATTTTCTGTGTAAAGGTCTAGTCTCCTAAACTGTATAGCAATCCCCTCCCCCTCTCCAGAACAACTTAGGTGTTTCACTTCTTTAGGATAACTCCCCCAGAACAATGAACCTCAAGCTGGGTTAGCAAGATAACTCTGAGCATATGAGTTTACAAACTGCCCAGATGATTCTATCGCAAATCGCATTAGATCTTATAGTAGTTATTGGCAGGTACTTGTTAATTGATTAAATAATTTCTATTCAACACTGTCCATTTAACTCCATATTTAACACATAGAAAAGAATGCCAGTTTTCTAATAGGTAAAAAAAAAAAAAGTTTCTTATTGTTTTGTTTTTCTTTGCTTCTGCTTTTATTATATACTAGAGGCCGATACACGAATTCGTGCACCAGTGAGGTCCCTCAGCCCGGCTTATAAACCAATAAGAAATTGGGCTGAAACCGGCTCTCTAGCATCCCCTGAGGAGTCCCAGATTGCAAGAGGATGCAGGACAGGCCGAGGGACCCACGATCAGGGCTGGGGAGGAACATGGGAGGTTGGCCAGCCATGCAGGGACCATGAGAGGACTCCAGAGCATGTCCAGCTAGTCTCCCTCAGTCCCAAATGGGTGGACCCTAGCAGTAAGCTAACCTATTGATCAAAGCATCTGCCCCCTGGTGGTCAGTGCACAAAATAGTGAGTGGTTGAGGGGCCTTAGCATATCATTAACAAATTAAGCTTAGATTGATTTAATGGATGACCAGATGACCGGACATTTAGCATATAGGATTTAACAATTTAACTTTGGATGCAAATAGGGTAACTTTCTTGCATTAATGGTATCATCATCCCTCAATTTTTCTTGAACACATTTATTATAAAAAGAGGTTTAGAGTTATTACATGTACAAATACTACATTAACCTTCCAAAAATTCTCATTAGTTTATAGCATAGTCCCCTTTTCATGAAGGAAAAATTATTCATGGTTATTAAGCATAAATCTTAAGATTATCTGTTATTTACTTCCAATAGTTCTTTCCATTTTTTCTAGTAGTCACTCCATCATTAAACATCATGCAAGTCATGATTATATCTTGAGAAAATAATTTCAAACATGGAAAAACATAAAGTCTGGATTTAGCACCTATATGAACCACACATTTTGAGAGGAGAGATGTGACACAGCTTTAAATGTAGCCCATGAGCACGGTAAGAAGTTTAGTGAGCTGTTATTTTCACAGTTCATCATAATGAGTAGTGCAGCCTTATTGGCTTTATAGGGAACATTTTATCCACCCCATAAAAACTCTTATTTCCCTCCCCTCCTCTTTAAGCAAGGGTTGATGATTAGACATTGAGTTTTAATGAGTGTAAGAATATACAAGTTTGCGGAGATTAGAGGCTTTCCTTTGCAAGGTTCCATTCTAGCTTTAGGAAAACTTTTCTAACACTTTCCAGCGTAACACGTTGCTAGTGCTGAACCAAATGACTCCATTAATTACCAGCAACCAGACTTCACTTCCTTGCGATGTTTTGTGCACCTGGTTTACAGACGGGCTGTAGTAACAGGAGCAGACAGAGCACTCAGACTGCAGCACAGGCCAGAAGGTTGGCTACTCTTGACTAATTTTATGTGTCTGTGGAAAATGGAGCTTTGGATTCCAACCAGCTGAAGTTACTGTTTGCTGTTTTCTCTACTTAACACCAGTGTTGTAACGCACAAAGACAGAACAAGAAAAGTGCATTTTCAAGATGTTGACCAACTTGCAGTTAGTTGCAGTTCTACTCAAATAACTATGGACTCATATGTGGAAAAAGAAACGACATGGATCAAAGCCTCCAAATGATTTGGAGCTTTGTCCCTGATTGTGCATATTAACAGCATGATATTATTCTAGTAATAATCTTATGATAAAGGCTGAGGGCACCTTTGAAAAAAATAAACCAAAAAAAGAAGGCTTTCATATTCTGCACTTTTATTTACCATTTTGGTCTGTATTAGTTCAGGGAGTTGAAATGTCTCCTTACAGTGAGTCTTGAATGACTTCTCGGCACGTGACATGAGCTGCATGTTTTCATATGCCCAATAAATATTGGGTAAAAGAATGATGCTTGTTTTTATTGTGACATCAAACTCTCCTCCCCTCTATCACTCTCACATGAACATGTTTTTCCATATTCAGAGGAGGTTTACTGACAAGGAACCAGCCACATCAGCCTGTGTTTGGGTCTTGCTTCCCTGGACTCTCTCTAAAACCTCTCCCAGATAAAACTAGCGATGGCGTTCTAAAGAACTGTGCCAGGTCAGGGCTCATTGGGTGTGAGCAGCAAGCTCTCCGAAAGACTGTGGGAAGAATACATTCCCTGTTGTGCCTGGGGGGTAGGGTGGAGGCTGGTAACACGAGGTTAAAGATAGATGGGGCAGAGAGCCTGGCATGTTTCCTCAAAACTCTCCAGCAGAGCTGAGTTACAGTTGATAATTACAGACTCTTCTCGGGTATATTACAAAAATTGTTACTCTAACTTTAGCATTCCAGAACAAAATGCAAAAAAGATCTAGGAACTCTTGTAGGAGCTTTACATGCTGTCTTTGGACCCTGTGGACCTCAATTTAGGGAGGTCTCGGATTACACAAACCATTCCCAACTGCCTTCAGGGCCATGGTAGGGCATTCCAGGAAACTACCAGAATCTCCCCATAATAATAGCAATACACTTGATTGGCTCATTTATTTTACCTTCCATAATGCCATCAAGAAAACTAGATGAGGATATTCAGAGTGATTGATTTCATGAGAGGGCCAGGGAGGAAGGGGCGGAGGGGGGGGATATGATAGAGATGTTTAAAGCTAAAGAAAACTGAAGTTTTAATTTTTTTCTCTTTTGTAGATGTGACTACTTAATTTTAAAAATAATTAGTTTGGTTCATAGGACTATCAATTTTTTCCCTTTTTTAGCTAAAATAAGAACAACTATAGAGGTAGAAAAGTTGCTTGACAACACAACAAAATGAACACCATAGCATTTTCTCTAATATCAACTTCTTCATTGAATAAATAATTGGAATTTTCCTTCAAGAGAACAGACTTTGATAGAAATGTCAGAAGATTTTTGCTAACTTTATCTTTTAATCTTGGTCTTTGTGGCAATTATTCCCAGACCTTATTGTGGTTTCCTGCACAAAATTATACCCTTAAGCATAGCAGACTTAGATTTACTACAGACCCAAGACAATAAAATTCAACAGCATAAGAAAATATGTTTTATATGTTCAGTTAACTTTACACAGAACTGGAAAATATTGGCAAGTGATACTTAATTATGTTACTCTAGTTTCTTTAACAGGCCTCAAAAACTGCCAACCTCAATAGAGATTACTAATTTCTAGCTATTTGGAGATAAAATAAGTATTTATGTTATTATTTAAAGACCTCAAATAAATCTCACTATGATTTCAAATGTTTTCTCTATTCAACTTTATGGCATTATCATTTTGTATTTTTAACTTAAATTATCTTCAAATATAAAATGAAGGAAAAGTGATTTTCTTTGAGACACATAAAAATATAAATAAACTGGACATGAATAATCCTAATTTTTCAGCAGTTTGATTTGGGACTTGTGTTTGCTCAACATCATTTGGATCAGAGATCTTCCCACTGGTGGTACGGTGTCAATGCACTCATTTTGTGTTGCTGTGTAACAAATTACTCCAAAATGTGGCTGCTTGAACAACATCCATTTGGTATCACCCAGCTTCTGTAGGTCAGGCATCCATCCAGAGGTGGCTTCACTGAGATTCCTGGCTCAGCTCCTCTCATGAGGTTGCAGGCAAGACATCAGGTGGCTGCAGCCCTCTGAGCATTTGGCTGGGCTGGCAGATATGTTTCCAGGATTGCTCACTCTCATGTCTATTGACAAGTCCTCGCACTGACTGGTTTGGTTCAGTGGACAGAGTGTCAACCTGTGGACTGAAAGGTCCCAGGTTTGATTCCAGTCAAGGGCATGCACCTTGGTTATGGGCACATCCCCAGTAGGAGGTGTGCAGGAGGCAGCTGATTGATGTTTCTATCTCATTGAAGTTTCTAACTCTCTATCCTTTTCCTTTCCTCTCTGTAAAAAATCAATAAAATATATTAAAAAATAAAAAAGAGTAGTCAGTCCTCAGGGGTTCTTAGGATTTTCCATGGGGCCTCTGGAGTGTCCTACAACATGGCAGCTGCCTTTCCCAGAAGCAAGTCATATAAGAGAGCAAAAGGAAGCCACACAGCTTTTATCACCTAGCTCCAGAAGTCACATTTCATCCCTTCCACAGTATTCTGTGGTTGCACGAGTTATGTCTATTCAGTGTGTGATATTGTGGATACAGAAAGCAGAGGTTATTGATAAGCTGCCACAATCCAGTCCAGCTGAGAAGAAAAAATTCAATGGCAGAAAGAATCCCCGTACACACGAAAGATGGACTGCAAGGCCATAGACAGTAAGGATTCCACAGCAGGACTACCTGGCAGATTTTTAATATTAACACTTTAAAATGAAGCCCAAAGGCAAGTGACTAAAACTATTTGGGATTCTAAGACAACCGCCTGCCTTTTATTCACTTAATTTCATTTATCTTCCATCTTTTAATAATTGATACTGATGATCATTGCTCGGAATCCCTCTAGACACTGAGAAGACACAGAATAATTGGTACAAAAAGGGCCTCCTGAAATTTTGCAAACAGAAATTAATTCCAATTATATAAATAATAAGCTGTTACCATTGGAATTATAAACTGATACCACTATTTGCTATTAGTCTGTAGCTACGTAACTAAAAATATATGTAAACCATAATCTAAATTTGTATATATAAAAATGAAACCTCTTCTGGAAATGCCATACATGTACCTTGCATGTAATAGAGACCACAGGGAGGTATAAACAAAACGCATTTTTGTCCTAGTCAGTTTGTCTCAGTGGACAGAGCATTAGGCCTTGGGTTCAATTTCGGTCAAGGGCATGTACCTGGGTTGCAGGCTGGATTCCAGGTCTGGGCACTTTCGGGAGGCAACCAATCAGTGTGTCTCTCTGACATGGATGTTTCTCTTTCTTTTTTTCTCCCCTCCCCGCTTCTCCCTCTAAAAACCAATGGAAAAATATCCGCGGGTGAGGATTAACAAAAAGCTTTTTTGCAGTTTCTCAAAGTCCTTCTGGGTGACTGACTCATTGGTTCCACTTCCTTTTTGACAAGAAATGTTCAAAGGGAATAGCATGTGAAGCTGGATTGGTTTTGCTTCTTCTGGACTGACTTTCTAGGTGCCTTCTAGGACACTAAACACTTCCAGAATGAAAACATCCCTGACAGAATTCAGTGAGGTCCCACACCATCTCAGAAATGACAGTGAGAACATGCCAACAGTGAGGTCGAACACTTTACCAGCCTGAAGTCTGCCCTAGGGACAGATGGCCAGGAAACACACAGCCTTAAATTAAAGACAGACATTAGGTTGCAGAGGAATACAGTGAGTGTAAGTGCAGAAGAGGGAACTGACCCCAGCAGAAAGGAAATACACTTCAAAGAGGATGAGCAGAAAGCTGGGAGAACAGCAGCCAGGAGAAGCTGCAGTCACGTGGAGCAATGAATGTAGGGCACAGCTCCAGGTGAGGAGAATGCAAATAAATAAATAAATAAATAAATAAATAAATAAATAAATAAAAGGAACATCAAGAGAGAAGGAAAAAGCAAAAAGAGCTATCCAAATTTGCATCCAGCATAGCACATACCAAAACATAGACTGCAGAACACCAAGTACACCTCAACAGATCCTCTCATCCTCAAGAAACAGCAGAGAAGAGTCAGGGACGGTCCTGAGGTTGTCTGTGTCTCAGGAGTCAGAAGTGGGAAGCGGAGTTAAAGAGAAATCCAGGTTTGTACTGCGGGAGTGTTAAGCCTCGTTCAAAAGGATAGATTACAAGTTATGTGTCCAGGGCAGAGGTAGGAGGAGGTTCGCAGGGAAGGTTGGGGCAGGGGACAGAGTGTGGCCCAAAACGTCAGGAGGTTCCTAAAGCATCGGGTGTCACACACTGAGCAAAGGAGTTTGAAGAGCAGGGCCCAGGCACATTCTGAAGATTTGCTCTTCTGTTTTATTTCCCTAGACATGAATGACAGAGCTCCAGACAAATCCACCTAATGGCACAGAGCAACTCACCACAAGAGCGTGAGCCACTAATCAAGAAACCACAAATCAAACACGCATTCCATGACAAGAGAGACTGTGGGACTCATGGTGCCCAAGTGGCCTTCCTGAAATTCTGAACTTGCAAAGTTCTGGATTCAGAGTCATGTGTGTATATATAGCATATTTCCAGGCGCTCTTTGGGGACTAATTGAGCTATCGCTTTATTTGTATTTCCTGTGACTTCAAAATTATGAGGAGGGAAAAAAAAAAACCAGTGCTACCTCTGGGCATTTTTAGTAGGAGGCTAAACAAATGTCAGCGGGGGTAACCATGCAGAAATAAGGATGTGGCTCAAAATATAGAGGAGGAATAAATTGAAGAGCCAAGTAGTTCTACAAATCTGTGGTTCTATTGACCACATTTGAGTATCAGTTTTATAAACAGTGCAGTTTCACTCTTTTGAAGTATTTCCACATATTTTCCATATTCCCTTTCATATCCTTACAACAGCTCTGGAGTAAGTTAGGTAGATGCGATTGTATCTGTTCCGTGAGCTGGAGAAACACTCACAGAGGATAAATGACAGAGCCGTGGCATACAAGTACCCTGAACCCAGGCTGGGGGTTGCCTCCCAGGGGCCGTGCTTCTGGAAATTAATATGAGCAGCTGGGATTCCTGTTAAACTAAGGATTCTGACGTAGCAGGGTGCAGGTAGGGCCTGAGATTCTACATTTCTAACAAACTCCCAGATGACACCACTGGCATCAATGGTTCTTTTTTAAACATGGATTCAAGAATCCTAATCCAGAGGCTTCAGTCAGTCTTGAATGGGG
Organism: Vespertilio murinus; assembly: GCA_963924515.1. Taxonomy (NCBI): domain Eukaryota; kingdom Metazoa; phylum Chordata; class Mammalia; order Chiroptera; family Vespertilionidae; genus Vespertilio; species Vespertilio murinus. The sequence goes on from OZ004705.1 coordinate 8,606,216, forward strand.
CCCTAAGAACTGCATGTTTTTAAAGTCCCATGAGTGCTCTGACCAGTTTGGCTCAGTGGATAGAGCACTGGTCTGCAGAATGAAGGGTCCAGGGCTTGGTTCCAGTCAAGGGCATGAACCTTGGTTGTGGGCACATCCCCAGTAGGGGGTGTGCAAGAGACAGCTGATCCATTTCTCTCTCATCAATGTTTCTAATTCTCTATCCTTCTCCCTTCCTCTCTGTAAAAAAAATCAATAAAATATATTTTAAAATTAATAAATCCTATCTAGTAGAGGTAATATGCAAATTGACTGTCACTCCAACACACAAGCTGGTTGCCTTCATGTAGATACATGATGGCCACCATAAGACGGCCAGCAGGGGAGGGCAGTTGGGGGGACCAGGCCTGCAGGGAAGGGCAGTTAGGGCCTGCAAGGGAGGACAGTTGGGAGCAACCATGCCTGCAGGGAAGGGCAGTTAGGAGTGACTGGGCCAGCAGGGAGTGACCAGGACAGCAGGGCAGGGAAGGTAGGAGCAATTGATCCAACAGGGGAGGGCAATTAGAGGCCACCAGGCTGGCAAGGGAAGGAAGTTAGGGGTGACCAGGCCAGCAGGGGAGAACAGTTAGGGGCAATCAGACTGGCAGGGGAGTAGTTAGGGGGTGATAAGGCTGGCAGGCACAAGCAGTTGGGGCAATCAGGTAGGCAGGCAGGAAAGGGGTTGGGAGCCAGCAGTCCTGGATTGAAGAATGTGCACACTGGACTGAGGGACACCCTCCCCCCATGCACGAATTTCATGCATCAGGCCTCTACCAAATAAATAAAGTCCCATGAATGATTTGTATTCATTACCAGGACTGGAAACTTTTACTCACTATGAAGTTATACCACCTGAGCCCTGACTAGGTAGCTTAGTTGGTTGGGTATCATAAAAAGAAGCACCTATAACATACATGTTAAAACTTTAAAGTGAGAGTCATTTCATTGCGATTATATTGACTCTGATCCCATCCTAACTCACAATGAGAGAATTATTTCATACACTTATAGAATGGTAAACTTTATTTCTCTCTCAGATTTCCATCCCTCATCTTTTGATCTGAAGATCTTAATATTTCTCTAGTTCCTAAATTACAAACTATCATGGCACTCAGTAATGTCACAGGATGTCGGCTTCACTCATTTTTGTTTAAAATAACATCACTTACAAATCTCAGTCCCCATTTTCTTTGATCTTTTAAGATATCTGTTCTTGGAGAATTTATTGTCAGGTGCGATCTTCATTATACGGCAGGTTTTAGAAGTCTGTACGGTGATAAGAAGGAAGTGTTCAAGATATAAACACTATCTCAAAGACAGCGTTTTGAAAAGGGGGGAAAATAAACATCAGGCTGGCAATTAAAGGGATGGCAGCCTTGCTGCCACAGCGAAGCTTCCCCAATGAGCACGTGGCAAAGGCAGGTTGAGATCAGCTGATTTAATGTCAGGCTGACTTTTTTATAGCATCCCAAGACTTTGGGTCTTTGGAGGAAAGGTCTACAATAAAAAAACAAAGGTGTTGATTTTCCAAGAACCCCAAAATGTACCTCCTCTTTCTCCTCTAACCTAGGCCTCCCTTTGAAGATAGGGGACTCTGAGCTGTTCTTTGAAACCGTTAGTAAAATTAAATGAGGATTAATGGACTTCTATCAAATGTAAGCAGAGTTTTAACAGACCTTGGTTACAACCACTGACTCATGTTTCTGTTCCAATCTCGGTGTTTATGCCCAACAACCCACACTGCTATTGTGCAGTTCCTATTCGTGTTGTGGTTTCAGCACTTCCAGAGTGGGGTAGGGCACTCCTAACCCAAATGCTAGGTTCATGCACCCAGAGATAATTACTTTCGGTTGCAAGGAGGATGCATGCATATGACAGCAGATGGAATTAGATAATTATGGTTTGAAATTGCTGCTCCAAAGGAAAAAGTTGAAATGTATATGTTTATAAATAATTGTGGCCTCGTGCATAGTGTAGGGCTTTTCCTCAATAATTTTTTTTTTAAGTTTCGCTTTCTGAGCTGCTGTGACATCAACTCTGTCTGGTGGAAAGAAGATATTTGGGGCAGTATCACTACCACACACAGTCTGATCTATGAGTGAGAGTACTGCCTAAACACACTATAGTGGTATTGCACACATTATACTGTGATTGCCTCTTCACTTAGCAGCCTGGCCCAGAGGATATTATAAATGTGGAAGGGAACAGTATTGGATCTTTTTTTTTCACCACGTTTCTCCAGTGCCAGCATAGTTGCCTTGCACAAAAAAGAATTTCAGAACACACAAAACAAAAGAATGAATTGGTGTAAGGCTGGGTTAGGACCAACGGATGCCCTCAGCACAGCCCAAAAATGGTGCCCACTCAGCCCCTCAGCTGCTCCAATTAGGAGCTTAGGGACATTTACACAAGCCAGCTGATGAAGTAAATGCTAGCCATACTCATAGTTACATTTTATTTCTTTTTTAAATATCTACACCAGGGGTGGGCAAACTTTTTGACTCGAGGGCCACAAGGGGTTCTTAAACTGGACCGGAGGACTAGAACAAAAACAACCTGACCATGCTGGCACTCTCATCTTGGGCTACTGGTGAAGGAGCAGAGGGGAGAGCAAGATAACCCTCTGCTCTTTCGGCTCCACAGGCCGGATAGAACAGCCAAATGGGCCAGATCCGGCCGACGGGCCATAGTTTGCCCAAGGCTGATCTACACTAATAAAAGAGAAATATGTTAATTGACCATACCTTCACGATGCCCATCACCCAATCAATAGTGAGTATGCAAATTAACCCAACAAAGATGATTGGTTAATTTGATTATGCAGGTGCCCAGAGGCCATCCCAGGGTGATGACACAGGCGCTCCCCACTGCCCCAGCAGCTCCAGGTTTCTGGGCAGTGTGGGAAGGCAGAAAGGCAGTTCTGGCTGGAGCAAAGGCGGTGCCAGCAGCCAGGGAAGGAAGGCCCATTCTTGCATGAATCTTTGTGCATTGGGCTTCTAATATATATATTTTATTTTATTTTATTTTATTTTATTTTATTTTATTGTTTAAAGTATTACAAGTACTAGTACATATGTCTTCTTTTTTATCCCATTGACTTCTCTCCAGCCTTCTCTACCCCCCAGCACATGCCCTCACCCCCCCCCCCATAGTGTCTTGCATCCATTGGTTATGCTTATATGCATGTATACAAGTCCTTTGGTTGATCTCTTACACCCTGTCCCAACGCTCCTTTGCCTTCCCACTGTAGTTTGACAGTCTGTTCGATGCTTCTTTGCCTCTGTATCTATTCATTATACTCCACAATTAAGTGAGGTCATGTAGTATTTATCTTTCACTAACTGACATATTTCAAGGAATTCTAACCATTTTTTAAGTATATTTTTATTGATTTCAGAGACAAAGAGAGAGGGAGAGATAGAAACATCAATGATGAGAGAGAATCATTGATCGGCTTCCTCCTGCATGCCTCACACCGGGGATTGTGCCCACAACCCAGGCATGTGCCCTTGACCAGAATCAGACCTGTGACCTTTCAGTCCACAGGCCGATGCTCTATCCACGGAGCCAACCCAGCTGGGGCTTACCAGCTACATTTTCATTGGATATAAGGGAAACTCAAACTATGAGATGAAATAAATGAGCTATCTGACAAAAGCTTCAAACTTTTAAACTTTGGTTCCCATTACAAAAATTTTTTTCATAATACAGACAAGAGTAAAGCATGGCAGATCAGAGAGCACAAGGGGAAGAAGAGTTAGGGGAAGGTCGCTGGGGCAAGAGGGAAATGTTGTGCTCCCTTCCCTTAGTGCACCTGCTTATTTAAAGGTTAATTCAGAGCCGAGTGGACAGCAGAAAATGAGGTGCTGACTCATACAAGAGAAAGCTGCCCTTATATGTTCCGGTCTGGTTTTCTTAAAATGCTTCCGGCCTCAGTCTGCAGTTCCATTCCATGACTCTTCTTCCTTCATATATCCGTCCCCCTTTCCCAGTCCTATGAAATCATGCTTTTCCTATTATAACACTCTTTGCACTCCCACTGCCCAAGGCTGTGCCTCAAATATTGATCCCCCCTAGGTGTCCAGTCAACCATTTCTGTTGCCTAACTGGAGGAGTCTCATCTCCAGTCTGAACTTATCTTTGGCCCACGACCCAAGAGTCCATGACAGAAAGGTAGGAAGGGACATTTTATGGTTGTTTCCAGCACATCACCACCTTCAAGGTGACATGGTCCACCATCAACCCATTGCCCATGGGATGGCAGCTCACTGCAGTGTTTCACTGAGGGAAGCTGACCATGAAATGCTTTGTTTGGGGAGAAACGATCCAGGAGATAGAAATGACCCCGTCCACACTACTCCCCAACCACCTCTAGCAAGTTTCTCTGAAGAAGGACAACGGACACGGCCAGATGGACATTACCAAGTTATCTCAGGTGGTTAAAGGGGGGCTGTTAGCCAGAGGGAATCTGAAAAAATAGCTGTTTCAAAACAAAACCAGCAAAAACTCTGAGCCCAAACAGTGAGGCATATGAAAGCAGTCATTTCTGGGGCTTTTTTTTTTCACTTTAACACTCCTATAATTTAAAAAGAATTTAATAGGTTTTCATTTTCAAACCTGAAAAAACAAAAGTCCCCTTAAGCTGAGAGCAAGTGTTTGCCTGAAGCCATTCTTTTTATTGGGGGACTTACAGCCCCTTGAGAAGGAGGGGTTTATGATGGAAAAAATAAGACAGCACCAACCATAACGAAGCTCAAAAAAACAAATATAAAGACCATGTTAATATCAGGCATTTTATGTCTCTACCCCAAACTCCTGCCTTTTCTCTAAAATAAGACAGTTGTTGGGGGAGTGGATAAAGACCAGGCCCACCTGCCTGCAGTGGCTCGTTCACTCTAGAATATCCCTCAGACAAAAGACCGAGCATGCTATGAGGAAACAAGCACATATTTAACTTGGTTCTTTTACTTTACCTTCATTACCCTTCAGGGGAAACGGTCCCTTGATGTATACTACATTTCCTTTCATTTCAATCTCCCATGTAAGTGCCACAGAAATCCTTGCAACAGAGTCTCCAGGAGGAGAAAACCATGCTTTTTCAGCTGAATTCTATAGCATCATTTTTTATTGTTTAAAGTATTACAAATAGTAGTATATATGTCTTCTTTTTCCCCCATTGACCTCCCCCCCAGCTTCTCCTACCCCCCCTGCACCTGCCCTCACCATAAAACCAGTGTCTGCATCCATTAGTTATCCTTATATGCATGCATACAAGTTCTTTGATTGATCTCTTAACCCCACCCCAACCCTCCCCTGCCTTCCCACTGTAGTTTGACAGTTTGTTCGATGCTTCTTTGTCTCTGCATTTTAATGTGAAATAAAGAGCCAAATTCCCAGGATCCAGTTGTCCCTGCATTCAATAGATCTTGTGTGAAGAATTCCCCCTTGGAAGGGTGCATGATTTTTGGCAGCAACAGTACCTTTCAAAACAGTATATGAGCACTTCCCATAAGCAGCCTGAGGTGACCTCTGAAAGTGGGTCACTATCCATGTGACCCAGAAAACCCCACAAAATCACGCAAATCAAGAGGCTCAAATCTTGGTCTTCACTTTAAGAACACTCAAGAGACTGCCCAGGCCATCAAGGGGATGCATATTCGAAAAGCCACCAAAGTATCTGGAGGACGTCATACTACAGAAGCAATGGGTGCCATTCTGTCATTGCCAGGGTGGCGCTGGTAGGCGCGCTCAGGCCATAGAGTGAGGGTGGACAGCAGGGTCAGTGGCCGAAAAAAAAGTGCTGATTATTTGCTACACATGCTTAAAGACGCAGAGATTGGTGCTAACCTTTGGATGGCTGTGGTCACTGAGCACATTCAGGTGACCAAAGCCCCCGAGGTGGGTGCAGAGCTTCCAGATCTCGTGGGCAGGTTAGCTCACACATGCACTCCCCCTCCCACGTGGAGAGGATCCTACTGAAAAACATCAGATGGTTCCTAAACCAGAAGAGGAGGTTGCACAGAAGAAAAAGATGCCCCAAATGAAACTTATATAGCAGTGTGCCAGAAACCAATCACTGTTTCACTAATAGAGAGATGTGGACAGGAAGCCAGGAAGGCTGGTCAGCAACCTTACTTGCTCTAACTACTCACTGTTTAGTTGAGACATAGCTGAAACAGCCGCCATCTCTGTTTGTCTTATGTAAATTCCTGTTATTTCCAGCCTAGGGGCTGTGGGTGTTTCCCCATAGCCTCAATAAAAGGGATAGCAAGGCCAGAGCCTAGTGGCAGTCCTCCCACTAGCGGTGAGCTCCCGCCTGGCCCCCAATATTGCCAAATTAATACTTTTCTCGTCTCTTTTCATTGTGCGGCCTTCTCCATAACCCAAACCCTGAACCGGAATCCTGAACCACGCGGGAGGTGAAAGGGGTTCCTACATGAATATAAGACTCAATTCAGATCCTCTTTGCAGCTGGGGACCAGCAGTATATGTGACACTGGCCCCATATTCAAGAAACTATTCCAGGAAGTTCTCAGGCAGTCAGTCAGTAACATGCTTACCGCCAATTAGTGAATATGGCTTGCTTTCCACTAGGCTTAACTCTTCACACCAATTCTTCCCCGTCATCCACTCAACTTCATAGGAACTAGAATTACCACTTTTTTAACAACCTATTTTTTTCAATTATAGTTTATATTAAATATTATTTGGTATTGGTTTCAGGTGCGTAGCTTAGCAATTAGATAACCACATAGTACTTTATAGTGTCACAGCATCCACCCATTACAGACTGCATAAAGCTTTTCACTAGTTCAAAAATAAGCATCATGGATATTATATTGGTGTATTATTTATATAAACACTATTGCTTTTTGAATACAATGCAGAGAAGAATTATTTCTATCTTAATGACAGAGACTCAATTCAAACTAAATTAGATAGATAGATAGATAGATAGATAGATAATAAATAATAAATGTATTTGTAACTAAAAAGAACAGGATACTTATCTTTAGGCCTAGTTGGATACCGGTACTCAAACACTATTATAAGCAAGTGTCCTTCTACAGATAGCTCTATTTTCCTCTGGATAGTATTACCCTCGCTGTCAGGTAGTTTTTCCCTTTCAAAAACACCTTCCTACACCTTAGCAACATCAGTAAAAAAAAATTCAGTGCTTACAAAAGAAGTCCCAGAATTGATTATCATTAATCTGCTTTGGTAATCAATTCTGTGGTCAGAAGAATAGCATGTTTTGATGGGCAAATTTGGGTCAGGTAGCCACACATGCAAGTAGTGAAAGTAACCTATACTCATGGAATGAGGCTGAAAGATGAAAATGAAAATGTAAATCAGAGAGTAGTTGCCAAAAGAAAAGTGGCTAAATGTTGTAAAAGCAAGTACAACTACCGTCCTTTTCAAGAGAAAAGAAGGAAGACAAAAGCTGGGTGTTCTTAGGATTGGTTCAGAGCTACCGTATTATAGGACAATCTTGATCCTCTTGTCCAAAATTATTTTACATTCCTGAAAGAAGTTAGGTAGAACAAGAAGAAGGAAAACAGATTGTATCATGAAACTTTCCATACCAGCTAAATCTCATGCTCCTAGTTCCCCTCAGAGGCACAGGAATATATTTTTAAAAAATTAAGAGCCTTTAAAAAAGAAATGATCTCAATTTAGTGCAGAGATGGACATTATTCAATGACTGAAACATTTTTCTACCCTTTCTTAATTACAAAAAGCATAGAAGTGATCACTATTAATATTGAGGAAGAAGAAAACAGAGAGTAAGGTGTTGATTTTAAAAGGTTCCATTCTTCTTAAAGGAGAAATCTATTTGCTTATCCATTCATATGTTTCTCTTGAAATTCCCTGCCTTTTAAATTGTTGGATAAGATGCTAATCAAAGAGCTTTGAGTTCTTAAAAGTCTCTCTATATAAAAAACTCAATATTAAAACTTGGAAACACAAAGCTATTTGGGTATTGTAGACCACAACAAAAAGAAAAAGAATTTTTCAGTCACATTTAACAGATTAAAATCATTGATTTCTTTAAAATCAACAACCCCTTTCTGATTGGCATTTTATCAAATTAAAATGTATTCCAGTTTACACACTCAGTTTTGTATACACTTTGAACATCAGAACATAAATAATATACATACCAAATGTTGACTACAGAGCCATGTGTAGGCAGAAAAGTTTTCTTCAAAATAGATATATAAATAAGGAGACATGTTTCAAACTCTCATATGAAACCAACTTAAGCTTCTGCTAAGGATTCCAGTAGAAAATGAGACTTTTGTTCTATTTTTGTTGTTGCAGTCAATCTTCAAAAAGAAGACAACTGAATAGATGTTTTCTAAAGATTTACTTTCTATAAAACTGTATGCACAACCTTTGTGAATAATATTATAAAAACCAGTTATCAAGTATAAAAACCAATTATCATAGTATAAAAACCAGTTATCATAGTATAAAAACCAGTTATCAAGTATAAAAACAAATCCTACTCAGAACACACTTTTATTCACTGAATTTAAATAATGGATATTTGATACCATTTATTCACCTCTTATAACCTTTCAGGGCCAAGATTAGCACTTCAAGTAATTCTCCCCTTTTTTGCTGTTGTAACTAGCATGCTCACAACAAAAAATAATGGTAGTATCTGCATTCTATGCCAGATGAAAAGAAAACTAATTATTTCCACATAGCTCCAATTCATAAGAGCTCTGATACATGTGTCCTACCTTATGTTCATCAATATCTCCTCCAGTTCCAGGTTGTAAGGAGGTCAGATTTCCAATTCCTAAAAGATAAATTAGTTTTTATGAAACAAAAGCTACTTCTATTTTGTACTTATCGACATAATATTCTTTGGCAAGAGCCTGGAAAAATATATCACATGCAGTTGAGGATATTACACACACTTGTGTGTGTGTGTGTGTGCATGTGTGTGTGTGCATATATACATAATATATATTAATAATGTATATATATCATGTATAGAAATAATTTTATAGATAGAGTTTTTTGTATCTTTTTCTCATATCACTTGCTTAAAAGGTTATAGTAGAAAATATTTGTAATTCAACTTCTCCAAAGAAGACTGGAATAATATTATTCATGATAAGAACACATTCAAAATAGTTTAAATGTCAAAATAATGGATATTTTACCACTTTCATTTAGCCTGATTTCCAAGATATTTAATGAATTGGAAATTTCCACTAGATATTTTCTCTAGATATTAAGTTTGAATATCGGTATTCCCCATTTTCCCTCAAAAGTTTATCAATTTATGTCTACTATATTCTTGGGCTTCCATGGGTGACAATGCTCTAGCCAACAGTTGTTTTGCATCTCATTCAACTAGACTTAGCATAGTCACTACAGAAATGCAGGCCCAAATTCTACCCCAGACCCTGGTATGTTCTCACACCGAAGTCAATAGTTCTATGCAGGCAACCGAGCAAAGCACAGGGCCAGAGTGCCTTTCATCTCTCTTCAGAAGACAATAGCTTCAGGCTTCTTGTTGCTCAGTTCCTCTCCTCTGAAATTCCTGGATTGTGTTCCTCTTAAAGGCCAAACTACTGCTCCCTAAACTAATGTCAAAGGCAAGAACACCATAGCTGCCAAAACCCAAACCAGAGAATCATAAACTAGCCGACACAAAATTCTCAACAGTGTCCATCAGCTGCAAATTCACGTGATACTTATTTTCACCTTAAAATACAGAAATTATGCAATGGGAAACCGCTGCCCGTTTAACCTGAAGCTTTGAAATGTGCACCGATGATAGCGACACATGAAGTGAACACCGGAAATACAAGTTTAGAGCCAGGGCAAGCTGAGAGAGTTTCTGGAACCACAGATCTTACTGTGAGGTTCATGGCTATTTCAGTCAGCACAAGTAGCAGTGGTAGAGGAGAGAAAGCAGTCAGACAACTTACGACTGGCATTTCTCAAGAAGGTTTTTCTTTCCTTTGAAAAATTATTTTCAATTTATTAAATTATCTATCTCTTTTTTCCACAAAGTGTTTTATAATGTAAGAATTTACCAAAGTGACAAGTAATCTACTGGGAATTAAACCAAAATGCAAACTTAGCTGTTGTCTTTAAAACCACTTGTCTTTAAATCCCTTGATTGTTAACTTTTACCCCAAAAAGAAGAGATCTTAACTTTCATTGACTTCCACTAGGTAATCACTGGACTATTTTGAGTTGTATTTCCCCCTATTTAATTGACCTGTTTGAAGTATAATTTACTAAATAAAAACGCTTCAGAAGCATTACATAATTTTATATAAAAGTCACACCACCTATCTAAGAGTAAAAGGGAATAAAAATTAGACAAAAACTATTTTTAAGAAACCAAAAGTCACATTGTGATGCTATAATTTCTCTTCAGAAACATTCATTCCAAAGCCTTAACCTAACCATCTACTTCAGTTGTATCATGGCCATCCATCCACACAGCGACTTTCTTTGGAATTAAACTTTGGAATTACTTGTTTATACAAGAAAACTCATCTCAGATGTAGCATCTGTTTCTCACTAAGACTTAGCTTTCACCTAATTCTCCAAATGGGTTGACTGAGGTTCAAGAATGTGAGGTGACTCGCTCAAGATCATACAGTGAATCCAGGGCAAGCAACACTCTCCCTCATATAGACGATGAGTATCTTGGTGCAAAACTCCACTGGTGCTGTTTTCAGGGCTGTGACGCATATTATGTCCACTTGTAAACCTCAGTTCGCTGAGTGAATCAGTTGATGTCTTTATATTTTTAACTGTATCAGGAGAAAGGGAATTTAAATTGTTCACCAGGTCTCCTTTATTAAATTACATGTCTTGACTCCAGAACCAGCCTAACCTAAAATATTTTATTATTAGATCCACAGGTAATATTATATTCCTTGTATAATGCAGCAAGAATGTAGTAAAGAAAAAAAAGGATAAATGTGAAGTATATTAAAGGTTTAAAAAAATCTGAAAAAAACCTGTTTACACAGCCCTATGTATTTCATATGAAACACATTTCACCATCTTTCTATACTGTAAAAGACTAAAGTACAAGTCCTTGCTTGCATAATTTATTACTTTTACATTACTCACTGCAAAGAACCTAAATAGTACTTAAGTTTACAATAAATTTAAACAATTATAGTAAAGGAAATTAGCTGTGCTATAATTCAAGTATAACTCTACATATACTCAGCTAAAATAAAATGAATAATCCTAATTTGCCATTATGTGAACTTAATAGTTTCATACCCATGAGCTTGTATATTTCAACATTTTTTTCATTTTAATCATGATTTTTCTTGAGTTAATTGTATGAATATAGAATTGGTTCATTGTTTTTCTAGTGTTTAATGAATAGAATTATTCAGAATCATTTTTTTCTTAGTCTTATCCAGAGAATAATACCTTTTGTGTCCATTATTATAAAAATAGTTTCAAATCACACAACATATCCACAGAAGTTACTTCCAAACTCCCTTTTCTGCAAAGCCCAAGTTGTAAGTTCAGATGTTTCTGTATAATTGTAATTATCTATGATAGACTCAGGGATGTCTAATGCTGGCACTGCCACTAAAATGTTTTCTTTTATGACCTCCAATGAGTATCACATAATTCTTCAGACAGTCCTCCAGTTGTTCAAAATTACTGTCTTCATTTTAAATAAAAATAAATGAGTTAGGTAAGATGCGAACATTAGGAAAGCATAATCTAGGGCAAGGGTGAGCAAACTTTTTGACTCAAGGGCCACAATGGGTTCTTAAACTGGACCGGACGGCCGGAACAAAAGCAACCTGACCATGCTGGCACTCTCATCTTGGGCTGCTGGTGAAGGAGCGGAAGGGAGAGCAAGAGAACCCTCAGCTCTTTCGGCTCCACAGGATGGATAGAACAGCCGAACAGGCTGGATCTGGCCCTGGGGCCGTAGTTTGCCCACAGCTGATCTAGGGTGAAGGCTGTACTATATTTGTAACTTTTCTGTCAATATAAACATCCTCTGAATAAAAAGCTTAACTTTTTAAAAAGTATACTCTGGACCGGCTGGGGTGGTTCATTGGTTGAGAATTGACCTATGAACCAGGAGGTCACAGCTAGATTCACAGTCAGGACATATGCCTGGGTTATGAGCTCAATTCCCAGTGGGGCTTATAGGAGGTAGCTGAGTAAAATTCTCCCTCATCATTGATCTCTCTCTCTCTCTCTCTGAAATCAATAAAATTATATTTTTTAAAAAGAAGAGAAGTATGCTCTGTGTCATTTTTAGGAGGAATGAAGTGCCAGTCAGAGTTAAAATAAATAATCAGGTTCTGAAGGTTTGAGAACCACTGCTATAGAGCCTAAGACCATCAGAATCACAGTGATGAAGTAGCAACGAAAATAATTTTATGTTGGGGGTCACCACACCATGAGGAACTGTACTAAAGGGATGGAAGCATCAGAAAGGATGAGAACCACTGGCCTTAGACCTTACGAGAAAACTTACAAAGGCTTCCCAGCATAAGAGCTTGGAAGGGAGCGTCTTAGGCTGAGTTAGAAGCAGATGGAAAGCTTTGGAGCTGAGGGTGTGGAAGCTCCAGAAAACTGGCAGTCGTTTACAAATGCTACACAGGGGAGGCGTGGAAGGACTGGAGGGATGAGCTTACAAGAGTGGCTTTGCCTGTCAGACGAAGGATCATGGCCTTTTCTGAAACAAGGAGCCATGTGATCTGAAGCATAAAAGGTGCGATCAGAGCTGTGGTGTGAGGGACATGATGATCACTCTAGCTGCCGTGCAGAGAATAGACAGAAGCGAAGGAAAACTGGGATGAGAAGTAAGCGAGGGGAACATGACAATAGCCAGGAACACACTTGTGACGGGAATAAGCTTGTTGGAGCAGGTGATGACAGCTAGTCTTGAGAAAAGCGGAAGGATTCAAGAGTCATCAAGGAGGCCACTGCGAGTCAGTGGACGGTCGGGTGTGAGTGGAGTGAAAATGTGATGGAGGAAGCGTGTGGCAGCTTCTGGAACGGAGGGAGGCTGTCTGTGACAAAGAGGAAAAGGGAGATTGCAAAGAGGTCAGGCTTGGTGGGGCTTTGGGAAAGATGGAGGCACACTGAGTTAGAGGTGCCTGTGCATCCCCTGTGTGTCCCCAACTCAGATAAAAAGTCTGTGATAATAATATTTGGGAGGGTTTTTAAAAATATATATATTTTATTAACTTGAGAGTGGGGGGGTGGAGAAAGAGAAACATCAATAATGAGAGAGAACCATTGATCAGCTGCCTCCTGCACTTCCCACATTGGGAATCAAGCCTGCAACGCAGCATGCACTCCTACCAGGAGTCCAGCCGTGACCTCCTAGCTCATAGGTCTGCCGACACTCAACCACTGGTGGGGAGGGAGTTACTTGCCATTCTAATACTTGGGTTTCTACATACTGCATGTACTGTGAATTTAAGGCCTCAGGTTTTGGGGACAGGCAGACCAAGCTTACATTGTGAATTTACCTCTACCTACCTGTCAAAGCCTCAACCTCCCATCTGTTACTGTCTATCACACACGACTGTTGCAAGGATGGAAGAGATGTGGAAAGTAATAAGCATGGTGCTAGCACAGAAAAGGAACATAATAATTGTACATCATCATCATCCCTTTCAAAAATGCTGAAAGCAAATTTTCTCTTTAATACATTTTATAAAAGCTTTTTTTAAAAATAAGGGAAGAGAGTAAAGTACCTCTCCATTCAATTATTTGATAATTTTGTATATTTACACCATGTATATTTATACATCAAGATTTTTAAAAAGCAGGTGACACTGCTTTCTGTCACTATATATTAAAATTACTTTTGAAGTTTAATATACAAATGAAAAACACTAAAATATTTTGAAACAAATGAAACCCTCTCAAAATGGTTTTAAAAGATAATATCTTGTGGTGTTATGAATATTAAAATTTTCATTGCTTGTATTTATTAAAGGTTAAGGAAACTGTGGGGGGAAATGTGGAGGTATCCCAGCTTTTAATAGCATGTATTAATTTTTGGTTGGACATTTCCCTTTTTAAAAAAGACAGAGATTAGAGCCCAAGATTTTCAGCTGGATTTCATAAGCTCACGCTCTAAAATATAACAAGCTAGAAGAGCCCCCTTTTGTCCTACTTGTGAGCTCATCTCTAAGAATTCCCTTCAGTCATGCTTCCTATTCAAGGGCATTGGAAGGAAGCTGGAAAGTCTGATGTTTTGTGGATTTTCTTTTTACCAACATCTGTGCTACAATTTAAGAAGTCTGGATGCAGCACAATCAGAACTCCTCAACTGCAGAACATAAATTTTTAGTACAACTTGGTCTGGAATTCAACAGAAGAAATGTTGACTTTTGCTTGGCCCCATCCTGTTAGCACTAATAGGATGTTTTCATTGCAATTGTCTTTAAAAAATGTGGGTAGGAGATACAATACATTTAAACACTGGTTTTCAAACGAAGGTTGTGAAATAAATGTGGCTTTCAAAAATAAAATAGAATTAAAAGTAATATAGCAGAGTAGAAAAGAAAATATCAGACTATACCGCTAGTAGGAAAGATAAATACTATTTTGTGAAGCCTTTTATTTTTATATCATAGATATATGTATATACACATCATATGATATATACTGTGATGTACACATATTCATGTGTCTATGCATGTGTGTTTACTGGGTCATACCAGTATATGTTAATTGAAGTTAAAGGTCCAAAGACCATAGCATTGCAAATTACAAACTAAGAAATAAACAACCTGGAAAAGATATACTTCCTTGAAAAATCCTTGCAAAAATTTATGTCCATCTTGCTTTCAAAATCTGTCTCAGATTTTTAAAACAGAAATTTCCAGTGCTCAAATGCAATCTTATACACTTACACATTAATGATGAAGGTCATGAAGATGTAATGATCATCTATCATTTATATTATGTTCTTCAAGAGGATATCAAATCAGTTATTTCATGTGATTTCATTTACTTTCAGCAATACTGCAAAACCAACATGCCAGGAAGTAACTGCTCAGTTCACATTAGAGCACAGAGAGGCCCAGTGATCTGCCTCAGGTAGCTCAGTAGCAAAGCCACTTGCATAAACCTGGTTATTTCCATTTAAATCTCAATGATGCTTTTCCTCTGCATGTGCTGCCTACTGCTACACAGCTGCAATTAGTTTGCCTGTTTACCTCATGAGTCTTTGTCATTTGTTTTGTGCTTAAAGCTATGTCTACCAAAGAGTGCAAAATATTTGAGGAAAGGCAAGAAGGAGGAACATACAGCTGAGTTGGTGATGTAGAGGGGATGGCAAATTGCCAACTGTACTTTCACCCAAAACCGAGGCTTCACTACAGCCAGCTAGAGGCCAATCTGCTTTGTGGAGGTGACTGTTATTCCAGAACTGCCACAGGGCCTGGGGTGTTGTAAACTACTCAACAAACATTGCTTAATAAGCCAGTGTTTCCCAAACTTCTCTCATGATGAGAATCACCTGGTGGAGTTGTTAAAATACAGATTCCTGAATCCCAATTTTACCTATATGTTCCCAAAGATTCTGGTGTAGCACTTCTTAGTTGGGATTCAGGAATCTGTATTTTAACAACTCCACCAGGGGATTCTCATCATGAGAGAAACTTGGGAAACACTGGCTTAATTGAAAGGTAAATTTCCAGGAATATTTAATATCAGAATTAATGGTCATATAAGATGGGTTGGAAATTAACACAGAGAGTGGGGGAGGAAAGGTGTGAAGAAGGAAGGGGAGGTGAAGGAGGAGGAGCTGGAGGGAAGGCAGGGGGCAGGAAGAGATGCAGGGAGGGGTCTTTTGAACAAGCTTCTAGTACAGCCACCTAAAACTAACTAGCGAGTTTCCCAGGTTTTCCAATGTCTGGAACAGTCTAGGAACCATCTGACCAATACATGTCTAAAGCATCCTGAGTATGATCCTTTTTTTCACCCCGGTCTATTTTGAGAGAGAAACATCCATATGAGAGAGAAATATCAATGGGCTTCCTACCTTACCTGGGATTGAACCCACAACCTAGGTATGAGCCCTGACTGGAAAACAGAACCTGCGATGTTTTGATGTGTGGGGCACCATTCCGACCAACTGAGTCACCCAGCCAGGGCCCGAGTATGATTCTTTTTTATGACAATTTTTAAAACTACTGATTTGATTGATGGGTTTATAGGAAAATTGCTAACTTATATTTGTCCAGAAAATTGTCCATTTTAGTAAAATTTCCACTAAGGCTTTCCACAAAAAGTATCATTTAGTCAATCTGAGTCTGTGGAATTTTCCCTTTTTCATTCTTAAGAATGCTTGCTTATTTATTTATTTATTTAGCAAATATAAGTTATAACATACTTAAAGCACTACCTCTTAATTATCTTTATTATTTTTGTGCTTTTTATATTTTACTATATATGTATATAATTTTCATTATTTTGATATATTTGGGTTTATGCCATTAGATTTTTTCTTATCTCTTAAATTCTAGAACAGTACTTAAATTTTAAAATACTCTTTCTGAGGCTATAAATTACTTTGTAAGCACTCTTATTGCATTCTATAAGTTTTGATGTTGTTCACTTTTAAATATACATTGAAAGATAAATTATTTACAACTGTGTTTATTGAAAACATATAGATTATTGGTTTGGTTATTGATCCCATTTTATACAACATTAATAGGAAGCATAGTTTATTTTGTATTTGTTTATTGAGCTCATTTTGTAGTTTACAAAGAGTCAACTTTTGCAAAGTTTCCATAGGTGTTTAAAAGCAGGAAGATATTAGGCATGATGGTGTAGACAAATGGAGGTGCTGAAAAAAATAAAATAAAATAAAATAAAATAATTTAAATTCTCCAGCTTGCAAATTCAACTTTTATAACTATTCATGATTTAGAATTAGTTAATTGTGTATTTCAGTTATATATTTACTAATTCTTTGTCTTTTTATGTGTCAAACACTGAGAAGTGTGTATTTAAAATTCCACTATAGCTGAAGAACTATAAATTCCTCATTGTATACTATAAACTTGTACTCAATGTCATGCTATTAGGCACATATACCTTTAGAATTATATATATTCCTTATGAATGCTGCCTTTTATCATTATATTATGGTCTGCAATTTTCCTAGTAAGATTTTTTCTCTGTAAAATTGATTTCATGTAACAGAAATGTTGCTACAGCAGATTTATTTTGGTTATTATTGTCCCAATAAATTTTTCTATTTTACTATACATGTATTTTTAAAGCATATCTCTTATAAACAATATATGGCTGTGTTTTTCCTGTTTTTAAAAAATATATATTTAAAAATTTAAACAGAAAATTTGGAACTACAATCCAATTTTTAATTTTTTTTTCTTAATGATTTGATAGGTGGAGACATCAGGCCCTATAACCCCAGAATATTTCAGTGTACAACTCATACAGAGCATTTGTCTACATGAAGACAATAAAAGCATTCAAATAAGGAAGTCAGCATTGATCGAATGCTATGATTTAATCCATAGACCCTATTAAGATGTCAGTGGTTGCTCAATAATGTTCTTTATAGCAAAATTATCCAATCCAACCTGGTTGGGATGTCTCAGTGGTGGAGCATTGTACCAGGAGGTCACGGATCAATTTCTGGTCAGGACACATGCCTGGATTGCAGGCTCCATCCCCAGTAGGAGAATGCAGGAGAAAGCCTATAAAATGATTCTCATCATTGATATTTCTATCTCTCTCTACCTCTCTCTTCTTCTCTGAGTTTAATAAATAAATAAATATAAATATAAATATATATATATATATATATATATATATATATATATAATTAGCCAATCCAAGGCTACACATATGATTTAGCAGTGTGTTTTTTTCTTATTTAATCTGAAATAGTTCATCAGACTCTCCTGATATTCATGACCTTGATGCTTTCAAAATTAAAACCAATTATTTTGTAAAATGTCCCTACATTTAAATTTGTCTGATTTGCCAATTAATTAGATTAGGTTATACATATAAGTGATATTGTATTCTTTTTTTTCAATTTATAATTTACATTCAATATGATTTTATACCAGTTTCAGGTGTACAGCTTAATGGTCAGAAAATCAAACTCTCTACAAAGTGCTCTCTTGGCACCATACAGTCACCTTAATATCATTGATTACATCCCCTGTGCTGTACTGTACATCCTGTGTCTATTACATAACCACCCATTTGTACTTCTTAATCACTTCATCTGTTTCACCTGATTATATTCTTCTAGATGGTACACAATCTCCATTTGTCCTGTTACTGGTACTGTTAACCTTGATAGAGGTGGTTTCATCAAGTTCTCCATTCTAAAGTTACATTTTCCTTTGTAATGAACAAATCATTTTTACTAAGATAATATTACCTTCCTCGTCAACTTTTCACCCACTCGTTTGAGCATCCTTTGAATTGTGGGTGTGAAGATTTCCAAATGATGATTCTTAATTCTATCACTCCGTCAGTATTTCTTTAATTGACATGTTATTGGAACAAAGAGCTTTTTCTTCTCCCCTTTGTTTATGAATGCATTTAATTATATCTACATGGACAAATGGCTTCCTATTTTATTCAATGGATTATAGTCCATTAGTCTCATTATTTTGATGTTCAAAGCATGTCAATATTTGCCTAATGGGGACCTCTTCAAGCTACTTGTGTCTACATTGTTTTCTGAGCACTTCCTCCTCACTTTCTGGCATAATAAGATTTTCCATGCTCATCTTGTACTTTGCTTGCCCCCGCCTTGAGGCAGGCATTTTTTCCCAAAGGTTCATACTCCCTATTGGTTGAAAAGTGTGTTTATAAACTAAGATCTGTGTGTTAAGTATGCACATTCCTATTGAGATTTCATTACTCAGGCCTCTCAGTGGACATAACCAATATATACTTCTACCGGCATAGTTTTGCCTCCTGTAGGGCCTTGCTTCCCTATTTTCTGATAAGATGTCTACAAGAATGTCTTCAGCCGAAACCGGTTTGGCTCAGTGCATAGAGCATCGGCCTATGGAATGAACGGTCCCAGGTTCCATTCCGGTCAAGGGCATGTACCTTGGTTGCGGGCACATCCCCAGTGGGGAGTGTGCAAGAGGCAGCTGATCGATGATTCTCTCTCATAGATGTTTCTAACTCTCTATCCCTCTCTCTTCCTCTCTGTAAAAAATCAATAAAAATATTTTTTTAATTAAAATAAATTTTTAAAAAAGAATGTCTTCAAATCTTTTCCTCTTCATAAATATTTTTTTTATTATTTTGTCTTCACTTACTGTCTTTTCCTCCATCTTTCTGTCAGAGAACAAAAGTTTCTCCAGTGGCAACTCTTATACTTGCACATTTGTTCTCTTTTCTTCCTGATTCTTCTGGACAATTTTCTCAGGAAACACACACACACACACACACACACACACACACACACGCACACGCACACGCACACACACACACACACAAAACCCTTCTATTTGCAATGCCTTGTTCTCTCTCTCTCTCTCTCTCTCTCTCTCTCTCTCTCAATACTCTCATGCCTAAAAATTCTAAGCTCACTTCAGCTACTCATTCAAACTATTATCAGATCTCTTTCCTTACTTTTATTTTTTCCATCCAACATTTTTCAAATAAATTAAATTGTGTTTTAGTTTCTACTCCTTAACCACTCCTAATCCCTTGAAAATCTGACTTCAGCCTTTATCACTCAGCTGAAACTGTTCTTTCAACGATCAATAACATAGAATCAAACTGCTATTTTTTTTGTCTGTTTGTTTGTTTGTTTTTTGTTTCAATCCTCACAGCCTCTCAGGGGCATCAAAGATGGTTGACTCACAATTCCTCCAGACAATCATCCTGATTCTTCTACCCAGATGCTCACTCCTTATATCTCTGTTCAAGCTCAGAAATAGCCTGTTATAAGAAACCACCTGGTTCTAAAACTCTGTTAGACATTCTTCATTTGTGCCCTTCTTGGTTCTTTGCATGTCTTACCATCATTTTCAATCTCTACTTCAATGACCTATTCATATGTGTGCTTAGCAGACATTTTCTCACTGAGGCAAGCACAAGATTTTAACCTTGTCTTATCTACAGCACTGTCATATTTACATAATTAATTTATCTATTACATTGAATTAATAGCACTAAATGTTATATATTTTTAAAATATATTTTATTGATTTTTTACAGAGAGGAAGAGAGAGGGATAGAGAGTTAGAAACATCTATGAGAGAGAATCATCAAGCAGCAGCCTCCTGCACACCTCCCACTGGGGACCTCTCAGAACCTGCAGACTGAGAGAGAGGTCCCGGGTTCGATTCCGGTCAAGGTACATGCCCTTAACAGGAATTGAACCCAGGACCCCTCGATCCACAGGCAGACACTCTATCCACTGAGCCAAACTGGTTTCAGCTAAATGTTATATTAAAAAATAAAAACTATGGTTGTCTAATAAGGTATCCAATTAGTCATGTAGAGCAAATGAAAGAAAATTTTTCCAAACTGAACTTAGAATTGCTATTTGGAGATTGTGAAGAGCAAAAAATACAGGAAAAATAGCATTCCCAAGTTCCTAAACTTCCTGGGTTCTTTGATATTTATTATTACTTGAGTTTTCTAAATTTCCACTTAAAACTAGACAGTAAATATATCCTTCAAACAAAAAGCCAGTAATTTATTTCTTAGAATTCCCCTCCTTTCCATCTGTCTCCACTCCTACCATTTCCTTGCCCCTTCTCTATATTCTATTCAATTTCATCCAGTTGTCCGTTGTTTTTGAAACATTTTCTTTGTGTGAAAACTAAATCCCCATTTCCTCCTTTTTGATCTCCATTTAGTCTTGATTACAACCTAACTGAATTATGGTCAGTCTTACTTAGCTCCTTCCTCCGCCCACTCACCTTTAGGAGACTAGTCACATCTTCTGCTTTCAAGAACCAGTTTTGATGATGACCCATTTTACATGATTGCTTTAACATGTTGTTGTTGTTGTTGTTGTTTTAAATCATATATATATCTATGTTCCCAAAGTAAGCAAATATTAAGAGAGGAAACCCAGGGATCTCTGAAAATCTTGGTAGTTTGGGGTTTAGTTAAACATGTAAAAGTGCTCTAAAATAATATTCGAAGATAAGTTAAAATTCTTTGCTCTTTTCTTTCATAAGGAGATAGACCAGTGGCTGATCAAACCAGACAATGTTAAGTTTTCATGCCTTTTTTATTGGAAAGGAATTCTTTAGTTGGAAATAACATTATTTAACATACTTAAGGTTCAGGAAACAGAGCTCAATAAATGGAAAGATATCAACTCTTTCCATCTTTGATATCCAAAGGCCCATTCCTGAACTCCCTTTGCTACATCTATTTAGAGAAGTTCTATAAATAGTAAAGGTGCCTGAACTGAAACAGTATGAACAATTTCTGACTTTAGCTACTATAGGAAAACATGGAATTATAAGTGTAAAAGCTAAATAGAGTGACCATCCAATCTAGTAGTTTATAAAGAGCTCTATGCAGATCTTTTTCTTTCTTATCTTTTTTTAAAATATATTTTTATTGATATTTTACAGAGAGGAAGAGAGAGATATAGAGAGCTAGAAACGTCGATGAGAGAGAAACATCCACCAGCTGCCTCTTACACACCCCCTACCGGGGATGTGCCTGCAACCAATGTACATGCCCCTGACCGGAATCGAACCTGGGACCTTTCAGTCCACAGACTGACGCTCTACCACTGAGCCAAACCGGTTTCAGCATCTTTCTTATCTTTATCGTTGAAAGTATTACATATGTCCCATTTCCCCCAAGATCTTTTATTCTATAGAATGGTATGTGGTATGGTTCCTTGATTAGGTAAGGTGGGAGGTGCTAACTTTAATAAAATTCAAGCCTGGAATAAACTAGGTAAATTTAGTGATCTTTTTGAAAGAGTAGCTCATCTCTTCTTCTGTCATTTTATTGACAAAGAAGAAAAGGGAATAGCCTAGATTATGAATATCAAAACTAGGTTTCTGATTCCAAGACCAAAGCTGTTTACACTAATATCCTAATGCATCCCATTAATTTCACAATTTAGCATGAAATGTTATATCCAGAAATGTTTGTGGACTATATCTCATACTACATCTGACATTTCCCTTTTCCTCTCTGTGAGAGAGCCAATCCAACAGTTTATTTTTTAGATTATGTTGGGGCTTATCTACCAAAACATGAACATTGTTGGGGAAAAAGTTAACAGAAAGATCATTAAATTAAAAATTTTCCACTTTCTGTTTTTCTTCCAATTAAACAAACAAACATAAAAGCTCAAGTGAAGCAGCTCACAAAGTTCCTACAAATAGCAGAGGTCCTTCTTTTATCAAAAATAACAATTTTACTTAGAGTTAAGCCTTCAGGATAAAGGACTGATTCAAAGATAACAGTTGGAACAAATTCTCCTGTTCACATCATCACATCAAATAAAAAGTCGTCTGGTTATTTTCTTCACAAAGAGCCCAAAGAAAGGTCTCACTTCCACAGTGGCTCCATGCAGATCTGCACAGGGAAATCCACAAACAGTTGTCAGGACAAATGGGTAGAGGTTACTCTTAAAAAGCCCAAGGAAATAAAAGCCAAACCAGTAAAGGTAGTGGAGGAAGTGGAGGAAGTGGTACACAGGTTGGTAATTGCTTTACCAGGTTCTCTATTTCATATTTTCCAAACCTAATATATAAAAAGCCAGGGGCAGTCATGACTGAAACAACAAGATGGATGACCGAACAGTAGGCTGTGTGTGGGGCAACAAGGCCAAGGGGGGGGGGCAGTTGGGAAAAACCAGGCCAGCAGGGGAGGCAGTTGGAGGTGACCAGGCCTACAGAGGGGGCCAATTAGGGGCAACCAGGATATTGGGGGGAGGTGCTGGGGGGGGGAGGAAGAGAGGAAGAGAGCAGTTGGGGGCAACTAGTCCAGTAGGGGGGGCAGTAAGTAGTGATCAGGCCAGTGGAGCAGTTGGGGGTGACCAGGCCAGTGGGGGTGGGGCAGTTGGAGGCAACCAGATCAGCAGGGAGGTAGTAAGGGGTAACCAAACCAGCAGGCAAAGGTGGTTAGGGGTGATCAGGCTGGTGGGGGGAGGGAGGCAGTTAGGGACAATTAGGCAGGCAGGCTGGTGAGCAGTTAGGAGCCAGCGGTCCCAAATTGTGAGGGGAATATATGACTGCAGGTTTAGGCCTGATCTTTAAACCAGCAGCTGAACATCCCCCAAGGGGTCCCGGACTAGAAAAAGTGCAGGCTGGGTTGAGGGGAACTTCCTCCCCACCCCTTCCACCCCTGCCCATATATGAATTTCATGTACCAGGCCTCTAGTTAACAAAGAAGTAGAATTTCTCCAATTATTTTATTTCAGTAAGATATTTTCATAATCTAGATTATCATTTTAACTCTGGCAAATAAATGTTAGCAGAAAATATTACTCTCCCAAGTATATCACTAAAATAAACTCTAATTTAGTCCTCTTTTTAACTCCTGAGAGCTGCCTTTCAATGCTAATGTTCCGTCAGTACCCCCAAGCACCAAGGCTGAAAGAGTGCAATCCATTCCCAGAATGGGATCCCTCCAACTAGAGATGAATGGAATGTGGCTTGAATGAATTTAGATTCATGTTGACCCTAAAAAATGACTTGATAGCAGTTTCCAATGTTGGATAAAAAATGGATGCTGTATCATTACAAAGCTAGACGAGGAGATGTTGCTATTTTTCCTGAGATTATTATTCTCTTTATAAAAAAAAAAGTCTAGGCCAAAACCGATTTGGCTCAGTGGATAGAGCGCGTCAGCCTGCAGACTGAAAGGTCCCAGGTTCAATTCTAGTCAAGGGCATGTACCTTGGTTGTGGACACATCCCTAGTAGGGGGTGGGCAAGAGGCAGCTGATCGAAGATTCTCTCTCATAAATGTTTCTAACTCTCTATCCCGCTCTCTTCCTCTCCGTAAAAAAGCAATAAAATATATTTATAAATAAATAAATAATAAATTAAGAAGTCCATATTGAATCCTATGATATAGTCTTCCAGGTAAGTGACTAGAACTGTATTTTTACTTCATCAACCAGCTAATTAAGGCTTCTGTTCTGCTCTTTGGATGACAAGGCAGTATGTGGCTTCGATCAAATTGCTGGTTGACTCGTCTATAGGCCTAAATCATACCCAGTAATGTAATCAAACCAGCTTGGCTAAATTATACACCATCTATCAGTAAATGGCTTTTCTGGGTCACGAGACTACACACAATTTGGCATAAAGTATAGCAGATAAAAAGAAATGTTTTAACATTTCCAAGAAACTCACATGCATTACTTAAGGTCTGAACTAATAAGAAACTATTAGAAGAAAAAAAGGGAGACATAAAAGCATAACAAGGTTGTGTCCATCCCCAACGTCATTAGCTATAATCTGTAATCAGGCACTCACTCCGGTTACTGGGCGGGACTGCCACCCTCCCAGAGGGAAGTCAGCCAGCCACAGACCCAGACCGAGAGGAGAAAACCAATTTGGGGGGGTGGGGGGGAGAGAGAATGAACCTGAATGATAACTGAGCCCAGATGGGGAGAAGAAAGGTTAACTCTGGAGCTGGTCTTATTTAAAGGCCACCGGTAAATTTAACCCAAACAGGGAAAAGATTGTGTTGTCCCCCTCCCCTGTAGTAAAAAGGGAAGTGAACTCACTCAGTTGGACCCATCAGCACAATCTTTTCCCAGTGTTAGTGGAACATAAGGTCCATGAGCCGGAGTTAGAGGCTAAATGCCACACTGGGGCAGTGGAGGGAAGAGACAGCTGTTTCCTATTATTTGCATATATTTTTCTTACGGGTAAAAATGTGGGCGGAGTGCCACGGGTACCGCTGTGCAGACCTCCCAAAATGGCAAGGGCAGAGTGCTGGCTTTCCTCTGCTGCCATCCAGCAAGGGACCACAAGGTCCCTCTCCAGACAGACTCCAGCAGAGCTAGGACCTGCCGCATGGCCATCAGCAGGCAGCTCTGTATAAGAAAGAGTAAATGGAGTGGTAGCTTTTTTAAAGCGCATTTAAAATTTGGTTATATCACAGATAAGAAAAAGTTAAAGGAGTTCATCACCAAACCAGTATTATCTGAAATGTTGAAAGGTATTACTTAAGAAGAGGAAGAAGATCAAGTGAATTAAAAATCTGAGGAATAGAATAAACTGGTGAATATAATAGAATCAGGGGCAAAGAAAGGGAGTGGATAGATAATTATCAGGGTGAAAGGGGTGTGGGGTGCAGAAAGAGACTGGATTAAAATTAATATTACATACCAACTATTCTTAAATTTTTATAAGTAAATAATTAAGTAAAATGGCCCTCCTGTAAGAATAGATGGACCTTAGTTGAGAACATTGCATAAAAAGGCAGATACTTGCTTACATAACACATTCTCTGCAAAACTTTCAACTACCATAAGCAAATTCTTGTTCTTCCGTGTTCTGTTATTGCATATGTGTATGGCTTATACAAAATTATCAAGATTCAATCATTTTGACCACAGAAAAGATAAATGTCTTATCTATTGCACCCCTACATGCTTGGCTATTGCAATTATTATTTTGTATGTCTTTCTCAGAGTGTAATTTTCTTAAAATCAGAAATCTTTTTTATTTATCCATATATCTCTAAGGCCAAGGTAGTGCCTAACCCATTATAAGAGCATAAAAATGTTTATTTAAAAACTTTTTTAAGTATTAAAATATGTGTGACTCTTGCATGTGAGCATACTTCCCTTAATACATTAAAACATCTTCTGGAAGCCACGGTTGACACTGAACTCAAATCTGTCTTGAACAGGTAGATTAAATATCTGCTAGAAATAAAATGATGGTGAGAAATTAGGGAAACAAAACAATAAAAGAAGATCAAAGATAGAAACTAGGCTTTTCGTCTATAATTAGATATGAACATATCTAGACACCAGAGCTGCTCTCATATGACAAATATTTTACCTATAAACTTCACATTTTTAATTGAAATAGAAGTTTACTGTGATAAATATTAGAAGTTATTAGCAAAATGTATAATTAATTTAGATGCTTTAAATGTGGATCATCACCTCTGCTATATTTTTTATTTGGAAAATCATAAACCACATAACCATTCCTACTAAAGAAAGGAATTTAAACCTCAAAAACCTAATTGTATTTAAGCAATATTAAGAGAAGGAATTTTGACTTAACAAACATGAAGATAATAAAACCTAATTTTATAGAGGTATGCTTGGCCTTGAAACTTACTACGTCAAAGAAAATGAAAAACTTAATAAGATATTGCAATAAAAGCTACAAGATTATAGACAAACATTTTGGCAAGAAATAACTGTGTATGTTTGGTTAGGCAACACCAAAATAATAGCAAAATTGTATCCCTATGGCTACCAACTCCAATTACATATTATTTTAAAGTCTTTTAAGCTTAAAAAAAACTTCTCTTATGCTAATGGAAGTTCTTCAGACCAAATTCTCATTCTCCTCACCAAATTCTCATTGGCCTCCTTATAACCAGTCAAAGCTGTTAGCCACAACGTGTT
Organism: Vespertilio murinus; assembly: GCA_963924515.1. Classification (NCBI taxonomy): domain Eukaryota; kingdom Metazoa; phylum Chordata; class Mammalia; order Chiroptera; family Vespertilionidae; genus Vespertilio; species Vespertilio murinus. Next base: position 8,632,844 of record OZ004705.1, read on the forward strand.
ACAAAACCCTGAGTGAGAACAGTGGGGAAATTTATAAAAATGTTGCAAATAAGACTGCCATTGGTTGTGATTACCTTTTCCTTTGATAACAGAAACCTAAGAAATAATTTCCTTCCGATGTAAAACTGGTAGTGATTTAATAATTAGTGTTAGCACAGGAACTTACAAATTATACTAAATGAACTCATTTGTTAAAGATGCATTCGGAAAGTAATTGAGTTTTTAAAGCCCAAACTTGGACCATAGATTCCTGCAAATATATCTGGATAGTGGAATGATATAATCTATATACATAAAAGCCTAAGTGACCAAACTGCCAGTTGACCGGTTGACCGGTCTCTAACATGTGCACTGACCACCAGGGGGCAGATGCTCCATGAAGGAGCTGCCCCCTGGTGATCAGTGCAACCCCACAGTAGAAGGTCCGCTCAGCTGACAGAAGGTCGCCAGATGCAGAGCTCACAGCTGGCAAGCGCAGCTGCGGTGGCATGAGCCTCTCCCGCCTCCATGGCAGTGCTACTGTGGCAACAGGCACAGCAGGGTGGGAAAAGCAGAGCAGCACCTGGCCCATGTTCTGGCTCCTCCCCCACCCCCTGCCACTTCATGCACTACTACATCCCTTGGGGATGTCTGTAGGAATCGGGCTGAAACCAGCAGTCCAATATCCCACTCCCACCCCCCTAAGGGATCCTGGATTGTGAGAGGGCGCAGGCCAGGCTGAGGGAACATACCGGTGCACAAATCTGTGCACTGGGCCTCTAGTTACATAATAAAATCTGTGCCTCTTTTTAGCCTTAATCTTTATCTTTTTTTCTTTTCTTTTACAAAAGGAGAGGATTTTAGAAGAGCTATTGATGGATCCCCACCTAAAATATGTACTCTCTGGGGAAGTACCTAAACAGAATCTGGAAGTAAAATAAGTTGCCAGTGGAGGGAAGATCCACACTGCCTGAAGCACTGGCTTGCCGGCCATTCCCTCTCTTCCGCCAAGTTCTAATGTTAGTTACAGGCTCCAATAAAATGAGAGAAAAATACTCTGAGACACTGGGTCACAGAGCTTCACAAGGCCACCTGCTACAACCCCAAAAGTCTTTGGTAATAAAGGATTGTGTGTGTTTTTTTACGCTGTGACCAATACAGTGTAGTCGACATGAGAATGCTTCCTAAGATCTTCAGGACAACAGTGAGCAAAATTAAGCTGTAAAATGTTTTCTGCATTCTATAGTTTGATTTTTATATATCATTTTTAAAATATATTTTTATTGATTTCAGAGAAAAAGGGAGAAGGAGAGAGGGATAGAAACATCAATGATGAGAGAATAACTGATTGGCTGCCTCCTGCACGCCCCACACTGAGGATTGAGCCTGCAACCCGGGCATGTGCCCTTGACCTTCAATCAAACGCTGGGACTCCTCAGTCTCCACAGGCCGATGCTCTATCCACTGAGCCAAACTGGCCAGGGCAATTTTTATATATAATTTTTCATAGAATTTGACAATATTAGCCAATACTGTCATCGTTTTTACTGATTCACCATTTTTTATAATGCAGCTATGTAATGATTTTTGGTAGCAATGATACTACACAATGACATGTAGCACATGTGCCACGGGCCCATATGAAAAGTTTCTTATTCTTTTTTTTCTATGAACCGTTGAAGACCTTGAATGAGGCAGATGCTAAGCTTCAGCCTTATCCTCAAGTTCTGTTGCTATTCAACATTCTTTTCCAAAGTACCCCTTATAACCCTTTGGCTCCTTCCCTGTTTTAACTCTAATAATCTGATGTACACAGTATTCCTGTCTTTGGCAAGGTGGGATGGAGTTGTTGGAAAGGAAAGTCTTAAAATTAACAACCCCAAACCCTAGACCTTGAGCCCACAAATATAAAAGCACCCTGTTGCCAAATTGACACCAGTCACCAAAGACTTTGAAAATTAATTCAGAAAGAGTTTGCACATGTTGTCAAATCCCTGAATAATACTGCGCTGATCCAAGTGAGCCATTATGAAGGAGTCAGAAATCTCCTATAAGCAGCAAATGATTGTGGGTGGAATGAACTGGAGTGATTGGAGTGGACATCTGACATCTGGGCATATGTCCCCAGGCCTTGAAAAGAGACAGTTCGCATTTTCTGTAAATCCAACTATAATTTCCTACAAGAACTTTCCCTCCAGTAGATTTACTGTGGAGTGTGAGCAGCCGCAGACCATTTCTATCAGGGATGGTGCACATCAACGTCATACCATGGACAATCCACAGCCACATTTTAAAGGTGTGTGTAGAGCCCTATACAAATGTATATATGTACAGGTGTATGCAAAGCACTATTCAAAGATAACCTGAAGATTGAAGTATGCTCATATTCCTGCCTATTAACTGTTTAGAATATGACAACAGTGGTTTACACACTACACATAAATAAGCAGATTTTTCTTAAGCATCTGTTGATTGGATCCCCCCTTTTCCTCCCAACCACTACCACAATATGGGCACAAAAGTGTTTTTTTCTTTTTTGTCATCAGCCATATATTGGGTTTGTTCCTGCCAACAAGCACACGATTTTTGAGCTACCTCATCCCTCCGTTGGAAAGTGGAGCAAAAATAAATAAATAAGACCTCACAAAAATATCTGGCAAGCCTGCTGGGCCATCCGCGGCCCTCGCCTGTGATCCTCGTATGATGCAGGCAAGAAGGCCAAGGAAAGGAAAAAAAATCCTTTGGCTTTGAAATTCAGATAAGGTGGTTTTATGGTTTTAATTACATTGTAATAACTACATAGAAGTAAATATACTCTTCCTGTTTTAAGTTAGGTGAACATCTGTCATAAATAATTCCAATGCTCTTTCTTTTGTAAACTAATTACACAATAGGCCCTATAAATTTATGGAGTGTTAGGATGCGGAATTTAATTATATAATTCACTTATCCAAAGTTTTGCTCTTACTCAAGTGCTGCTCACCATCTCCGTGTTCACAAGATGTAGCGGGAACATGTTACATAACGCCCATGTGCATGTCTCCTAGAAAAGAAAGGAAAGGAAAGCTTTGTCACTGTATTTTCCTACTTCCCCCTTTTTACCTGAACAAAAAGAACTCATGCCATTTGTTCTGAAAAGAAGCTAAAGCAATCCCTCAATTTAAAAGACAGGTGCTATTGTTAAGTCATTTAACCTGTAAGTGATGTGCCTTTCTGACTTGTCTGGGGAGGATAAGCAGGAATTCATATTGTTATTCATTTATTATTAATAAATCAGTACTCATTCATCGCCTATTATATGGCAGAGAATAGATTACATGTTAGAACTATAAAGAAAACCTGAAATTCTCATTATTTGGGGGGAAATGATGTAAATTATTAGAATATATTCAGTAAAGGAAGTACACCATGTTCTGGGTTCCCAAAGAAGCTACTCCTTGAGGGGGTTGGGGGTAGAGAAGGTCAGGAAAGCCTTCTGAAAGGTATCAGATGAGGCATATCTTCAAGTTGATTGGAGGGAGCAGAGGCTCAGGAGGTGCTGTCCCTGAGAGATTTATTTCTAGAATTACAACTAGAAAGTCACCTGGAACCACAATCCCAAATTTTGATTGAAATTTACCAGTTAGTGAGGATACCTTTTACTCTGTGGACTCAAAATTGGCAAAAAGCATTTCAGCCAAAAGTAATACATTTTACCATGTGGTTAAAGATATCCCTATTGGCTGAAACAGGTTTGGCTCAGTGGTAGAGCATCAGTCTGCGGACTGAAGGGTCCCAGGTTCGATTCCGGTCAGGGGCATGTACATTGGTTGTGGGCACATCCCCAGAAGGGGGTGTGCAAGAGGTAGCTGGTCGATGTTTCTCTCTCATTGACATTTCTGGCTCTCTATCTCTCTCTCTTCCTCTCTGTAAAATATCAATAAAATATTTTTAAAAAAAGATATCCATATTGGTTTTACAAGTTCTTAGTTGTATATGGATACAACACATTTAAAACGTTTGCAAATTTTAGTCCAGCTGGTGTGGCTCAGCAGTTGAACATCAACCCATAAACCTAGAGGTCACTGGTTTGGTTCCCAGACAGGGCACATGCCTGGCTTGCAGGCTTGATAACAAGTAGGGAATGTACAGGAGGCAGCCCATTCTTTCCTCTCTCTCTAAAAAATCAATAAAATATATTTTTTAAAATTAAAATAAACTAAAATTTTAAAGGTTAATTTCTTTCTGAAACTTTGGAAGAAATTGTGAATTTAGAAAAGTTCATGCTATTGTTAAAGGAAGTTAATAGATTTAATCTTAAAAAGTAATGAGTAAATGTCCAACACAAATTAATTAAGTAAATAGGATAAATGTACATACTATACAATATTGTAAAGATTAAAATATTTATATACATATAAAAACTTCTGCAAAGTTTTGCCTTCAACAATGACTTTAAAGTTTGTTTTATTATAGCTTATCTATTTTCTGGACATAAAATTTCCTGTGGAAAAAACCCAATTTCTTTAAAGAGAGAAATAATATAAAAGGGCTTTCAGTATTTAAATAAGAAGAAACTATTCACTCTTTTCAAATAATTGAATGTGGGATGCAGTGCCAGTACAAGGGGAACAAAATGTAAGAATATGTGAAAAGTTTATAAGCTATTTTGAACTTCTTTCTAGAGCAACCATGGAAACTCCAGAGACAAGTGTTTTAAGTTCACTTACAAGATCCCTACACAATCTATGTCATGTGATCAGTCAGCCCTACTAATCCTGTGTCTGAATAGTGAGATACTTGGTTTGTATTAGATGGAATTATCCATGATTACCTTTAATCCCCCATGTGCCATATAGAGGAAATTTGCCACAAGCGGAGTTGTTTCCTACATTGAACCTTGAGGTTAGAAAGTCACTGAATTAAAAATAAATCGTTTCCACCAGAATTTATAATCCTAATTCTCATTCTCTTCTCCTCTTTACTGGCCTCTACTCTCCAACTTCTTCAATGTATACCTCCAATCTTGACATGACTGTATTTGAAATGGGGCTAAGAAGAGTAAAATCTTTTATCTTGCCAGAGGCATCAATGACTCCTGAGTTTAACAGCAAAGTCCATTTTTTCTACTACTACGGAACTGTGTATAATGCCAACTATATAAATTTAATCTACATTTGATTAATATATATTAACATCTTTATGTTGTATATGTATAAGGATTCTAAAATATTATTGAATACGACCATTAAACATATATCAATAACTCATATCAATGATATTAGATGCTTAACATGGAAATGTATTTTAAGCATTCAAAGCACCACAACTTTAATTAATGGTGCTCCTCACAGATGTAATTTTATATTAAACAGTATGGTTGTCTGGTTAATCTCTCTCTCAATATTAGAATAAATTCCACTAGAGCAAGCCCATATTTGATCCCTCCACCACAGTAGAACTCAGTCCACATTAGGCATTCAGTTAATACTTGATGAAGAAATGAAGAGTGAAGGGAAAGCTCCATGTTGACACAGATTTCACTGAAGAAGCGCTTCATTGCTCAAAACACTTTTGAAACTCTTCTATGATTATTCCGAGAATGTGTAGTTTCATATGATTTTCTTATGTAGTTACCTGTCCTAACCTCCTAGGAGACTATAACACATGGTACTACCATTAAATCAGAAATTACACACCCAGAATTATTGCAACTATCAAAATTGTTATGTAATTGCTAAAATGTGAAAGTTTTCATCTATAAAAAAATTCAAAGATTTTAAACAAGATTTCTTTTGCCAATAGTTTTATTTTGCTTATATGGAAGGAAAGAAGAGATAGATTTTATTGAATTCAGATGAAGTGCCAGGTTTCACATATTCTCTTACATTTAATTATGCCAAGTAGATAGGATTTTCACTATTTTGGGGTGAGGAAACTGGGGATCAGAAAGTTAGGTATCTTGTTCAAAGTTGCAGGCCCAATAACTAATCAGTTCAATTTACTAATTAAAATTATATAATTCTAAAGTCCTTAATCTGAACCAAAAAAATTAAGATTTCCCCACATGATACAATGAAAGGAATTCTGAAACAATGAGGTTTACAAATGCAACACCATCACTTAGTTCTTAAGATGTAACTGTCCAGCCAATGTGGCTTGATCTATGAACTAGGAGGACACAGTTCCATTCCTGGTCATGGGACCTGCCCACGCTGCCAGTTTGACCCCCAATACAGGGCATGAAGGAGGCAGCTGATCAATGATTCTCTCTCATCACTGATGTTTCTCTACCTCTCCCTTCCTCTTTCTGAAATCAATAAAAATATATTTTTAAAAAATTTAAATGACATACTAGTTTATACTTTTTCTCTTGGATCATTTTATCTAACAAAATATACTAAATAATTCAATATATTTGGAGCCATAAGACCTATTTAGAAACAGAGAGGAGTAAGAATGACCATCAAACTGGCCCCCAAAAAAACAAACACATAGACCAATGAAACAGAATAGAGAGTTCAGAAATCAACTCACACTTGTAGGATCATAATATAAGACACAGTAGGCAAGAATATATAATGACAGAAAGACAGTCTCTTCAATATATGGTTTTGGGGAAAACTGGACAGCTACATACAAAAAAATGGATCACTCTCTTACATTATACACAAAAGTAAACTGAAAATGTATTAAAGACTTAAAGGCAAACCATAAAACTCTGAGAAAAAAACATAAGTAATAGACTTTTTGACATCTGCCTATTATGTTATATTCAATAATATTTTTAGGATATATATCCCCAGCCAGGACAACAAAAGTAAAAATAAACAAATAGAATTACATCAAACTACAAAGCTTTTGCATAGGGAAGAAAAACATCAACAAAACAAAGGCAACCCAACAAACAGAAAACATTCATGAATGATATATCCAATGAGGGGTTAAAATACACACTATATGAGGAACTCATACAACTCAACATCAAAAATCTCAATCCAATTAAAACAGGCAGAGAGTCTGAATAGACATTTCCCCTAAGAGGACACACAGTGACCAACAGACATAAGCAAATATGCTCAACATCACTAATTACCAAGGAAATGTAAATCAAAACCATGATGCAATATTGCCATACCTGTCAGAATAGCTATTATCAGAAAGACAATGCAGAACAAGTTTTGGTGAGGACCTAGAGAAATGGGAATCCTCACACACTACAGGTGAGGTTGCAAATTGGTACAGCCACTGTGGAAACTCCTCTCAAAAGTACAAATCGAACTATCATATGAACCGGCAATTCTACATTTGTGTATCTACCAAAAAAATTAATTAGAAAATATATATGCACCCTTATGCTCATTGTATTATTCACAATAGCCAAGATATGGAAGCAATCTAAATGTCTTCCATGGATATATGAATGAAATATATATTAGAAGCTCGTTGCAGGAAGATTCCTGCAAGAATAGGGCTTCCTAGGGCCTTTCCCTGTAAGTATAGGGCTTCCCGCAGCTGTCTCCACCACCCTGCTTGCTTCTCCACAGCTTTGCTCCCTTCTGCAGTGCTTGGCTTCCTTCTAGGCTACCTTCAGTCTTGCCCTGCATCTGTATATGCAAATTAACCATCATCTTGGTTGGTTTAATTTGCATACTCACTCCTGATTGGCTGGTGGGTGTGGCTTGTGGGCATAGCAGATGTACGGTCAATTTGCATGTTTCCCTTTTATTAGGATATATATATATATATATATATATATATATGCACAATGGAATATGAAATATTGTCATTTGCACGAACATGGATACACCTATAGGGTCTTATACTAAGTGAAATAAGTCAGAAGACATATACCATATGATTTCACTTACATGAGGAATCTTAAAAAAATAAAACAAATAAAACAAAATACAAACAGACTCATAGACATAGACAACAAACTGATGTTTGCCAGAGGGGATTGGGGGATAGGTGAAAAGTGAAAGGGAATAAGAGGTACAAATTTCCAGTTATAAAATAAAATAAATAAGTCAGAGCATGTAATATACAGCAGAGGGAATACAATCCATAGTATAATAACTTTGTATAGTGACAAGTGGTTACTAGATTTATTGTGGTGATCACTTCATATGCTTCATAAATGTTGAATAGGTATGGTGTACACCTGAAACTCATAATATTGCATGTCAACTATACTTGAATAAAAAATTGTAATTTTCCTAAAAAAGAAAAAGAATGGCCACCAAATTTTGGTTTATGAGCAATATCCTCTCTGTGGCCTACATTCCTATTCATTAACATATGGTTTAAATTTGGGCTTTCCAGTGAATTATAGTCCAAGTATATTCAAATATCTTTTCAATGAAAATTAGTATCTCCTACCTTCAAATGCTTCCATGGGGAGACAGCATTTTGATGAGATCCAACAGAAACAAATTGACTGAATTTTCTATTTTCATAAACCATGGTACTTTTATGGATGTACATGTGTAGGGCTGGGTGGCTTTCAAGAAAACTAAGTCCAGGATTGGAGAGTCACAGTGGTCCTTTTTTGTGCTGTTGTTTTCCACAACTTTGTATTTCTTGTAAAAACTACAATTGAGTGATGCAAGAAAAATACTAAATAACATTTTCTTGGGCATCTGAAAGCTTTATTGTATTTACTTTACTACTAAGTGCAATTAATAATTCATGGACTAATTCTTCAGAAAATAAGGTGGTAATTTGGATTTAATCAAAAGAATAGTTAAAGGTTTTTTTTTAAATATATGACAAATCTAGTCTTATACAACTAGGAAAATATGTAGAAAAAATTCTATTTCTGATGCCTTTTAAGACCAATAGCATGTTTACTAAGGACAGGAAAAGCTGTTGGCCAGGAGATACAATATCACAACATTTTCACATTTTGAAAATGATAAATTCATTGTATTATGGGGAAAATACTAACCCATAATCTTCAGTCAACAGAGAATGTTAACTTTTAAATTAAAAGATATTTTTCTTCTTATTTTTTAAACTATAGCCCATAACATGGATTGTGCAAGATGGAAAACATAAGCTGTACTTACAAAGGAATTACAGTAAATAAATTATAGGGAAAACCCACTTCTATTACAGTAGTGTGAAGAGCTCCGCAGACCCTCTCCCCAGGAAAAATATCATTGAAAGTAGCTTTATAATGGAAGTTGTCCAAAGTACAACTGCTTTCTTCCATTTCCTTTCACAGGTGTTATACCCCAACAGTATTTTCTTTTTCCATCCCTAACTCCTCCTCAGAGTCTGGTTCTAGCAGACACTTGGCACCAGAGGTCATCCAGACCAACAGGAGGTGAGTGGAATCTGTGGACTAGATTTCTCAGTATCTGGTTAATAATCAGCACCCCGTCTCCAGGGGCAAGTCACGCTCAGTTGGCTCCTTGTACCGGGCGGCCCTCCGATGGTTAAAATTTCTACCAGTGGTGACCTGAGCTGACCTGGAACTCAGTGGCAATAGGCTTAATGAAGGCCTTAGATACCTATGAAAGAAGTGATAAGTCCAAGGACTGGATAACTGTTTCTAAATTAAAGGCTTGATATTTAAAAAACTGGGACCAATAAACAGACAACTGAGAATTAACTGTGAAAGCCAGATACATTTTTGATGGCTTACCAAAAAGCCCCACATGTCACGCTGTGGGGAAGCAGAAAAAGGAAAAACTCCTGAAAATTGAGTCCAGGATTTGAGAATCCCAGTGGCCAACCTTTAAAGAGATTGAATGTTTACTCAAGACAGTTCTAGAAAACCTGGGACACCATGGAATGGAAACATTTGGGTAAGTGCTCCAGAGATTTGATTCCCAGATGTCTCCGCAGCTTCAGAACCTGCATGATTGGGTGACTGCTCTCCATTAAGAGCTCTCTCATGCTCAATGTGATAGGTCAATTCAGAATACTTTCCCTCACAAGACAAGGAATTCCTCTTGCTACTTCTCGGGGCTGCCAGGCCCATAACCAGAGTTAAGTAAGTGTACAACCCAGCCAGAGAAGTTGTTGGATCATCAAGAAAGGAAAAGACTATGTGTCAGAGCAGTGCAAATCCTAGGAAGTACGTTTCCTGGACTGAATTTTTAAAACGCCAGATGAAGGGGACGAGAGCATTAAACAGTATAAGGGACAATTTATTGATTTGGTGGTAGTCTCTTCAATTAGAGGATTTAACATTTATTTAACAGTATAAGGGACAATTTATTGATTTGGTGGTAGTCTCTTCAATTAGAGGATTTAACATCCTCTCTTCAAGTAGAGGATTTAGAGGTCTGGATGACCTCTGGTAAGAACCTGAGGGGATGGCGCAAGCTCTCTGCTAGGGTGCCTCCTGGTCTGGAAAAAGCAATGGCCCATTTCAGGGAAAATTGAAATGCCAGACAATAGAGTCGAAGTGGCAAACAGTAGAAGAGATTTTTAAAAATCAGGGAAGTGAGCATGCTGGAGTGAACATATTTCTATTTTGGTTTGTTTTGGGGAGGGAACACGCATGCTCCAGCCCACCCTGGCATGGCCACCCCTACTGGCCCTGGAGACGTACATTGTTACTGTATTGACTGCTGCTTGGGCCTGCCTGCTCTCAAAAAAAAAAAAAAAGCCAGCAACACCGACCTGAAAATTTGATGTCCCATAGCAAGACCCACTGGACATATTTCTTAAGACCAAAAACCTACCATAAAATAATCCTCCAGCTGAAACCAGTTTGGCTCAGTGGATAGAGCATTGGCCTGCAGACTGAAAGGTCCCACGTTCGATTCCAGTCAAGGGCATGTACCTTGGTTGCAGACACATCCCCAGTAGGGAGTGTGCAAGAGGCAGCTGATCAATGGTTCCCTCTCATTGATGTTTCTAACTCTCTATCCCTCTCTCTTCCTCTCTGTAAAAAAATCAATAAAATATATTTTAAAAATAAAATAATAATGCTCCACAGGATAGACCATAATTCATAGGACAAATCATTGACCAAGGCCACGGAGAATGCACTGGTGAGAGGGGCACCGGCATCACTAAGAAGCTCGGCAGTGGTTCTCTTCCGGGCTAATGATAGGAAAGAACCTTGGCTCACTGGTAGCCATGGGGCTGATAATACCCACAGCAACAGCAGTCAGGTGCTCACTGGTAGCCATGAGGCTGATAATACCCACAGCAATAGCGGTCAGGTGCCAGTGGATCACAATTATGCTAAGGACCAACAAATCTGAGTGGCAGCCTGGAGGTCCTCATCTGTAGAGATTAATAGAGATGGTTAACAGAACACTACATCCTGGAGGAAAATGGATGGCTTGCCAACAAAGGAACTAAATATACATAATCCAAAGAAATCAAGAAGAGATGAACTGTTGCCCTGATAGACATTCAAAACCCCTTACTCCATTTCTGGACCTGAGCAAATTTTCAAAGCTCGGATCTGTTGATTATAGATCCAATGCCCAGACCCTCCGGGGAAAGGCCCTAGAACACCAAAGCAATGAAAGACTGCAACGGCTTTCCCAGTTTTTCCTTAAAGGAACCTGCAACCATTAATTTGTGTGATGGTAAACTGAGAAAAGGGGAATACCCTAATATTCAGAAGACATTTGGCTCAAGGTCCAAGGTGACACTGATACATGAAGATCCAAAGTGTCACTACTGTGCATCTTGTAGAATGGAGGTTTTGGAAAGCTATTTAATAAATGGGATCCTGACCAAAGTCAGACATATAGTGAATGGGTCCACTGGGTCCACAAATCCAGCCAGGGGTTATTTCTCCTATCCCCAAATATATTGTTGGAATTGACATTGAAGGACACATTGGTTCCTTAATATAATGCCAACTAAAGGCCTTTGAAAGTGCCCGTGTGCACATTGAACCTAAAGAGTAAATCAAAAGCAATATCACATCCTGAGAAGATGCTGGAAATTAATGCCTCTTTTTAAAGATCTAAGTGATACAGGGTAAAAGTCACAATTCCACTTAATATTCCCATTTAATTCATCAGTCTGGACCCTGCATAAAACAGATAATTCCTGAAGAATGACTGTGTATCACTGCAAATAAAACCTGATCACAGCTGCCAAGCAGACATGGTATCATCTCTGGAGCAGGTTTACATGACCTCTGCTACATGGTATGTGGCCACTGATATAATGGACACATTTCTATCCAAATCAGGAAGGAGGATTTGGAAGTCTGCACACACAAGTAATGAACAAGAATATATATTTAGTTTTGCCAATATTGTCCTCTGTCACAATTTTATCCCAAGAGATATGGATCCTGTAGACATACCACAGAACATCATATTAACCCATTACATCAATGACATCACACTCAACCAATACAAGCAAGAGGTGGAGCACACCGGAGGCCTTACTGAGAAACGTGAGTTCCAGACCATAGGGATAAACTCGGTGGAGAAATAGGCTTCTGTCATTTTGATGATTTTAGTAAGGTTCTATTAGTTAGCAGTGCCATGATGCCTTTCTCCAAAGTAGAAGACAAAATTGCTTCATTTCATTCCCTTTTAGTAAAAGTAAGCTGGAGGTAACACATTCTGACACTGAGAAATACTGTTCCAGTCCATATATAGGGTGGTAGCAAGAAAGAGCTCTGCAACCCAGTCACTTGGACCAATATCATCCAGAAGACCCAATAGTGCTGGAGGCATCAGGATGGGGAAAATTTTAGCGTGGCTTTTATGGCAAGCCCCACTGAGAGAATCACAAAGCTCTGGGGTGTGGAGCAAGGCCGTGACATCTGCAGTGGAGAATTACACATTATTAGAAAAAACAGCCTCTGGCATGCTACTGGGCTCTGTTGATGATGGGATGCTAGCACATATGGACACCAAGTGACCATGCATCTGGAGCTGTCCTGTTGGACCCACCAAGTCAAAAGGCAGGCCTAGCATGATCCATCACAATGTGAAAATGGCGCCTCCGGGACCAAGCATGAGCAGGCCGCGAGGGCACAAGTAAGCTGCAGGAAGGAGCAGCCATCTAGACTCCCATGGCACCCACCGCAGCTGCATCAATGCCTTTATCTCAGCTCACAGTGATGGCCCAGCAGGGACTACTGTATCCTCGCTTTAGAGAACATGAAGACTACGCTTGGACTATGATTGGATATGCCTGGTAAGTAGGTTAAAATAAAAAATTCTTAGAAGCAGCAGAAACTGGTTTGGCTCAGTGGTAGAGCATCGGTCTGCGGATTGAAAGGTCCCAGGTTCGATTCCGGTCAAGGGCATGTACATTGGTTGCCGGCACATCCCCGGTGGGGGGTGTGCAGGAGGCAGCTGGTCAATGTTTCTCTCTCATTGACATATCTATCTCTCTATCTCTCTCCCTTCCTCTCTGTAAAATATCAATAAAATATTTTTTTTAATTTCTTAGAAGCTACACCACGGCCCCACTTAGGAGTGGTATTCAAAGACAGGAACAAATAAAAATTCCTCATAATGGGTAGAGCTTAAGGTGGTGAACTTGGTTTATGTAAATAGACTAATATGTTGTACAATGAAAATATATTATGAGCCACAAATGGAAGCCACATAAATACTTCTAAATTTTCTAGAGGCCACATTTAAAACATATTTCTCTAACCCAATATAGCTAAAAATGTTATCATTTAGCATATAATCGACATTAAAAATAATGAGATTCTTTATTCATATTTTCTATATCTGGTTTGGATTTACAATATATCTCAATTTGAACAGTCACATTTCAAGATCACCACAATGCTATGTGAATAGTGGTGACATTATCAGACAGTGCAGCATTATAATATACAGAGACATAGGGCCAGCAGCTGGTGTAGGGACTGGAAGGAAAAAAGACTGGAAGGAAAGTTAGAAGCAGGAAAGCCTGGAGTAGAGGCATGTGAGTATGCATATGGAAAATGGGCACAAAGGGAAAAGATCTTGGTATTAGTGCCAACCAGAAACTACCCACCACTGAAGAGGCACTAAACACATATGTAGACAAAGGCCTTGATCATTTGATGTCAGCCAGCCTTTGTCTGCAGCCACCCAGTAGCGGCACAATAAGCACAGGAGCCAGCTGGCCACCATAGTGGAGAGGAAGGTTGTGATGTGACCAAAGATTGTAAGTCCCATTATCAAGGTCCATCTAGCTCCGTTCACTCGGAACAATGGTGCTCTTCGTAGAGAAGTCCTACCTACCACTGGGTGGCAAGTGAATTACATTTGGCCCTTGCTTTTCTTAAAGAGCCAGCGGTTCGTGTTCACTGGAGTATATACCTAATATCCATTTAGAACTGCCTTTCCTGCCTGATCACTGTCCCATGCAATACAGCACTAACCTCTGTCTTCGAAGTCTACTCGCAGCACGTAAGAGCCCAGAGTCTGGGAGAAGCTGCTTTTAAATGTGTGAGAAAAGAGGACCAGAGCAGCACAAAGCATGCGCTGTGGACAGAGGTGCACCCCTCAGGACCTTTGTAAGAAAAGACGCTATACAGCAACAAGGAGTGTGGTCATCTGGTAGCTGCCAACCTGGCTTCTGCATCATGCCCCTCAGTCTAGGATACCCCTGGTTATACAATCTCACAGCAGTCCTCAGTCAATGACTGAAATGTTGTTGTGTCTCCTTCAGTGATCTTTTATGCAAAATAGTAGCTGAAGCTCTAAAGGGATAGAAAGCCAGAAGTTCATCAAGTTTATTGAAAAGGTGGTATACACTATTTTTTGCTTTCTTACTAATAATTGTTGGTTTAATAAATGTCTGTAAATGTTGAAGATTTTTGTCTAAAACTTGCTTGCGTTAAATCTGGAGGTAGTGGTGGGAAAATAGCTGACATTTCCTCACTTTGAATTCTTCAGACTAATATTTTATAACCCCCACAAAACTAAGGAAGATTGTAAAGATGAGCAGTTTGGAATATAAGTCTGCTGGCATTTACTCTGTAAGTCCAGGATGACCGGAGAAGGAAGAATCCTGTATACAAGAGTTTGACTAAAACCCAATAATTGCATTGAAAAACATTAATGCCCTTGATTGAGGTTTTCTCTCTTTGAGTTTAGAGAATATTAAATGTTTTAAATAAAATCCTGTTGAAACCCATCTAGAAATATGAATTATGCAGTGAGTTAATTTTAGAGAACTTTGCCAAATGTAAAAACATCATTTTTAACCAAATTGGTCTAAATTGGTTTAGTCTATTAGTATGTTCTGAGTATACTTGTAGAATAATGTTACTATCTAATTGCTAATCTTAAAGCTTATCCTTAAGAATAACTCAGTAAAATGCCTTTTAATTCAGGAAAGAAATATTACAGAGCACATCTAATAATAATAATAATAATAAGCTGAGAACTTACTCCATGCAGAGCACAACATAATACATTACATTAGAAGTGGGTTTGGCTGATGTGGTCAAAGTGTTTTGAAAGTCAAGTCAGCAGGCTCTGGTTCTGGCAGCCCATTTATCACAATGGAACAATGCAGAGGAGACTGGATGGCCTAGCATGCAGATGTTTCAGAACTTCATGAAGCATCTTATATATGTCAGAACCCTCATGGAGTCAACTGCAAAGATGAAACAGAAACTAGACATTTTATTGTTTGTCTTAAAGACCAAAATATCAGACACAAGATTGAAAACAGAAGCAATCTGAAATACATATACAACAGTGCCTGGACAAGTACTTCAAAAAGTACCCCCATGATATTAACTATTCTCTTGAAATCAAATAAAGCACAATTGGCTTGCTCCCTGAGTTTGCTGTAAGTTGTGAATGTGGATATCATACTGAAAAATACAAATTTTTGGCATCTGATAATACAAAATTTTAAAAAAAAAGTTGACGATGCAGCTTGAAAAAATAGATGTAAATGTAAATATTCCTGATTTTGAAGCTGGTATAATGGTTTTGGCCAAACTTCAGTTTTGTTGCCCCGATGATTATGTGGAAATCCCTAATGCAATTTGCATTTTAGATCAGGAGTGTTTACATCAGAAGCAGTTGTTCAGTTTGGACAAGCATATTTAGATTTTGACGCAGGAGATACATTTCTTCCATCACTGCATAAAGAACACAGAACACAAACAAAAATTAATGAAGCTGTTATAGCTGTCTAGGCAATTACTGCTGATCCAAAGACAGGCCACAGGCCGGAAGGCGTTGGAAGATGCTCATTGTAGAATTTCAGCTTCTCGTTTAGTAAAGTCGGAACCTATGCACAATTTGGAAATGTGTAAGGAAATCCAATGTTAGTTTTTCAGGAAATGAACCCCATAAATTTGACCAGATATTTGCCATTGAGGGTTTTTCCCCTTTAATAACTATTTGGGGGATGGGGAGAGGACTTAAATTAACGGAAGAAAAATGCTATGTATAAAGAGATGTTCACTTTAACTTCAACTACAAAAGTTAAAGCTGAGGAAAATTTAGTGCCCAGCAGAGTTAAATAATTTAACTGTGGGACAGTAGCAGCTCATTGAACTGCCCATGATGCCGTTCTGATCCATTGTAAAATGCCAGCAATAAATTGAAAGCAGTATGCTGGACTTTGTAATATGCACTATATACCTCTAACCAGAAAGTACTAGTACTTCCACACATCCTCAATCATAATTCTCAGAACAATTCTTTGGGACAGGCAACCTCACTTTAACATATGAGGAAATGAGTTCAGAAAGACTTGGTGGCTTTACACATGTGCAGAAGGTCATACGGCTGGTCAGAGATGGAGCTTGAATTTCAGATTTAAACACGATCCCAGGACACTTCTAAACTAAATATGCCCTCCCTAAACATTCCTTTTCCTTAACTTCCTTTTTCTGAAGCTCTAAAGGGATAGAAAGCCAGAAGTTCTTTCCTTAACCACCACATCCAAAGTTTAGATGTCATCTCCTTCAGTCATCTCCTGAAATCACTCTTGTAGCTTCCCTCCATCACTACCACTTCACACTCCTCATTACCTCGCTTGTGGGAAATTATGGTTGTTCTGTGTCTTATTGTGTTGATTCTACTCCTTGAATGCCTTCAACCCATTCTATGTCTGTCTCATCATCTCCCAGCTGGACCCTTCTAGTGGCTCAGTTCCCTAAACCCTACCAGGTAAAAAGCTGGAGTCCCTTATTGATAGTTCAAGCCCCACCTTATTCTAACCCAAATCAAACTGGCATAATGTCACCTACTACTTTCATGTGCACATTCTAATCTTCAAGCAAATTTGAAAAAAATCCTGTTTTACTTACTAAGTTTTCTTTTTATATGCTTAGCCTATATTTTCAACCTGGAATTCCTCATTTCCCCTAATTCCCAGTCTCAGTTAAATGCAAATCCCCTTAGAATGCAGAGTCAAAGGAATTGCAATTAAATACTCACAATGGGGGTCTCCAGATGAGGGGTGGGATTGTTTTTACTTTTTATACTCCAAGTTGCATATAATGAGCATTTATTATTTTCATCAGTTAAAAATCCTCATTTTAAGAAAATCTTATATGCATAAAAAAATGCATTACTTGCATACAGAGAGATCCCAGATGTCTACTCATTCATTGTCATTTGAGCATGTAGTATGTAGAAGCAAGTAATGACTTTTGACACACAGTGAACTGAGTAGAAATTGAAGAGAAACGATTACTGAAGCCATCTATGTGTTTTTAAAAGACCTTAATGAAACCTAAGGCATGCCCACAGGCTATGTCTGCTGAGAGAGATTTGTTCTGGATGCCACAATAACATCATCTTGTTGAGGGGCTCTGGAATATGAGAGCAAAGAGTAACTGGCTTGTTTGCTTGTTGTTTGGAAGACTGCAGCATGGAATACCTATTGTGATTAGAGGGCAGGTCTCAGAAAAGAATTTATTCTGGGCATACTGAATTCACACATAGACTTGAGAGAATACTGAGTGGGATAGATTTGATTATTAATAGAGTCAATAGAAAGGTGTTAGATGACCTCAGAAAAAAAAGATGGGGGAGACATTAAAGGAATAGTAGCACAAGGCTATTCTTACTGCTGTACCCTCCTGCACACAAAACAGGAAAATTTGCCTAATTGACAATAGGTTAAATTCACAACTGCAAATGCAGAATGGGAAATACCACATCTGGCTATCAAACAAATACCAGCAATTTGAAGTCACAATCAAGCTTGAAGAGCATAGTAAGGGTAAGTGTGAAATGATCAATCAAAGGAGAGGCCACTTGAGCTTCCGTATCAAAGCACACAGCTCTAGGCTGTGGAAACAAGGATTGCCACTTTAATTTCATGACAGAGGAGAAAAATCTAGTGAGGATCATGTGTTTTTCTCACCGGTACTTATTTGGAAAAAAATATATACAAAAAAGAAGGCCTCTCTGCACAGGCGCATACATGGCATAGCAGAGAAGAATTATATTACAATGTATTATATTTTATGAGGTTGTATCTGAAATTTTTCACTTTGTTCTCTCCACTGGCCACAGGCTCAGTAGAAAGTAGAAATATCTAATTCTGTTCAGATAATCAATAATTACATGTAAAAGCTAAAATTGTAAGGTTTATAAAATAAAACATAGGAGAGAACTCTTCAGGACCCTGAAGCCCAGGAAAATATATTAGACAGGACACAGATAACACTAACCATAAGAGAAAACAGAAGGATCCACTGAATTTTACCAAAGTTTAAAACTACTCACCAAAAATTATCATTAACAAAATGGAATGGCAAGCTAGATCCTGAGGAAAATATGCGTAATAGATATATTTGTAAAATAACTCATAAATTAATAACATAAAGAAAAACCCAATTATTTTTAAATGGCAAAAACTTGAGCAGGCAATCACAGAAAAACAAATGAATGAGTGACCAGTAAGCATATACATAGGTGTTCAACATCATTAGTGATGAGGGAAATGCCAACCAACCCACAAAATTAAGAGTGACAATACCAAGTTTGGAAAAAATTGTGGAGCAATTAAAATATTCCTATATTTTTGGGCTGGTGTTGCTCAGTGGTTGAGCATTGACCCATGATCCAAGAGGTCGCTTATTCAATTCCAGGTCAAGGCAGATGCCTGGGTTTCAGTCTCAATCCCCAGTTGTGGGAATGCAGGAGGCAACTGATTGATGTTCTGCTCTCACATCACATTGATGTTTTTTAATCTCTCTCTTCCTTCTTTCTTGCCTTTCCTCTCTCTTTAAAAGTCAATAATGTCATATTTTAAAAAGTATTCATATATTGGTGGTGGTAGCATAAAAGGGTATTTGGGAAACTACCCATCAGTGTCTGAGAACAGTATCTACCTTATGCTTCAAACAATTCCACTGCTAGGTATGTTTCCAAAATCAGTAAATGCATGTCAACAAAAATCCTGAACCACAATGTTCACAGCAGCTTTATTCATAATAACCCTAAACTGAGAACAACACAGATGTTTATAAGTAGGAGAATGGGGAAACAAAAAAATGGTATAATTCATTCAAAGAAATATTACACAGAAATACAAAGGAGCAAACAACTAACCCAACTGCAACTTAAAGAATCTCAAAATATTTTATTGGGCAGAAACCAGCCATGATAGAGTACGTACTGTATGATTTCATTTATATGAACTTGAAACAAGCAAAACTAATCCATGATGACACAGATCAGAACAGTGGTTGCCTCCAGTGGGGGCGAGGGGTGTGGATTGACTGCCAAGAGGCACAAAGGAAACTTTTTGTGGTCATGGAAATATCTTATATCTTGGTTTGGTTGATGAAATCATGAATGTATATATAAGGTCTCCCCCAAAAAATGTATACACACTTTAACAGCTGATAGCTCAATTTTGAAAATGAAATGTACTTTAATAAGCACTGCCTTTATAATTATTCAAAGTGTGTATATAAATTTATTGGAGCACCCTATATTTATAAAGAATTCAAACTGTATCAAGTCTGTGCATTTGTATGAAAATTGTAATGTTTAAAAAATGCTAAAATAACAAAAATGCCTTTAAAAGCTATCTTCTGAGTGAGAATGATAAAGAATAGATGTGCCTTTTTAGTTGGCCTATTTCTACCTACTCATCATTTCTTGGACTCAGCCAAGTTGGATGACTTTGCACACCGGGAAAAAATACTAGTGAGAGGGAGTTGAAGCTCAAGGGAACTGATTATGAAGCCCTGGCTTTGCCACTGACTAGTTTTGTGATCTTGGGCAAGTCCCTTCCCCGAGGGGGACCTCTGCTTCCTCGTCGGTAATATGAGAGCCAGACTTCATAATTTCTTAGGCCCCTTTCAACTCGAACTTTCTGCGTATAACTCCAAATGTGAGCTCTGCAGCTTAATACAAAGAACAGCACCCAGAGTTCTATGGTGACATAATGAAAACATTTGGCACCATCAGTAGACCCTGAAATCTGGCAGATATTTTGCAATGTTGGGCTGCCAAGAAAAGCTTACCAAGGTCATAAGCCTATCCCACAATGATATATTGGTCATGCTAGTGTTGACAACATCTCATATGATCCCCTCCCAATTGCTGGTGAAGTAAAGCAAAGCTATGAATGGGGTCCAGGGATACCTAATTCTTTGTGTGCAGCCCTGTTAAAGAGATGCAAGAAAAGACTTGGAAGCTGATAGTAAGATCTGTTCCCAGTCTTTGGAAAACCTTTTTAACTTATCAGACCAAGCACTCAAGAAGGAACAAACAACCAAAGTTCTAAATGAAAGCATTCCTGTGGGTTTAAAAAGTTATAACACCATTAGGCAAACTCCATTTTTTTTAGGTTATCCAGGTTTAATTTCCAACAATGCTAATAGATTTAAGTGTCACAAAAGATGCTGATTTTTTTTCTTCTCATGTACCAGACACGTTTTCTACCGTTTGAATAAGAGGTAGCTAGCCCACCCCAAAAACTATGTGAAATCAAAATAAAGGTTCACTGAAATCTGTAGAAAAGACGCTAATTTATTCAGAACTCGGTGCATCATTTAGTACATTTGAAGAACAACTGAGCACCTTTGGGTAGTCTACATCGCTCCTCATTCAATTCTATGGCCATTTAATCCACAGAATGACAGGATTTTTTTTCTTCCTAAGGCATTCAGGGCTCATGACTAAAGAATAAAGAACATTTTTAAAGCAAATCCAAAAGTGATTTCATAAAGGGCACAGAACTGGATTTCATATCTTGCTGCTAATCACATACATTCATCCTGGAGGCATCCTAAATGTAATAAATAAATACATATATCATTTTCTGCAAGGCTTGTTTGTCTATTCAATTTGCTTGTTTTTGTGGGGAGAATAGCTTTCATTTTCTGGACTATACCCTAACTTCCCACTAATAAAAATGACTCCAAATGTATGAGAAAGAATTAGAGAGTGGAAAAACTGAAGACAAACATTTGATCATATTTCAACCTTGTGGTGCGGAAATGATGGACACAAACTTAGATCAAAACATGCCAAGCAAATTGTTGGCTCTTGAAGCAGGGTGTACCTCAAATTAATTTATACATGTGTAGTTACTAAAGAATGGAAATGATTAATGAAAAAAAAAGGATATTTGGGGATCTTTTCATAAATAACGTTAAAGAAGAGTGAATTCACACCAAATACTATTCCAATTTCATATGGCACAGTATGGGATTAATTAGAGAGTCACCTTAGGAAGATGTTTCTAAGTACACCCCGTTTTGTTGTCTGTGTGTTATATGGAACTCTTTTTGGATCACTAACTTCAGAGATTCTTTTGAAAATATATGTTGCTTTATTCAAAACATGTATAAAATCCTCACTCAAGCAGGAACTTATCAAAGCAAATTTCCTTAAGGACTATTTTGTTGCTCTTTTCCAAATTCCAAAAGCTGCGGGCAGTGGAAAGTTTGTATTTCTTCAGGATTTAAGTGAGGTTCAAAAAGCCTTCTCAATACTTGTCTTCCAATTGGTAAACATAGGTAGAAGAAAGACTGAGTGTCATTTTTAGCCTTTAATCAAAAGACTTAAATTTTCTTTCCTGGAAGTTGTAAGATTCTTTAGAAAGCAAGGGTTAGGAAGAGGACAGAGATAATGAATTCTGGGAAAGTGACCGGGCATCAGAAAAATGCCACAAACAACACAGCTCATTAGGATCCCCACAAGTATGACAAGGAGACAACTGCCTCCATTACAATGTGTCAACTGGTGAGGCCTCAGAGGAACCTGAACAACAGGATGTATCCTGGAGGAGTAAGAGTATAATTTATCATCGTGACTTGTGGATTCTGTATTTGCAAATTCTCATGTCTCGAAGACTTAGTCAACTTCTGATGTCTTGACAGTAACTAAAATTACTTTTAGATTTTGTTATTTCTTTATTGCAAAAGTATGTCCATAGCGAAAAATATTTACAACAAAATAAAAGGAAAATTCTTCATAATGCTACCATCAAAGAAAACTACTGCTAACATTTTGATATTAAGATTTATGGAAGAGTATATTAATACACACACACACACACATATACACATAGTAATATAAAGTGATACTTTCACTTAATGTGTTGTGTATATCTTTCCATCAATCAGTAGACAGTTTAATGGTTAGCTGGTACATTATTTTATTGATATTACTAGAGACCTGGTTCATGAAATTTGTGCACTGTGGGATCTAAACCGGCAGTTGGGCATCCCTCTCACAATTTTGGACTGCTGGTTCCTAACCACTCATCTGCCTGGCTGCCTGATTGCTCTTAACCACTCTGCATGCCAGCCTGATAGTCCCCTAACCACTCCACTGCCAACCTGATTGACACCTAACTACTCCCCTGCTGGCCCAATCACCCCCCACTGCCCTCCCTTGCAGGCCTGTTTACCCCCAACTGCCCTCCTCTGCCAGTCATCTGTGATAATGGGGGGGGCAGCCATATTATGACAACATGGAACAGCCATCTTGTGATGATGTGGGAGCAGCCATCTTGTGGTGGTCATCTTGTGATGACATTGGGGTGGCCATCTTGTGATAATGTGAGGGCAGCTATCTTGTGACACAAGGGTCAATTTGCATATTACCTCTTTATTACATAGAATATAATTTATTTTACTAATCTTCATACTGTATATGTTTAAGTGGTTTTACATTCATATATGCTTTTTTGTTATGCTGTAATAAACAGACTTGTCTATACAACTCTGTAAGTTTATACAATTGTGTCCTTGGGAAAAAATATAAGTAAACTTGTTAAGCTATTTAAAATTTTTGATAATTGTCAAATGTTCTCAAAAAGATTGGGCCAGTCCAGCTGGCATAGCACAATGGTGGAGCATTGACCTATGAACCAGGAGGTCACAGATTCCTAGTCAGAGCACATGCCCGGGTTGCAGACTAGACCCCCAGTTGGGGGTTGGGGATGCAGGAGACAACTGATCAATGATTCTCATCATTGATGTTTCTGTTTCTCACTCTCCCTTCCTCTCTGAAATCAATAAAATAGTTTTTTAAAGTTTGAGCCAAATAAAGTCTACCTGAATGTGTGGAAATAGTTTCTTTACACTCCTACTAATTTGTGTATTGAAATTCTTTTTAATGTTTTCTGATAAGCTCTGATGGATAAAAAAAAATTATTTATCATTATGTCTCTAATTTAAAGATTAATTCTAGTCATTGAACAAGTTATCTTATAAAAGATAATATGCAACCAATCTTATTTAAAAAATTCTATGGCATTCATTGTGTTCTACAATATTTTTCATATAATTTACATTAAATTTTTCTTCTCATGCATATATAAACAAGGCATAGTATAACAAGGCCAGTGTTCATCTTACAGTCTATTGAGCTGCCCTTTTTTCTATTCCCTGTTCACTGTCATATAGTTAATTTTTTTTAATATTGACCAGGAATGGAATGGTAACCTCCTGGTTCATAGGTTGATGCTCAACCACTGAGCCATACCGGCTGGCCTACCAGTTAATTTTTTAAGTATATTCACTGGTGCTCAGCGTCCAGCCCCTTTCCTGATTTTTATCAGGTTTAAATCAAAAGGACTTTCTGCTATCATGTGGTGGCATTTTTGTATTTCTTGCTGCTTACTGTTCTGGTATCACCAATGAATGGAAATATACAGGAGAGAGCAAGTCTAGATCGCGCTAGAACAGTCTCTCCCTTATCACACTTCGCTAATGCAGAACCCAGTCTCAGGTTACATGAACCACATCAGTTTCTCTCACTTTTGAAGTTATCTATCTAGTTGTTAAAAGATGCAGGGTAGAAAAAGAAACATTGCATCATGGAGGAGGATATGGATTTATGTCAAAAAGAAGAGCGCTCAGGTCCTGTTTTATGAGCCACAACAAGTGGTTAGAGACCACAGAAGCATCTTGTCTTTTCTCCTGTGAATTCTGTTTTGACAAGCAAACTCTAGGGATCATATGTAGACAGAATTTGGACTCTGCTTAATTACCTGAATAGGGAAATGTACTGTAAGCTTGTGGCATCTTGCAGTACCAAAAAGTAAAGCTCTCAAAAAAGGAGAACATATAGAAAAGGCACAGAAGCCAACATAAAAGGGCCCCCACTAGCCAAGTTGGAACAAGTTGAGTAATAAACTAAAAAAACAATAATACCGGATTACAACCCCCTGAAAAATAAATATACATGAGGTCATAGTGATATAAATAAAGGAATGAATGTAAAACTAAATGGACAAGAGGGACCACTCTTTACAGAAGAAGTTCTATTACTACGTGTAGGAGGGATAAGGGAAATAGAAGATCATCCAGAGAACACAGTGATAATCATTGCTGCAGGCAAAATCCACTGATGGATGCTTCAATCAATGAACTTCAAGCAGAAAAGGGGTGGTTGTGAAATCTCAAAGTATCTCCCCCCAAATATTTAGTAATGACAAAGAAAAGGCTAGTTCCACTACAGTAGAAAATCCTGGCACACACCACCTTAGCCAAGTGGTCAAGGTTAACATCACTAGCAATACATCACTGACATCATGTGTCCCCTGATACAATGCACAGGTGAGAGGGAGTACACTACCTCTGTGATTTCATTCCCAGCAAAGAATAACTTTACTCTAACTTTGACTCAACATCAAACAAACCCATGTTAAGAGATGTTCTATATACTAGTATTACTAGTATAAGTGACCAGTTTTCTCCAAAAGTGTCAAGTCGGTGAAATAGAAAGACTTGAGAAACTGTCATAGATCAGAGAAGACTAAATAATATGGCAACCATATATCATGAGGGATGAGAGATTGGATCATGGACCATAAAAACAGAAATTAATGGGGGGGGGGGGAAATGAGTAAAATGTGAATACTAAATTCTGTAGTTTAGGTAATAGTATTATAGCAAGTTTAATTTCTTGTCTTTGATAAGAGTCTTAACAGTACATATATATGGTATATATGATATATACACATATAATCCTATATAATATAGAGGTGATATGCAAATTAACCCTCATGACCTCACAAGATGGCTACCTATGACTAGGCCAGCAGGGGAGTTAATGAGGGATGACCAAATGACTGAACAAGCAGGCTGTGTAGGGTGACCAAGCCAGCGGGGGGGTTTAGTGGGGGACAACCAAACAACTGAGCAAGCAAGCTGTGTGGGGCAATCAGGCTGGTGGGGAGCTGTGAGGGGCGACCAGGCTAGCAGGGGGGTACAGTTGGAGGTAACCAGGTCGGCAGGGGACCAGTAAGGGGTGACCAGGTCATCAGGGGTGGGGGCAGTTAGGAGCGACCAAGCCAGCAGGGAGGGGGCAATTGGGGGTGATCTGGTTGGCACCGGGGGGCAGTTAGTGGTGACCAGGCTGGTAGGAGGGGCAGTTAGGGGCGACCAGGCAGGCAGGCAGGTGAGTGATTAGGAGCCAGCAGTCCAGGACTGTGAGAGGGATGTCTGACTGCCGCTTGGGGATCAGGCCTAACCCAGCAGCTGGACATCCCCCGAGGGGTCCCGGATTGGAGAGGGTGCAGGCTGAGCTTAAGGGACCCCTCCTCCCTTGCTGCACAAATTTCATGCACTGGGCCTCTAGTATTAACATAAAGGGAAGCTTGGTCAAAGGTATTGGCTCAACAAAATATCTCTATGGATCAGTATTGTCATGAATATTGCTATGTTGATCTATATATTAGATGCCAGAAGATAGAGGTCTAGTTTCTTCTGCTTGTGGAATCCATAAGGCAGTTCGCTTATAAAATATCTGTATGTTCCCTCATTTCAGCTCACTTTCAAGTCTGTAGAATACATAAGTGAGTGCCTTCACAATTTGTTCTTTAGACTCACCCAGACTTTGGAAGAGAACATGACAGGTACATACAAGACAATGGAGGAAGCCAGGGAAAACATAATTAAACAATAAAGTTCTCAGAATCAGACCTATTTTTCTGCCTCCATGACCTACATCTATATTTGCAGAAACAAGGCCTGCCGTTTCAGGGAAAATGAAACACTGTATTTTGTTTATTGGTTATTCAATCAGATATGCATCGCTGAGTCCTCAACATTGTATTTTAGCTGCTCTGCATTTGCTGGCGAACGATAAAGAAAAAGTATATTAAAATAAGATGCTGGTAAGAACATCAAAGATGGAATAAAAATTTGGGCTGCTCCATTTTACAATACAAAAATGTCTAACTCTAGAATTTTTTTTATAATTTGGATATCCTATTTTTTACTGAGGCTTTTTAAAGAATATAGTAATCTCCCGTGACAAAATGGAAATATTGTATAAGAATTTCATAAAAACTATTCCAGACTCTTGATCCATAGGATTTAAAGGAAGATATGATATCATTCTCAACTATTATTTATTTCATTTCAAAAGCTTTGAATTGAACAGCGATGCTTACAAAGCAATAACAAATATGTGGAAAGACATGGGACGTGTAGGATTTTAAATAAATGCTATCTTAGCCAGGCAGTTCACATTCTGGAAAACCAAAGGTTTTTCGTTTTATAAAGACCCTTGTGATCTGAGTTGTATAGCTGAACGGGCCAGCCAAGCAGGTCTATTTTTTATTGCTCGAGTGTGCTCCCTCCCTCCATCCACAGAGCTGCTGTGATGCTATGCCATGAAATGCTCCTCCTGCTCCTCCCAACCTGTGCCTTATCTTCCTTCAGTTCTCAGCTCACCAGCCATCGTCACGGGAAAGCCTTCTCTCCCTTTCCTCACCTGTCCCACTCCTTCCACTGTATCATAGCATCCCCTGTCCACTCTGTAGCACTCACC
The DNA here is from genome assembly GCA_963924515.1 of Vespertilio murinus. Classification (NCBI taxonomy): domain Eukaryota; kingdom Metazoa; phylum Chordata; class Mammalia; order Chiroptera; family Vespertilionidae; genus Vespertilio; species Vespertilio murinus. Next base: position 8,659,981 of record OZ004705.1, read on the forward strand.
ACAGCTGTGGCTATTAACATGAGGTTTATATCCCCCTTACACTATAAAGACAGGATCCATTCCTGTGTTCATTTTCCACTGAACTCTCAAATCCAAGTACAGTGCTCTTTACATGTGATAGGCCTTCAACTCAAACTTGCTAAATATTTGAATAAACAGAGTTCAAAATCTAAGATGCTGATCCTAAGTCTCCACTATCAACTGACCTCAGGCAAATAAATCACTAAGATTCTTCATCTGAAAAAAAAGAAAGAATAAAACAATAAGGCCATTTTGATGAACATAAAAATTATAAAGACTATACATGATAATTATTATCTTTTTAGCGTCAAACTGATATTTAAATTTTTATTTTGTTCTGGTTTAATATTTTCAGTATAACCCTAATATATGTAGAGGGATCTCTTGCAACTAGTAAAAATGCAATCCACCCATTTATATAGTATACAATGCAATGGCTTCTAGTATATTCACAGTTGTGCAACAATCACCACGATTTTAGAGCATTTTTATCACTCAATCCTATTTGGTCAGATGTTAGTGTAGCCACTCCAGCTTTCTTTTGGTTGCAGCTAGTAGGGTAAATCTTTTCCATCTCCTACCTTCAATTCATTTGCATCTTTGAATATAAAGTATGTCTCCAGTAGGTAGCATATAGTTGGATCTCGATGCACTTAATTTTGTCTTTATTTACAAGAACAGTTTTTTAAGTGCAGTATTTGAGATTTGTTCTGATCCAAAGAGAACTCTACCTACCTGCACATTTCCCTGGCTTCCTCTGGTGAACTCCATGATTTAGCTTATATCTCTAATGAAACTAACACCCTCCTCTTAAGTGCTTTTCCCACCAACCTCCACTGTGTTTGAGGCTTCCCTCGGGTTTGAACTTGCCACACTCTGTTGCAAATAAAGTAAGTTCCTTTGGGAACAACTTAGGAGTTCTTTGTTTTGTGGCTTACCCTCCCCCTGCACCCAAAAAATAAAAATATCTGAGCCAAAACTCTGGAGCTGGGGATGGGAGAAAGGGCACACTTGTGAATGACACCCCTGCGTCAGAAACTGGACGCTAACTATTGCCCTATACCTTAAAACAGAAGCATAGATTTTGCCTCGCTTTCCAGTAACGTAAGACAAGGGCATTGTTGAGTACTAGCTACCCCATGAGGCCTGAAGTCTATTGAATCGTGTTTTAAGAAGAAGGTAGGTTATAGACCATGCAGGGCCTGGTGAACCAGAGAAGTAGTCTAGACTTCACAGAAGGTTTCAGGGGAAGAGACATGGATGATATGCATGTTCTAAATATAACTGTTTATAAAAAATGGATTGTACACAAAAAAAATGGGAACAACTAGATCAGTTAGAAGGTCTGCCCAACATCCCAGAAAAGATACCGTGCTGGTTCAGACTTCCTAAGAGCAGCAGCCATGAAGATAAGTGGTGACGTGTGAGAAACATTTGGTGACGATTTGGATATAAGGAGAAAGGCAAGGGAGGAATGGAGAATGGCTCCCGGGTTTTTGTTGGCCAAGTACACAGAAGGTGGTGCCATCGACTGAAATGTTTATATAAAAACATACATGTTTATAAAATAAGGACAATGTTTGATGAACATTCATCTAGTAACCAAGTACCACAGACAGGGTGGCGTAAGCATCAGAAATTCATGGTCTCTCAGGCCTGAAGCAAGAAGTGCCAATTCAAGGCGTCAGCAGGGTTGATTCCTCGGAGGCTGTGAAGAAAGGACACTCTCCAGGCCTTTCTCCTCGGCTGACGGTGGCCATCTCCCTGTGCCCCTTCACATGGTCTTTCCTTTGTTTGTTTGGTCCAAATCTCCTCTTTCTCTAAGGACATAGGTCACATTGGCTAAGGGCCCACCCTAGAGCCCTTGTTTTCACTTGGATATGACTATAAAGACCCCTTCTCCAAACAAGGTCACATTCTGAAGTATGAATTTCGGAGGGGACACAATTCAACCCCATACAATAAAAAGGTATGAAAGAAAAGTGAAGACTCTAAGCTAAAATTTTCCTAATTAATGACACTTATTTACAAGGTCTTCAAACACATACACAGATAAGGCAATATAAGTCTTATCCCAAGGTCTGCAGGGGACACAGTGTGATATATGCATTAATATTCACCAAGGTGTTAAAACTTTGTACATGACTTGACATAGGATTATGTGGTGTTTCTAAATTGTAGGAGGATGTGTGTGTTAGTAATTGACTTACATATTATGTTTTGCTAACACTTGGTGCTTCTTGGTAACACTAGTTTTTCAAACACACATTTTAAAAACCATTTCAATAAGTGGTTTGTACTGGGAAGCACAGAGAACTAAGATTGCATAGTTGGGGTAGAGACAGTAAAAAGAAGGTCCTGAATACACAAAAAATAATACTTGAAATCATATCATATAAATGATAGCAACAAAGGAATTAGTTTAAGTTTCATGAGCAGAGGTTTGACATAATGAAAACAGTTTTACAAACTCAAATAGGAAAACAGTCTTTCATGTTTCGAATATTAAAGCACATGGGAATAAAGAACATTCAGGAAAAGAGACCACACAAGTAAAAAAATGTCATGAAATAAAAATGTCTTCCAAAATTCAATGAGATGGTAGGTCTTTGAACTAATAAAAAAGAGTGATAATTAGCCCTATAAATTTTCCTTATACAATGGGGCTATAACATGAGTATCCTAAAAGCAGAAAAATACTTCACTATGGTTTACACATGTTCTGATTTGATTTACTGTAGATAATGACTTTGTATAATTAAAACTCCTCATAATCATCCAGTTAATATTCATTAGGCCAGAAATCTTGTGTTTCCCACTTTAGAGAAGAAAGAAGCAACACAATAAAAAATAAATTCATCCCTTAATCAAATATAGAATAAAGTCTTTAAAATACAAAGATATACCCTTATGTTTGCAATTCTCCAACTCAGACCTTCTTTCCCATTATGTTTACAAGCAATTTATATTAAGTAACCATGCTTTTAAAAACATTTTAAAAATACATTTTTATTTCTTTCAGAAGAAGAAAGGAAGAGGGAGAGAGAGATAGAAACATCATTGATGAGAAAGAATCATTGATCGGCTGCCTCTTGCACACCCCCTACTGGGGATTGAGCCTACAACCGAGGCATGTGCCTTGATAGTGAATCTCCTGGTTGTTAGGTCAATGCTCAACCACTGAGCCACACTGACTGGGCTTACCAATGTTTTTTAAAAACATTTTACTATGGTGCTATATAGTAAGTTCCATATGCTCCCAAGTCTATTTATTCTAAAAACAATGAAGTATTTGTGCTTTGTTACTCAAAGTTCCAGCTCTTTGGGAATAAGAAAGAGCATCCACCTTGTGTTATACTTAGTCCATGAGTTTAAATTCTTTCTTCCAAAATTCTTTAACTTCATACATGTCTTTTCATTTGATGCTCACAACTACTCTTAAAGATAGGTGTTATTATTCTTATTTCATCATTGAGTAAATTCAGAGAGATTAACTTGTCCAAGATAAACCAGATCTAACTGAACTTAAACCAGTGTGATAGAGTAAAATCAAAGCTGCTAAGTCAGAGACCCACTCCTCTTTTCTCCCTCCCATACACATCAAGTGCTTAAAGAAAGTCAACTCTATTTCTCTCACGTAATAATCCAGAGATGCATGAAGCAGAGCTAGCAGGATGGCTTGCAACCTCAAAACCTACCTTCCAACTTTGAGTTCAGAACTCTAGTTGCTCCACTCCCAGCCATCAGGAAAGGAAAAAGCAGATGCCAGCAATTGCTTTAGCACCTTACTCCTGATCATATTCCAAAAACCAGAACCTGGTCACACAACCATACCTAGCTGTGATGAAAGAATTAAAAAGAAAATCTAGCTGGGAGACTACCCAGAGGTGGAATGTGATAGGAGTTAATTAATAGATGAAAAATATGTTAAGTCATCCAGTTTCAACCTTTTTCATCTCATGGCACACATAAACTAATTACTAAAATTCTTCAGCACACCAAAAATATATATATATATTTATGACAATCTGACAAAAAAATAGATATAATTTTGATTTGTTCACCATTGGATGGCTATTGTTGCGTTGGCTGTTATTGTTTTTCTTTGTAAATGTTTTTTAATTGGCTTTTAGAGAGAGGGAGAGAGAGAGAAACATTGACATGAGAGCAAAACATTAATGGGCTGCCTCCTACACATTACCCCAACTAGGGATCAAACCCGCAACCTGGGGAAATGCCTTGATCAGGAATCAAACCATCGACCTTATGGTGCACTGGATGATTGTCAAACAACTGAGTCACACCAGCCAGAGCAGCTATTGTAATTTTTTTGACAGGTATTGCATGTTTTAAAAATTCTGGTGGCACACTGGTTGAAAATTGCTGTAGTAAGTCAGCGCATTGACACATACACACACCTCCCCAGAGCTCAGCCATACAATATGGAAAAGGTGATATGGCAAAATGAAGACTGAATAGTGCCTACCCTTTTACAAAATGAGTGGTACACCTGAGAACTCAATTGAGAATCTATACAATAAAATTAGGGTAAAGACCACCCTACAGATATACCCTTTTCTAGGTAAGATGGCCCATTTCTGGTGCAAATATTATATTCAGAACATTTTATACAAATATATTAATGGTAATCAAAGAGGATTAGCCCAAGGTCTAGTTTACCCATGTTTTGGGGGAGTTCTGGGCATGGTTTTGAGAGTGACGTTAGCATCTGCCAAAGGATAGTATAGACAACATGGGACTTGAACTGTAGATAAAAAGTTTATGCTAAACCTGTTTATGCTGTGACTGTGACCTGGTGACTTCCTGAGCCCTGCGGAGCATCTTCTCATGGGTCAGGGTCAAAGTGCATGTAGATTTGCTTTACCTTCAAGAGTACCATAGCTGTATAGCAGGGAGTTAAGAGAGAACACATTCAAGAGTCACATAAGCATTTTTATTCAAAAAAACAAAACAAAAAATACATCTATGTACTTGGGAATTTCAGACACAAAGAACATGCACGCTGGAAGTCACGGATGCTCGAAAACACTATATTCACTATAGCAGAAGTATATTCTGAAGCAACATGGGGTACAATTGAGAGGAGCTATTTGGTGAAAGAACTTAAATATTAGGTTTAGACTTGAGATTCAATAGGTAATAGAGAATCTTAGTTGGTGGTTTTGATGGAAGTATTGCTTGAAGCTGATGGTTTGGGTAACTGCTGTGTGTTATGGATTTAATAAAAATGAATGTATCATTTATAACTGTAATTCAAATAACAATAGTCCCTTCTCTCTTCATATCAATAAACGTGTGTGTATGTGTTTTAATTTTCCATTTTCATCTTCAAGGTTCTTCAATGGTATTCATCCAAGAGCTTCCTTGCCTTCCCATCGGACCTTATCATCCACTTTGCTGTTCTCCTGCAGAGGGGGGGGACCTTTTCCCTGTCAAGGACCATTTGGATATTTATAACATCAGTCACTTAATATAATCCACTTCATATAAATTTATGTTGCTATGAAAAAGCTCCCATGATGGCCTTGTTAGGGCCAGACCAAATGATTTCATGGTCCATATACGGCCCACAGGCTGAACATTCCTCGCCCCTGGGAAGATCAACTCATTACTCACGTTGTTTTTCTTCCTGATAGGCATTTCATTTCCCCAGTGAAGTCACATTTTACATTGAAAAGATTCTCAAACTCCTTCATTTCTGTACTTCCAAGAGTTTCTGAATAATCTTCCTCCCTTGAGAGAAAATAAGCCCTGTCCACCCAGGGGTAGGAATTAGGAAGAAAAAATTTTGTAAAGGGATAAATGGTAGAAGGAGTTAAACAAAAAAGAAGATATTCAAACTGGTGTTAGCTTGGTCCTTCAAATCTGTCAGAGAAAAAATAGAGAGAGTATTTATCATGGGTTTTATCCTAAACATTCTTCTCCTCCAAGAGTTTAGAAATGATGTATCAGGTAGTAATGGACAATATCCTCTGCAATATCTATTCTTATTTTAATATATATTAATTTCAGAGAGGAAAGGAGGAGAGAGAGACAAAAACATCAGTGATGAGAGAGAATCTTTGGTTGGCTGCCTCCTGCATGCTCCACACTGGGGATCAAGCCCACAACCTGGGTATGTGCTCTGATGTAGAATCAAACAGTGACCTCCTGGTTCATAGGTCAATGCAGAACCAGCCAGCTGCAATATCTATTCTTTATGTTTCACTAGCAACAGTGTCTCTACAGGTAATATTCCTAGCCTGAAGGATGGCTTTGTGATTAAGTTCTGGACAGTGTGATGTAAGTAAACATTTTACCTTCATCTTCCAGGGAAGCTCATTTAAAAGATAATAGACAACTGGCTTATGCCCACGTTTGCCCCGCCCCCTTTCTTCCTGCTGCTGAAGCTGATGCCTGGGTGGACTTCAGCAGCCACTTAACCAGCCAGGCTACCACAGGAGGGAAATCTACAGTTTAAAGAAGGTGGGATGGAAACAGTGGAGGAGACTTTGGAGACCAATGAAACTCATCAGACTTGTCCTGAAAGAGAACTAATTCTGGAGTTTGATCAAGTCACTCTGAGGTTATTCTAAATGCAGTGGAGCTTAATCCTAAGTGAAACAATCAAGTTAAATTCTTTTTCATTAAATGATCATGGGGAGTAAATTTTTTGGGGGTGTGGCAATAATATTAACAAAGATTTCACCATGCCAATTATAATGATGTGTGAGTTTAACAAAGCCCATACTATTATAATATTTTCTAGACCTTATTTGTGTGGTGTACTGTGAAGGTCACTGGAGCACTGAACTTATCTTCTTAAGTTTCCTTAGAAGGTAATTCTCACTTTTCAGAGCATTATTATTATATCTACTTTTCAGCACCATTACAGAAATAAAATATAAAAATGGGAAAGAAAAACGTTGAAAAAAATATTTCTGCATTGAGACAAAAAAAAATACTATTTCATTTTTCTTGTCTTATTATTGTTGTGGGAGGGGGTGACCTGCTGTTTTGTTTGGGGGATATTTGAACAACCAACCTCAAAAATAATAAAATTAAAATTTAACAGAATTACTTTATTCAATACAATATAATGCTGGAGGCACTGTAGCATTTTCCATACAAGAACACATCCAGAATAATGTAGTGATCACAGTTCCAGGCAATATTTTGTGACTCAAGAATCCAATTGGATCCTCATTGTCCAAATATGACATTCACTCCTCAAACATCCTTTGGCCCTCAAAGTGAAAATGGAACTAATGTGACAGTGTGGTATCCAGAAACTGTCAATACCTGTGACACTTGTAGGAGAGAGGGGCGAGGGGGAGGAGGAGGTCCTGTGATCTCCGGTGGCACATGTTTTGAATTGTAGCGCACGAATTAAATGTTTGCAAACAATTGTAAGTAAAAGACACCAGGGGATGAGCCAATACAACTTACACTGTGAAACCATATGTATCCTAAGGCTGGAGTGTGTTTAGTCTTCCTGTTCAGGGCCAGAGAAATAGCTGATGTAGGAGGTGAGTATTTTGCCATTGTGTTTTCTTTTCCTGGCTCAGCTCTCACAAGTGGTTTCTTTTTGAGAGTGTACATCCTCCTTCTCACCACAATCACAATCATGCATTTCAACAGCTTGAAGAAATTACCTTCTCTCCCACATTCAATTCAAAACCTCCCCTCCTCTTTCTTCCTTCTCCTATTTAAAGTCATGTGTTATAAAGTCGCCGACTACTCACGGGGGATGAGGGGGATGAGCATCTTGCCAGCCTTTTTAGGGTCTAAAAACCGGTCGAAGCTGAGAGTTTCCATGGTTCCCCATGTGATCAGCCCCAGCCAGAAGCACACCCAGTGTGTGTGTCCTGCCTGCTACTGACAGCACGTCCCCCGTGCTTTCCTCATGTCACATGTCCTGTTCTAAACACTTCCTCAAGCCCTCCTTCAAGAACATTTTGCAAAGCTATTTGCTGCAATTTGGTTAAGCCAGGAAGTGCAAAATATAAGGTGTCCACAATCTTCCTGACTCATGCGCATTGCACAGATTGTACAGGTTACACTTGAATTTTTATCCCTTGGACCATGACTGAAAATGTTATGTGAATCAGGGCAGAAAAGTTGCTTTTATGGCATTCTATGACATCCGATGCTTTTGTTAAAACTTAGTCTTTATATTACTTCAACATTCAAATTAAAAACAAAATTCTAGGATTCTCAGTATTAATTAATCTTACATTTACTTCTTTGCCAACAAAAAACTGAAGCCAAACCTTTTCTTTCTTTCTTCCTTTTTTTGCTTTCTTTCTTTCTTTCTTTCTTTCTTTCTTTCTTTCTTTCTTTCTTTCTTTCTTTTTTGGTGTGTGTGTGTGTGTGTGTGTGTGTGTGTGTGTCACTCTGATGTTGCTCCTCAGTATCTGCTTAATTAAAAGTGGGTATTTTGAGTCCCACACCTTACAGGACCTTTATCCTCTATCCCATTTCCAAAGTGGATATTTAACAACTCAGATTTTATGCTTCTAAAGTGTGTGAACTTCTCATTTCAATGTTTTTCTCAAATATACATTATTTGACCTGTTAATTAAAAATTCCATAGTTCTGACAGTTGCACCTACTACTATAGGATGAAAGACTGAAAGCAAAGCAGGTAGTCTTCCCAATTATATAGTAAACCCATTTTTCTAACTTTTTCATCCCAAATTTATCTTTTATGAATATGTAAATTTATTTTTTCCAATGGAAAAAAATCCCTTAAAAATAACTAAAAACTTACAGAAGAAAACGTCTTTTTTAAGTGTTTAATGTTTGAGACAATAAAATCATAAATTTTAAAATATACTATTTTACCTACAAATTGACAAAGATTGTCAAAATATATACTATGCTGGTCCACAACATAGCTGTAAATTTGATATTCTCAAACAGTGCTGTTGAGAATATAATTGCTTCAGGTTTTCAGCAGGGGGAGAAGGGAAAGTTTGTTGATCTTTATCATGAGATTCAAGACTTATACCAATCAATTGAATAACATGCACCAAAGTCATAAAGGTTGTATATTGGGTAGTTGTTTTTTTTAGAACAGAGAAATATTAAAAGCTGCCTACTACTTATTGTAGGGAAGTATGTAAACAAATTCTAGTAAACACATCCTATATAATAAGAGGCTAATATGCAAATCGATCGAACAGTGGAACAACCGGCCGCTTTGATGTGCACTGACCATCAGGGGTAGTCAGTGGACTCCCACAGGGGGAGCTCTGCTCAGGCAGAAGCCGAGATCACAGCTGTCAAGTGCAGCAGAGGTGGTGGCAGGAGCCTCTCCTGCCTCCTCGGCAGTGCCAAGGATGTCCAACTGACAACTTAGGCCCCAAGGGCTCCAAGATTGTGAGAGGAAGCAAGTTGGGCTGAAGGAGCCCCCACCCCTTTGGTGCACAAATTTCATGCACCGGGCCTCTAGTATTTTAAAATTACATAGCCACTAAGAATCATATTTCTAAAGACTGTTTAGTAGGTATGTGCTCATATGGTTATTTTTCTAAGTAAATGATGTAAGATATAAAGCTGAATATAAATTATGGCCCTGATTTCTTTTTATGTTGCTTGCAATAATGGCTATAATCATGTCTTTCCTATTTACTCCTTGAATCCCATCCACCCATCGGATTCAGCTTGGCCAACTGGGCTTTAGCTAACCTGAAGCAAGCAAAGGCTTATCAAGTACTCCATGTGGGAGTTTGCCCTCATGCTGCTTCCTGGAGCCCTGAGAACACCATGCAAAGAAGCTTAGAGAAAAGTGGGAGACATGTAAACAAGAGACAGTCCATCCCAGCTGAGGACCCCTGGACCACCAGACATATGATTGAAGCCATCCACGAGCCAGTCACCATATGAACTGCCAGCTGACCATTTCATCCTGGAACAGAAAAACAACCAGCCAGCTTTCAGATTACTGACTGACTAACGTAATTGGGGTTTGGGGCCAATAATAGTTTTGGGATTTTATATGTCACACAGCAAAAAATGACTACAGAATTTGATTTTTCCTTTAAAGCCTTCTAAGTTTTCTAAATGCTATAAAATTAATGTAAGCTTCTTTTTTTTAATCAGAGGATAATCTAATTTTATAATGAGAAGAAAAATAGATACAAAAAAATCTGAAAAAAATAGGAAAAATGAGTTGTGTTCCTTAAGTTATCAGCCTTCCCTGTAGAAACAGTCAAATAGTATCCTCTATGGGAATGCTGTTTATGAAACTGCTCTACATGTCTTTTCTTCTTGGTTGCATTCCAGTGACTCTGGTTTTTATCATAGCTCATCTCTGTGGTGTTAGTGCCCTTGACCACTGCCTATTGCTTTTCAATTACCAGTTCCAAAACATACAGTCAGTAACACACAAGTTGGAAGTCACTATTTAAAAGTCATTAGAATAAGCATTAAGCAGGAAATGACTATCCTATTATTATCTTCTCCTTTAGCAAACAAACACATTTCTTTCATACTAGCATTTAATTATAGGACATTTTCAAGAAAACACCATTAGGAAATCAACAATCATGTCATTTTTATCATTCAGCATGTGCTTAATGTACATTTTATTAGAGTTGAATTTAACTCACGATTACAAGCAAATATGATCTGTATGTAAAAAAGAAAAAGACTCACTATCCTTTTATAAGGGTAAGTAGATGAAAAGAAAGTTACTTAAAAAAATATTTACCTTTGTGAGAGTTAAATGATTATTTTGTAGAAACAATGACTCACCAATATATTCAATATGTATTTGGTAGATATTATTTTAAAATATCAAAAGATGGTTGGTAAGTAACTATACCTAAGCCTAGAAGACAAATGTCCATTCTAGGTGAGAAAGAAGAATGAAGGGGAAATACATGAAATAAAGAACCAAGTAAGATGGTGAGTGTGATGGTTAATCAACCTGAGTGGGCCACAAGTGCCCAGATTAAACACTGTTGCTGGGAGTGTCTGGTAAATTTGCATTTGAATCCATGGACTTGGTAGACTGACCTCCTCAATGTAGTTGGGCCTCATCCAATCCCTTGAGAGCCTAAGTAAAAACAAAAGGTGGAGGAATTTTTTTTCCTTTTTCTGCATCCCTAAATGAGCTACCCTTGGAATTGGATTTACATCACTGGCTCCCCTGGTTCTCAGGCTTTCAGACTCAGACTGAAATCTCCCTCCTATTGGTTCCACCCCCTAGAGAAACCTGGCTAATCCATCAGGATCCTGCCTACTGCTCTTCAATTCCTTCCTGTCAGCAAACCCACAGGACACACCCTGATCAGCTCACCACTGACCCCACTCCCTCCCTCCCTAATAAAACTTCAGTAAAATTCTCCTAACCCAGGGGTCTGCAAACTCATTAGTCAACAGAGCCTAATACCAACAGCACGATTGAAATTTCTTTGAGAGCCAAATTTAAGCTTAAACTTCTAATGCCACTCCTTCAAAATAGACTCACCCAGGCCATGGTATTTTGAGAAAGAGCCACACTCAAGGGGCCAAAGATCCGCATGTAGCTCGAGAGCCGCAGTTTGCCAACCAAGGTCCTAACCTACCCAGACGATGGTATGACAAAATCTTTTTTTTAAAATATGATTTTTTATAGAGAGGAAGAGAGAAACATCAATGAGAGAGAATCATCTATCAGCTGCCTCTTGCACACTCCCCCACAACCTACTGGGGATGTGCCCTCAACCACGGTACATGCCCTTGACCGCAATCCAACCTGGGACCCTTCAGTCCGCAGGCCAATGCTTTATCCACTGAGCCAAACCGGTTTCGGCAACAGAATCTTTTTAAATAAAACTAGACGCAATGGCTGCCTTTTGCACCAAGGTGAGGTAGCTGACCCAGCTACAGAAGACAGACACACAGGTGGCATCTGCTTTGAGCTCCACTGCCTGCTGATCCACCGGCAGAGCGCCCAGCGAGCTGACCGCCGCAATGCAAAACACAGCTGGGCCCCCCGATGGCCCCTTCTTTGTTTCCGGGACACAGTGGAATAAGCTACCTAAGGCCATCGCCCTCCTGACTCATATCTCCCTCCACACGGGGAAAAGGGAAAAACAGCAGAGCTGAGAAAAGTCTCTAGGGAGGAAGGGACCAGATGCAAAGCTGGGAAATACATGAAATTTGCTCCAGGCACTTCCCCTTCCTGTGCCACACTGGTGACTCAGTGGCCCCCGACCCCAACTCCCGTGATCTGCATCCCTGTCTCTAGGCAGAGTGACTGCTTGTTCTCTTCTTGTCTCCCTTCTTCAGGCACCACGGTCAGATACCCTGACCTTTTCCTTTAGTGCTCAGTGCCTGGAAGACCATGTGCTCGTGGTAGACTTGGTGTTTGTCTGGAAACTTGTTTTCCCCCCGCGCTGTTGCTGCATGTCCCTGCTCCTAGCCCCTTTTCCTCCAGGCTTGCCCCAGCTGCTTCCTGATGGCAGAGCATCCAGCAAGGTGTCGGCATACTGAGTGCTGGATGCAAAGGAACCGGAAGTAGTAGAGTGCCAAACATCAAGCGCTCTCTGCCCTGACAAATGGCCGGGCCCCTTGCACAGTTCGAATATTCTTCCAACCCACAGACTCAGGGCTTGAGTGTAGGAAACCATGACATGGAGGAAACCAGGACAATTAAGCCCCAGGGCCCCAGCACCATCTAACTTGGCATTGAGAAAGGGCATCAGGGTAAGGCTCGGCCAAGATGAGCTTCGGACAGTCACTTACTCTGAGCAGTTCACACGCATTAGTAGGCATACAAAAGCCCTGTGGGGGAGGCGCTATTTTGAAGAGGGACAAGCAGAAAATTAGAAAAACTAAATAATTTCTCAAAACTCCCACAAAGATTCAGTGGCAGTTGTGGGATCTGAAACCCGGCTACTTCCCCCAAGAGCCGGTCCTAATCCAATTTCCTCAGTCTACAATTTATAAAAATGAATGCCCTAAATATACAACCATGTGTCACAAGAAGCACGGCCATTTGAAATGTGTGCTGGATGTGCCTTCCAAGACTGGAAGTCGCAATATATCTGCGTTGTGGAAGCAAGGCTTACAAGAGTGGAACAAGAACTCAGTTCTTTCATCCACGCCCGTGCTGCTTTTAAAATCAAAAGGATGCTAATTATTTTCACTTTCTGCCACATTTGGATGCATATTTATTTTGTCTCAGCAAAGGACTCAACACAGATTTGTTGAGTGACCGAATGAATTATGCTTCCCTAATTCGAGTTCACATCAAAAGTGTCTGTGGGGACTTGGAGCTGGCACATGGGTGCCACTGGAACCAGCTCATTAAGGGTGCTCAGCCTGCACACTGTGCTGCTCCTACCTCATGGCCACGTGATCAAAGAGCCCTCGGCAACATGGCATCCGGAAGCGCTAATGGGGACCCAGCAGCCATGCGGCTGTCTGGAATGGTGATGATGAGCTTCTTGGGTCTGATGGGGAAGCATTGCTACCATCTCTGCTCCTTCCTCAGCCCCAGGGGAATGCAGCTCTGACAGCTCCTTCGATGTGTTTAAGAGATGGCGTTAGCTCTCTGCTCCCAGACCACAGGGGAGGGAGCCCTCTTCCTTGTGCAGAGCAAACTGTCCCGTGTGGTTCACGCCCCGGTCTCACCCGGAGCCACGGGGGATTGCTCCCCCCTGCCACACACACACACACACACACACACACACACACACACACACAGCAAGGACATGCCGCTCACGTGCAGTTCTCCTCGGCCCCGGCCTGCATGGCCTCCGAAAGCCCAGGCCTCGCTGCCTGCCTCATGCCGCGCGCTGTAAATCACATTTGCATCCCATTTAAAGCATAAACCACAATAGACACCGAAGAACAAAAGGAACCGCGCCCCCAGCTTTTTGACAGAACTCCCACACGTGGATAATTGGAAGCACATAAATTTGTGCAGACAGAGGTCGAGGCCCAACACGCCTGCGTGGCCTCCTGCGGCCGGTCTCACAGCCCCGGCCACTTTCAACGCTGCCACCAAATCCCCCGGCAAAGGAGGAAGACGCAGGGAGGAAAGATGAGCAAAAACAACAAAAAAATCTTTCCGGGAGCAATAGAACTGAAGAGAAATAACACGACTGCGTGACAGATTGTGCTTCTGGGGCCTTGGTTTAACCTGTCTGGTTGTTTGATGCCTGAGAAACCCCCCTACTGTCAGAATTCAATATTTAAGTGACTCCTGAAACAACAGCTAGTTACTAACAGGTTACGGAACGTCACTGGGTAAAGAAGGCTTATTGAAGAAGTCCAAATTATTTTCAGAACTATGAAAAAAATGATTTTTGCCCCCAGCCTATATAAACAGCTCCCAGGAACAGTCTGGGGTTTTCTGTATGTGTTTAATTATCCATCAAAATTCCATAGTTCTAAACGAGACCGAATTCCTTTGCAACATGGTTCCCAAATTTAATTACCATTTTAGGTGCAAACCTAATGGAAAGTGAAAAAGCTTTCATTATGATGTGAAGCAGCTGATTCTGATTTGCTGCTGGGAAGAGTGGTGTTCGCTCTGCACACACAGGGACGGGACAGAACCAGCGGCTCTGCTTCGGGGTCAGAGCCGGCCCCTCGGTATCCAGAGAAAACTAAAATTCTCTCCCTTTTCGAGCTCCACAAGCAGGCAGACCGGGGCACCGCAAATCGCCACCCTCGGGGGGACAACGAGAGTGTTACTAACGCGGGCCAACTTCTGGGTCCGAATTGTCAGAAGCGGCTTAGGAGGATAACGGTTTGCCACAATTTGAAATGAGACATTGGCTTGAAACAGTCTGGCAGCAAAAGTCAGATTTTAATTAGATTATCAAAGAGCCATTTGTTAAATGTTGGAATGCTGATAAACGTTTAAAAGCCCTTCTAATCTGGAGATAATTACCTTCAATCATTAAACTTGTTCTTGATTAAGAATCTGAAAAGGAGCCTGTTAAGCCTTCAGCAAAATAGTAAGCCCAATAAAACACTGGGAATAAGACTGCCAAGCTACCAGCAAACCCGAGCAGCTACTGCTCCCAGGATCCCCACAACTGGGGGAAATTAAATGAACGCTCCCAAGGAGACTGAGGCATCTTGAAGGAATTCTGACCTTGGACAAGGTTTTGAGTCCTGCTTCCGGAAAACCCAAAGATTTACATTTGGATACATGTAGACAAAACTTCTGAATCCTTCAAGGTGACAGAGGTGATGAAGAGCAGAAGTCATGTGAATTTAACTCTGCAGCATAGATTCTAGATATCTGAGAAGTTGGTTACCAAAAAAAAAAAAAGGGCCAAATATAACATATGTGCACGATTGATAACCATCAGTATTATACCTGGTTAGTCATTGTAACACATCTGCTTATAAACTTTCCCCTGTAAGCCCCGACCTTAACTAGTGGGTGAACCATGGGACGTGATCCGGGTGCCTCTGTTGTTTCAAAAGCAAAAGATGGTAATATTCAACGTTGGTAAGTGGGAATAACCACTTAAGTGTTTCTTCATCACATACACAATGCTTCTCCTTCTAGTATGTTGACGCAATTACTATTGGCCTGATAGTCACTATCACAGGTAAAAAGCAAGTGGAACTAATTATCTTATTACATAGTGAGAGAGACCAAATATAAAAAAAATCCCTCGCTCTTGCAAGGTTTCCTAGTACATTAAGTGGTAAAATTTAACGAAAGACACATTCTGCCAATATCTGAACCAACCTCTGTTTGGAACTAGTGGATGCCGTCTTTAACTCAGATCACCAACAGACCGTTGGATAGGTTGTTGCTAAAATTACTTACTTCTGCCAAAAATAGTTTACAAAAACCCCATAGATATCGAATGGCCTGCGCTCACATTTATGCTGTAAATTATTGAGACCTCCCTATGTGCCAGGAATACAAGGAGTGACAGGAAAAAGCGGTGCCCACACTCCTGAAGTTTCACTTTAGTGTGGGCAGTGGACAAATAAAACAACCAATAGATAATTCCTAATAGTGCTATTATGGAAGAAAAGTGAATCTCAACTGGGTCAATGAGAACTCCATAGGAGGCAAAATGGGTTGTCAGATGTCTTGAGGTGTTGCAGAAGGCCGAAGAAACAAGCAAGGCTTAGAGAAATAGAGTCACTCTTTTTAAAATATATATATATATATATATTTTATTGATTTTTCACAGAGAGGAAGGAAGAGGGATAGAGAGTTAGAAACATCGATGAAAGAAAAACATCGATCAGCTGCCTCTTGCACACCCCCTACTGGGGATGTGCCGGCAACCAAGGTACATGCCCTTGACCGGAATCAAACCTGGGACCTTTCAGTCCACAGGCTGACGCTCTATCCACTGAGCCAAACCGGTTTCGGCTGGAGTCTCTCTTTATTATTATAACACACTGGCCCAGAGAAAAATTCCTTTCAAATTCTGGGCAAAGTCACACAGGAGGTTTCCTGTATTCATACCTTTTGAGCTTCTTTGTGTCCCAAACAAGGGCTTTCCCAGTCCCCTTTGCAAGTTCTTAAGAGCCCTATGTGCCTGGTGCCAGCACTGATAGCTTTGACCGGGGAAGGTTTATGGCCTCACTGGAATGGGAGTAGTCTTATTTTCTTTATTATTTAAGCAAGCAAGCATTTACAAAAGCCAAAATAGCAAGGTTAAAATTTCAAACAGCAGTTTTTATATAAGATGGATGCTTCAGGGGGATTATTGGCATGTAATACTGGGGCCAAGGATGTTATAAATCTTGCAATTTGGGGGTGCAGGGTAAAAGATATGTCCTATCCAAAGTCCATAGAGCTCCACCGAGAAATAATATGCCTGCTTGAATTCTCTAGCATGGTGAACACCATAGTTAAATATTCCTTCTGGGGGGGGGGAGAGTATTGTTCTCAGTTATATTTTAAAAAATAACAGAAGAAAATGGAGAGATGCCTTCTTCCCCAACAGCATCTACCGTGTTTCCCCGAAAATAAGACATCCTCTGAAAATAAGACCTACTTCATGGAAACATAATGCATCCCCTGAAAATAAGACCTACCACATCTTTGGGAGCAAAAATTATTATTATAAGACACTGTCTTATTTTCGGGGAAACAGGGTATGTGCTACATCATACAAAGCGTGCAGTGGCTGGAAAAGAGATGAGAGATGAGCCCCATTAATAAAGCATTCACTGGATGGGAGGGAATAGCTTACGGATATTTTAACAGGGAAAATTCAGCCAGATTTTAAAATAGGGCAAGAGCTGGCATACATGAGGAGAAAACGCTTCCCTAAGCAAAGATGGACGTGTGAAAACAAAGAGACATCAGTCCAGCCCTTTGCTTGTTAACCCAACAGGAGTGTGGTAACTAACCGTAAATACAAACTAAAGCACTGGGTTTTCTTGGGTGTGCGTTCTCCTAATTTTGGACATAAATATTTCCTTATAGTAAGGTGACCTTGATTTCTAAAGCACCTGATATTTTTGTTCTTTTTACAGTTCCATTTTTCCTCATTTTTAAATGTTCTCCAGTTACCTCTGATTCTGCTTGCTGGAGGCCACGAGACCAGTAAATACACTTTATTAACTTTTACATAAATGGTCCCCAGGCAGTTTTATACATATCCTCTGCAATTGATTTAATTTGCAAAGGACCGCGAGAGGCAAGTTCTTTCACCGTCGTAAGAATTCTTAGACAGTCTAAGAAACAACAATCAAGGGGTGTGTGTGTGCGTGTGCGTGTGCGTGTGTGTGTGTGTGTGTGTGTTTCTTCTCCAAGAGCTGTAAAGTAAAAATCCATCGATTCTGGAAGGGCATTACTCAGACACAACAACAAAAAAGCCTTTGGGAGAAGTGTTAACAAATACAGCTCCCTTTCCTTCGTGCAAAAATTCTCATGGCTTTTCCACTGCGTCTTTCCCATGCTTCTGCAGCGAAACCCTCCGCGGGGAGAGCATGCCACATTTCAGTCACACACCACATATGGAGCACTAAAGCCCAAGGAATGGGGCTTGGGAGTCCCCCATTATGTGGTCAATCAATGGTTTGTGGAAGGAGAATTCAAAGTCATTTAAATTACATGTAACACAGATGCCTAAACCACTACGATTGCTTAGCAAGCCACACACACACACACACACACACACACACAACGCACAAAAGGTATGTTCGTTACAAACCAGTTTAGAAGTTGATCTGAAAATAATGATACAATACTAAGATGCGTACGTAAACATTTATGTAAGTTTTATAAGGAACTAAGCCAAAACGTCTGTGCTTGTGCATTTAAGGACGGTCAGGTTCTCTGGGATTTTCAGGGATTTGTTATGTCTGTTGCTTACTCTTTGGAGATTTTTCTGAGGGAGGGGGGGTTGTATCTAGAGAAAGAGGAAAATGAATGAACTTTAAGGAATGTATTAGGTATTTTCTGGGAGGAGGCACTGGTTGTGAAAAATTAGAAAGTCGAAAAAAGTGGAGGCAAGATGGGCTTTTAAAAAGCAGCCATTCAGTCATTGGCTGGCTGCCAACTCAAAACCTGGCCAGGCATCCTGAAACCCTTAAATACCATAATTTTCAGCCGTTAGGAATTCTCTCCGTGTTATCAACATACTAGAGAAAAAAGTACATATTTTTTGTTGTAGATTTCCAGATCCAAGGTTGAAATGCATTTTAGGAGATGTTTAGTTGAAGGTATTTTGCTGCTTTCCTATATAGTCCGTTTCAAGTAAGAAGAGGTCAAATGGAGTTCAGATGAGATTGTACTAGTAAATTGCGTGAATGGAGCAAGCCTAAAACTCCCCCCCACCCCACCCCCGTGTGTTACAAAACATTGTTACACAATTGCTACTTTTCATCAATAGTTTGTTAATTTTATTTCACTTGAAACTTTAAATATCTCAATTATCCACTAACCAAACTACAAAACAACTGAATTTCAAAATGCCTTTTATTTAAGTAATTTTAACTCATCATTATTTCCACAGCCAAGTAGATGTTTCAGTCCCATATACGGGAAAGGATGGCAAAAGCATTGAAAACCTTCTTGAATAAACTTATTTTCCAGAGATAATTTATTCCACTTTAAGTGGTTCCAAAAAAGAGTCTTGGATGGCCAGGGATTGATAAAATGGCATCCCCTTGCTTTTTAAAAACCCTGAATAGCTCTTGGCCCATGCTCTCCATTGTGACTTAACTGATAAATTAGTAATAATTGCAATGATAACACTTATACCACAGGTGGTAGCTAGCTAGCAACAAACTCCAGGATCTGGATCTCAAGACAAAAAGGCTGGCCATGGGCATGATGGAGGGCTGGGTGGAGAGTGGGGCATCTGAATCCAGGTGAGAGGTACCCAGGGAAGAGACATCAGTAGTGGGCAGACAAACATGAGTCTTTGGAACCAAGGATGACCACAGACAAAGACTCCAACCCAACAGGATGTGGGGAGGCCTCTGCACCAAGAACAAAGTTCACAGCGTGGAGTCCAGGGAACGGTCTAGCGATCTGGAAACCACCGCTCACAAATCCCACCCTACAAGCTGTCAGATCCCATTGGCTCACACTCCAAAATGGACATATACTCTGGCCGTTACTGACCACATTCAACTCGTGTTCTGCCTGGATTTTTAGCCTGATACAGAAAATAGAAGTATCCTTCTAAAATGCAAGTCCCATCAATTCACTCCTCTGATTGAATCTGCATTGGCACCTGTCTCACTCTGAGCAAAACCCAAAGTCCTTAGGGCAGCTAGTAATGCCCTGCACCATGCCCCCTTTCCCATGAGCTCTCTGAATGTACCTGCCTCTTCACTGTCCTCTGGCCACTCCCTGCCGACAGGGACTGCCCCACTGGTTCCAGCATGCCCCCTCCCACGTTAGGCTTTCCCCCCCCCTCTTCTCTCCCTCTCAGGACTTCCCTCACATAACCTCCTGACCAATCCCTTTACCTCTTTGAAGTCTTTTTATAATTGTTTTAATTGAATTTTATTTAGGGGAGAAAGAGAGAGAGAGAGAGAGAGAGAGAGAGAGAGAAACACCGATGTGAACAGAAAACATCAATTGACTGCCTCCTGCACGTCCCCTACTGGGGGAACATGCACACAACCCATGCATGTGCCCTGACCAGAAATCAAACCAGCAACTTTTCAATGCAGGGGACTAGCCCAATCCACTGAGCCACTCTGGACAGGGCTCTTGGAAGTCTTTACTTAAAAGTTATCCCACCCCCTATCCCAACAAGCCCCTAATTCCCTTTCCTCCCTCCAAATCATCTTCTGTCCATAGCACTTACCTTTCAATATGCGCATTTATTGTTCATCTTCTCTCTCTCCTCGTCAGGATGCACACATTGGCCAGGGCAGGGATCTTTCTGATTTTATCCATCAATATGTCCCAAGACCTACAACACTGTCAGGTACAGCAAGGCTCAATAAGTACTTGTTCAATAAATAAGAGTACCCACAAACATGACATTTTTTGCATAGAAATTTTTTAAGTCACTTATTATCTCAAACCTTTTAACAAGATACTGTAAATATTCCTCATGAAAACTCCTTTTGCCTCCACTTGAGTATGGTATTCAAGATACAGCCCAGCCAGAGTGGCTCAGTGGTTGAGTGTCAACCTATGAACCAGGAGGTCAGGGTTTGATTCCCAGTGAGGGGTGTGCAGGAGGCAGCCAATCAATGATTCTCTCTCATCATTGATGTTTCTATCTCTCTCTTCCCTTCTCCCATCCTCACTGAAATCAATAAATATAAATATATATTCCAGGTGATAGTGTTCCTTTGCCTCTGAACCCACACCTCCCTGGGCCTGTTTTACAGAGTCACCCTCATTCTCTCTTTGGTCCAGCAATTTATTGCTTTGTAATAGCCTTTTACGCACATGAACTTGTTTGATTCAATGGAGAGAAAATATTATCACCAAAAGACTTGATTTTCCTAGTTTAAACAAAATATATACTACATTTGAATTCCATTTTTAGAGATTATAAAGCATATAAGATTTTTTTTTTACTCATCAATTCTTGGTTATTTAGAGAATGTGACATGGTTCCAGTTGCCCACACTGGACATATGCTTCTATTTATGTTATTTCATAAAATATTTGTAGGATTAAATCACCAGGGCAAAGAATAGCGTGGCCATAAGTAGTTCAATTTTCTTTGCTCAACTGAAAATAAGTAATGTTCAGTCCTAGCCCTAAGACCACTGTTTCTAAATTCGGCTCCATTTATACTTTTGATTAAACACCATGAGCATGTGTTTGTCCATATGCCTACATCTCGTCGCAAATGCACACCTAGTTAAATTTATATCTTGAAGAGATACCCCAGGTAAGAGCTATAACTGACCATGTAGACCATAAAGGAAATATGAATTACTAAATGAACCTTTGATGAAAAGTAAATTCCTCCCCTCCGGGGAAATATAAACCCTTGAACAACTTCTAAGAAACTCTGCGGGCAGCAGCCAGAGTTGATGAAGTTACAAATGAAGCTGTCTTGTCTATCTTTGCTTAGAGCTCTGGGGCGGCTGGCTAGCCTCAGCTGTCTGCCCTCAATAGAGTCAGTACGCTGGAACTGCTGTGGACAAGCATGAAAGACATCCCTATTAAGATACTTTTTTTTCTTCCATTTGTGCAACTTAACACAAATAAAAGACTCGTGATGGAAATCCCTAACAATTTAATATGTTTTCTAAAATCTATTATTCTCTGAAGATTATAAACTCTTTTTTTCATTTCAAATAAAAGCCTGAAAGAGAAAATGCAGAGGGCTAAAAAGCATTTAAACAAGCTTCCTGTCTCAAAACAGGATAAATTAAGTGATAATACACAAGGCGAGCCAGACAAACTTTAGAGTGCCAGTAGAGATCTAAATGGGTATAACCTTTCAAGTAAACTGATTTTCAATATATTCCAAAAGCTTCATCAATATGTGTATATTTACAATTTGGGGATCCAATCCTGCTAAATAATCTTGAATGCTATAAAAAAATATAGTTTTGAAGATGTTTATTATAACATAAATGGGAATGGCAAAATTATTAGTAAACTATTGTTTAATAACAGATTAAATATACCACTGTATATTCGAATGTTATACAGCCATTTAAGCTCCATGTTTACATAACTTGAGAAAGATAGGATTTCCAGGAATGACAGCAAAAAACCAGGGCTTATAACATCCCCAACAAGGTAGGTGATCATCAAAAACAAGAACATTTTAAGAGAAAGAAGAAAAAGAGAAAAAAAACAACTTCATCACAAGGAACACTAAAGAATTATGCAACCATATAATTTTAACCTTGGGAGTGATTTTTCCCCCCACATCTAGCACAAGTTTAACCAAATTGACATTCTCCAGAGTATAATGTAGTTTTACAGAAAATATGTAAAGGGAAGTGTGTCAAATCCCATTTACATGCCCCAAATAAGAGAAAAAGGATGAAAGCCTGGATGAATAACACCGGAAAACACAAAGCATATTTGGGAGAGAAAGCAAGGAGTCAAAACGCCCTGGACTTCTTTGACCCAACTTCTGAATAGGTGTTGTGACTATTCAAAAAATAACTCAATCCCTGTCCTGAACACAAGTTGTCTGGGAAGCCCCCGGGAAAAGGGCAAAGAGGCGGGAAACAATCTACTTAGACCCGTGATCGGCAAACTCATTAGTCAACAGAGCCAAATATCACCAGTACAACGATTGAAATTTCCTTTGAGAGCCGAAAACCAACTTCTGTGCATGGACCATGAAGTTTCAATCGCACTGTACAGGGGCGACCAAAGTTGGTATTTTGTGGAAGAGCCACACTCAAGGGGCCAAAGAGCCGCATGTGGCTTGTGAGCCACAGTTTGACAAACACTGACTTAGACCCACTGAAACATAGGAACAATATCAAAAGGAGCTTCAAGAGAAAAAGTACCTGTGTCTCACCACCCAAAGCCAGGCTGGTGAAGGAGGGCTTTTCCCTACCTGGAGGTTACCACAACAAATGCATCCCCAAAGAAGGGAGCAATTATCAATCACTGAAGAAGGCATTACGGTGTCCTTCAGCCATTGCTTAGTGAGATTCCTTGAATTTAGTGGAGTCTGTCCATACTATAGTATCCCCCTTTATCTATGCAGCATACATTTTAAAGACACCCCCACTCCCCACAGACAATGCCTGACACAGCAGATTGATGTTTCTATCTATCTCTCTCTCCCTCTCCCTTCCTCTCTGAAATCAATTTTTACAAAAAAAAAAAAAAAAAAAAAAAAAAAAAAAGGATGCAGGGAGCTACCAAATAACTAAAAATATATAGATGCCTACAAAAATGAAAAGAACCTGTACTTAATCTATCTGGGAATTACTAAGATACAGTTAGCTTGAAAGGCTGCCAAAAATGAAAATATAAGTTGGAGAAAACTGTATAATTCTAAGAAGTCAACATGGAGACAGAATGGTCAAGAGGGCTATTGCAGTTATTTGGCCCACCAATTTCTCTTAGGGATCACTTAGCAACAGAGACTACAGCTGGAAGCCATAGGACCACTTTAGTTTAGGTAAAGGAACAGATGATCTTCAGTGTGAAGTTTCTAAAATGGAAGAGCTTATGTTGACCACAACGCAAGACACATAATTCTGTAGGAATCAGTTAGCCTTCTTACACAAAAAGAAAGTTGCTCAGGACAATGATAGAAAGGTACAACATTAAAACTTACCTTTTATTTTACAAATACTGCCCAAAAGAATCACCTTTAAATAGAGAATACAACCATACTCTTCAAAGAAACCTTATAAGATTCATTTGTCTAATATTTTACCCAGTGAGGTAAACATCTAAGGCATTCGAAGACACTATTTTTTTTGAAGCGTGCACAGAACAAATATTCAGATTTCCTAATACCCTGTTTCGGTTGCTGACATCAGAATCAACAACCCACACAATCTCAGAGTTGGGAAGAGCCCTCAAGTGGATGCACAAATTTCTGACCATCTGGCTAAGTGGCCAGCCAGCTTCCCAGTTTCCACGTAGTGAAAGTGTTCACTCACGTAAGGCATTCTCTCAAAACACTTTTTCATCCTTTGACAATTCAAACCAATAGAAATATATTCTTTATAAGCACTCAAATCAAACTTTTTAATTATTACCTTTTTGTCCTAGTTCTGTATGCTGAAGTTACCCAAGGGCAAGTCAATTATTTATTTCATTTAAAAACATAAATATAAATGAAAGTGAGCAGCAAGTTGCTTCCCCAGACTAATTATGTTTCCCAAAGATACCATGTTCCCTGCCATCCTTCTCACTACCTTCTGTGCCCACTCCAATTTTCCCATCCCTCTTAAAGAAAACACAGTTTCCTTGGAGTTATTTGAGGCAACCAGGTCAGGGTGATTATCTCACTTATTCTAGATTACATATGACAAAATAAAACAACAATTAAAATAAAAGACCACAATGGCATTCCAGTAATTAAGGTCCCTATCCCATGGAAGAGGATTTTGTGCTTCGGATTAGGAGTAGGCTAATCAAGCCTTGGCTAGTCTATGAACTATGGTTTCCAAGAGGGAAACCAGATCTAGCTACATTACAAACAGGAACAACAGCTGCATAAAGGAGAGAAAACAATTCAACCAAGATAGGACTGACAGATTTCTTGGCCTTTTCCGAGATCCCCTTCTGTTCTAGAGTCCTTGGTAAACTGACAATCTAAACATAGAAACAAGGATACTCTATGGTTCTCCATGTCTACATGGAAAAGGATATATAGGATCAGTAGTTGCCAGAGGATGAATTGTTTTGGTGTCTGCCCTTATCCAAGAAGTCTCAGTATTTCTGCAATCTCACACTTATGGTTAATCATATGCATATTATAGCATGTATAATAAATTCCCAGTAGAATTGTTATGCCTCAAACTCTGTATTTCAAATATTTCTGTGAATGCCAAGAAACAAGAATATGCAACTGGCAACATTCTATGAATATAAACACACAGAAATATTCATGAAAGCTTGAATGAATAGAGGAGTATCCAATGTGACAGTAAAAAGATTTGCTCAATTGTCCAATAAAATGTACAATATTACAGCATTCAAAAAGAAAAAAACAAGAACACTGACCTTGGCTAATTCCAAAACTGAAGAGGATAGTTTGCATATGCAAATACCAGGTAAAGAGCCAAAAATATATTTGGTGTGTTAGCAGAATTTAAGCATATTTCTACTATCCACTGCTGTGAAAATGAATCCTAAATCATCTCCCCAAACAGGTTGAAGTTAAAACATATTGGAAAATACGTTAGACACTCTGATGAGAAATTCATTCTTTATCCCACCTAAAAAGCCACTCCCACCACATGCCATGCTGTCTGAATAGAGTGAAATACCTGATTTAGTTACAAAAGTAAAGTGCATTATCCAGAGCATCCATTAGGAGATTTTGTTCAATAAATATTTCACGGCAACTACAACATTTAGACTCTGCTCTCCACTGAACATGATTTTTTAGTTAATAAGGGACCCATCTTCCTAGAATTTATATTTTACAGAGACAGGCTCTGAGAGTGTCCCTCCCTCCAGCCTTCTCTCCTTAGTACATCAACAAAAGAGAAAATGGCATCCTAGCTGCCACATGTCCCAGGAGAAGGGCTGGGCCAGAAGTGGAGCACCATGGGGAACAGGACAGAGCAAAGCCAACAGAACTGAGCAAATGAAAATACTAAGACCTGGTCCATTAAATGTATTGGTCCAAGGAGATCAAAACCAGATAATGAGCCTAAAAGTTGAGAAGGGATGGATAGTTAATGATAAAATGGTGCAAATTTATCTAAAGAGAGGAAAGGAAAATTAGCTAGAAGAAATACCCTCCTTCTTTGGCCTAGAGTAAGATCTATCTGAACAACTAAATGCTCATGGCTTCATTAAGACAGTCATCTATCAAGACATTTGCCATCTCTGGGGAAGATGTCAATGCTTGCCATGGCTACTGTGCAGGTAGAGAAAGGAACACTCACAGAGCAGGGCATGTGGTTTCACCCAGGAGGTGCTCAAAAAGTTAAATCACTAAATGTGAATTTCAGCATAAATTGTGGAGTTTCTAAAACTCCCAAGGAAACAGGAAAAACATAAAGACAGTTTAGAAATCTTTAAAACACTAATTCTGTAACTAGCTGAAGGATCAGACAAAGTCTTAAGTAGTTGACACGTGATGACCAATAAAAAGTCCAGTTCACTTTTGACTTCTCCAGCTGTTTACAGCAAAGGAACCTTGAAAGCGAATATTAGAAAACGTTGTTTCCAACAAATGTACAACACATGCCAGTGCATAGATGCATAATAAACTTATAAGGAATCATGTTGACAGTTTCATTGCCTTTGGTAACACCCTGCAAATCCTTGGATATACTATAGTAAACATTCCAGTTTTCTTTTTTTTCCATTTTTCAATCCCAAGATTCTTGATTAGGGTGGGGAAGGAGTGGTGACATCAATTAAGAGAAGGCATTTTCTCCCTTTTATAATTAAATGACTCTTTAGGCAAAATAATGCAGACTCAAAATAATTGTTTGTAGATTATAAATAACTTGCACTGAATCCAGAAATTTTGTTCTTTGGGGTTTTTCTATTTAGTGTTGTAGAGAACTCTTTTCTCAAAAGTGTTAAAAGTGTTTATCAAATGCATCTGCCTGTCTCGAATTCTACATCAACAGTAACAGACTTTTTTTCAAAATTATACATAACACACATTGGAGATCTGGGACACATTGGAAAGATCTAATAAGTGTATAATCAAAAATCCAGAAGGGTTTTTATAATTTAGCTCTTTATCAATAATGTTTCTTAGCCACCAGAGGAAATATGATTGATAAACCAGAGAGCCACTTGATTGAATTTGAGGTCTCTTCCACTTCACTGTCTCAACCATCCAAACTCACTTAGCACAGGTAATAGTTTTAGAAAAGCTTGCATAAAATTTCTGGTCTTCTGAACTTGCCTCTTTACCTCCTAAGACTGCCAAGCTTGAGAAGAAAAGTTGCAGAAATCTCTTTTTCAAGTACTGTAAGCACCCTTTGTTTTTAAGATCCGTGACTAATACATCCCAGGTCTGTTTAACCTACACTGATTACACTGACTCTCCTTTCGCCTTCCATTACAAGGAAAGCTACTTCCAGAAGCTTTTGGCTATTGGGTTCGTGGGCTCTTCCCTGCATCCTCCTCTTCTGACCTCCTGGACACTGACCAACCTGTGCAATGCTAGAGCCACTGCTGGCGATCCAGGTGGTCCTGGCCTCCAGCCTTCTCTCCGCTTTGTTGAATTTCTATGCCCACAACACCCCTGTAGGCCTTCAAAGGTTGACTTTGGCTGTGAGACAGAAAACATTGCATCCATGTGAAATCGGATGAAAAGAGAACCTTCAACAAAGTACCAAACATAAATCAAGGAAGGAAACAGAATGCTGTAGATTAGGGTCTCGGCTCAGTGCATTTTATATGTTACACCAAACACTCAAGTCTGGGGTTGAAATGTTTAGTTATCACTTCACTCAAGTTAAAGAAACTCATGCCCATTGAGTTTGATGGTTGGATTAAGTGCCAGGTACAAGAAAACGCAATCTGCTCCTTGGCCACATGGAAAGGTCTCTCTCTTTCCGGAGCTCACTTCTTCTCTTTGAAGTGAATGAGTGTCCTTCACACAACAGATTTGCAACAAATCACCACGAACATATCTGTATGTTTTTAGTGCAACTAGCTATCACGTGGAAGTGACAAGAAAATGGGGATTATCGTGTTACTTAACTCTCTACATTTTTTCTTTAACATGGGTCTCTAACATTCACTTTGACTTTACTAAACACCTAAACTCAAAGTTATATCAGTAAAAATAAACTTTTTAAAAATTGTATACATGACTTTATAAACAGAGATGGAACTGGTAGTCATCTTGTAGATTCTCAAGATCCTCCTTCCCACACTGATGGGTCACCAGATCTCAACAATGAGGCCAGGGCAGTAATTGGTGGGACTATATCAAATATCCTTTTTTTGTCCATTCTGCATAAGGAAAATCAGAAAATGATTTCATATAGATCAGCAGTTCTCAAAGTGCATGCTCAAGCCAGTGGCATAAGTTTCACCTAAGAAATTATTAGAAATGTAAATTCTCAAGCCCCACATCAGGCTATTGAATCGTACATCTCTGGAGTGGGCCCAGAAATCTGTGTTTAATAATCCCTTTACAAGATTGAGAGGCACAGGCAACTGTGGTAAGCACTGGTGGGGTGTCACTACCTGGTTTGAGGTCCCACCTCCCACCTCCCACCTCCACCTCCATTTCAATTGGGTTTCTCTACCTACCCCAAATCCAAACCTGTTTGTGGCAAGTTCAGCTCTCATAACAGTTCTATTTGTAAAATGCCACATATTTTGGAAAATCAATATCTCTAAACATAAACTAGATCCTTACTCTATAACAGTTTGTACCAAATTCTCTTGGAGCATACAATAGTGGGACAAGAAGGGCTTGGGGTCCCTCACAAAGCATTACTATCAACTAAGATTACTGCATAATAAAATTTTCTTACATTTAAACAGAGTAGTACTATATGAGGAAAATGTCTTCTTTCCTCAAATGGTCACAATACTTTATATTGATTTTTTATTGTCATCTTTCTATCCTTTAAAATATGTACTGATCATTTCTCTAACCTTAGAACTTTGCAGAGTGTCTAGACAAGAATAAGTAGTAAATGTCTATTTTTGAATAAATGAATACGTGGCTTGGAAGAGAAATATTATGATTTAGGAGGAAAATTACGAATTTTGGTGCAAATAGAACTAGGTGCATTTTCTGGTGCATCCATTCATTCATAATGTAACTTGGGAATTGAAAAAAATACTTAACCTCTGTAAGTTTCTGTTATTACTAGAGGCCTAGTGCATGAATTCGTCCACCAGTGGAGTCCCTTGGCCTGGCCTGCGGGATAGGGCCAGAATTGGCTCCCTGACATCCCCTGAGAGGTCCCAAATTGTGAGAGGGCACAGGCCAGGCCGAGGGATACCATCAGTGCACAATCGGGGCCAGGGAGGGATGTGGGAAGTTGGCCAGCTGGGGAGAGACCACAGGAGGGCCTATCCAGCGTATCTCACTCAGTCCCAATTAGGCTGGACCCCAGCAGCAAGCTAACCTACTGATCAGAGAGTCTGTCCCCTGGTGGCCAGTGCACATCATAGTGAGCAGTGCAGCCTTAGCTTATCATTAGCATATTATGCTTTGATTGGTTGAACAGCCAACTGGTTGACCAGACACTTAGCATATTGGGCTTTTATTGTATAGGATTGTTGTTGTTGTTATTGTTATTAAATGGAGGTACTAAAATGTGTACATAACTTTTAATGAAGATTAAAAGAGAGCCGAAACCGGTTTGGTTCAGTGGTAGAGTGTCGGTCTGCGGACTGAAAGGTCCCGGGTTCGATTCCGGTCAAAGGCATGTACATTGGTTGCGGGCACATCCCCGGTGGGGGGTGTGCAAGAGGCAACTGGTCCATGTTTCCCTCTCATTGACGTTTCTAGCTCTCTATCTCTCTCCCTTCCTCTCTATAAAATATCAATTAAATATATTTTTTTTAAAAGAGAAAAATTTGTGTAGCACTTCCCACAGTACTGAGCTCACTAATAAGTATTCAGTGGATCCCTGGTTTTATCCTCCCTTTTCTAGAATAAACAAGGTACTCCTTTTTTCATATACAGGCCCTTCCCTCCAAGTTATGCTATAATGCAGATTATACAAAAAGCCATTCGTTATAAACAAAATACACATGTAATTCTGTGAGGAATTCCGGTTGAGTTGTGTGTGGTGATTTTTCACCTCCTCCTTAGGGTAGTGATATCATAAGTAAAGAGGAACCAATAATAAATTTAGAATCCTCACCTTGTGTATAATTCTGTGAGGCTATGTACACTGTTGAACCCATATTGGGTCTTCCTCAGTATCAAAATTACCTTTATTTCAAAGGAGGTTTGCCCAATCCACTGATGTAATTCTTTCTCTGTGGCAAAAGAATGGAGGCACTTCTCTTCACAGAGTCCTTTCTGCAGACTGTCCCAGAAATAGTGATGTGAACATTCAGAAACAACACTCTTTACCAGACAACAGCAGCCAGAAATTGTTCTTGGTTTTCCTCAGAATTCAAATAAT
Source organism: Vespertilio murinus (assembly GCA_963924515.1). NCBI lineage: Eukaryota > Metazoa > Chordata > Mammalia > Chiroptera > Vespertilionidae > Vespertilio > Vespertilio murinus. The sequence goes on from OZ004705.1 coordinate 8,690,158, forward strand.
TTGAAGTTTCCAAAGAGAAGCCAACAAATGCTAAGTTGGAAGGATGGGTCGGGAACTCAGAGCCAGACACCACACACACGTGCTCGGAGAAAAGCAGCTGTGCCCCAAAAGAAGCACATAACATATTTCCAAGCTATTCTGAGCTCACGATTCCCCTCTGAGCAGGGCACACAGATCCACACACACGACCTGAAATGTGACTTTGACCTCCCCATTCTGGGATGCAAATCCTTAGCCCAAGATTCTAGGCCAGCCCAAGAACAGGGCTTCAGGGGTAATGGTCAGGAACACTGGAAGGCAGCACTGTGTTTCAAGATGATCAAAAACACTTTCTAGTTCTTCAAAGAGCCCCTAGGTCAAACCATCTGAGAGTGGGCAGTTCTCACTGAGACTCTAATTTAAATTCTAAGGTAGTGGTTGGATTTTCTTACCTCCAAACACTCTACTTACTTCCATGGAGAAGTGGAAAACATTATACTGAAGAATTGACCTCACCGTGCCTCTTCTTCACTGAGTTATTGGGACAATGAGATAAATTATGTAAAAAGCAATTTGCCCAGTTCCTAGCACATAGCAGATGCCCAATATGGGGCAGCTGAATCTATAGTCATTTCCATGTCTTTCACTGACTGTTTTCCATTAAACCATAAAAGTTAAATCTAGAAATTTATTAAAAATAGAAAATTTTATATTAATATTAAACTAACATTTTATCCTCATGTTATGTGTTTGGAAAATAAAACCATGACTATGTCTTTATGTCATACATCCTATTTTCAATTTTGACAATAAGCTCATATACAACTTAATATGAGTTAATCTTTATTTTTAAAACAGCTAAAGCAAGTAGATGCACAAAACAACTATTCTGATACATACCCACCCAATTCTATCCCTGCCTGGCCCCTTAAGTATAAACTTACATTTGTGTAACCCACAAAATGTATCCCTGCATGAATTTTTATCAAATATTTTCTTATAAAAATGAATGAGACAAAAGTTTTTAAATGCTGAATTAAGCTAATGACAGTGAAAATAAAGATTTGAAAGATGTTATGAAGATAGAATCAACAGAGCCTGGATAAGGGGGTTAAGAGAAAAGGAAAAGTCAAAGACCATGGGTACAAAAAAAAAGAAAAAAGAAAAGAATGAGACTAGGAATCAGAGTAACATATAAAATTATTGAATTGTTTAGATTTTAGTCTGTAAATACTACAGGAATTAAGAAGAACATTTCTAATTTTCTAAAAACTAGTAAACCACATTGTTAAAATGTCTAATCGTGTTTGTAAAAATTCAGCAGCTGATGATATGAAATACCTAACAGCATGGGTAAGTTGAATTAATTAGGAAAGGTAAATCTTAATTCTTTATCAGACTATAAAATCAAACAAACACCACTAATAACTCTAAATATAACATTTCAGAAGAAATATAAATTAGTTGAGATTAGGTGAGACAGACATATTCAAAATTTAAAAATCAAATTTCCCCAGACTTTGTGCATTTGCAAACATTTTTATAAACAAGGCATTCTCAGACTTTTCTTTATAATTAATATAAAATACATAGCATAAATATCAATACATTAAGCAATTCAAAGTAACTTGTAGGAAAGGAATCAAGATTTTTTTTTCTGAGAACATTTGAGTTGGTATTAGATTTACTCTTCATTTCTTTATATTTTTTTCAAAAATAAAAAGGGCAACCAAATTTACAAATGGAAAGGCACAAAATGGTTGAAAAATATAAAATAATGATTATAAAATTATATTTTAGAAAATCATTCTTTTACTTCACCCAATAAATCAAAGTCACCCAGCTGATGTGGCTCATTGGTTGAGCATCACAGTTCCATTCCTGGTTGGGCACAAGCCCAGCTTGCAGGCTCACTCTCCAGTGTGGGGGTGTGCAGGAGGCAGCCAATCAATGAATCTCTCTCAGCATGAATGCTTCTGTCTCTCTCTCTCCCTCTCCCTTCCTCTCTGAAATAAATAAAAATATTTTTTTAAAGAAATCAAGGTCACTTTCAGATCTTATCAAAATATGCAAATTATGGAGTAGAAACCTTGAAAAATAATCAAGCTTTAGTTTGTCCAAGTTTAAAACTCTTTCCCAACACTTTTTCCCATCACTCAATTTTAAAATCTAGAGCAACTTTACTGTGCTCAGTTACATTAGAATGTGCAACACCACTGAATCCGCTCAATCATCCGAGAGGAGGGGCTGAGGATGCAGATTGTTCTTATTTATTAAGTGTGATGTAACTAGAGACAGAAGTTATAGTCAGGAATTTACGCTTACCCCTCCTCACCACACAACATATGCAAAGCAGGTGCCTTTCTATTCATTAAAATCAGATTGGAAGGAGTCATTTTTATCTCATATTTTTATGTATCTAAGAAACTAGACATAATAAGGGAAAGATATGCCAAACAGGAGAACACACAACAGGGTACCACAATTTAAACATTTAAATGTTGAAACCAGAGAGAAATATGTATCACCAAGTTTCCAAATGGATTTATTTTGGTACATGGATTTCTCTACGCAAAGGCAAGTTTTTCTTAATTTTTCTACAAACTCCAAGGAGAAATTGAACTCCATGCAGAAACCAGTTCCATAAAGCCCACGTTTTCTGAGTTTCTCAGAGTCCAAAGGGACATTTCATATGAAAGACAAATGATCCTCAGCTCATGACTTCACTCTACAACATGCCTCTATAACACTTTCATCAGTTTCACAAGCAACAGCTACTTGCCAAAAATCTCACCAACATGGAGCTCATAGCACAACACAAGGGTAAATATTCACACATATTCTGCTATAAGTTCTACAAGACCAACCTGAGGTTCACTAGGTCACAAAATGGGAACTAAAAATACATAGGTAAAGGTAACTGTCACTAAACAAAGAGTAGCAATATTCAAAACACATTAAGTGGAAGCTATCTACTGCTTTCAATGGACTTAGATATGTTCCTTCAGTTTTATCTCCTACATCATTCATGTGTTAACTCTGGCATCTTTCATGGGTTTAATATTTAGGAGAGAAATTGGGAAAACAGATCTCTAGAAGGGTTTGGGCAGCATTAATTAAAGACTGAATCTTATCAAGCTACTGCAAAAGCTTTACCATTGTTTATAGTAAGTATGCCTTCTTTCATTTGAGGCAGAAGAGAAATGGGGGTGCAATTAGGACACATTCCTTTTCCTTCCATCTTGCCTGCCTCGGCTTTCCTTCTTACTACTGTGAAGCAAAAATATCAGAAAACATCAATCTTGCCTGGCAGGCAGCATAGCTCAGTGGTTGAGCGTAGACCTATGAACCAATAGGTCATGGTTCAATTTCTGGTCAGGGCACATGCCTGGGTTACAGGCTCAATGCTCAGTGTAGGTGTGCAACAGGTAGCCAATCAATGGTTCTCTCTCATCATTGATGTTTCTATCTTTCTCCCTTCCTCTCCAAAATCAATAAAAATTTATTTTTTTTAAAAAAAAGAAGATATTGGTCTTAGGTTTGATGGAGTTCTTGGAAGAAAGAGAAAAAAAGAAATCTAATTTCTTTTTACTTACCTCAATTTTTGATTTATACTACATATATGTACATGTGCTTATATTAATTAACATGGACAATATTCAAATAGTGTTTGAAAAATATAAAATAAGATCATTCTATTCTATCAAGTAAAAATCTTAAATTAATTTTTAATATATTTTATTGATTCTTTACAGAGAGGAAGGGAGAGGGACAGAGCATTAGAAACATCAATCAGCTGCCTCCTGCACACTCCTTCCTGGGAATGTGCCCACAACCAAGGTACATGCCATTGACCATAATCGAACCCGAGACCCTTGAGTCTGCAGGCCAACGCTCTATCCACTGAGCCAAACCAGTCCCAGCAAAAATCTCAAATTACTTTTAAATATATTGTCTCTGCCGTGGCCTTTGGGGGTCAGTTGGTTGGGTATCATCCTGTACCTCGAAAGGTTGCTGGTTTGTTTCCTAGCAGGAGGCAACCAATCAATGTTTTGCTCTCACATTGATGGTTTTTTCCTCTCTTCCTCTCCTTTCCTCTCTCTCTAAAAATCAACCCTATATAATAAAAGGCTAATATGCAAATCGACTGAAATGCAGAACAACTGATTGCTATGATGCACACTGACTATCAGGGTGTAGTAGACACTCAATGCAGGAGCTGCCCCCTGGTGGCCAGTGCACTCCCACAGGGGGAGCACAGCTCAACCAGAAGCTGGTTTCACAGCTGGCGGTAGTGCTAAGATGCCTGACTGCCTCTGGCATCTCCCTTCCCCCCTCAGGCTCTCAGACTGTGAGAGGGCACAGGCCGGGAAGAGGGACCCTGGAGTGCACAAATCTCATGCACCAGGCCTCTAGTTAAAAAAATAAAACCAATTGCCTTTCCTTTCACTAGGGATGTTTCTAATGTGGAAAACCAACATCAATTATTAAATAACCTGATTCTTATTGTTATTTGTATCTTTGGTAATTAGCACAGTGGATCAGCCATGGCAGGCATTGTTTAATAAATAAAAGAGTGAATGAATAAATAAGTCAAGGAATGTGCATCTTAGACACAGAACTATCAAAGCAAGTAAGGCTTGCCGGAGTCCCTGACTCCTCTGGTTCAAAACGAATGCCAAACACATGCATCCCACATATGGTTCTTGTATGCTCTTCCCACTCCCATCCTCTGCTTAATGACTTGCTTTTCCTGAAGGGAACAGTTTTAGATAAATACCAGGTGAAAGATGGTGCCTAAATAAAGTTCTGGAAGTGATTTTTGAGGTGCTAGAAGCTCCCACACATTGAGAGACCTCCCACAAGCAATTTTCTTGGGGCAGATTCCAAATAACAAGGATTGGTAAAGTCTGCTTCCTGTAATGAACCCTAGTCATCCATCTTAATCTAGCATTAGCTCAAGGAGTTACTAAAGCAGCATTTTTTTTTTGTTCTGTTTTGTGTGTTTTTCCCCAAAAAAAAGAGGAAGAGGTGAATTGAGAGCATAACTTTGTCATGACCCTGAGGGGAAATAATGGAGCAGTGAGAAGGTGCCCTTCCCTGGCAGGAATTGAGCAGGTACACATACTCACTCTATGTAGATACTTCTTAAGTCAAATAAAATTTCAGTGAGCGATATACATGGTGGAAGATAAAGACAAATAATTAGATAAATGCTGGATTAGCATTAGGTTTATTCTGACATATTAAATCAATCTGAGAAAATAAAATTTTGGCTTCAGAGCATTTTTAAATTTATTTTTCAATTACAGTTTACATTCAATATGGTCCTGTATTAGGTTCAGATGTACAGCAAAGTGGTTAGAAAATCATGTACCTTACAGAGTGGTCCCCCTGCTGCTTCAGGTAACCATACCTATTTATCTGGATATTATTGACCATATTCCCCATGTGGTAAGCTACATCTCTGTGACTATTATGCAACAGCCAATTTGTACTGCCTACTCCTTTCACCTTTCCACCCAGTCCCCCACAACCCCTTCCCAGCCTCCGAGCATTTTTATCTGTCTAAACACTGTATTTCCTCAGGCTTTGTTGGCACATAAAATTCCAATCAACTTTCTCAAAAATTTGCCATATTTGTCCGAGCTACAAAACATACTATTTGACAACAGTGGATATGAAAATGTTAGTAGTCCAATATTTACCTTTGGAAACTAACTCAAAGGAATGATTTGCTTCTACTTAGTTAAGGCAAATGAATTGAAATTATAGACTTATAAGGCACTGTTTTGCCAAGGGGCTAGTACTAGGTGATCTGATTTGGGAGGGGGCTGCTTCCTGTAATGCTGCTTTCTCCATACTTCAACCTTCCCTTTCTCTCTTCTACTTTAAGGGAAAAGGTAAACCAGTGAGAAGTATATTTCAGCATATTCCAGAAAAATGATATTAATAAGGTTTAAATTAGGTAATGGTTTTGATCCTTATCATCCATGCTCCTTCCAAATTTTAAAAACTTCTCCACATTATGAGTCATGGAAAGAGAAAAGGACCCACCTTAAGGTATGGAAGCCAAAGGTATCAAATATCCCCACATGCCCTCCCACCTCCCAAATCTGACCTGGCTTCAGCCAGTAAAATCTTTTCACCTGGGATTTAAATTTTGAGTGAGTGGTGCTGTCTTAGGTTGGGATCTCCCTGAAGCAAACTCTGAGATAAGGATTCAAGAGCCAATAGTTTGTTTGGAAAATGCCACAACACCAGTAGGAGAAGGGAGGTGAAGCAGAAGAACAGGCTGTCAATGATGGAGGAGTTATCAAGCCAGCTACCACTGAGAGGTGACCAGGGCTCATTTCCTTGGGCAAATGGCATAAAATAAACACATTAGAGTAATTCCACCTTAGGGGAGAGGAAGCTTGTGTATTTATACACGAGCTCCCATCAATCACTGGTTGAGAGTTGAGAGATATTAATTCACTAGTACTTTCAGCCTGCCACAGCCAACTTGAGCAGCCTTTGTAGATTCAGAGAAAGCTCTCTCACAGAGAGAGGCAGATAATGGTAGTTAGAGGTCAGCCTGAGCAGACTAAGGCAGGGCATCCAACATGCTGGGAAGGTTTTAAAAACGAGTCCCAGTGGTGGCCTTCAGTGCCGATGGCAGTATCACATGTCCAGTAGAGTCCAGCGACAGGACTGAGGACAGTGGCATTGGAATCAGTGTGGTCCTACAAACTATGATATAAGCTTTGATACCTGCTAACTCACCTACCCATTTTTCAAGTTATTTCTCCTAACTTCCCCTCGATCCTGTGTGAGACATCTAATATCTTTCAAACATATTCATTTTCTGCTTAAGCCAGTGATAGATTCTCTGGTTGCAACAAAGAACACAACTGAGCTCAAAGTGTGGTAAAGGTCAAATGGTGACTGCTGCCTGTGACAAATCCCAAGCCAAAGCAAAGCCTTCAAATGGAATTTGCAGCAAATTCATTCCATCTCCAGAATGTAACTATTTCAGCAACTATGTAGTCTCCTTTTGAGAACACTCCTGACTGGAGATTGGGACCTCGTGAATATGAATACCTCACTATGAGACACTAAGTGATCAGGGGGATTAGAGCTGCCAAGAATAAGGATATTCCAGTCCAGTCAGTACAAGCCGCTATAACAAAGAGGCCCAAAAGTTAGTAGCTCATTTTTCTCTCACATGTGTCCAAATGCAAACCCAAGAGGCAGCTCTGTTGTAGAAGGTTTTCTCTGTTGTTTCCCTGTTAGTTCCTAAAGTGTAATACTCATTTTTGTGGCAAAAATTGGCTCAACAACATGCCCATATGCCAGCCTATGGAAGGTAGCAAAGAAAGTCCAGGAAAAAACAATATCTTTTTAAGAAAATTAAATCCAACATTACTTCCACTCACATTTCATTAGCAAAAACTTTGACACACAACCATATTAGCTGCAAAGTCGAATGAGAAACATACTTTCTAGTTAAAGCAACCAAGTGCCCAGATAAACACTGTTAACATGGGGAAAGAGAGAGATGATTTGGGAAGAAAATCAGCAGCCTTTTCTGAACAACCAAGCCATGAAAGCAGGTATGTGTGACAACATTCTATACTGTCTGTCCGGTAGATGTAAGTTTTAGGGGCAGCTCATTCATACTTTCCAGATGTCCACACACAACACTACCACCCCTTGTTCAACTCACATGTAAGGGCCTCATAAGGTAATCCTTATTTGCAGTTGACTGAAGAGGACACCCTCAAGTCTGCTTTCCAAGCAGCTGTGATAACCTGGGAAAGTGGCCTGCTGTGGAGATAGAACATCTCTGAAAACTGGTTCTACAGAAGGCAGAACTTAGAGCGACACAATTTAAAGAACAGATGTACATAGAATTCTGGCTGGTAGCTAAAGTCTTAATTGAAGAGCCAAATATATGAAAGAAACAATATTGGAAGACCATTGACAGGGTTTGTTATATGGATAGATTTCTTGGGATAAGCATACAAATGTTGTGTAGCATGAGTATTCACCACAAACAATCCTTGAAATGCAATTTCTTAATGATGAGTCAAACAGTCTCATCATCTGGTTGTGGTTCTAGCTTGGCAACAAGGTCTTGCAAGGCTGTAAGATGGCCCCAGAGGATGGGATATATGATCTGGACCAAGAACCAATATTATGCTCTCCATAACAAACGTGTTTGAGTCTAGGAACCAAGGGATAGAAGTGAGCAATGCTTCTCAACACCAAGTGACACATTTGCAATTTTTTATGTTTTCCATCTTTGAGACTAGAGCATACTAATTTAAATTTTTTAAAAAAAAATACTTAAACAACTACTTCCAACAGAAAACAGAGAGTACGAGAAAAGTTCCAAAGAATTAGAAACTGAGAATAGCACCTAAACATGGCTGGCCCTTTATAGCACTAGGTGAACTGGTGGAAATGGAGTTAAGAGTGTGGCATGAGTAGAGAGCCCCCAACTACCAAAGGGAAATAATAGAGCTGCCTCCCTTCTTTTGGATATCACCTTTGCTAAGGTCACACTAAGTGTCCTCCATCAACTCTCAACTTTCAAAATCCAGATTACCCTTTGTGCAGTCTTTCCTGATATGTTTAGACAGAACTATTTACTATATACTTCATGCATAAGCTACAGAGCAGCCATCGCTCTTTTCACATGATATTGTAACTATTTGTTTACATGTCTATGGCCCTCAGTACACTGCAAACTTCTGACCAAGAACATTAATAATTTCAAGAACTGCAAACTTCAGCAAATTTAAAGAACTGCACATTTCTGACCTAGGAAGTTGATGAATTTTAACAAGATATATTCAATGCATACTTTGGCTAAGATTATTAATACCTACTATGATAACTTGGCATAGAGAAAATTCTGGAAATATCTTGTTTAAATTAATTTAATTAATAAGCTTCTGCAACGCATATATAGAAATTAAAAGTGTGAGGAAGTATTAGTATGGGAGAAATGCCAAAGTTAAGATATGTATTGGGAATCCAGCATACAGAGGATTGACCAAGTTTGGGGTTTGTATAGTTTCAATAGGCTCTCTATATTGTGCACTGGATTACATCTCTCTGATATAGGTATCTGGAATCTTCTGAATCCAGCCCTAGGTTGGAAATCAAGCAGCCACTCATAAAATGTTTGTATAATAGATGAACAAATGAATGAGAATATATATATAAACTATGGAGATATATATATATATATATATATATATATATATATATATGGATAGTGTATGTGTAAATGTATATTATATATATATATACACTAATATAATGTAATTCTGCTGAAAATAATAGAACACTAAAACTTCTTTATCAGAACACAATTAACATTCATTCTTTTTAACTTGTTATAACAGAGAACATGCACATCATTTAGAGACCAAAGCAACCACTTATTGCATTTAATTAACATTATATAAAGCACTATACAAAAATTACATTTGTATTATCCCCTAATTCCATATACTTCTGGTTCATTATACACAAAGTAAAAATGTGAGCAACTATTTCCATGGTTGAGATTTCTCAAGGTGTGTCTCTTTCTTGTGTTTCCATCTTTATTATCTTGGATTTTTCTATAATGGTTAAAGCTATTTTCTCCCATCCAAGAAATTATTTCCAATATGGAAATCATTAGTATACTTGAATATGGACTTCAGAAATGGGAAAATGAAGCCATAAATTAAATAAACTATTTGACAATGAGATTAATCACCTGAAGCCGGGAAACAACTTGTGATGTTCCTTATAGAGTATCCTACACTAATACAAACAGTTTTTACCAGTTCTCATGACTGTGCAATATTTGGGGTTCATATAGCCAGTCACTCTTCAGCTCTTTACCAAAGGGGTTTTCAAAAGTTCTGGTAACAAAAGAGTTAATGAAGTGGCATTGCTATTAAAAGATTTATGCTAACCAGGTGTTTGAGTTGCTTGAAAAGTCAACCATTTAACATACAACCTTTCTGTTGTAAATACTGTACCACCAGGAGACAGATTAAACAGCTTCATATAAAATTATGGGTGTGGTTTTTTTTAAGAAAAGGGGGGTGAAAAAATCATCGTGTCCAACTTTTCTTAAGTCGCCGAAAACATGTGACCCTCAGAATGCCAGTGTCCTTGTACCAGCAACTCGCTTATGGTCTCGCGCAGAGACAAAGGTAGATTTGAGGGCTTTAAAAAGAAGTGTAACTATAGCCTATGCATACAGATTAATGGCTAATCACATATACGATTATATATGTCACATGTGCAAACTCATTCCAAGGACTCCAAGGTTATCGTGGCCTCTGACATCATCCTTAGAGGAGACTTTCGGTTTCTCTGAATTATGAGGTTAACCTGTTAACCCTGTCGCCTTCACACTATTTCACTGGAAACCCTGCCTGTTGGGAAATTGTGGTTTTTCAGGCTTACAGTCTTGAAGCTTTGCCTTATACAAACTAACCACTAACAATGAGGGTAGGGGGAGGCTGCTGGTGAAATGAGCATTACAGAAAATAACCTCAGGGTTAACTACTCCAATTGCTCACAGGTGGGGTTGCCTGGGGTTTGTAACTTTCTGTGAAGGGATTCACATGTGCCCAGAAGAAGCCACTGCTGAGACGGGTTCTTCCCTCTCGGGGTGGGGGTGCCGGTCATCTCAGCAGTGGAGTAACCATATCTGTTCATAGTTACCAGGCTGTTGTGCTTTTGTTTAGTAGGTCAACACACTGTCGTCGTCTTAATTTGTGTCTGGGCCTATCACGCAAGGGCCATTCCTCACAGAAGGTTTTAATCAAAGCAGCCAAACCAACAAAATAGGACATCCTGGTCAGAATTACGCTCTCAACCTCATTTTGAACTGTTGCATTTTCAGAGGTTTGGCAAATTTCACAAGAAGTCACTTACCAAAATGTTCGCATTTAATGAGAGGCAATCTATAATAATAAAAGTGCGATATGCTAATTAGACCGGACGGCCAAACTGTGGAGTGACCGTCCAGATGAAGCCGGGGTTGTGAAGGTCAAGCCCCTTGCAGGAGCCCCTTGCACGAATTTCCTGCATCGGGCCTCTAGTTTTTATATAAGAAAAGAATAATCTCTGGCCATCCAGTCCTCTGAAGGTCCAACATCCCAGTTCAATGAAGAGTGAGCTCTGTTTCCAGCCAGTCTGCCATGAAAGCCCAGTGTCTACAGGTCTCATGAGAATTCTCTACTCACAGCCCGGAACCTGCACACCAGTCCCCGCTCTCTCTGAACTCCCCATAAACATAACTGCTTAATAAACACTGCTCAATATTGGGCTTTTTTATCCATCTTTCTGCTTTCTCCATGCTGCGTGGATCCTGCAGACAAAACAATATGAAGTTTATTAAGAATGCCCACAATTGTTAGATAAAATAGAGCAAAGAAGAAGACAGGTGCCATCCCTGTCCTCATGTACTCAGCTTTTGGACGTGGCAATAGGTTATTCAAGAACAGAGCTAATGAACAACAGAAACTGATGAACAAAAATAGATCCAGAGACACAGAAGCATGAAACAGACTGTTGAAGCTCAGAGGAAAGAAAGGTAGGGGAGAGTGGGTGCGTGGGAGGTTATCATCCAAAGAACTTGTATGCACATATGCATAGCCCATGGGCGCAGACAACAGGGTGGTGAAGGCCTGGGGTGGGGGGCAGGAGTGGCCTGGAAGAGGTCAATGGGAGGAAAAGGAGAGCATATGTAATACTTTCAACACTAAAGATTAAAAAATAAAACAGAGCATTACAAAGTTATCTCTATCTACAAAATAGTACCCTGATATCTTAAATAAATAAATGAAAATTCAGCAAAAGCCTATATTGTTATTAATAATAATCTAAAATTCCCTCCATTATGGTTATAATGGTGTTCCACCAAAATGCAGAAGTCCTAACCCTCAGAATGTGACCTTATTTGGAAGTAAGGTCTTTAGAGAGGTAACCAAGTGAAAAAGAGAAAATGGGGGCATTAAAGTGTCTCTAAAAACGAAGGGAAGCCAAAGATTCCCAGAACCTGGGGAAAGTAGGAAAGAGCCATGAACATTCTCTCTGACAGCCCCCAGAAGGAATCAGGCCTGCTGCCACCATGACTCAGATTTCCAGCTTCCAAAATGAGTATGTTGCTTTTATATATATATATATATATATATATATATATATATATATATATATATATATATATATATTGATTTCAGAGAGGAAGGGAGAGGGAGAGAGAGAGAGAAACATCAATGATGAGAAAGAATCATTGACTGGCTGCCTCCTGCATACCCCCTACTGGAGATCGAGCCCCAAACCCGGCCAAATGTCCTGACTTGGAATGGAACCATGACCTCCTGGTTCACAGGTCAATGCTCAACTACCAAGCCAAACCAGCGGGGCACTCTTCTCTGTTAAGCCACCCAATTTGTGGCACATTGTTGTAGTAAAGTAATGTGCCCTCTAAAGTCAAATACTTCTGTTCCTTTTTTAAAATGTAATAAAGCCGACAAAGATGAAATGGCTGTGGCAGCATGTAGAATTCTAATTGGGGTAATTTTTTTAATTAACAAATCCTAGAAATGTTTTTAACAAAATGAAGACACCTGCTCAGTTGAACCTCCATCCAGTATGCTAAAAAAAATTTTCTAGCCCCATTTTAAAAGAATTTATTTTTGTTTCCAGTGTAAAATAAACTTCCAAGAACGTACTAGTGGGACATTGGAAACTATAGTTCACATATATAATTATGGTATTGTAATTCACAAAGAAAATAAATACAATAGAGAAAATAAACTTCAGTTCTGGAGAGAACAAGATCTATAAACCTACATCTAAATTCTAATAAGTATATGGGTCCAAAATCTAATAAAATGAGAAAATACACTGTTTTTTACTTATTGTGAAAATTTAGTATTATAACTGTATTGCATTACAAAACACATGGTGTGTGTGTGTGTGTGTGTGTGTGTTTTGAAAAAAAATTAGAAATAATTTATCTTTGCAATTTTATTGAAAGTATTTAACAGAGTGACAGAAATTATGTCACTCAAAATTTTTTGTTGTTTAAGTTGAAAGAAAAATCACCATCTAAATGCATAGTCAAATTCACTATGAATCCATCATCTCTTAAAACAATATAATGGAAGAACACATAAAGACATAGTAAATGTCAAGTGAAATTTGCTTTGAATCAATAAAAGATTCTAAGTTGATACCCCTGACCCATCATTCTTGAATGGCTTCTCTGTCCCCAAAAGTCTTATCCTTTGTATTTGGGAATTTCCCCCCATTTTCTCATGTTTTTATGAATCATGATTTGACAAAATGGGAAAATTGAATAGACATAAGCCTTATGACTATTTAAAGTAATCTGTCCTTTAAGATAGTTATAGTTGAACCAGCATGTCTCCTGCTAGTTTTATTTCTCCTGTGACATAAAAAATGAACATCATCTTCCTTCATCCATCCACCATTAGACAAACAAATATTTTTTTTCTCTATTCCTCATTAACTTTTTTCAACCTCATAGATTCTACTAAATATTAGCAATTATATAGCATCAGGTAGTTTAGTTTTTTTTTAAATTTAGCCATATGATCTGCTAATATAGAGAGAATTCTAAACCCATAATAAAGGATAATAGTTAAATATCACTATGAACTGAAAATTTGTGTTCTCCCAAATTCATATGTTGAAATCCTAATCCTCAATGTGACAGCCTTTAGAAGTGGGAGCTTCAGGAAATGATTAAATAATGAGGGTGGAGCCCTCTTCAATGGAATTAGTGCCCTTATAATTAGAGACACAGATGCTATCTCTCTCTGTGTATCATGTGAGGACACAGCAAGAAGACAACAGTCTGTAAATAGTCAGAGAGCTCTTACCAGAAACTAAATATGCCAATATCTTAATCTTGGACTTCTCAGCCTCAAGAACTATGAAACTAAAACTTGGTTTTTATATGTCTATGATATTTTTGTGATAGCAGCCAAACCAAGACAAATATTATGTTTTAATGTACCTTAATAAGAGTATAATTTATAATATTAATTCCTTCCTAATATTTCTTTTCACCAGAGTAGGGATGACTATAGTGTATAACAAGTGGCAGGAGCCCAAGATGAGATCACTTCTGCATAATATTTGGTCAAACATTCAAACCTAAAGGTCTGGCAACTAGGAAATCCCATAAGAAACAGGAAGCCAGTGACTTTATCATAACAAATGGAAGCCAGTAGGTTAGCAAGGAGAAATGGTAAGAAATAATGGAGTACTTAATGGTCTAAGTCTTAGAGTTTACATTTGCTCAGTTCTGCTGCCTTTATGCTGTCCTGTTCCCCATGTTACTCCATTCCTGGCCTAGTCTCTCTCCTGGGATTTGTAGATCATCCAGCCTGGTGACTCAGTTGGTCGGAGCATCATCCCATATACCAAAAGTTTGCAGGTTCGATTCCTAGTCAGGGCACATACCAGTTAGGATGCCTACAGGACTGATTGATGTTTTTCTTTCACAATAATGTTTCTCTCTCTCTGTCTCTCTCTGTCTCTCTCTCTCTCTCTCTCTCTCTCTCTCTCTCCTTCCTTCCTTTCTTGCTCTTAAAAAAATCAATAAACATACCCTTCAGTGAGCATTTTTTTAAATTATCTTATTGGACAGCAGAAACAGATTCCAGAGTACAGAGCAGCCAACAGAACTGAAATTGGAGTGGCTGGGTCTCAGAGAGGAAAAACTATAAAGAAGGAGCCCTAATAATTTGTATAAAATTCTCTCCTTAGGGCTTTAGTCAACTTCTAAGATGCACATCATCTATAGGGCACATTTTAAAGCCCAGTTAAGAGTATCAATCAGATGGCTTAAGAGCACAACAGAAATGTCTAAGGCCAAGAAGTTCAGGTCCAGGACTTACAGACCTGTAATATACACATGGCATTCCATAAATGCTACCTCCTAAGATGTAGAGTGAAATCTCTCCCTAGGTATAAGGGTAATGAGCAAAACTAAAACAGACTTGCACTCACAAAGCTCAAAATGATCCATGGATAATTTTACTCTCTGCCAAAACAAAATTTAGCACTATTTAGAAAATAATATAATTCAGAGCACCTACAATATATAGACAATGTTAGTTATACAATCAAAAGTTACAAACATGTTTAAAGAATCAATAAGAAAAAAAAGTTCACTAATCCTATATAATAAAATCCCAGTGACCACATGGCAGAACGACTGGTCGACCAGTCTCTTGACATGAACTGACCACCAGGAGGAAGATGCTCAATGCAGGAGCTTCCCCCGGGTGATCAGTGCCTACCACAGTGGGAGTGCCACTTGGCTGCTTGAGATGAGCAGCTGCTCCTGCTGCAAACTCTGGGCCAACAGGCAGGAACCCGGGTTGTGATCATCACCTCCTTATCCCAGGCTCCTCCTACTCACTCCCTGACATCTCCTGAAGACACCCGCAGGCCATGCAGTGCCACTTCCAGGCTTGCAGACCTGACCCCAGAGGTTGGGAGGGGGGAACATGGCCACTGTGGGATTGAGGACTACTCTGTCACCTCTCAGCGCTATTGTCCCTGGGCCCAGCCCCGACCAGGTCCCCTAGAGAGGTGAGTGCTCTGGCTCCATGGAAGATGTCAGACCAGGGAGCAGTTGCTCAGAGGGCGGGTCCACAGCTGCTCAGCAGACTGGGATGAGTGGTGCTCCCATAGCGACCCAACCCCGCAGCCCCTATCCCCCACTAGTACACAAATCCTATGCACCAGGCCTCTAGTTGAGAAATATAATAGTATCAGAAACAAAAATAATTCAAGTAATGGAGTGCACAGATGAGGAATTCAAAATAACTGTGATGAATATATTTAAAAGAAAAGAGAAAGGATTTGCAAAATGAATAAAGAACACAGAATTTCAGATGTGAGGGCCATCTGGCTATAACATCTGTCATCCCGCTGATCATCAGAGTTTATTCTGCTGAGCTGGCTAGGCAGGCAGGTTTCCCCTTCTCCCTCACCATTCCCTGGGTGTCCCTCCCCAAGCTGCGCTCCTGGTAGAAGAGGATGATGTTCTCCCCAAGGAGAGGACTGGTCTTCAGTCAAGGGTATACCAGTAACTGAGCTCTCCTGCTAGAACCTCCAAGCAAGATCTCAAAATTCTATGTGTTGCAAACCTCCTAAGGAAATTAAAACCTACAAGTTTACAATGTGTTGTTGTATTTAAAAAAAAAAAAAGGTTGGGCAATTCAGCCAAACAATTTTTTCCAAAAAGGCAGAAATGATGTTTTGATGGGTGTACATGAAACATTTCTTTAAGAGAGAAAAATTTTAAAAAAAACATGCTTATTAGTAAAACAATGTTTTTTTTCTAAATCCAAAAGTCTTATTTCTTCAGTCAGGCCACACTAAAAATAGTCTTATTCCCAAATTCACAGGTGATATTTTTAAGTTAAAAATTGTTCATGTTGAAGCAGCTTTAGTTTCCTCATCATTTTCTTTGGATGGTTAAAACTAAACTGGAATAAGACTCTAATTGGATGTTCTAATGTTTATTCAACAAAACAGACATGGAGACGGTGAGCTTCAATGTGCCTATGAGTCTGAAAGCATAGATAAACACTAACACTACTGAGTACTGAGAAGTTTTTCTAATGTACAACTGTAAAGTCAAGAATTCACCAACTAAAGACAAAAAAAGGAAAGTAAGCTAGCATGGTCACTGAGGAAACTGCACTTCATTATGTGTACATTCCAGGCCTTGTTTGATAATCCTATATATATAATAAAAGCCTAATATGCTAAGTGTCCAACCGTTTGACCATTCAACCAGTTGCTATGATGCACACTAACCACCAGGGGGCACACATTTTAACCAGTAGGTTAGCTTGCTGCTGGGGTCTGGCAGATTGGGACTGGGTGAGATGGGCCAAACACAACCTGGAGCCATCCTGTGGTCCCTCCCCAGCCCTAATCATGCACCAGTGGGGTCCCTCGGTCTGGCCTATGCCCTCTCACAATTCGGGACCCATCAGGAGATATCGGAGAGCCGGTTTCAGCCCAATCCCCACAGGCCAGGCCGAGGGATCCCACTAGTGCACAAATCCATGCACCAGGCCTCTAGTAACTAGATAATAAAGTATTGTCATTTTTTAATTAAATTTATTGGGGTGACATTGGTCACTATGAACATTTAGATTTCAGGTGTGGATTTCTATGTTACAAGATCTGTATATTTCACCATGTGTTCATTACCCAAAGTTATATCTTCTCCTGTCACCATATATCAGGACCCTCTTCAACCCCCAACCCCCTAGCATTGTCATATTTTTAAGCCATATCGCATAGTAGGACCTCCCACCACACTAATTGCTTTACACTATGATCTTCCCTTGTCCTTTAGCACCTTTCAGAAAGTGATCCAAGAGTGTTTGTCTAAATTATTTTCCACTGAGGAAATAATATTCAAGCTTATAACCAAATAAAGTTTGCTCTCCTTGGTCAATTTCAGTCATGTAGAAACCTTTTTATCCTGAAATTACATTCCCTGGAACCAAAACCTAATGAGAGAATTTCATCATTTTAGCACAAGCACTGTTTTCCTACTTTTGCCTTCCCTGCTACTCATTCAGATTTCCCCACGAGCCCATCTGCAAGCTTGTTCCAGGGCCATTCGGAAAACGACAGGAATAACACTACCACCCAGACTCTGTGATACCAGTTAGGCTGGTGGGTCACCTTCAAAGACTTGAACTGCCAGGCCATTCTAAGCCTTCTTTATCCCTCTCCATCAGTGGAGAGAGCATCATGAGCCAGGCTCCCCTTGGTATGTGTTTAGGACCAGAACCAGTACTCTTCACTCACTTGGCACACTGGACTCTGGCTTTGCTTTTCCTTTCATGGTGACCTTAGCTAACATGCCTGTTACCCCAGGTTCATCTATAAAACTGAACCGTTTGTAGTCTTTAAATGTCCTTCTGTAGGGCTAGACCGCCCTGATAGAAGGTGACACCCTTCTCACCATATAATGACATCTCAAAATGGCCATAATCCCAATTTTCTTTTGGATGAAGACCCATCTTTAATTCTTTCTGCTCAGCCTCCTAGTCCTGGACTTCGAAGGACTTGCTTAGTAAGCCCCATGGATGTGCCTTGGGCTCATTCTGACACCTCTAGATAGAATCTTCCTCTACAATTATTTGTGAATTCTAGCCTTAAGTCATCTAGTGTTTGTTTTCTTGCCTCCAGCCACAGGACACTTAATAAAGAGTGGAGGAAATGCATCCTCCATGCAAAAAGCCTCGTGTATTTTGAGCAGTTAATACAACTTGTCTCTAGTAGGATAAGATTCATATAGACTTGAACATTCAGCACTTAGTCATCTCTGAAGCTTTTAGTTAGGGGTAGAAAGGGGCATTAAAATGAATATAGACACCTGCATCCTTCATGCCCTATCTTATCTGCAATACCTACTGACACACTATTTAGTAATATTTCCTAAATCTTAAGTCTTTGCAAACCTACGTTTCAGTATGCAGACTAATTTGGTTTAGGAGAACTAATAAAGAATCTGTAGCCATTTTTTATAGATTTTACTTACTCAGAACTGATCTTATCTACCTTGTAGAGAACTGGCAAAAACAGAATTCAACAGGGCAGAGGGCAGGGAAGGGGCCAAAACGGGGAATACTGTGGGCAGCAGTGCTCAACCAGAAATAAAAACAATCACTTCAGAGAAAGAAAACTGAGAGAAAAAGGGAGTAAGGGAGTATATTGGAATGAATACTTAACTGCCTTCCCTGGACTTTCCTACGGTGATTAATTTCTCATATGAAGCCATTCTCTCTTCTCTGGGGCCTACCTTATCTTAGAGTACTGCAAAGGGCGAGGTGGTGATTGATATCTATTCCAAGTCATCACAGCAGATACAGCACACTTTCTGAAAAAAAGTTACTTCTTCCCCCAACACTGATAGTCGACAGATGGCTGGCCTATCTCCATATTCCAGCCTTGGGGCCCCGGAGGGTAAATCAGTAAAGTCTTGAAGCTCAACAGGCCACTTAGAAGGTGGGGAAAGAAGTGCCTGAATTGAAACCATTAGCTGGGGTTTGGGGGGAAGACACTACTGAGGATCACTGGTCTACAAAGCCCCTGGGGACTGACCCCCTTGTTTGTGGAGCTGGAGGTACCACCAGCCATTTACATCTAGTCACTGACAGCCTGACAGACAGAAAAGCCAAAAAGTAATCACCGTCCAACAAAAAAGGGAAGATTTTACCACCAGTCTCCTATAAGGAGAACACTGTGCCTTTCTTCCCAGCCCACAGGCAACAGAGAGGTAAGCCAGGAGAGAGGTGGGCAGGCAGGAGGAATACTGTGGCCATCAGTACCTGCCCTCAGGACATAATCCAGCCTGTGCTGGTGCCTGCAGTCTTTGTGTTTCAGGTCCTCAAAGTAAATGAAACTGATTGGGCTCTATGGGGACTAAAAATTATTGACTTTTTCTCCCACCTTCTAAGTTCTCCTGGTTGAGCTAAAGACAGGTGAGCAGGAAAAAACTGAAGTTTAATACATGTGTATTGGGGAATTCACATGGACATGACAATTCCCCATGGACAGTGAAAGAACATTGAGTATGTAAGTCATTTTAGACAAAGAAGAAAAGCAGTGTGGATAAGGAGTTAGATCTCAGAAGTGAGAGTGGACAATTTACAGGTAGTTGAGGAAGAGGATATACACACAAGGTAGAAAAATTCCCCCTAACGTGGCTCAGAAACTCTGGGACACAGCGGGTATCTGGCCCACAGGTGCCTGCGTGAAGCCCTCCTGGACTACCATACTTAATTTAATAGGCTAAGGCAGCATCTGAAGGTCTCCTTTCTGTCATGTGTTTCTCCGTCTGAATCTCTTGGGCAGAAAAGATGAGAGGGTCAGCTATTTAGACTTTATGAGTCTAAATAGCTGAAAAATCAATATCCCAAGAAGCAGCTGCAGGGTGGCAGAATTTTGGTCTCTTCAACTCAAACGGGGATGTCATTAAAGGAGCCCACCACATAGGAAATGTAAGGAGAGCTGAGGGACCCCAGAGATAGGGGGGGAAATTCCCACATTTATATCCCAGTGAGTTGAGAGTACTCATAATAGTTATAGTAACATTCACTTTCTACATATTATCAATGGGCAAAAATATGGCAAACCTCTGAAGGAACTTTTCTAGCCTCTACTTTGTGCGCTCTCTAAGAGTGTCAGAAGGGTAAAAACCCCATCTCTTTTAAAATACCACTTACAGGAGACTGTCCTTCCTCAAGTTATTCTAATGCTTAACAACGCTCTTGGCAGGGAGGGCACTTTCTTCATGAAGCTGGAAGTCGTTTAATTTTAAATGAGAAAAGCCTGCATTCTACTCCTAAGACGTCATAACAACTTTAGGTTCCCCACTCCAAAAGAGTAGGTAGACCTCAGTCCACAGCATGACTATGATTTCTGGTCGTCCATGCTCATCTATACAGGGACAATGTGAAAACCAAAAATGTTTCATGTGGTCTTTCCTCTTTAGGAAATCCCTTTACCCCAGAGCCGTGGTCTGCAAACTGAGGCTCGCCAGTCACATGCAGCTTCTTGGCCTCTTGAGTGTGGCTCTTCCAAAAAATACCATGGCCTGGGCGAGTCTATTTTGAAGGAGTGGTTTTAGAAGAAGTTCTAGTTTTTAAAAAAATTGGCTCTCAAAAGAAATTTCAATCGTTGTAGTGTTGATATTTGGCTCTGTTGACTAATGAGTTTGCCGACCACTGCCCCAGAGCATGCATTTTGTGCACCTTCAAAAAGCCAACAACTAAACGGGCAAATAAAATCCAAATAATTTTTTAATATATTTTTATTTATTTCAGAGTGAAAGGGAGAGGAAGAGAGATAGAAACATCAATGATGAGAGAAAATCTTTCACTGGCTGCCTCCTGCACACCCCATGTTGGGGATCAAGCCCACAACCTGGGCTTATGCCCTGACTGGGAATTGAACCATGAAATCCTGGTTCATAGGTCCTTGCTCAATCACTGAGCCATGCTGGCCAGGCTCCAAATAATTTCTAAACTTGATATGATACAAAGCTAACAGACGGGTTCAGCACAGATGGTAATTAGGTTTTTCCCAAAGGGGACAGCATGTTGCAGTGCCAGGTACAAAGAGTCATTGGGAATGACTACCAGAGAGAATTAGGAGCTTGAAGAGTTGATAGGGTAAGTAGGTAAGAGCTGAGACCTCCTTTGCCTTCTAGTATTTGATGGAATAAACACGTCTCGCAAGAGGGGAACAGTCAAAACTCCCAGGAACTTCAGTAATTTACACTCTGGGAGGGGAACAGAGTACAGGGCATGTGGAAAATTTGGAAGACAGTACCCAAGAAAGACTGCTGTAGTAGATTAAATTTACAGAATGGAAACGAATTTGTTAGCACAACTGTCACTGTTTACCTAAAAATGTTCTCTGTCAATAATTGGTCAACATAAGGATGTGCTGTCATCATTGCATAATAAACAGAGAGACAAGGAGCACCCAGAATTACTTAGAAGGAAGGAAGAGGGAAGCCCTGGCCCCAGAAGAATACAGTGTCGCAACTTTCAATGGTGGCCAACGCCAAGTATTCACAAAAAGATCTCTTGCCAAGTAAAAAATACTTTCCTAATTTGTTTCTTTTGTTGTGTTTTGCTTTGAATTTTAAAAGTTCTTTTTTGTTTTGTTTTAAAGGGCAAACTCATAAATATTTACAGAGAGGACTTACTAAGCAGAAAAAGAGATTAGAAAATGTTTTTTGAATACATACAACATGTTTCATGTAAATCAGATTATACAATCAATTTTACACTGAGAAGAAAATATAAATCACAAAATATAACCTACTTTATGAGACATTTTGCATGTGAGAAGTTCAGATAAATCCAAAGTGTTTTGTATTTGTCACAGTTCAAGTTAAATTTAATAAATATATTGGCACCTAAGACATAAGCAATATTGTGTAGCAGTATGAAATGTCACCAAGCAAAAATATTAATAGTTAATAAGTATTTCAAAATTTTAATTTAAACATATATCACATATACTGCTAACCATATAAAATTCTGTTTATTACAGGATCTTCTAAAACCTTTGATTTTTCTATTTTCTTGAATGTCTGAGATTGTAGTAAAATTTTATCAATTGCTACCTTCACACTTACATAAAGTTGAATCATATTTGTGTTTCATTAGATAGTAATAAGTATACAAATTTACATTTGTGTTTTATTTAAAAACAGAACAGTCTCTGAAAACACACTTTCACTATACCTATTGAAAAACCTCCTCATAGCCACACCCTCCCAAAGACATTGGAATTTGTTTTTCTGATACTGTCTGAGATTTATTAAGTACTAAATAAGCAAAGCAGATTATTTAGAAAATTATTATTTAAAGATGGTTTATAATTAAATTGGCTTTATCCCCAAATTATAGAACTACTTAAACAGATGCAGATTAAACTCTCTATTTCCATTCTCTTACACATAGTATTTGTCTCTCCTAGAAACTCAATAGCCCCAGATAGAACAATTATACATAAGGCCCTTAGCCACTAAGAGTGAAAAGCTATGTATTATGTGACTCATCAAAGTTCAGCCACAAATCAAGCATCATAAATCCTCTTACCACCCACGTAAAATTTTAGGCATAACATTTTCAAAGAAGATATGCATCTTGCTGACCTTTGGTTTAATGATAAAATAACTCATGGAGTACCTCATAGATCCTGGCAAGAAAAACAAAATAGAAAAAGTACTAATGAAAAGAAGCCTCCACAACCTTGCCCCAAATATCACATTTTCTTTTTTTCTTTTATTTTCATTCTCACCCAAGGATATTTTTCCATTGATTTTTTGAGAGAGTGCAAGAGAGAAAGACAGAGAGAAATATTGATGTGAGAGAAACACATAGATCGGTTGCCTCCTGCATGTGTAGTGACCAGGGACAAGGCCAGGGAGGTATCTGCAATCGAGGCATGTGCCCTTGACCAGAATCAAACCTGGGACCCTTTGGTTCACAGACTGGCACTCTATTCACTGAACCAAATTGGCTGTGGCTTACTAAATTTCCTCTTAATAAAAAGATAAGGAAATTAACACTGCAGCTTATGCCCATAGGCCAGAGATGTTTGGGAAAAAGTTATTTATCTTTTAGCCTTAAATTCTAGAAAAATGTGGAGAGAGAAACTGATCACAAATAATCCATTCATTCATCAAATATTAATCAAGGTCTTTCTAGGACATAAAAGTTAGCATGGTGTCATTATCTCTGTGGAAAAGGGGATGTTACTATTTTAATGAAATGCTTACACAATTTCTTATATTATAGGGGGGAAAACTTCAGGGGAAAAAAAACAGTCTCCATAGTGGCATTGAAAAATCCAGCATTAAGGGAATTTTTAGGATACTAAGACCATAATAGTTTTTTGGGGTTTTTTTACTTTATCTTTATTGTTAAAAGTATTACAGATGTCCATGTTTTTTCCCCATTGATTCTCCCACTCCCTTCCTTACCCCCTTCACACCTTCCCTACCTAACCCCCCACCCATCCCAGGCCTTCACCACCTTACTGTCTATATCCACAGGTTATGCATATATGCTTACAAATTCTTTGTTTGATCTCTTCCTACCCAACCACACTCCCACCACCACCACATTCCCTCTGAGTCCACTGTCTATTCCATGCTTCTGTGTTTCCAGATCTATTTTGTTCATCAGTTTATTGTTGTTCAATACCTTCCACATATGAGTGAGATGATGTGATACTTCTCTTTCTCTGACTGGCTTATTGCACTTAGCATATACCAAGGAAAGATATTAATTCTCTTAATAGTTTTTCCTCTTTCTCTAAGATCTAATAAAGAGCATGATCTAAATTACAGAATACTCTGTAAATGTGGAAAAGTAAACCATGCTTTACGCATCTAAAGGTCAATACTAATGGAATACAATAGAAGATTAAGGTACATTTTCAATAATATTACATTAAGAATTATGTCAATACCATAAGCAATTAAAAAAAGAATTATATGAAAGTAAGAGTTAGGGTTAAAGTTTACATTAACTTTTTTTACATTGTGATTTTTACACATATGTTGGGTTAAAGTCTTTTTAAAAACAGAAGTTAAATATATATTTTTCTACCAGGCTATCACCAATTAGATAACTTCCATCATATACTTAAAATTATATTGAATATAAGTAAAAAACACATCTGCGATAGAAATTGTTGAACAATAATTAGAAAAAAGTGTATTGAATATATCAAGACAGTATGATTATTTGAAAAAATAGAAACTTGAGAATTATGATTATTAACTCTACTTCTTCTATAAATTCTTCAGTAAAGTACCTTAATCTATTTTTTTTATTTTCCTTAGCTGTGAAACAAAGATATACATATCAGCTTTTGTAGTAGGGTTGCATGAAAAATAATGAAGTTTGCTCCCAATCATTTTAAAAGCAATTTAAAGGTGAGACAATAATTGCTTTGACATGAAGTTGATTGGAAACAAAAGGATATACTAGTAGTTGCAATGACCTAATCCTATGCTGTAATAAATACCCCCTGATAAGAAGTTCTAAAATGCAAGTTCAAAGGTGGAATTTTCCATTGCGCGTGCACACACACACACACACACACACACACACGCACACAGCATTTATCTATCCAGTTGGTTTACTATTCTCAAATCCCATTTCAAAATTCCTGTTCCTTATTTATGATTCTCAACTTGGTATCAAACTCTGCCCTTGGCTATAAAGTCATTTTTATTGTCTTGGAAAACATCCATGTGCAAGAAGAAAAACAAAATGTTATAATTTGTAGTTATTTCCATTCTTCTTTCTAATTCAGAATTGTCCCCTATTTCCTTGTGGAGCCCTTTTCTGGTCACAAGGATGTCATTAATTCAAAAGTTCAGAAATCGTAATTTTTAATAAAAGAAATTTAAAATCCTAATGCTAATTAAATTTCTTTTAAATGCCTTTTATTCTAGAAAGAAGTCATAGCTGCTTTAAAAGTAATTCTTTATGTAAAAAAGAATGAAAATTATTAAACTTAACATTCTATTAAAGAAACTGTATGTTAAATATAAATTTGCATTAAATAAGTTCTTCATTAAGAGATAGGGGAGCTAGGGAGGCAGGTGGTCAGGAACGTCTCCTGGAAGAATGAATCCTCAGGAAGAAGTGCCCCTGCAGGCTCCCAGTTGGATGGAAAGGGAATTCCCATCTTCCTACACTCTCCTCCAGAGGGTCCCTGGTGAGATACCATGGAATGTAACCAAAACCCACAATCATTAGTGAACAATTGTAATTTCTCTCTGCAAAGCCAGAGATAAGAGGGGGAGAAAAGAAAGTGCTGGATAAAATATAGAGAATTATCCCAGTATTAAAAGAGGAAGAGACAAAGCTGAATAAAAAACACTCTTGTTTTAAAAATTCACTTAAGGGATCTTCAAAAGTCATGAATAAACCTAGGATTCTTGGCTCATTAAATTCAAAGTCAGGGGAGAAAGTCAGACAATTTTATTCTAGATATAATATTTAAATAGCAAATAGATGTTTGGTGTAGGTATAAAAAATCAAGTTGCACCTAAACGTGTGCAATTATTCAAGTACTAGAGGCCCAGTGCATGGAAATTATAACTTGTAGTTATTTCCATTCTTCTTTCTAATTCAGAACTCTCCCCTATTTCCTTGTGGAGCCCTTTTCTGGTCACAAGGATGTCATTAATTCAAAAGTTCAGAAATCGTAATTTTTAATAAAAAATTTAAAATCCTAATGCTAATTAAATTTCTTACAAGTGCTTTTTATTCTAGAAAGAAGTCATAATTGCTTTAAAAATAATTCTTTATGTAAAAAAGAGGCCTGTACCCTCTCACAGTTGGGGACTCCTTGGGGGATATCCACCTGCCAGCTTAGGCCTGCTCCCCGGGGGACCAGGCCTAAACTGGAAGTCAGACATCCCTCTGGCAGCCCAGGAGCCTTTGGAGGATGTCCAACTGTGGCTTAGGGAGTGAGCCTACGCCGCAGTCAGACATCCTTAGTAGTGCCGGAGGCAGAAAAGGCTCCTGCCACTGCCACTGCACTCGCAGCCATCAGCCTGGCTAATGGCTGAGCGGAGCTCCCCTGTGGGTGCACACTGACCATCAGGGGGCAGTTCCTGCACTGAGCATCTGCCCCCTGATGGCCAGTGCACATCGTAATGACTAGTTCGTCCCAGTCATTCTGCATTAGGGTCAATTTGCATATTGTATAGGAATATTATATAGGACTAGAGGCCCAATGCACGAAGATTCATGCAAGAATGGACCTTCCTTCCCCTGGCTGCCAGCACTGCCTTTGCTTGGGCCAGAGCTGCCTTTTTGCTCCAGCCTAGAGCCACCTTTCAACATTCTCATGCTGCCCAGAGGCCCAGAGCAGCTGGGCTAGTGCAGAACACCTGCATCATCGCCATGGCATGAGGCAAGCATCCCACCTGCCCCTGCCTGCTTGGTGCCTGTGTATGCAAATTAACTGCCATCTTTGTTGGGTTGGTTTGCATACTCACTCCTGATTGGCTGGTGGGTGGCACGAAGATATGGTCAATTTGCATCTTATTCTTTTATTAGTGTAGAGATTGCTAGGTTATACTAATATTCATCAATAATTATGCTTTTCCATAACCATCATTAGAGTTAACAGAATTAATGGAATTAGGATTTCTTGAATCCAGGATGAATGAGTGTCCTATAGAACATTAGACCATCAAGACAGCCTACTGGAGATATAAAGGTGTGCTATTCAAACTCCTTTCCAAGAAGAAAGTCTACCCAGTGCCGAAGTACAGTTATCTGCCAGCCTGGGAGTGTCTATTCCTTATCTGCCTCAGCTTTTGCACATAGATCGTCATATTGTCAAGATGGCATCAGCCAATGCTTAAGCAAGACCCTAGTAAAGGTCCAACCTCTCAGTCCATAAGAGACTTCTCTAACACCAGCACTTTTTGCTTCAGTTTCCCATTAGGTCTCAGAGACTAGTCAGATCTGCATGGCAATCCTATTTCCCACTGGCAATCCTATTTCTTTTAGTTTTTAATAACAAGTTCCTATTTTCTAAAAAGTGCTACAAATGTTCAAGTAAATGTTTGCATGTAAATAGGTTGGAAGTGACCACTCCATCTTCACAAGAAGCAAAAAGATGAACAAGATGAATAAAAACAATTCTTCTTGAATCTATAAGAAAAGAGCACAGCAAACCAGGAGTATCTACTGAAAGAATGAATAGTCAGGAGGAAGACCCCCTGCAGGCTGGAGTTGGATGGCACAGGAATTCCATCTACTCTCCTCCAAAGGGTCCCAGGATTATAATAACCAAAACCCCACAATTATTAGTAAGCAATTGTAATTTCTCTCTGCAAAGCCAGAAATAAGGGGGGGGGGGGGGAAGAGGAGAAAGAGAAAGACAGGAAATCACCACCTACCAGAGCGGAGATTCACAAGCAGAAACCTCCATGGGAACCTGTGCCTGGAAAGAAAACTCTGAACTGTAATTCATAGGTCCCTGGAGTCTCAGTGTGGACAACACTGATATTTTAACTCCATGGAGGCCCAGTCATAGGGATCACCCAGGATTTTGTGAGATTTACCTCCAGGAGCTCAACCAGGTCCCTTCAGAAAATCTCAGAGAAAAATCCCCTGTGCTTCTGGCAGGAGAGGGAGAAGGAACCATTCTGAAATACATCAGAGCATCTTCTCTCCTTAATAAGGCATGCTCACAGCAGAAGCCACATAGCCAGTGTTATCAGAGCCTACCTGACCCAGAAAAGGGAAATACGCACACCCAACTTCTGTTTCCTCAAGCCTTCCCCATGGGAGAAGGAAAGTGCCCAAGTCCAGCTCACTCTGCCATTTTGCCTCACCTAAGGGAAGAGGGAAAAGAAAGTAGGAATCACTTGTGAAGTTCACAGTCCAGAAGCAGAGGAAGACTACAAG
This sequence comes from Vespertilio murinus, assembly GCA_963924515.1. Classification (NCBI taxonomy): domain Eukaryota; kingdom Metazoa; phylum Chordata; class Mammalia; order Chiroptera; family Vespertilionidae; genus Vespertilio; species Vespertilio murinus. Next base: position 8,718,183 of record OZ004705.1, read on the forward strand.
ACTGAGACCCAATCAGAGAACTGGAGAGCACTTGCCCTGCACCACACTTCTCCAGCACGTTACTAAAGGCCAATTTACAGCAGTTCCTTTCACCTGATACATCAGGTCTGGCTCTCAGTGAAAAAACACAATTTGAAGAGAGAGAGAGAGAGCAAGAATTAGAACTAGGCATGGCAGGGATGTTAGAAGCCTGGGAATTTAAAACAACTATGATTAATATGATAAGGGCTCTAATGAATAAAGTAGGCAGCAATAAAGAACAGTCAACGTTTTCTCTATGCATGGTACATGTAGTCTATTTAACCCTCTTAAATTGAACCTCTTTTCCTAAAGCAGATTATTAGCCCCTCAAGGATTAGAAAACAGTCCTATCCATGTTTGTAACCTCAGCAACTTGGATGGTGCATGGCATGCTGGCTTTCCTTGCCCTGCCTGAGTCTTCAATCTCAGTGTATTTTTGTTTTCTCTTTCTAGTTATTACCTGCAGCTATCACTGTCCTGAGCGGGACTCCACTGCTTTTCCCATAAACTATGTAGGCATCACCTATAATCTTCTTCCATTTTCCTTATTCTTTGTTTTTCATTTCCTTATTCTCTTTCTATAACTCCAATATTCCAATTCAAATGCCAGCTAGCAGCACCTATGACATGAACCATGTGTTAGGACATCTCTGACCTTAACTAAACAAGACCACTTCTTCCTCTTCCTGCTCATGTGAAAATCACAGAGTTGAAAACACAAGCATGGAATGCTTGCCTGAGTCATTTGTTTTTCAAAATCAGTTATATTCCTATCTTTTTTTTTTAACCAAAGAGCCTTTGCTGCTTTTTTATGTGAAAAAAGGAAAGCTTAGTTAACATTGGACCAACACAAGTCTAACTTTGGACCCACACAAGTCTAGTGGACAGAACACCAGATGAAGTAGATGAACAGATAAGCTCATTATAGTTTACTCTACTTTCCCAAATAGATTTCCCTCTCTAGTAGTCTCACTCACTGTAGTAGCAACTAATTTCTGTTGCCATGGCTAATTTTAGATAGATAGACATAGAAGGGGAGGTTGGGTAGAAATAGAGCATTGAAGCCAGGTATATATAGAAGCTCTATGTTTAGAGAAGTCACCTGGTTTCAATGCTCTATTTCTACCCAACCTCCCCTTCTCCCAGGAGTCCCCTTCGGGTGGCAATAGGACACTAAGTTTCCTTGACACTCTCCACTGAGTGAGAAAGGTTATATTTACCACCTGGAAAAAATCAAGTCACAACTACTAGATATGAATCTGAACACAATTATCCTGCGAATTTCCAGAGACCACATGTATAAGAAGAGTTGGGCTGTAGGTACATTTCTACTTTTTTTTCTAATCTCAATTTGCCTATTCTTGTAGTCACAACAAAAATTAGCTTGAGATCACTGTTATATATCTGCTCAGCATCCAGATAATACACAACTTCATTGTTGTTGTTTTTTAAGTCTATCTTTCATCATGGCTGTATATGATCAACCAAGATTCGTTTTTTTCTCTGCACAGTATAGTGCCTTCCAGATGACCGATGGTCCCAGGTGTATCTCCCCAGTTACATCAAACTAAAGCACCAGACCCATATGCAATTGCAGGGAACACTATCTTTACTTAAGAGAAGTAAGAGCCAACATACTAGGTGACTGAAGTGACCACATAATTAATAAGCCAAACCAGAACACTGCTGAAAATAAAGGAGACTGCTATCGATAATTAAACTAGAACAGCAGACATGAACAAGCAATGTCCAAGCAAAACCACTCCACCCTTCTATCTCCTACTGATCCTATTTCCACAGTAAGCTGGCTATTAAGAAAACATGACACAACCCTAAAAGAGCAGGAGCTGGCCATCTAATGCCTCATCCTTTTCTCCACTCATTCAATAAAGATTCGGTCAACACCTTCAATGTTCCAGGCACTTTGCTAGGTACTGATTAAAAATTATCATCAAAGCAAACGCAGTCCTTGCTTCTAAGAAATAGAAAACATGGGAACAAACACATTAACTCAAATAACTACAAGATGTGATTTTTTACTGCTTTAAAGGAAACAAAAAGCTTTGGAAGAGAGAGGAACCTACTCAAGATAGACTGTTCCAGAAAGACATCTCTGGATCTGTGACATTTGAACTATGACTTAAAGCGGAGTTGGATTAGCCATGAGAGTGGCTGGGAGACTGAAAGCAGAGGAGCATTCCATGCTCAGAGAAGCATGATGTGCAAAGGCCCTGCAGGGGAAAGTTTGGTCTACGTGAGAAAGTGAAGATGTGTTTACTTACAATTTAATGAAGAAAAGAATGAGTGTCTAGAGCAGCCTTGGGCAAACTACCGCCCACGGGCCGGATCCGGCCCGTTCGGCTGTTCTATCCGGCCCACGGAGTGGAAAGAGCGGAGGGTTCTCTTGCTCTCCCCTCCGCTCCTTCACCAGCAGCCCAAGATGAGAATGCCAGCATGGTCAGGTTGCTTTTGTTCCAGCCCTCTGGTCCAGTTTAAGAACCCATTGTGGCCCTCGCGTCAAAAAGTTTGCCCACCCCTGGTCTAGGGCATATGAGAGAGGCCAAAAGTTTCACTTCCCTTATCTAGATTCTGAGGGAAAAGAACTCAGAATTAATTGTCAATACATGGAGCAGAGCTAATTCTGTAAGCATTCATTCTCTTCCCCTCTTAGCATAGCCCACCCAACGAGGTAAACTAAGTCAAAGATGGAAAAGGATCCTAAAACTTGGTAAAAGCCAACTGTGCTCATTTCCTCCTCTATCTTGATGAGGAATGTGAAAAGGAGTGGCGAATGGGTGCGGAACTACCCTCCCCACGTGACACACTCCTCACTGGGTGTCACTGTGAGTACCTCTGCAAAATTTAGACCTGGCGTCTCTTTCTTCTGCATCGTCAAAAGTCCTTGTGGCTCATGCCTTATCCAAGTGACCATAGGATAGGGAAAATTCTAGGCAACTTATATAGTACTTTTAAGTTTAGATAAAATGTAAAATTAAGGTTGCACGATTATTGACAGAGTAGCAGGGTATACTTCTGTCCATGACACATGAACATAAAGTTGGATGCATACCTCTAGGTGTCAGGGGTTTTTTTATGAAGAACAAAAAAAAAGCAAAAATCCAGGGAAGTAATTAGAGGTCAGAGTAAAGCCATTTTCAAATTTAAAACAACAACAACAACAACACAGTATTAAGCCTAAACATGAATTAATCTTAAAAGAAGCAAGACTCCAGCATAATTTGGGGGGTCCAGAAAAACTTTGAGGTTTATTCTTGTGTTTTGGGTTCAGCAAAATACATTGTGCCAAACGTTTCCCCCCCTTAATTTGGAAAAGGCATGCATATTTCAAAGGAAATTTAATCCATATGTTTCTGATTCATTTACACTTAATTCATCAAAATGTTGTTTTGTAAGAGTTATTTGGTGTCCAAGAAGCCTTATAAGACTCTTCTCTTTGAACCAGAAAGCCCTGTGCTGCCAGGACTAAATGGAACTTTATATGCAGAAGGAGTAGGACCTGGTGTTCCTCTAGGAAGCTTGGCCCGTGAAGGAGGCTGCGCTCCTGGAGTGATGAGGTCAAGAGCGACCAGCAACGCTCGAAATTAGCAGGGAGCCTTCGCAGAGATAAAGAGAAAACTGCCAAACAGCACTCCGCAGTGAGACAAACTCATCATTCTGCTATTGAGAAGCAGTTCTCGTTTTCATTTTTTTATTATGAAAGACCATTCCAACGTTTCAACACAAAAATGAAGGACTTTGGTCCTGTGCATGGAATGTTATACTTAGTGATTAACCATGAATAAATATGTTATTTTATTAAACAACAGCAAAAACTGTATTTCCTTTGGTATGTCAAGTATTTTGTTATACAAATCGTTAGCTTCCTCTAGTTCCTCATGTCCCGCACTACTTGTTTTGGACCTTGAGAATGCTGCTTTTTTTTTTTTTTTCATCTAACTGATATTCACATTTTTCCACTAACCGGTAGGCTTTTCTCTTTGGGATTGTACTCTCGCTTCGCTTCCAAGGCTCCAGATAGTGGTCCCTCTGCCTTCTTTAAAAAGAAATAAATAAGCGTGCAAACTCTACATTGAAAGCCATATTATCCTGTGATGCATTACTGTGCTTATTAACTTGATTGTGCATATATTATGGAAATAGTTCAAAACATCTTTTCCAATGATCCAAACATCATGATACAGTTACAGTTCTATCCCCTGATAGATGTGGGCAAGCCCCACAGTCCTTGAATGACAATGAGACACAGGGATCTAAAAAATACAGACCTCATCAGATTGAAAATTACTATAAAGATTTCCTATGATTGAAACCATGAAACAGTTCAGTGAAAATAACTTGAGTAAAATATTATGTAGTAAACAAAAGTGGTTGCTGTTAATATGTTTTAAATAATCAATTTAGACTAAAAGAAAATGTGATTTGTAAAAAGTACATTCTATAGTCTTGTATTACTTATAATATTATGAATCTTCATAAAATGACAACCTAGTGATACAATTTCTGTTGTCTTTTTTAATCTAAATGTAACTTAAATAAATCTCAATTTTCTTTGAAAAAACTTTCTCACCTATCCGCATAAAAGTTTTGCTAAGTGCAACCTATAAACTAAAAACAAATTTTGGTGAATATAGGCACTTATTGAGAGCCTAGTATACAAAGAACATTTTTTATTCCTAAAAGGTTTAAGTGTGTAGTGTAAACCATAAGATTTGGAACTAACAGAATTGTCTTTTCTCTTACTAAAAATGACAAGAGAAAGACACATCCATAAGCAGAACTTGAATCAAGTCCCAGCCCCACCATATAGGAACTAGTTTTCCTATATTTTTAAAAATTTCTATGAGCCAGTTACCTCATCCATAAATGGGTAAAATGTTGCTATCTCAAAGAGCAAGGATTAAATAACATATGTGTATTGAAGTACCGCTAGATGTTAAAAACGAGTAAGTGCCCAAGTATATGACTCTCCCATGGCAAAAACGTATTTCCCACACATGTACAATCCTAAATGGGTATTCCTGATTGTCAGGAGGCTCTACTCCAAGGAGGGATATTGAAACCAAGGATCTTTGCATCATGTAACCCCACCCTTTTCAACACATCACTTCTAAGATTGCCGTGTTGTCTGCATCGAGCCAGCAGAAGAGGCAAGAGCGCAAGCATCACACGTGGGAGGATTTATGGACCAGGCCTAGAAGTGGTACACATCACTGTTGTTCACATTCCATTGGCAAGAGCTAACTCATACGTCCACGCCTAATTACAAATGGAAATGGAAATGTACTGGCCGGGTTGCCAAGAAGAGGAAACAGGATGGGAGGAAACAAGCCAGTCTTTGCCGCATGTGAAGTACCTAGCAGTCTTCCTGTCATGTAGTACGAACTTGACAAATGTTAGCTCTCACCATTGCTCAGAAAGTTCTCTCAAGTGAAGACAGTTAGCTTGGGAAGCAGACACACACAAAAGCTCACTACACTTGATAGCTAGATATATCAAATAGGGTTCTAAACAAAAGACCATCTGTCTGTGGACATTCTTTAATAACACAATGGGAAAAACAACCAAGAAGACTTTTCTCGGAAAGCAAATGCTCAAAGACCCAAGCTTAGTAGATTAGAACAAAACCCTTACCTAGTTGCCTTTCAAATACTATTGCAACAAACCTCAAGCTGCTGTCCAAATTCCCTTGTTAGATTATCCTCCTGCTGCAAAGCATACAGCTTCCGTGGTGCACACGTTAAACATGGTTTCTGCTGTATGCACTGAGTTCCCATTGTGTTATTGTGTTGTTGCTTTCTAGCATGGAATGGGGTGCAGGTACCCCACCAAGAACTGCCAATATTTCTCAAGTAAAGAGCTAAAACTATACATATCACTCAAGGGCAATATGAAAAACCTTGTCAAAAGATCGCTCTCTCCTTGCCAAAGAAGTTGCTTTTTTTTTTAAATCTAAATTCAAAGAAAAGTTCAAGATTTTTCAGGGTCTGTCTGGTTCTAATGGGAGAGCACTGCCAAAGCAAAGGGCCGATTTCAGCAGCTTTGAAAAGAGTTAATTAAAATCACCCTTCTCTTAACTTGCCTCTTTTTCTGTCTCTTTTGTTGGCCCAACTTGTCCATTAGTATAATATTAAACAAATGAAAACAAAAGAAAAAAATGAAACAAGGTCCTTCCTATGCATATTTCTAAGACCAAGGCAGGGCCTGCTCCAAAACCACGTCTACGAAGCCAAAATTGTCGTAAAAATAAGGCAGCTTTTTAGCTGACTGAAAACCATTTGATTCTGATGCTCGTTTTATGTACCAAAAGCAATTCTTATCCTTGCAGTCGAAAAGGTAATAGCAAAGGCCCTGCTGGGTAGCTCATTTGGTGAGAGCATCGTCCCAATATGCCAAGGTTAACAGTTCGATCAGGGCACATACAAGAAGCAACCAATGAATGCATAAATAAGTGGAACAACACATTGATGTTTCTCTCCCCTTCTCTCTCTCTCTCCCTCTTTCTTTTTCTCCCTTCCTCTCTCTCTCTAAAATTGATCAATAAAATTTTTTGGAAAAGACAGCACTCTTTCACAACCACAAGTCTTTGAGTGGCTGGAGTATGCCCACAAAAAGCAGAATACCTCCGTCTGCTCGCAGACAGTGTCTAGGAAGGCCTTGCATTCTTTCCCCCCCAGTAACTTGTTCATCTTGAAAAAGAGAGCTTTCCTGTCTGTCCCCAACAACCTTGGCTTTCTGATCACGTGATCGGGGAAAGCAACATACTCTGGCTTTCATTAGTCTGAGGACATCTGCAAGCTTACACCAAAAAACAATCTCCATTGCAGATCTTGTTCTCTCGTCTGGACGGAACAGTGTTAGTGTCAACAATCTAGGTAAACAGCGTGGCTGGGGCTAACGTAAACATTTCACAAATCATAAGCTTAATATCGTTGTTCAGAAGTTGGACCAAGCTATGACTAAACTCTTCTGCACTCTGGACCGCAGGCTAGGGACTGACTTTGATATATTTCCAGAAAGAAAGTGTATCCAAACCTGCACACTGGGAGGAAAGTAAACGTTTCTGGCGTGGGAAGGCGATGTGGCAATAGGTGCCTTCGGTGGGCGGGTAAATGTGGAAAAGAGAACAAAGGGCGGGTGCTGCCCCAGCCCGTAGCACTGGGAGGTATTCTGTGGGTCCCATTTTTATTAAAGTCGAGTCATAAAAGTAGACGCTGTTTATTTCTGCGGTGGCAGTTCCTGGGCTCTAGCTCCACCCCTGGCCATGTTTTTTTTGTTGTTGTTGGGTTTTTTTTGTTTTTTTTTTTAATAGCTCCATGCCATTCCGATTATGTGCAGCTTTCTTTAGACCCAGGGCAAGACGACGGAAAAACAAACCTAAACAAAAACAAACGGCAACTAAATGCTGGGTTTACTTTATAAACATGTCAGCCACGAGTTAGGTTAATTACCTTCGAATGAAGGAATAATTTGCTGGGTCACTGTGCGAAGTGAGAATTTTGATGTCATTTATAAGATTATTCCTTTTAGGCTTTTTTTTTTGTTATCTCTAGTTCGATGCAGCCAGAGCCACTGTTGAACTTTTATGTTTATTCCCAGGGCTAATCCCATGATAAGGACAAGTAAATTGAATGGCACCTACTCCATCTCATCTCCAAGGGTGTGCTTACCATCTCTGGACTAAATCTAAATAATTCGTCCCTAACCCCTTCTATTTACAGTTTCTAAGTAAGAGGACTCGGAATTTTTCATAATTACATTTGGGCAGCACTTTATAATTGCAGAATGACTTTCTCTGTCATTTTTGCCCATAGCAATCTTGAGAGGTGGATCTACAGATAATTATGACCTATATTTTGCAGATAAGGAAATGGGACAGTAATTCTCAGAGCTGGGATTTGAAACTAAGGCATTAGGTGTTATTAGCAGCACTCTTTCCACTCCACCATGCTACCTGCACACAGGTGGGAGGAGCTGAGTTATAATCCCTGATTTGCATCTGATCCTTCCTGGGAGTGAAGGTGGAGAGAGATTTGAACCTGAGTGTGTCTGAGTCCAGAGCCCACACTTTCTGTACCAGACCACACTGCCACAACTGAGTCAGCCAGAGACTGCGAAGTCTGCATTCAGCACTATCTAAGTAAATGGGAACTGTCAGCACTTCTTACGCTCCTCTGGCATCTTGTTCAGCTCATTGCCTCATTCTAGAGCTTCCCACCTCTCAGCAATTAGACCTTCAAGGAGGTTTCAAGGCAGCTCTTTTTTTAACTGTCTTCGGTCTTGAAAGCCTACATTTAACCAATCTCTGCTGGGCTCATTCTCCATCTTGTATCAAGCAGCAATTTCATTCTCCTCTTCTGAGAAGTTCACTGGGAACTTAATAAGTGCTTACCATGGGCCAAGCATTTTTTTAAAACTAAAAAGCTATTAAATCAACTTCAAGGAGCTTAGAGTCCAGCTAGAAGTACACCATTCCAAATGCAAGCAGAAAACATTTGTGCGCTCAACCCAAAAACACATGAAAAGTGCAAAATGCTCAAACAAACGAGAAAATGCAGTGTCAGGGACCTCTCAAGTCCTGGTGAAGTAATAATAACGTAGTAACAGTTTCCATAACTTTAGTACCTACCACAGTGCTAAGATAAAGCAACTTTGGTTTTTACTAATTCAAAATGTTTTCCCACCATCAATATAATCCAGATAAATTGATAATTTCCACTCGGAATTATCTCCCATTTCTTCAGTCAATTCAAATTCTCAAGGCACAGGTTCTACTTTTATTAAGAAGCCTTCATTTGTCTCCAAACACCAATCTCATTTCCTCCAAGTTCATAAAATACATTTTGTCTAATTCATATTTGAACATGGAATATTTTTTTATGGCAAGTGACAGAAGCAACTCAAACTAGCATAGGCCAAAATAAGGGCATTTATTCGTTCATAGTTATAAAACTTTTCTGTGCTGTAAGATAACTTGCAATTCTGGCCCAAGAAGCAAACTCCCTTTCAATGGAAATATTTATGTGACACTATACATATTTTTATTATGAAGAATAAAATAAAGCTAAAATTTAGTCTCATCAAACATTTTTCAACCTATAAGCAATGCAGTTGAATACATCGAGGAAAAAAATAAATGATTCTTTTCTGATTTTTGAAAGGAGACTATAACTTTGCCAATTGAAATGACCCAATATAAATAGTAACCTCTATATCCTCCAGCTGCCATGGTTCTTGGCCTTGGTCTTTTGGGATAATCTAGAAATCGTTAACAACACCAGATCAATGCAACCAGAAGCTTAAGAATTGGGGGCCTAGACTATAGTTCTTCTCGAATGCTGCTCACCCCATGATTCTGATGAGCTGTAGGAGTTGAAAACCCATCTTCTACCTAGATGACCTTAACTACAGTACCCCATCTATTTAACCAAGGAGTCTGCAGTACTCTCCAGCTAATGGCAAAGGGATTAGAGGCTCCTTTGGGCTCCTAGAAGAGGGAAAAACAAGAAGAAACGATTAAAAGAATTCAGACATACCATTTTCTCCCCACGTGTGGCAGTGACTGTGGCCATGGTGCCCAACAACAACTTGCAACTTCCTTGCAAGACTCTCTTCTCAACCATAAAACTCTAGATTCTTTATCTGTGTTCTTCACTCTATTTTTTCTTCCTCTTTTTATTTTGTGCCCATAAAATTAGGCATAGGCTTTAAAGGATATAGGAGTCAGAGGTTTTAGACTACTGCCTCCAGGTAGAAAAAAGGCAAAATTGAATGTATGATGATCTGCCTTCAAATGTTACAGCCAGTAGCTGGGGTGTTCCATGTTCTGTTCGGAAGCAGAAGGCCAATACCGTGATGTTGGTATTGGGCAGTTGTTTTTAGAGGCTTGTTAGAGAGCCATGTGAAATAACAAGAGCTATAAAGTTGACCATAAATGTTACTTATAATTAAAAATAATGTGTGCATAGTGGTTCACTTAAGAAAACATAGGACTGCATTAGAAGGAGACCAGCAGATTAGTTACTGTTTTATTCATAGGTTACTGGTCACACACACACACACACACACACACACAAAATCAGAGTATTTTGTGGAAGAAGGAAGTCATTTCCATTGACTGCATTGGAGGAAAAAATCCTTAACAGTTGGAAGCTGGTTGCTCAAGGGTTTTATTTTCTGCCAACCAAAAAGTATCAGCTGCCTCGCCCTGTCCTTCCCTCACTTACCTTGACTCCACAGACATTGCTGACACATGAAGGAAAGCTATGTTTTCAGAATCAACAACTTACTCTCAGTGGCCCAATTGGCAGAAAATAAAAATAAACAAACTCAAAAACCCCTCATTTTGCAATATTAGCAAAGAAAACACTGACCTTCCACCTCCTACCTAATCTACCCCCAATTGCTTCTTTGACACCATGCCTAGTAAAATGAAAAGGGGTTTTCAAACGAGGGAAAGAAACATCTGCTTGGACTTTAGAATCTCCTCCAAAGCAGAAACCAAGCTATAAAGGTTACGTGTTCCAACGAGCCACGCAAGATGAAGGAGAAAGTTCAAGTGCTTATCCCACTTGACCTTGGCTTTGACGCAGGATCACGTTGATCCTGATGGAGAGATTAAAACGCCAAGTCCAGAACTGCTCACCAAGCAAATTCACAAGGGGAGTTCTAAGAGTTCTTTGGCACTCTTTGTTTCATATGGAATTAGCAGGGACGATCCCGGGCCACAAATGTAGCAATATTTTAACTCAGTGTGCAAAATTTCAAAGATAAAGCCTGAGATTGGAAGTAGTGCTGAACTTTTCAAACAGCACTCTCCTGGTAGGCTTTGTCAAGAAAATACAAGGCGTGTAGGAGAGCTGTTGAGAGATTTCTTGCTCTTTTTCACCAAGCGCTTGTTGAGGACTCACCTGCTCCAGGAAGATGCTGCAGGTGCTGGTGCTGCGGGGATGGAGAAAAGGTTCCTCTCTGTCTCCATGAAGCACAACAACCCAGATCCTGAGACAGCAGCTCCACACACATCAGCCTCTGGGAGCAACATCACTGAGATACACCTATGCACAGACCAGCTGGGTATTTTTGTGCATGCAAGATCTGCCTTCACAATGATCTTAAGATGTCACTGCAGCATTTACATTTTTTAATTTCAAGATTTAAATAAGTAGGAAGTAGCTAATGCAATTCGCTGCTGAGAAGAATGGTGAGCACCTTGATTCCTTTCCAAAGCCATCTCCTCTGAAAGAGCTTCTTTGGACTCTGAGTAATGAGGCTTTATTCAAATAACTAGAGGCCTGGTGCACGAAATTCGTGCATGGGGGGGGGGAGTATATCTCTCAGCCCAGCCTGCACCCTCTTCAATCTGGGAACCCTGCCGTTTACCTAAACGGGCAGTCAGACATCCCTCTCACAATCCAGGACTGCTGGCTCCCAACTACTCATCTGCCAACCTGATCACCCCTAGCCACTCCCCTGCCAGCCTGATTGATGCCTCACTGCTCCCCTGCCAGCCTGATTGCCCCTAACTGCCCTCCCTTGCAGGCCTGGTCACCCCTAACTTCCTTCCCCTGAAGGCCTGGTCACCCATAACTGCCCTCCCCTGAAGGCCTGGTCACCCCAGCTCCCCTTCCCTGCAGGCCCAATCAATCCCAACTTCTCGCCCCTGCAGGCCTGGTCACCCCTAACTGCCCTCCCCTGCAGGCTTGATCACCCCCAACTGCCCTCCCTTGCAGGCCTGGTCCCTCCCAACTACTATCCCCTGCAGGCCCTCTTGTGGTGGTCATCTTGTGTCCACGTAGGGGCAGCCATTTGACCACATGGGGGAAGCCATCTTGTGTGTTGTAGTAATGGTCAATTTGTATATTACTCTTTTATTAGATAGGATCTTTAAGGAAGCCTCTGTCAGTGTAATTTATATATATATATATATATATATATATATATATATATATATATATATAAAATCAGTGCTTAATACATTTAAAACATCTCTATAGGATATTGTCTCAAGCAAGCCCTCAACAGCACTTGCCAAGGAGATTTTTGTGTTGCTCTTTCTGTTGAACTTGGCTCAAGCCATGCCCTCTGATATCCAAGTTCAAGAACGCACCCTCCTTTTATCTGGTAATTTCTGAAGATGAGTTGAAGATGCTCTGGGTTGAAATAAATCCTCACCATCAAGAAGACTCAGCTTTCTGCTCTTATCTCCCCATCAACGTCTCCCCCTGGTCTGGCCTATCTTGGGGATTGTGTCAGTATGGTTTTCTTACTGGTTAGTGAGCATTTTCCGGCTTAAGGAAGCAGAAAAGTAGGATCTGATATATTACTGGCCCTTCACACTTTCCTGGAGGGTGGGAGCAGCTGGATAATGCATGCTCTCCATCCACATGTTATCAGTTAGCCCATTTGTTTTGATGTGGCAAATGCATTCTCCATTTAGATGGAGTAAGACTGTTAACCCTCTTGTGTAAACATACGCAGAAGTGTCTTCCCACCTTCTCTGGACTGCATTGTGTTACAACTCCATAACAAAGATAAAAATAGTCCCCATGTGTTGAGTAATCTTCACTTCTTCTATTTCAGTAGACACCCCTGACAACACTAGATGAAGGAGGTAAGCCTGGGCTTCATTCCCATTGTACAGATGAGAAAACTAAGGCTCCAGGAAAGAGACAGTGTGACTGGATCAACAGTACCCTGAGAGCTGTGCTGGAGGCAGCAGGCTCCAAGCCTTTCCACCCTGACCCCAAGACATTCTACATGCTCCTCCTGCATGGATGAAGGGTGAATGTACAGTTGATTGGAGGAACATGTGGGAACCTGTCAGAATGCCATTTCCCCTTGCAGTTGAGAAGTCTTCAAAGTGATTGAGAGGGAGCATGCCAAGGAAAATCAAGCAGCCATTTCTCCACTAAAAGTGACAGAACATACATCCTCTTACTTTTCAAACTGATTTTGTTGTGACTGCTTTTTCATAAAATTATCCCTCCACAGGTTCTCAGAGCTGCCACGAAGTCATCTGAGATTTTGCATGGACACTGATGCGTGAGTTTCTATCCCTGTCTAGATAATGTCTTTCCCCCTATTGGGCTTGGTGAGAAAATGTCTTTTGTTCAGATTACCCTCCATCCATTCTGCCTTATTGGACTCCTTGGGGTGCAATTTGGACATTTCTATATTAATGGTTAAATTTTAAGATTTTTCAAGAAACACGGACTGGACCTTCCTAAGACTGTGCTCTTCGGTGAGAGTCTGATCTTCCGCTTTGAAATGCTGTTTCCTGCTGAGATGCTTCTTTTGTGTGTGTCCACGGTCATCCCAGATACGGAGGTGCTGGGGCCCTGCAGAGATCCCACTGCCATTGGCCTTCCCAGTCAGCTTCCTGGGTCTTTTGCAGACCCAGGAAGTGAGTTTTGTGCTTTCACCAGGTGATGCCAAAACCCTGCTCTGAATGAAGAGGTGGTTCTCTTTGTCACAGCAATGACTATTCACAGAGTACCAAATAGTGAATGCTGTGGTGTTTTTTCTCCCCTCTAAAATAATTTCTAAGCTGAAAAGGACATCATTTGTCTTTTGGAACCCATAAAACCATTTTCTTTTCTTAAAAAAAAGAAAGATTTCTTTATGAAGGGAATAAAATGAAGGTGTTAGGGTCATGAGAAGTAAAGGATATAAGTTGGGGTGGCAAACCCAGAAACAATTTCTTGTTCACATCTCTACTCCAAATTGCGAGTGCATGCTACTTCTGTGAGCCTCACTTTCATAGTGCAGCAAACTGGCACATAAGTGGCCATGCCGTTTCTTGGGAAACACTAATGCAGTTTCAACAATAAATCAGAAATGTAAACTTCAAACCTACATTTTTGAAAATCTAAGATAAACATTAACCATAAGACAGAGATCAATAGCAAAGATCTGTGCTCTATAAGAGAAACCATCTGCACCAGTGGTGGTGAAACTGGGTCCCAGCCCTGCCTCAGTCACCCCTGATGCACCTCAGCCAAGCTTCTTATACTCTGGGCCTCTATTTCTTCATCGTTAAAATAGGAGTTGGAAGAGAGGAATTCTAGAACGAAAGTACTCACAGATGTTATGGAAGTTCAACCTGCTTTTGCTGACTAGCCCGGTTCATGGTGCTTTCTCCCTCCTCCCTGTCCAAGCTGCTCATTACCCATGCTCCTGACCTAACTCTTAGCTCAGCACTATTCCAATGTCTTCTCTGTCTAGGAGATGGCAAATTCCCCCAAGGCACAAAATAACTTGTTTTTAATTACATTCCTTACTGAAATTAAAGAGTGTTGTGCACATGGTGGATGTTTGCATGTATTTTTCACTAAGTGTAAGAATGAATGAATGGTTGGCACTTAGTAAGTAACTGGGTCAATTGACCAGTTATTGTTAAGGATGATCACAAAAATAAGAAAGAGAAACAATGATTTCTAGAAAGCAGAACCTAGTCATTAGACCAAAAAGTTGCCTAGCCTATACTGTTAGACAGTAAGAAAAATATGCATATTCCCACTTTTAGATCCCTATATTGTCCCTGTTTTGACAGTATTACAAAATGTATATTTCATCAAGCTGGCAGGGGAGTGGTTAGGGTATAATCAGGCTGGCAGGCAAAAAATGGTTAGGGGCAACCAGGCAGGCAGGCAGGCACACAGTTGGGAGCCAGCAGTCCTGGATTGTGAGTGGTATGTCCCAGATTGGAGATGGTTGCAGGCTAGTCTGAGAGAAACCTCCTCCCCGCTCCATGCACAAATTTCGTGCACCAGGCCTCTAGTCAATAATATTGTGATAAATATACATGGTGACCAATGATTACTAGAACTAGTGCAGTGATCACATTTTAGGGTCTAAGAATATCAAATCACTCTATTATACACCTAACCTAATATAAGATTGTATACTAACAATAGTTAAATTTTTTCAAAAGGAAAGCTTAACTCTGTTAATTGTACCACTCCTTGAAATGCTTTTAAACTATTGCACTCTTACTGTTTCTGTTGAAACTTAATTCATCACAGCTAGCATAAATTTACTGGCATTCTTTATTAAAAATACTACTATTTTCACTCACTCCTCACCACATATAAAATACAGAAAAACTCTTTAGGGCATAGGATACAAAAATAATGCATTTATGGATTTTACCAATATCACTGGCTCCTGAATCATAATACCAGAAATGTATTTATGTAAAAGATTAGAACAGAGAAACTGTTAACAGCTACAGGCAAAAGATTAGGACAGAGACGTAGTTAATAACTATAGGCCAAAGGAGGAAATAAGAGGCTCTGAGTCTTGCAACATCACTAGCAGAGCTCTGTCCTGTAGCATATGGAAAGTTTTCTTTACTTGCTAATTAGACTCAACCACCCCTCTGCTCTTTACTACATCAGCACCAATTTTATCCTACACATTACCTCAATTAGTTTTTCCTATGCTAACAGCTAAGGAGACATGGCACACATTTTCCTTTCCTGGAATTTGGTTATCAGCTTATATTTGCAAAGGAAACACATAGAGGAAAATCAGAGCCAGATAGCTAGAATGAATTCCTAAGAAAAATAATTCACCGGACAGTGAAGGGCCACCAGTTAGGTAATCCACAGACATGACAGCCTTGCTGTATGCACTAGATATTCAGCCAGTGGCTGGAATTTAAAGAAATTCAACATTTAAAGAATTTAAAGAAAATCAACATTTTCTTCACATGTGGTCTTTGGATCCCTGTTAAACTTCACTGCTGCAAACTTTTATTTTGTCAAAAATGTATTTTAAAATATTTGTACATCTCATCTAATCACAACAAAACCATTAGGGAAATCCAGACCAGTTGAGTCCATTACAAATAAGTTGGAATCACACACACACACACACACACACACACACACACACACACACCAGTGACAATGCTATTGTTTAAAATCCCTTCTATCATGAAGGCTTTGTTTTGGGAAGATTGTCCCTTTTGTCATATCCCTACCTTAAAGGGACAGTTTTAATTCCACACGTCCCTGATAAATAGGAACACTGGCAAAGGCCATCACGAAGAAATCAAAGCCAGTGAGAATGTGCTCTTCACATCCTGTAATGGTTGCGTTCAGCCTGAGCCACCACCAGCACATGGCGTCTGCCAGCTGAGGCTCACAGCACTGAAGTCGTAGGCCTGACCCAGAGGCAACCACAGGGAGAAGTGGTCAGGGGAGCCAACTCATACCTCTGACGGATCTTCTGATCTCGTCTATGAGAAATGTCCAGTAGAGTAACTCAAAGTCACTGAAACCACAGAGCTGTTAGGCATATTTATCAGATTGGCCCAAGGCTGATATGACAGAAACAGCATGTTCTGCTATTCAATAAACCCACTGGTGTAAATACCACTCAAGCAGCCCATGAACTCCAGTGGAGATCTGTTTATTTTGCACGTAACAAAGGGGGAGATTTTCCTGACATTTTTGCTCTGAAGTACAGAGAGAAAAAAACTTAACCATTGAGATAACCTGACACAGAAAGAAAAGGAAGCAGTTTCTTGAAACCAAAAATACACCTCTGAAAAAAAATCAGTTATTTTAAATATTTTTAGTGACCATTAACTAGAATCTTTTGTATGGAATTATAATTGGTTACTTTCCTGAAAAGTGTACAGTTAACTCATTTTTCACTTAGAAGATGCAGCTCAAAAACAATTTTAAGCAACTAGATGATTCAGGATTCAGTAAGCCTCAAGCAGGCTAAAAGTTTTTCAGAAAATAAAAATTTACTTCCAAATAATAGCCCTTTGTTTTTCAAATAGAATTCTGTTTCTCTGAAACTAAGTGAGATTTCTAGCAAAAATGAAGTGGATAGCTGAAATAAATGAGCACTCTTAAACATTGGAATTGGTAGTATAGAACATAGCTTTCTGTAGGGCAATTTGGCGGTAATTATCAAAAGCCTTAAACATTTTTAAAATTTTTACAGTAATTCTACTTCTAGAAATTTTTCCTAATCAATAAACTGAGATGCAGGTAGAACTGTATACCAACATATTCATTGTGGAGTTAATACTGGAAATAAACTGGATGCCCAAAGATAAGAAATTTGTTTAATAAATATGCTATATCCAATGATAGAACACTATTTTATAGTTTAAATTATGCCATAAGAAAACATTTAACAAATTATAAAATGTTCCTGATGCTCCACTAAGTAAAAAATAAAAATGAAACAGCATGATACAGTTATAATTTTTAATTTATGTAAATATATAGGAAAAAGATTAAGCATTCATTCTGCAGATTCATGCTGTCCAGGAGGAATGTGGTGCAAGCCACCTATGTGCATTTTAATTTTCTAATATGCCAAAATCCTCACCAAAATATTGGCAGATAAGAAACAGCAAAATACTAAAAATATTATTTATCATAACAAAATGGGATTTATCCCTGGGATGTAAGACTGGTACAATATTTTCAAATTAATAAATGTGATACACCACATAAACAAAATGAAAGATAAAAACCATATGATCATGAACAGCCATTGTTGCTCAGTGGTTGAGCATCAACTGATAAACCAGAAGGTCAAGGTTCAATTCCAAGTCAGAGCAAAAATCCCAGCACCCATTTTTGATTAAAAAAAAAAAAAAAAACTCTCAGTTTTTTTTTTTAAGTGGGACTAGAGGGATCATACCTTAACATAATAAAAGCCACATATAACAAACCTACAGCCAACCTTATACTCAATCAGAAAAAACTAAAACCATTCCATCTAAGAACAAGAACAAAACAGGGATGTTCACTTTTACCACTCTTATGCAAATGGAAATCTTAGCCACAGTGATCAGACAAGAAGAAAAAAATAAAAGACTTCCAAATTGGAAAGAAGGGAGTAAAACTGTCATTTTTCATAGATGACATGATATTGTACATAGAAAACCCTAAAGACTTCACCAAGAAAACTATTAGATTTAATAAATAAATTCATCAAAGTAGCAGGATACAAAATTAACTTTCAGAAATTGATGACATTTTTATACAACAATAATGAACTAAAGAGAAACTAAAAAAAAATGCAATCACATTTACTATTACAACAACAAATAAGACACCTTGGAGTAAACTTAACCGACAGGAGGGGGATTAAGTGTAGGGGGGAGAGAACCAAGAGGTCAGCCATTCTGCCCACTTGTTGGCCCTGCTCCCACTGCAGGTTGCCCTGTGCATGAGGCAACTGGCGGGACGGGGCCCTGGCCTGGCACCAGTCCCGTTCCCTGCCACCCACCCTCGGTTCACCACTCACCATTGGGCATTGGAGCCTGCCGGCCAGGGAAAAGGGACCAAGAGGTGGTCAGTGCGCCTCATAGTGACTGGTCAAGTGATCAATCAGGTCATTCTGCTGCTAGGGTCAGAATTTGTATATTGCCCTTTTATTACCCTGTTTTCCCGAAAATAAGACAGTGTCTTATATTAATTTTTGCTCCCAAGGATGCGCTAGGTCTTATTTTCAGGGGATGTATTATGTTTCCATGAAGTAGGTCTTATTTTCAGAGGATGTCTTATTTTCAGGGAAACGCAGTATATAAGATTCTTCCATTTTCTAGCAATTCTAGAAATTCTAACATCTTCTTAGGTAATTTTCATTTTGGTAGGTTCCAGTGTTTCCAGGAATAAAAGTGTCTTTTAGCTTGAGCTTTTTACTTTTCTACGTGAAATAATTCAACCAAGCTATTGACACTACAGGGCTGTCAATAGAAAGAGAACTAGAAACAGATTTCATGATATAATAAGTTTTAGGATTACACACTAATATTTCATGCTTTTCCAAGAAACCTAAGAGACCCTCTTGTGGGTATTTTTTTCAGACTCCTCATGCAGACAAAGATTGGCTGTTCCTAGATAGAATAATGCCGTGTGTACTTGTTTCAATCCTGAGCACAGAATCTAAGGCCCAAGGGTTACAGCAACTAAGGATGTCATATGATTATTTTATATTTTAGAGCAACTAGGCAGTTCATGCACCAGGGCTGCCTTATCACACAACAACTCTGTGCTCAGGACCCACAATGCTTTTAGGATCCCACAAACAGAAGGGGAAAAAAACAACTTGTAGGTTAAAGTTAATGTTTTACTATATAATATTAACATATTCATCTTCAGACCAACACCGTCATAATATATAATTTTCAATATGTTATGGAGAAGGGCCCCACAAAGGCAAATGTGCCTAGTCATAATACAACCCACAGGGTTCCAGGTAAAATGAAAGGGAGTGAAGCAATGGCACTATGAAGGTGAGGGATTGCAGGTGGAGGAGTTGCACAGGCCCTCACTGCTGGGGAGCACCGAAAAAGAGCACTGTAAAAGAGCACTATGTTTACAGAAGGGGCAGATTGTCCACCACTGATCACAGAACGCAAATAGAGCTGATACTCCAAGACGGCGTTTTGACAATTCCTCATCCGGCTCTACTCCATCCATAAGCCTTCAAATTCCCCCACAAACCACACAACACACATCAGCACAGAAGAGCTGGCTGCCAATATCTTATCCTTAGATTCAGCCTAATGCTCTCCTGTTTTTTCCTAGGGCTCTGGAGTCTCCTGACACTCCCAGCTTTGGACTGTATAATTGGACTCCTATTGATACCCCTGCCTGTATGGTCAGCCCGGTGGCCAATGCTCACAGCCGTGGCCTTTGTTTCTCTGCATGTCTAAGATTCTCCCCTCTCCAGGCTGACTCACATCACCCCACAGCCCTGTCCCACTCCACTGCTCAGACCCTTCACAGAACTTTCATAAGCTCCAATGTCAAGGAACAAAAGAAATGACTACCATAAAGAGAGCACCCAGGAGCCAGGCAGATGTGATTTTTGAGATGCTGGTTCAGCTAAATGACTTTTGAGTTTTTGATACTCAGTTTCAAAGAGTAACATGGAGACAGCAGGCAGCACTCCTAACTGACACACATGTTCTTTGTCGGTGAGAAGCAGGCAACTTATGTAATAAGTGGCACTTTTTCACTCCTGCTTCACACTGTATAAAAATCTTGAACTAGTATATTAAAAAATACTTATTGATGACCTATTATGTGCATATATACTTCCCAATGCTATCAATACACAGGTAACCAAAACAGAGTTCTTGCCCTTGGAGAATTTATACTCACATACAGAGCTATACAACAGACAAATAAACCATTAAATAGCATGTCAGATAATGAGATGATGATCATTGTTATGAAGAAAGAGAACGCAGAGTGAGGGAGACAGTGAGTGGGGTGTGTATACAAGTCTTTTCTGTAAGAGGGTAAAGCAAGGTGACCTTTGAACAGACTCAAAGAAACAAAGCAAGAAAGCCATCTGCACATATCCAGGAAAGGTCTTTCTAGAACGTGATATGTAGAAAAGCACCGACTAAGGAGCATGATAGCATGTTTGAGGAATAGCAGATGCCGAAGGAGAATCCTTTAGCCTGAATGAGGCCTGAACAGACTGTGCAGTCATCCACCGGGAGGGGTACCGGGTTCACTCCCCACTTGGAGTGGGAAGTCGGAAGGGATGGGATGGGATGCAAGCTCCACTGTCAGGCCTGGCAAAGCATTGCAATTCCAATTCGCTCATCATTTCCTAAGCTATGAAGACCCCATTCTCGCCTCTAAGAGAGGGTCAAACTACAGAAGGTCACGGGTAACAAGGAGCTCATTTTGTCAGAAACGTTGGGCATATTCAGAGCTCCCTGGGCACCACTTTACATGGGACTGCAAAACCCCTTCAAAGGAAAATAAAATTCTTTTTGGATGTTCCATCCTGCTGGTTGATCTGTCCCATGCCACTTCTCCCTAATTAGCGCAGATAATTGGAAGTTAACTTTGTTTTCAAAGCAGAGAAGAGCTAATTGGCCCACCAACTTGGGAGTGCTGTTTACAGATTGTAATCTTCAAGGTCATATTAAGACCAGAAGGGACCCAAAAATGTCATCTAATCCTTCTCACTCCCTGCAAACAGGACATGTCTCCAGAGGACGAGGCGTATTGCTTCTCGATCAACATGCTTGGGCAAGGTTTACACAAAAATTTCAAATTTTCCATCGCTACTCACCTAAAAAAAACAACAGCATAATAATATACTCAAATTAAAATAATAATAAAGCATATAAAGATATATAAAAAGCCTCAAAGAGCTCTTCCAAATGACAAAATTTACTACCCGTGTTTCCCCGAAAATAAGACATCCTCCGAAAATAAGACCTACTTCATGGAAACATAATACATCCCCTGAAAATAATACCTAGTGCATCTTTGGGAGAAAAAAATTAATATAAGACACTGTCTTTTTTTCAGGGAAACAGGGTATATGTTTTTGAATAAGTAGAAATTTTTAGGGGTAAGTGATTGTGATTATCTTAGGCTCTGTAAAAGCAGACACAAATTTTAATATCAGGATGGAAAACTATAAGAAGGCAGTAAGTCCCTTTTCTATTATTAAGACTCTGCAAAGCAAACATTATTTTAACCTTTGCTGTCTTTCTGGCTCACATTTTCTCCCCCATGTTACTGCTCTTTCTCTCACATGGCCAATGTTGGATGATCATATTTTTTTTCCTCCCACATCTGTTTTTCCTCAAATTCTCTCTTAAGTTTCTGTATAACTTTTATTTTCCTTTTGTGACTTTCCTGTGCTCCACTGTTTTTGTTTATAAATATCATTATATTGCATCTTTACATTTTTAATACACTCACATTTAAAAATATTCTATCCTTTTTTTCCCCTTTCAATCTTTTTATTTCCCTCAGTTTTTTAGATTTCCATATTCTCCTCCAGACCTGGTAAGTGCAAGGCTCATGCCATTTTGAACTATAATCATAGTTCTAGTACTCTTCCATTCTGTCACCAAGCCCTGGGCTGTGAGTTTGTTGAATGATTATGTAAGGTGGCCAGAAGTGCAGAAGACACAACATTCAAGTCTTGGGTTTCAAGTTACAAACTCAATTACCAATCTGAGAGGCACTGAAGTTACACTAGTGCAGCCCATCACTCCGCAATCTCACCACAGCCTCCAAGGAGACAATAGGGTTAGCGACAATATCAATAAGGGACTTATCCAGATAAAAGGAAAGTTTTACTTCCGTTTAAATAGCTAGTATATGATTTTTGGTAGCATTTTTATAAATATTAGTTTAGGAAAAAATATATGAATTTTGACTGGGATGGTATTCAGGTCAGCGATACAATACTGGCCAGCACTAGCATGGACCAGTGGATCAGACAGATCAATTAGCCCCTTAGAGTACAGACAGACCCGGCCCAACTCATCTCTTTCCCTGCCTTATTGATGTTTCTTCTTACACATGCCTCTAATTTCATAACTGACCCAATTGTTCACAGAATCTCATCATATAGTCCATCTCTGCTCCCTAAGTCAAATTCACAGATTCTCGTCTCATCATTCATCTCATCTCCCTAAGTCAAATTTATAGCATCTCATGAACCAGAAAACTTTAATTGGTAATAATTCCTGGTAGCCAGCACAATGACCCCACATACACAAAGATATGTCTACATTCTAATCCCTAGAACATGTGAGCATGCTACCTTACTTAGCAAAGAGGACCTGAGGTTGCAGGTGGACTTAAAGGTGCTAATTAGCTGGCTCTAAAATAGGGAGATGATCCTGATGACAGGTGGGCTCAAGAGTCCTGGACGGAGGCAGGAAGAGGAAGGAAGAGGCAGAGTGATTCAGTGTGAGGAGGGCTCAAGTTGCCATTGCTGGCATGGAAGAGGGTGGGAGGGATCACAAGTCAGGAAATGTGGGCAGTCTCTAGAACAAGGGTGGGCAAACTTTTTGACTTAAGGGCCACAATGGGTCTAGAAGCTGGAAGAGGCAAGGAGCAGATTCTGCCCTAGAGCTTCCAGAATTTCCTTAGAGAAAAATTATATTTTGAAATCTGACATTTAAAAATATTTTGAATACTATCTAGACATGACACTGTCTAAATAGTTTTATCATATAAGGAAATGTTTTTGGAAGAACTAAACTTTCAAAATAACCACTATAAAACTTATATTTTATCCTAAAATAGCTCTCTAATTGGTCTTATATTCTTTTTCATGGACTTTTTTTAACCCTCAACAATATATTTGAGTTTCAGAAATCAGACTGACTTCCCACACAACAAATAAATTTAAATCAGTAATATTTGGTTGTGTGAATAAAGTTTTTAAAACTTGTTAGGCAAAGTTTCTGACAAAACTATTTGAATGTTGAACCTTTGGGGAATTTTATAACTATTTTTCTATTTTTCTCCTCTAGTCAGAAACATCTATATTTTCTATGTGTCTGACCTTAGACAAGTTGCCTAAGGCCTCAGTATATCAGACAAGATTATATTATGATTCTATGATACTATGACTTTAAAATGTGCATAGAAGTTTGATGATAATGGTGAGGAAAACATTATAAACATTTCCTATCAATGAACAAGCATAAAATGTTAAGCTTAAAATCAAGCTTACCCTTACAACTATCAAAAATCCATTACCATTATCTAATCAGACAGCCATTGGGAAATGCTCAGCTTCACTCACACGTACCCCACAGAGATGAGTGATCCCCTCACATACCACCCTCCAACTTCCTGCTGTTCTCTGAGCAGCCACCTCAGTCTTTCAGGTGGTTAACGCTACTGATAAAAAGTGAGAAGCCCAGTTGGTGTGACTCAGTGGTTGAGCATCAACTTATGAACCAAGAGATCATGGTTCAGTTCTGGTCAGGGCATAGGACTGGGTTGCAGGCGTCATCACATCCCTGTGTGGGGCTCCCCTCATTCTCTCATCATTGATGTTTCTATCTCTTTTTCCCATTCCCTTCCTCTCTGAAATCAATTTTAAAATTTTTTTAAATTTAAAATTAAAAAAGAAGTGAAAAACCTTAGACATATCAATTTAAAAGACTGAGGGTCCTAGGGGGAAGTGAATAAAATCTCTCGAGATTCCCAGCTGCATAAACTTCAAGAATTCACCCACAAAACTTCACATACCCATACAGCCCTTCATTTTCTTTGAGTCTTCAGCCCTATCAGACTTCAAGTATAAGCCATGAGGAGAGGCACTGTCTGCGGGGTCAGCTGGAAAGTCCACACCTTCAATGACCAGAGACCAAATTTTCATCTTACCCATTTTCATACCCCTATACCGCCTTTCTGATTTATCCTGAAACCCGCTGACTTCAGCTGAAGGCATACCAGCATCGACCATCATTGACTAACCTCTTAAATCGCTTCTTTAAAAAACAAAAAAGAAAGAAAGAAAGAAAAGTAGATTAGAGTTCCCTTTAAAAAAAAAATACCAGAGTTACTTTTGAACTTTTGGTTCTCTTTTTAAATTTGTCCCATGTATTATAGACTCATGCTGCCTTAGAGTAGTACATGGTTTCCTTTCCCTGAAAAGAACAAAATATTGTCCCTTGGCAAACTGTTTTATTGGGTAAACTTGCCAATGAGCTATTTTGCATCTCCTTATGCGGTCTGCTTTGCCAATAGCTAATTACAGCCATCACTGAATTCACTCCATTCTAGTGGCATTGTAAATAAAACGAGGAGTCGGATGGCCTCACTTATGTGGAATTCGTTCTGATAGAAGTAGATATCGCATTGTTACACTCTTCTAGTCACATATATGCATTTATTCCACCAGGCTTTCACGCCTGAAATAAATTTACTGGAATCTCAGCCTCTACTATATGTTAAGCGTACAATTCAAGAACAGCCAGGCCAAGGACATAGTGTTCCATCTTTACAATCAAATACAGATTTCCTATTAAGATGAAAATTCTCTATTTCAAAAGATTTAATAGTAGAGGCCTTTGAAAATAATTCCAGATGGCTAAATTTTAGGACTGAACATATCCTACTACAAGAAATTTTTTGCTTTATTGTAATTTGTACAAATTTCAGACACTACAGGTCCTACCCTTTAATGTTTTCTTTTAAGAGATAGGTTGCGTTTAGGAGTTCAACTACATTTTCTGATATTACTTATTTCTGTGTATTTGTAACCTATTCAAAATGACCTCACTCTTAGTGACACATTCTCAGTGACTGATTATGCAGAACACGTTGATATTTTCCTACAGTGTTTTGGTACTTTTGTATCAATTTGGCCATCTTTTTCCGCTCACTTGCAACCTCACTCTCTTTTCTTTCAAGTCTCTGTCTACTTAAATTAAAATTAAATTTAATTGAGCCTAATGGCGTATTACATCAAGAGGGAAAAAATTTGAACACAACAGTAATTAAGTACATAACCTTTAAGTGAAATGAATATTTCCAAAATAAACAAGTGAGCCAATATATCCCAGTAGCCTATAGCGAACTCATGTTTAACACAAAGCAATGCTTTTATTGCCTCTGTATCATATGTCCCAGTATTTCCAAAAAGTGTTTGAATGCCATATTAATGTCCAGTTTTCTATAACAGTGAAGTAACTAATGAATTTAAATCCTTAGCATCAACTTCTGAGGGGTGAAGTCACATGACAGTGTATCACTTAGTTGCCAATAGAACAGGGGTGGGCAAACTTTTTGACTCAAGGGCCACAATGGGTTCTTAAACTGGACTGGAGGGCCGGAACAAAAGCAACCTGACCATGCTGGCACTCTCATCTAGGGCTGCTGGTGAAGAAGTGGAGGGAAGAGCAAGAGAACCCTACACTCTTTCGGCTCCGCAGGCCGGATAGAACAGCCGAACGGGCCGGATCCGGCCCGCGGGCCGTAGTTTGCCCACGGCTGCAATAGATGGCACTACTTTGGGTCACTTTCTGAAACCTCATTTGTCCTGAAGGAAAGATCTACAGCATAAGCATAGGCATTGATGGCTAAAATTCTGGAAGGATAGGGGGGAGTGTTGTCAAACTATGTAATACAATAAATATTTATATTTCATAAGGTATTATTTTGGAATTATCATTCCGAAGTAGCTAAGTATCTGTTACACATATGTAGAAATGATGCTAAAATATATAGGAAAAAATTCTATGTGCATCTTAATGTGCTTAAATGTATAAATTGTTTATTTTATCTAAATTAAGTACCCTAGTATCCACCTCATTTTAACTTAATTTTAAGGTGTGGCAAGCCTTCCATTTCTCATCACTAAATGTCCCAATTTGCATTAAAGGATCCAGGACCTGACTGGCCAAGACTAAATTGTCTTAAGTGGGCATGGAGTGGGCTGTGGGCTAGGACACAAGAACCATGTTAATAAATATTGTCCCATTTCCTGATGTAGATTTGTGTACGAAAGACAACCAAAGTGATATCAGTGTCATATAATATACTGTGGACATTTTCACAGGAAAATATATATATATTTAAGGATGTGTAACAGAAAGAAAACTGGGAAGATCAAAACACAGATTAGAGTGAGTAATTTTTTTAAATGGCAGTTATCAGACAGTAATAAATACCATTTTTTTGAGGATTATGCACTTACTAGTCCTATATGCCTAATTATTGCAATAAGTTTTAGAGTTTGGAATTCTTTACTTAAATTTAACTTCAAATTTACTGAAATTTTAATTTTTTTGAGGAAACCAAAACTCTAAGATTTAAGTGACTCACCCAAGGTTTCTCAGGCAGGGAAAGTGGATAAACTGGGATCAAGTTAGACATTTCTGAATCTTAAGGCTTTTCCACTCTGCCAACAGTTTTTCCAGACTCACTCACATGGGCCTTGAACCCATGAAATGCACACACATCCCAAGAGCGGCAGATGGCACAGCAGGAGATGGAGAGGAGCAAGCCTTCAGCAAACAATTCCTAAGGCCAGGCACTGTGCTAGATGCCAGTGAAGAGGCAGGTGTCAGCCCTGCCTGTCTCAGCGGGGAATCCTGAATCTGGTCAGCAGCAGATGAGAGATTAGAAGAGGGACTCTGCATCATCTCACACATCGGAGACCTGCTTTCCTACAGATGTCAAAAGCAGCCACTAGAAATTTAAGTTACACAAGACATACTCATAAACAACACTCAGTTTCAAGCAGCTGAAGCAAAAGATAAAACAGAGAAAAGCAAAATTTAATAATAATAATGACAACAATCAAAATTTACTGTGCTCATGAGGTACCGAGCACTCTTTTAAACACAATATATGTTAATTAATTTAATACAAAAAAAGATCAGAGCCACTTGTAAGCTAAGAGCAGAAAGCCCAATTGCATCAAACTGGTTACCCTCTCAAATCTCCATCCAATTTCTTTTATCAAATTTATTGTAGTGACATTGGTTAATATGATTATCTAAGGTTCAAGTGTCTAGTTCTATGATACATCATCTACAATTTTTAACCTTAACACACTGCAGGCTTTGGTCTTCATCTTCCTCAGTATCTGCATATCATCATGCCAAAATTATCATTTTGGCAAGACAATTTTCAGTATTGAGATGAATAATAATTTTTAAAAGATTAGAAAACTTCACTCAAGCCAAAACCGGTTTGGCTCAGTGGTAGAGCGTGGGTCTGTGGACTGAAAGGTCCCGGGTTCGATTCCGGTCAAGGGCATGTGCATTGGTTGCGGGCACGTCCCCGGTGTGGGGTGTGCAAAAGGCGGCTGGTCGATGTTTCTCTCTCATCGACGTTTCTAACTCTCTATCCCTCTCAATTCCTCTCTGTGTAAAATCAATAAAATATATTTTAAAAAAAAAAGAAAAAAAGAAAACTTCACTCAACAGCCAATTCAATAAGGAGTACATTTTGCAGCTAACTGATGCCATTAAGTCCTTGGAGTAGTTACCTTTGCAAACCTTAAGCTATTCTTCTAAGAATGGAGTTGTCCTTATGAATTATTTCTCCAGCCCAAGCCTGTGCTAGGTAGTGATTTATATCAATCCTTTTAAATATTCAAAATAAAACATTAACTTTTTGCATTTAATGCCTGATCTCTAAACTGTATGTTTTGCTTCACAGTCAAGAGCATAGAACATGCCCTAGCCAGTGTGACTCAGTGAATAGAGCATGGGCCTGTGGACTGAAGCATCATGGGTCTGATTCCAGTCAAGGGCACGTATTTCAGTTGCAGGCTTGACCCCAGGTCTGGTCAGGATGCATGGGGGAGGCAACCAATAGATGTGTTCCTCTAACATCAATGGTTTTCTCTCTGTGTGTCTCTCCCTCTCCCTTACACTCTCTCTAAAAGTCAATGGAAAAATGTTCACAGGAGAGGATTAACAACAACAACAACAAAAAGAATATAGAACTCCAGTACTTCAGGATCCTGCAGGGGTCCTAGATGGAAATGGACTGCCAAGCGAGGAACTTCACAGATAACTCAATAGGAAAATGGCGCAAGATGTGAGCAGACTCTTAACAAAACATTCCAGTAGCTTATAAATATATGAAAAGCATTCAACATCATTAGTCACAAGGGAAATAGAAACTAAAACCACCAGAAGATACTACCCCACATCTACCAACATAGCTCAATGAAAAACTGTCAATAGCAAGTGTTGGCAAAGATGAGAAGCAAATGGAACTCTCATGCACTGTTGGCAGCAGTGAAAACTGAAAAACCTCTTGGTGGTTTCTATTAAAAGAATGCATAATGGAACAATTCTATATATCCAACAGAAGTATATGCCACAAAAGGACATCTACAGAAGTGCCCATAGCAGCACTGTTCATAATTGCCAATAGCTGGAAACTACCTATAAGTCCATCAATAGCAAACATGTAAGTAAATTGCATTATATTCACATAGTGGAAAACTACACAACAATGAAAATTAATTATCTAAAACTACACTCAAAAACTTGGATAACACTCATAAATATAACACTGAGAGAAAGAAATCACACACAGAAGGTTATGTAATACCTGATTCCTTTTATGTCAAGTTCACACAAACAAAACTAATACTGTTTCCCCGAAAATAAGACCTACTTACAGGTTTCCTTCTGAGTGAAATATAAGGCATCCCCCGAAAATAAGGCCCCCAGGCTCTGTCTCAGAATAAAAATTAATTTATTGTAAACTGGTCGCTAGGGCCTCCCCGACTGGCATCTAGCAACCAGTGACATTACGCGGAGTCCTGACGTCACTGCTGTGTAAATGGAGAGAAATCATCATGGAAGCTTTGTGAAACCTAAACTGCAAGAAGTTGTGACTTGGGTGAAGAATTCATGGGAGAAAATCACTGACAGTTGCATTGCAAATGCACTGGGAGCAGGCTACCTTGACAAGAAGTACTCATTTAAAGATAGTGCTATTGCTAAACATGAGAGATTTGGTCCACTGATTCTGAAAGAAATGGAGTCACAAGAAATTCACCAGGAAATTCAGGAATTGGATTGTTATGATGATGTTCCAGAAGATGATGACATGATTGTCATTGAATAAATGAGTAAATTCTTGATACTGTAGGATTCACAGTTTGTCTGGTTTGTGTTGACAACTTCCCGACTACCATACCCTATACAGGTAATAAATTTCCTTTATTTTCATTTAACAATAAATATGTACCGTATTCTTCTTCGTGGAAAAATAAGACATCCCCTGAAAATAAGACCCAGCACATCTTTGGGAGCAAAAATTAATATAAGACACTGTCTTATTTTCTGGGAAGCAGGGAAACTATATACGGTGTTAGAAATCAGATTAGAATTTACTTTGGGAAGGAAGACCATGACTGCTAGGAGTACAATTGGAGCTTTTCAGGGCTACAGTCAATCTGTTTTGGATGATCTGGGGGCTTGCTACATGGCTGTGTCTACTTTGTAAATATTCATTGAGATTGATATTTATGATTTGCGCATGAAGGTCATTTTTTGCATATAGGTTACATTTTATTAATACTTAACCCAATAAGCAGGAGGTGAGGAGAGACGTGTGAATATGATAGATGAATAGATGAATATTCTTCTGTCTCAGCAAATTTGCTGCCAAATCACTGCCTCCAAAGAAGTTCCATGGAGTAAATTCCTCCCAGAATATGTCACAAGAAAAATATTTGTCTCTCCTGAATACCTTTATGCTTCATTTATTAGGGAGCTCAGAGCTGGCCTGAACACCTCCATGTAGTCATAGTTTTTAACCAAAGTTTTCCAGCATTTATAACTCTCAAAATCAATATTTATTTTATTGTACTTTAATCCATTTTTAGAATTATTCAATCATTTTCATGTCTACTCAAGCAGCAAACATCCTCAAAACCTTCCTGGAATTTATAGAGGTATAAATACTCATGCTTGGGAATAGTGAGTATAGATTAGTGATCAAATATAGCCTCCAAAATTATATGATAACGTTATAGGTAGATATTTTATTTAACTTTTAGTACAATCTTTATAAATTTTCCTATAAGAACTTTAAGTAAAAATATATTAATAATACATCCAAGTAAACATTTTTAATGTATTCAGAGCAAAATATTACATCTTCATAGAGTATACGAACCAGAGCCATTACCTGGGCTATCTCAGATTGAGCCTGATACATTTTTTTTATGTTTATTGATTTCAGAGAGGAAAGGAAAGAGAGAAAGAGATAGAAACATCAATGAAGAGAGAGACTCATTGATCGGCTGCCTCCTGCATGCCCCACACTGGGGATCGAGCCCATATCCAAGGTGTGTACCCTTGACCGGAATCCAACCTGGGACCCTTCAGTCCACAGGCTAGTGCTCTACGCACTGTGCCAAACCAGCTAGGGCGAGCCTGGTTCTTATTTGGTAGAGAGGAGTGGAAAGTTAACATTATAAAACCCACAAAGACATCCTTCACACCAAAGGGAAATTATTATAACAAAAGAACCTGAATGTGCAGCCCAATATTCTTATTATATGAAAAATACAAACAGACATAACAATACAAGTGGTGGCAAACCAATAAAGATGTCATTTAATGAGTTTCCTATAAACTACAACTAAAGGAAAATAGGAGAGAACTGATGTGGAACAGAGACATGCATAAAATGAATAGACCTTGTTTTTCTATTGTTTGTAAAAAAACAAATAAATGTCAAATTGTGTAACTAATAACAATAAGTGAACATCAAATATTGGGAAAAGGGTTGTTTCACAGAGAAAATCTAAGTTAACTTTCAACTATTAATAACCTGATCTTCCCAAAAGGGTTGTTTGGTTTGTTATGTTGCTGTTGTTATTGTTCTTTAAAAGGTAGTATGACAGACTTTCTCCATTTAGCAAAACAAACATGTTTTCATATCCTGTCCTTTCTGGTAAATACCCCACCAAACTCCTTTATTGATTCTTTTCATTCCCTTAACTAGGTAGATTGGGTTTCTTTTGTTCTATTTTTTTCTTCTCTTGTTCACTAAATAATATTTCTAAAATTTCAGTGGGTACATAATAACAGTTAAATTATATTGAGTGGCAACTGTAGGCCAGGCATGCTTCCAGACACATTACATATAATAATGTATTCAGTCCTCAACACAACCTCATGGGGTGGAGGCTGCCATTGCCCCCATTGTAGAGATGAAAGAAACAAAGGCACAGAGAATTTGACTAATATCCCAAGGTCACCTGGCTGATGTGTTAAATATCCAACCCAGTCATGCAAGAATACCACATAGGTTAGTCATTCTCCATGTGATTAAATGAATATTTAAAATACAAAATTTCAAAGGTTATGTCTATAGGAAAAAAAAAACTTTCCAGCAATTACTTAACTTAGGATTTTCTTCTTCCAAATTATCACTATTCACATAATAATAATTTACACTAAAGTTAAGATAGAAAAAGTCCCTAACAATGTTGATCCCCTGGAAGAGAATGTGGGCATTTTATTTTGAAGGCTACATCAGCTGAAAGTTTTGGCTTAAGCAGAGGTGAATATGGTCACCCTAATATTATAGAGCAGTGTTTCCCAAAGTGTGGTACGTGTACCCCCAGGGGTACGGGAAGAGTTTGGTGGGGGTATGTGTTGCACCAGAGTTTGGTGGAGATATGCACTGCACTGTACTTAGCTGCACCTAATTCTACATTCTCATGAGTCAAGACAGTCTTGTGAGGCGTGAGATGGTCCGGTGTGCAAATAAATGTTATTTATAATATAACTTTTACTTATATTTTATTATGAATAATTTTATTTTTCCTTTATTATTTTGTGTATGTACCAAAAACAAAAAATATATATATTTTGATTGTTATTAAAATACATCCATTTTTTTGACGAGGGGTACTCAGCGTTATGAAATTTATAGAAGGGGTACACATACATCAAAAGTTTGGGAAACACTGTTGTAGAGTGTCATGTCCAACATCAGAAGAGTTTGAGAAACATCCTCGAGTTTCCTCAGAAACCAACTTCAAAAATACAGCTTACTCTGCAAGAGTCTCCCAATCAATGAAATCAATAGCAACTTTGTTGGGAATCAAATGAGTAGACAAATTATATATATATATATAATCTGAGAGACCTTTACGACAGAACAACTGGAACAACCGGAATGACCGAAATGACTGGTCGTTATGATGAACACTGACCACCAGGGAGCATATGCTCAACGCAGGAGCGGCCCCCAGCCTGCAGGTCCCAATCACCGATGGGGCCTGCCAGCCAACCTCCCAGTCCCTCCCTCAGCCAGAAGGCCCTGATGGCCAGATCAAGGCCCTCAGGTTGGGATGGGAAAGGGGGGGTAGTGTCTGCAGACACAGGCAGTGAGGGGGGGTGGGAACCTGATGGGCCCTGATCACTGGCCAGGCCTAGGGACCCCACCTATGCATGAATTTCACGCACCAAGCCTCTAGTATAATATAAAATTGTGTAGATGCCCTCAGTCTAAAAAAGAGGAAACGAAAGCTCTCAGAGCATTACCCTCAGCATGAAACTTCTTTTCTTTTTTTATTGCACATGGTCCTTTTTGAAATAAACTTACTAAAGAAAATTGTCAAGTTAACATTAGCATAAATACAGGAAGAGAATAGATGAAGCCTGGTAGGAATGATAGGAACTCATCCTGGGAAACAGAGACCCACATCAAGTGTACACAAGATATACACACAGAGACAGATTGTGAAGAAAAGCAGCACATTGCAAGACTGAGCATTTCATTTTAAAATAAGAATGAATAGTTTAAATATATGGTCTGAATATTTACATTTAATTTTTTAAAATAACTCTCTATTCAGAGACAACAAGATCATATACATCAATAATTATAAGTAACTCACAATGAACTGTCTGTACTAATAAGTGAAGTTACCAAGGTGTCAGGATACATGGTCAATCTAGAAAGATCTGTTGTACTAACTCAAATAGCCCAAATAATCTAACTTTAACCTGAGATCATTCATCAGCCACTTACTCAACATCACTAGCCATTAGGGAAATTCAAATCAAAGCAGCAATAAGATACCACTTCACACCCATTAGATATGAAGTTAATTGGGAAGCTCATTTTCCAAGCCATGCAGTGTGAAAAAATACAGAATGAGGTCCTTCTGAACAAAATCTTCTATGATGAGTATAAAATTTTTATTTTTACATTCCAATGTTTTGGGATATTTGATAACTATTTAGTCTAGAAATGCTGACATAAATTGTGTTCTTTTACCATAGATATATTGTTCTTGCACAAAAACACTTTACCATCTACTTGAATAACAAAATAATTCACAGTCCGCTGTGCAATGAAAGAGCAACATTCAAAGTCTACTTTTCTTGATTTGACATAAGACGTGTGCATTAGTATAATACATATGTATTAAAATTTTTCAACATTATTATCAGGTATTATATATGGCACTTGAAACATAGTTGAGTTGTAGCTACGTCGCTACCAATTGTAGAGTACCAAGCAATAGACAAAGTGATGAGAATACCATGTACAGTCTCTCTTACAACTATAGCTCTGCTTTTTAGCATGAATACACTCATTGAAAGCATGTACATGAAGAATGTGGCAGTGTTCTGCCACATAAATAATGAGTCTTTATTTATAGACACTAAAATTTGAATTTAACGTAATTTCTATATCATAAAATATTATTCTTTTGATTGCTCTACCATTTAAAAATGTAAAAAGCACTCTGAGCTCAAAAGTTATACAGTGTACTGATTACCAGAGAGAAATGGGGTTGGGATGAGGTACAAGAGGGTATAAAGGGGACACATTGTGATAAGATTTGACATGGGGTGATGAACACACAATAAAATACACAGGTGATGTATTACTAATTATATACCAGAAACTTATATAATTTTATTAACCAATATCACCCAAACAAATTCAACAAAAAAGAAAAAAATTGCCAAAAATATTTTTTAAATGTACAAAAAATAGGCAGTGTGTCAGATATGACCAGTGGGTCATCATATACTGACTTATTCCATAACTCATAATGGTTATATCTCACTGACTATAAACTTTGATTGATACAATATGTATTCTATGCCAAGTATGTGACAGAGTCCTGCCAGGCAAAGAAGGTGCAAAGATGAATACGACAAAATCTCTGTCCTCAAACAGCTCATATACATTTAATGTTGCTTCAACTATAGCAATTTAATTGAAGCAAGTCAATTCATTGCTTTAGATTGCAGAAGTTTCTATGACAAAAATTTAATGACACCATTCCTGATAAAGCAGTAATAGAAAAATAATGAGAAATTTGCAGTAAAATACTGAGACCCACCAGAATTTTTTAATTCTGTTCAAGACAATTTTATGTCATTAACGGTTTTTTTCTAATGTTGAAAATGAGACATGCTACCAGTATTTAAATCCAGAATAAACCCAGCTACCCCAAATAAAAGCCTTATATAAAACTCAATACCAACTAGAAAAATGAAAATAATAATTGTATCCATTCCAGTCCTACTTTACTTCATTTACATACTTTGATAAATTGTGCTAAAAGTATTCACTATTCCATTTATAAATACAAGAGGAGAGAGGGAAAGGAATGGGAGGATAAGAGAGATGAGTTCTTTTTCTCTGGCATTCTGACACCGCTGCAGAAAATGGGTCCAAATATGGAGACCGATCAACCATTAGCACAGACTCCACGATGCAACTGATGATGACAATGCATGTTTACAAATCTTTGTAGTCAACAGAAGAAGTTTCACAACCAAAGGAAGCGGGCATCTCTGGCCTCTCATATTCACATGTTATTTTTCATTCACTCTAACTTTCTTATTTAAACATTTTTTTCTCCCAAATTAGCCAAGAGATTCCTTTTTAGTGAGCACAAACCACATGGAAAGTTACATTTTTAAGTTGGTCCTATTTCCTAATTCTCAGTGAGTCAACCAAATTACATTGTTTCAGATCCAGAAATCTAACTTTTAAAAAAATCATATTTGGGTTTAGAATAAGCATGGAAATTTTCTTCACCAAAGGTAATTTCAGGAGATCCATGTGAATTTATCTATAAATGCCAATTTGTGTTCACAAACACCAATCAAATGATCCAAAATGCTAGTTGTGTTTATATATATTTTATTTCACCAGTAATTAAGGTAAGTGAAAGATAATCATATGAATGAAATAGATATATGACATTTAGACAGAGAGATAAAACATGTAGTCTATTAAAAAAAACTGGAATTATCTGTAATAATGAATAAAACAATACCATTTAACCTCTCAGATGTGGCTTTTTTGGAAGAGATATGTTAATGAGTCTGCTAAGAAAAAGGCTCTAAGGAAGAGAGTTCCAGACCAGCTGAGTCTAGGTACAAAGGCTAAGTTCCAAATAATAGACACTTTGAACACTTTATGCATCACTTAAAAAAATTTAGTCATTGCTTACACTAAAGATTATTTTTCTAACACTTGGATTCATTTTGTAATATATGCTCTCAATATAAACTCATATTTTGGTTTCTTTATTACTTATAATTATAGATCAATTTTTCTTTTGTAGAAATTTGATTCCGCAGCTCTTCTTTGCCCTTCTATTTCTTCAAACATTTATTCTATCAGTTCTGAATGCAAATAGCATTCTGAACCAACCACATTTTTTTCAGTGGGTGTATCTTATTTTTTAACATATATATTTACTCTTGAATAAATCTTATCTCTCTTACTATGTATAAGCATGCATGGCTTATTTATGTTGCACTCACAAATGCATTTTGAACAAGAAAACATCCTTAAGATTGCTTGTTGAATGAATGCAATAGAGTAAACTTCAAAAACTAAAAACATATATTATTATAGTGACCACGCTATAAAAACAAATTGTTTAATCAGTAAGTGTAACTAATAGACTCCCAAACTCTAGAGAGAAAAGTATTTCTTATTTACATTCTGAAAGTTTATACAGAACTAACATAAATTACTATGAATTAATGAACTTGGAGCTATATTTACAACAATGACAAAAAATGGCTGCATTAACAAACAAACAACCTGAAACAGATAAGGGCAATTCAAGAGGGGCTCCATCTGAGCTTTCCTATAAACATATACACACTGCACACTTCACTCAATCTAAGTTTCACATTTCATAAGCGTGGCTACTTAAAACATGACTTCAGAATTTTTCAGCCTAATGCTGCGCCCCTGAAACTAATACCAAAAAATATATCGACTATACACTGTAATTGAAAATTAAAAATAAATGAGTTAATAAAAGGTATAAAATCACCATTGGGGGAAAAAATAGGGGTTTCAACCTAATAATCATAGCCTCCAATTATTTTGTACCTATTGTCTGTTGGACTCTGCTAAGAGCTTTACATATATTCTTATTTAAGTCTCATGACTACATTGTGAAATGAATATTATTATCTGCTTTTGGTATATGAAAAAAACACTGAGATTCAACAAGGCAAAATCAGTTTCCTACAGCTTCGTAGCCAGAAAATGGCAAAGCCAGAACTCAAATCTATATTGATCTGACATAAAGTCCATGCTCCTATCCACCTCACTTCATTGTAGATTGCTCCTAAAATAAAACACAACAATGATATTCTTTTAAACCTGACCTTTATCTATTATGGAATGCTCAGAATATTGGCATGACAAAAAATGAATCACTTTTTCACTCTTTTCAAGCAATGACAATATTTGTAGAGCTAGTATTATTGAGAGAATTTAGCCCAACTTTTCTTTTGTTTAGAATTCAATTAACTCTTCAGGACAGCTTTAACATAGGTCTTGAGGATGCATTTTGCATCATCAGCCTCCTGTGAAAAACTACTATGATCACCCAAAACTTAATTGGAATGCAAATTTAAAATTATTTAATATATGTTGATACAAATGCTGAAAGTACTATTATATTATGCTAGTCAGATTCAATGAAAAGTATAAATAAAATGACTGTGTAAAGAATGTTTCAAAAGTAGTGCCACTTAATGTGAATTTAGAAGGATAATATATATATTGGAAAAAACACTAATTTCATAAAATCAACTAATTTCAGTGATACTAAGACATATTTAGAAATATGTTTTCTATTTTAATTAAATGAACTTTGTTGATATACCTAAGCATTTAGTAGAACCATGGCTAAAATAAATTTAACCTATAAAAAATAGGATTTTTTTAAAAATTAACTCAAGTAAACTTCAAATTTAAAATAAAACCCAACTTCCTGAGTATTCTATTTATTTGTGTGCATTGGTTAGGGATTATTGTGGTTTTGTTTTTTATTGTCAGTAGAGAAAATAGTATTTTTGCATGCTTGCTAATCCCTGGGAGATATCTATTCTTTCAAGCATTCAATCAATAACTAAACTATTTATTAAACATCACTTCATACAAGCCATTCTTCTAGATACCAGGAATATAACAGTGAGCAAGTTTAATAAGCTTCCTGCTCTCCATAGCTGACCCTCCAGTGGAAAGAGGTCAATAAACAAGAACACAAATCAGTAAGGGAATTTTAGTTAGTGTCAAATTAGATGGTTAGGGAGTTACTTTGAGGTGATTGCCTTTGAACTAAGAATTAAATGAAAAAAAGGAGTCAGATCCATGAAGACCTGAGGATTCCAGGTATAGGGAGTGATGCACACTTGCAAAGGAAAAGATGTTAAATGAGAGGGACCTGCCCCACCAATGTGGCTCAGTGATTGAGTGTCGATCTATGAACCAGAAGGGTAAGGTCTGAGTCCTGGCCAGCGCACATGCCCTAGTTGCAGGCTTTATCCCCAGTGTGAGGCATGCAGGAGGCAGCCAATCAAAGATTCTCTCTCATCACTAATGTTTTTATCTCTCTCTTTCTCTCCCTTCCTCTCTGAAACCAATAAAATGAAATAAAGTAAAATAAAAAATGAGAGGGACCTTAGCAAGCTCAAGAAGGAGGGGAGCCAGTGTGACCAGTGTCATGAGCACAGGGAGAAGGGAAGAGACAGCACTGAAGAAATAGGAAAGCCAACTCAATCAGTGCTTTGTTGACCACAAAAAGAACCTTAGGTTTTATAGGAACTGCAATAGGAAATGAGGGTATAAGTCAGCAGGTGAATGATGTGACCTGATTTATACTACAAAAGAAATTATGACCTATCATATTGTTTAAGAAAGTTTACTCTTGGGTACAAAAACAGAATTACAATTAATTTCATCCCTGGCTTGGATTTGTTTTCTCCCACAGAAACTCAGTATTATTTGGAAATCACCAACTATGTATTCTCCCAGCATAGGTGCCATTATCCAATGAACAGCTGGCGACTGAGACATGGTAATTCTTCATCCATTCTCTACATGTAAAAATGATCAACACCATAGAAAATGCACCCAGTAGCAAGTTTGAGGCCACTGCCTAATCAGGGCAAGTATCTTGTCTTTCTGATTTCACTGAACACTTTTCTTCATCCTTCACTCCTGATGGAAGAATTCTTCTGAGTGCTTCTGCAAGACAAAAATGCTGCTTGCCAGATTACAAGCAGGCAGCCCTGCTTCAATTGATGAATGGTATGAGTGTTATGAGTCACTAAGCTCCAAACCAACTCAAATGAGCCACTTGAACTGCTCAGTCATATCCGAACAACGCATGGTAGGGAATGAGCGTCTTGTTGCTTTTAGGAAATGGAATTCACAAATAAAAACAAGATGGTATTTGGGGTGCTTTACTGACCTCACATACAGACAAGTCCAATAAACACCATCCTCCAGTTTTTCAGCCCAGAGATCAGAAGCTTAAAAGAAGTCAGTCTTGAAACTCAACCCATTAACCTCTGCCTCTCCATTATCTTGTGTTAGCCTTTTAGAGAAACTTCTGTGTGGCTGCAGTTCCTTAAACTGGTAATCTCCAGAAGAGCTCAGAGGACTTGGCATGTCTTAGGAGCTATTCAAGTGGAGTTAGGAGATTTAATGAAAATTTAAAAGATCATAGAAACTTTTCTGCAGGCCACTGGATGTTTTTCCTTAATATTTTTGCAGGCCTTTTGTTGTATAATGACATTTCTGAAAAGGGGGGGAAAGCTGCCACTATCATCACTCAAAAGTATGACTTTTTAAATGTTTTCTTTGAAATGATTAAGGGCAATAAAGTGTTGGTGGAAGAGTTCCTAGTGGTCACTGACAAAAGGTTAGTTATGCTGGCAAGTTCCTTTGTGGAATATCCTTTCTTCTACTGCATTCAAAGGGGAACAACAGCTTCCTGCTATAACTGGCTTGGGGTATGGCACCATCCCTTGTTGGTTTCCTTAACCTTGTCTACCCTTCTCTTCATAGCCCCCTTATTAAATTCTTCCTATTAACCCATTTTGACTGTGACATCTGTTTTCTGCTGGGATCCTAACTGATTCTGTTTGTGGCCTTAAATCAAAGACGGAATTGAATCCTGTTAAAAGAGTAGCCTCTTAAGACCTTTCTGATCCACCAGGACAATCTTATCCTTTGTCCTCCGCTGTCCTTGTTCTTTTGTTATGCTGCCGCACTGATTCTGGGGACTTAGAACTAGTTTTAAAAAAATGTCAGGCCAACCATTACTTCGTAAGCATCTGCTGTGTGCCCAAAACTGTGCTAGAAACTGGAAAGATTGAATATCCTCTATTACCTGGTTTCAACTCAATGAGAGGACACTGAATGAAAAGAGAAGAAAACCGGAAGATATTACTCCTGCTCTCAGGGATCTCATATTTTACTGAGTAGATGCACTTTCTCGAAGCTAAAAATATCCGACAAGTCTTCTCATACATGTTTCTCCCACAAAGAACCAACCCGTGTGTGAAGAAGTGCAGAAGGCTCGCTCTGCAATAATCAATAATCCGGAGGCTGAAGATCGCTCATTTTTGGAGAGCTGGGCAAGAATGAGGAAGAGTAGTAGAAAGATGAGACTGGGGATTGAGTTGAAACTGGGTAATAGAGGGTATTGTATGCCATACTGATTAATTTGTGTATAATTTTACAAGAAATAATAGATCTGTAAACAAGAGAGCAGAATGATCAGCTCTCAATTTTAAAAGTATTGCTGGAGCAGTAAGTCAGCGAATTAAAAGACACTGAATGAAAAGGGGAGAAAACCAGGTATAAAATTATAATAGCCCCAGCAAAAGGCTGAAATAGTGGGCACAAAAGGAAAGAGAGAAACACAGAAGAGGACAGAAACTGAAAAGCAAATGGAGACAGCGCATTCATTGTAGCAGTAATATTGAGGGACAAATAATATTTAGCAAATGTTTGTGGGTTACATAATTGTACACCCAGATATCTTTGGTCTCAGCTAAAATTGACTGATTTCCCTCCTAACCCATACTACTGCTCCGTGTAAATTACTGGCATATTTTCTACTGAGAAATAATTAACCGAAATCTTCATTTGGCCCACTATTGCTCCATTTTAGAAGAGTTTCTGAAGTGCATCATTCTGTTAGAGAGAATGTAGTGTGGTTTTTCTGTTTTACATCAGACAATAAGGAAAACATTGAAGGGTTAGTAATGAAAAACTGAAGCTATAATCATGGTTCAAACATGATCCCGTCGCATTTCACTTTCTCCATAAACTCTAAAGATGGATGACAGAGAGTAGGAAATGTTCCTTCAGCTCTTAAAACAAGGGAACAGCGAGTAACATAGCCATACCAACAAATACAAAACAATATCGTATGGGAGAGACTGTTAGAATAGCATCAATTATTGTTAAAAGCCAAAGTATTAAAAAAAAATTTTTTCAAGAGCAAACATGTCTCTATTCAAACAGAAGATCACCTATAAACAATGAAGCAACTCTTAAAATCCCTCCTCCTACCATGTATTTCTCCATATTGAATCATCAGAGAAACATTCTAGGACAAAATAGAAGATATTGAGAAGGCTAGAAGGCTAATTCCAATGTAACCCTGATGTTTGGGGGGGCTAGCAATCTGAACCTGTACAGTAACCTAATGCACATTCTTGATAACCTATAATTAAGTCACTGCCCCTTCCCTCCTCAATCTGGTCTTGTAACACCTGTTATCTAAATGCTCACATTTTATAGAGGCCACAAACCATGAACTCCTGGAGGAGGTAATCAGCACAGGTGCCAAACCAGGTCCTTAGATATGATCTTAAGACTCCCAACCCAACCCCCGGGGCTTTTTGCAAAGCCCACGAAAGGTCCAGAAGTCCCCATCCATATTTAGGGGACAAAGAAACCAAAGGGGTATAAAAGAAAGGCTTCCACCATATTGGTTTGCTCAGACTCTGGAGGCTACTCCTCTGAGACCACCGGCGTAATAAAGCTGTGAAATCCTATTTCTATATGCGTTGCTTAGGTTTCTTCAGTCTTCTACAACCATATTACCCTTTCAGCATTCCTGAAAGTTCAAGTTTTTAGTCACTGACTCTTCCCTCTTCGTGGTCCTTCTCCCTCTGAGATCTCATCTATTCCACATTTTCCATTTCCTTCTGAAGCCCTGGGCCCTCCATCTCTCCTAAACTGGAACCACTTTTTCTCAAAGTCTAATTTTAAAATATTTAAAAAATAAACAGCAAAAGCAGACTGCATCATCAACATCATCTCTCTTCCACCTTGAAGACTATTTACCCTATCATCATCACTGTGGTCAAAGCACCACATTCCCCACAGTCATTGACCTTGAAATCTTGACTCCATCTGTCACTCCTTTATTTTATTCATTACTGTAAATGTTTCCTTCCAGATGTGCAGTATTCTTCATTTCTACTGCTTTCACCTTTGAATTAATAGCTATAATATGTTTGTTGTATGTATTGCGCTCAACTCTTCTCTGCAGCAAAATGTTGAAAACCATTACCTTGAGTTCCAGGATCGGCTGACCAAAATGTGTAGCCTTAAGCACATTTAACTTTTTTTAAATTATCTTTATTGTTGAAAGTATCACAGATGTTCCCTCTTTTTTCCCCATTAGCCCCCCTCCACCCTTCTCCTGCCCTCTCCTCAGGCCTTCCCCACTCTTTTGTCTGTGTCCATGGGTTATGCATATATGCATATAAATTCCTTGGTTAATCTCTTCCCACCCACCTTTCCCTCTGAGATTTATCAGCCTGTTAAGTGGTGATATCAATAGTAATGGCTTCACAAGGTTATCAAGAGGATGGGTTGGCATAATGCATATAAAAAGATATAGAAACTAATAAGAACTCAGTGAATTTTAGCTGCTGGTATCACTGACTCACTTAGATACAAGGCATCATATATTATAGCCCAGCTCATCTTAATTAAACTTATATCATAACACTGCCATTTATAAAACACCTAAATCATCAGAATTCACTTATTAAACTTTTCTCTCCCAGAAGTTGTTTTATTTGCATTTAAAGTATTTCTTATTTATGATGGTGTTGAAAACACCATCTGAGATGCCTCCCTGCTTTGTCATTAATATTCCAATTACTCGGGGCATTGAAAGTTATTTGGGTCCTTTCTAATTCAAACCAAAAAAGGAAATGCCAGCCATTAACACATTTTGTTCTTACACTAAAACCCTAAAAACTCCACTAAATCCATTCATGGTTTACTTTGAAAAACTGGAGTGCAATGTCTTTGGAACCTCATGTCAATGGGCTGGTCAGCCCGAGGATGGGAGCTGAATCACTGATTCAAGGATGCATGCTCACCAACAGTTTGGGTTCTGCAGAACCCCCTGTCAATGTGCGCTGATAAGTGAACAAGATGGACTCTGAGGCTAGAAATGTTTCAAACCCTTTCACAAACGTTGAGGATTTGCCATTCTGTTTCTTCCCCATCATCTTTAAACCCTATTGTGTTTCAAAGGAAATTCAATCCATCTGTTTCTGCTTCTTCAAAACGCTGCTGTTTTGTAAGAGCTATTTGATGTCCCAAAGCCTGATGAGGCTCAACAAAGCCCTTGCTCCCCAACAGAAGGCTATAGATTTCCCCAAGGACCTAATGAAACCAGGACCTCAGGCATCTTAGACCTCACATACCTCTATCACATTTCTGGAGTTTCTCCCAACTTGAGTTTCTGTTTCTGAAGAGCATCTCAAAAGAAATTTGCTCCCCCAATGGCTTCATTAGTCAGATACTTCAAAATGTGGGCTCTTGCTCATATACATCTTTTCATTTGATTCTGACCACTTTGTCACAAATAGGACACATTCTATCTGAGAAAACAAAACCCTTGGACCAAGAGCTTTTATTCTGTAATAATGACACTTTTCTAAGACAAAAAAAAATAGTTGCAACATGTGGCAGGTCTGAAGATAAGCTTTTGAGAAAAACATCTTTTAATATCCTATATAATAAAGAGGTAATATGCAAATTGGCCATCACAGCCTCACAGATGGCTATCTACAACCAGGCCAGCAGGGGGGTTAGTG
Organism: Vespertilio murinus; assembly: GCA_963924515.1. NCBI lineage: Eukaryota > Metazoa > Chordata > Mammalia > Chiroptera > Vespertilionidae > Vespertilio > Vespertilio murinus. The sequence continues at coordinate 8,761,915 of OZ004705.1, forward strand.
AGGGATGACTAAACTACTGAACAGCAGACAGTGTGGGGTAACCGGGCCAGCGGGAGGGTGCAGTTGGGAGTGACCAGGCTGGCAGGGGGGCAGTTAGGACTGATCAGGCAGGCAGGGGGAGCGGTTGGGAGCGATTAGGCTAGTGAGGAGGAAGTGAGGAGTGACTAGGCTGGCAGGGGGTCCAGGCAGGCAGGCAGATGAGTTATTAGGAGCCAGTGGTCCAGGATTATGAGAGAGATGACCGACTGCTGGTTTAGACCCAATCCCCAGGAAGAAAATATTACAGATGAGAATATTATCTCAGAGGGAAGGGGGGATGGGAAGATCAGGCCTAAACCAGCAGTCAGACATCCCCCTAGGGGTCCCATATTAGAGAGGGTACAGGCTGGGCTGGGACTCCCTCCCTTATGCACAAATTTTGTGCATGGGCCTCTAGTATAGAAAGAAATAAAAAGAGAACAATACCAAAAGGTTAAATAGCTATTTGGAAAATTTCTAAAAAATAAATATAAACCAGTCTATGCAGAAATTATTTTATAAGAATAAGCTGGAGAATGTAGCTTTTCTTCTTCTTAGAGTAACTCATAATTGTAAACGGAGTCCCAGGGCTCTGGACTAAAGCAATGATGGAAATTAAATTGCAAAGCAATTAAGAAAGATGCAATTTAAATGAATTATAACTTTGCTTTCCTGATGTCACCAGCTTTTGTTACCCTTTTCTCAAATGAGACAGTGAATTAAGAAAAAGGAAATCACTCAAATTAATGTGTGTTTTGAACTCCATCAATCTGGTAGTAGTAAGCTTTTCTATGGGAGCTGAATTTAATCAAAACAGGAAAGAATACGGTCCATGCTAATTCATTAACGTTGTAGTCTGAAAAGACCAAGATTCCAAAATGCATCCACAATTCAGCAACTGTAAGAGTGCTATTGCACCTCTCTTTATAAAACTTTCCCTCTCAATGAATTTAGAGTGATGGCTGTCTTATAAATATGGCGCTAAGATTGCTATACTATCAGCAAAACCTCAAAATGGCCCTTTTCTGGTTTACTGTGCAATAGGAGAAATAAATTTTCCAATAGGTTATCAGGTATATCATTCTATATGAGTGGGATTTCAGTCTTTCTCACTTCACATGGCAATATTTTGTTGATAGATCTGGCACTCTTCCACAAGATAAAATTCCCCCAAATTATTTCTTTTTGCCTAAGATACAGTCGCCAGTTGAATCATATTAAAGCTGGCCACTCTGTGAAGCATGGACTTCACTGGAGGTACATCCAGGGAGAGCAGTCAGGTGAGTCTGCAAAGAAACAGAACAGATTCCCCTGTATTCCGATCACACAAAGTTACGATACACCAGGATGGGTGGGTCTGTGCGCCCAAGACACTGACATCTTGCACACGTCCCTTCTCCTTTGATATAGACATAATCTAGTTAAAATGGAAATGTATTAGGAAAGTCAAACAATTAATTGATGCAAGAAAGGTTGTTTCATGTTTTGTGTAAATCAAAGCTAAAAATTCATTTGAGGAGCAGCGCTGTATTGTAGACTAAACACAATTTGGCCTGAGTATAGGGTTTGGTGCGGGTGTTAAAGTTGTTCTGGGCTACACATGGTCGGTAATCCTCAACAGAAATGTTAACTCAATTTGTCAGTATTATCTTTATGTCAACAGTAATGCTTAAATATTTACAATAGGCATAGTACGCTGAGAGTTAGTAACGCAAGATAAATTGGAAAAATGCTAACAAAATGGATGGTACTATTAGAAAGCTCTGGCACTACGGTCTCTGGTTTTATATACAAGGGGTTTGCCTGAAGGTAAGATTTTATTAGGTTCTATCACTGACATACTGCTCCAACGTTTCCTTAAAAGCAAAAATATGTATATTAAAAGTTTTTCAAAGGAAGCAAAGCTTTGAGTCTCCTAAATTTATTCCATGTAAGTCAACATGTCCAGCTAAAGTACCTGCTCCCTACTCTTCTTTCTAAAAAGAAAAAATATCACACAACTTTTTTCCACCATTCTCCAGATAGGTTTTGTTTTTAAACTTTCCTACAAAATTAAATAATCATATTAAAATAAGGGACAGGGAACTATGATGACAGAGAAAAGGTCCTCTCTTTTCTTTCACTTTCCAGCCCTGCTTCTGTTGCTACTGTGTGTTGCGTTGAAGGAGCGGTGTGTTTAGATTCGTTGTATCCTGAGTTCTTTGAAAAACCAGAGATAGATAAAACTAATAAATACATCTGGACTAAAACATTGCCACTGCCCCAAGCAGCCTACCAAAGAGCCAATCAATCATTAAAAATGCAAGTCCCAAAATACTAACAGCCAATGACAAAAATTCTTATAGCAAAACTTGCACATCTTAAGAAGAAAAGAAGTGGAAGAGGTAAGATTATGAATTTGTGGAATTCTTGGTGTTAAATAAGGAACAAAAGTTCAGTAAAATTCCAAAATTAACTACTGCCTATAAAAAAAATTTTTTTAAACACCCAAAAATTAGCATTTGTTATCCACAAGGTAGAGAAAATGAACTGAGTCCACCAAATGCTATTTCCACTTTAAAGCCACTTTTTGTTTTCAACCCTCCTTTCTCATTAATTGCTTGACTGAGTCTGTGTTTAAAGAGGGAAAGGGCCAGTTTCTGTGACATGAGCAGCCTGCATCTTCATGCCGTGTTCTTTCCACCACTCCAGCTGTCCTATAGTAGTTTTGCTGTGACTTTTTAAGAAGACTTAATAGAAGATGCACTACTGAGGGGAAATGTGCAAGAAATAGTTCCTGTGGCACCTGCTGTAAGGCCTAATATTTCCTGAAGGACTTTGCATATCATTGCCAAAAAAAAAAATCGCTCCACCTAAAAGAGCTTCACTTTCCCTTCCTGTGAGGGGCTTTTCAGCCCCAACTGACGGAGAAGAGCTCCAGTAGGGATGGTCCTCAAACATTCATTTCTTCTCCCGTGTCACATATGCTTGGGTATAAGTAGGAAGCCTCTAGGAACTTCTCAAGAAGAAAAGCTCTGAATAACCTTCAGGATCACTTGTTTAACCAGGTAAGTTATGAGAAGAGAACAGACATCAACAAAACCAGTGACTTTTTAAAAATCTACAATCTCACTAGGCCTGGAACTCTCCACTTCCACTTTAATACAACACATTTTAATTCCTTTATAAGAAACTAGTGGCGCCAAACCAGTTTGGCTCAGTGGATAGAGCGTCGGTCTGAGGACTGAAGGGTCCCAGGTTTAATTCTGGTCAAGAGCATGTACATTGGTTGTGGGCACATCCCTGGTGGGGGGTGTGCAGAAGGCAGCTGGTCAATATTTCTCTCTCATCGACGTTTCTAGGTCTCTATCCCTTTCCCTTCCTCTCTATGGAAAATCAATAAAATATATTTTTTTAAAAGAAAGAAAGAAAAAGAAACTAGTGGCCCGGTGCATGAAATTCGTGCATGGAGGGGGGTGTCCCTCAGCCCGGACTGCACCTCTCCAATCTGGGGCCCCTTGGGGGACGTCTGACTGCCAGCAGTCAGACATCCCTCTCGCAATCTGGGACTGCTGCCTGCCTGCCTGCCTGCCTGATTGCCCCTAACCACTCTGCCTGACAGCCTGCTTGCCCCCAACTGTCCCCGTTACCAGACTGATCACCCTGAAATGCCCCCTCTGCCAGACTGCTCACCCCCAACTGCCCCCCACCCCTGCCGGCACTGATGTGTAAATAATAACAGTAATAGAGTTAAGACTGAACACTTGGGGGAAAGATCATGAAAAATCCTAAAGATCTTACCAAGGGATTAGCGGGATGTTTAGGAATTATTACTAAGGAATTATTTCTGTAAATACAGAGAGGAAACTCACATTTTTAATGATAAGAATGGCACTGGGGAAATCTGTGGTTTAGGGTAATTAACCTGACAGTTGTGTGGGTGACAGTTTGGGATGGGTTGTCAGCAAATAAGAATATCTGGGGCACAGTTGGAAGATATGGGTGCTAGGACATATTTTAACTATGTTCACCCTGTCATCTCCACTCAAAAAAAATATCTGTAGCATTTTTCTGGATGAAATCAAGTTAACATGCACACTGGAGACAGTCCTGCATGGGAAAGACAGAAAGCTTGCCACACAGGCCCCAGAGAGATGAGTCTCAGAGCAAAAAGGGAGACCTCTGTGTCACCGTGAACGGATGGGTGAATGGAGGGTGGCTGCCAGGAGGCCCATCATTCTCATCCTCCTGCCTCAGCGCCGGTCACGGAGGGTCCCTCGGGGACCGAAGGGCAGGCCCCTGACATCTGGAACACACATCCTAGAAATGGCCTGGTGGCCACAGACCACGTGGGAGATGGTACAGCTACAGGCAGATTGGTGGCTCATGAATGCAAAGGCACAGGCAGAGGAGAGCGGTGCTCTGAAGGAACCCCAATTTCAGAGGCAGTTAGAGGCCCAAACTACAATCGAGCTCTGCCATGAACTAGCTACGTGACCGTGAGAAAATTATTTAATCCCTTCGACTCCGCTTACTTTCCCTATCAAAATGAGGCATAGTAATGTTTTCCAAGGCTGTGTCTCACAGCTGCTGACTCTAAGATTTCAAAGCTTCCTCCTTTTTGCTCTAAAGTTCACAAACACGGAGTATCAAAAGTCATGTCTTCCAAAAAACCCAGTAGTAGCCTTTTGTCTTGTTTTGTTTGTCATCCTGAGTGCTAAAAATGGGTTTCTCTTTCCAAATCATTGCTACACAAGTATGGACCTTCCCCTCCAGGACCCTCCAAGGAAAATGTTAAGAAGCTAAAATAGGAATTTCCTCAAATGAAGTAATGGCTGGGGTTTTTTTTTTAGCTTATCAGAGAGTTATTTTGTTGTGTTTGCTCTCGTTTTAATCTTCCTCAAAGAAAACCCAAAAATGCACTTTGCATAAATATTTTGAGGATGACACCTCGGATTATATTAGCTTCCTTTTTCATTTTCTCTAGTAAAATTTTATAGTCAACTAGATTTAAGCCAGCAAAAGACTTAACCCCTACACAGAAAGAATTCAAAAGGCATCATTCTCCCCGATTGTGTCTTTCAGATATCGGTTAAAGTTATAGTATTTTGCCTTATTTCACATTCTTTTATCTTATTAGTCCCCTGGGTATTTGTTTCCTTATGATGTGGTATTTATCTTTCATTCACAAAAAAAAAAAAAAAAAAAAAACACCAGTCATAATACTACATCTCTTTGAAATGTCTAGTAATTTTTTTTTCTGCTAGTAACATTGCAAGGGCATTTCTGGACTCTAGGTTGGATCGCCCTTATTAACATCAGTTAAATGATTCCAGATGAGTTTGCTGGCAGGGCACTATTATAAAGGAGGAGCAGAATATATTCCTATGGGTACTTTCAAAGTTACAAGCTAGAATTATCTACATGCTCTGCCATCTTAACAGGTGTTTGCATCTCTTCACTTGATCTTAGCCAAAAGGGCAAGGGGGGGGGGGTGTTATTTCTTGGACTTAGCTTTTGAGAGGTAGATTCATTATTTTTTTAATTATATGTAACTATAATATTTATTTCATGATCCTGGTATTTTCAATAAGGAAACACAAAATTGTACTTGTAGATATACTTGTAGAGAACTAATTTATAAGATACATTTGTGAAGGTGAGTCTTTGAGAGGGAGGGATCCAGTTGCTGAATGGAGTCCAGTGAAATCCGGATCCTTCTGCCACCCTTGAGGAAGGGGAAGCTCACCTATATGCTTCAGCGCCGAATATTTACAATCATCGGAACGACAGAAAAGCAGCCGGTGCTTTAAAGGAGAGCACAAAAGTCATGTTTTGAAAGTGGGTGAAATCCCATCTTGCCTTTGAGCTGTCATTCAAGCCCTGAGACTCGGCCCACAGAGTCTGCTCCCTATTCTTGTTCTCGGCCTGTGATACCTGATTCCCAGTGCAGTTATTTCCACCTTTTGTTCACAAGCATTTCCTCTTCACAATACGCCATTCAGAAAAAGGTATGTCTTTGAATTGTCAACTAGTACTTTGTTCTGACAAAAGATACCACTCTGGTGTTTCAAGGATATATGTTAGAAATCTTGAAATTAGCACCATTTGTTGACTATTAGAAATGAGTTCATCTGACAAGTGGCACTTGTCACTAACATTGAAAGTACAGTCACTAAGCACTGCAAAAACAGAATCCCACATTCCAAATGTGTAAATATTTAGCACAGGTTAATATGATATCACTTTAAGGAATCTAAAAGGATTATTCTCAGGTTTGATTTCAATATTTATTTGTTATGACATATTTATTCTATATTAGGTCTCTCTTCCCAAGACAAAAGAGGGGGAAAAGGGGGGAGATAAATTTAAGTAATCAAAGGAAAAATTAAATGGCCATAACTTCTTATATTGATTAAGTTAAATATGCAAAACAAAGTCAGGTCTCTATTGCCTGAAATCTGAAAGAAATATAACTGGATCAAAAAAAGAAATTGGATGAATTGCACTACTCTTTTTTCAAACAAACATATAGCCTGTTTAAGCAATAATGCAATAATAATAAAATATATATCTGTAAAATTCAAAATCTATTAATAAATTTGGAAATATCATTTTAACTATGTTAAATCCATCAATGCATTTAATATTTTTTAATCTTTATTGTTTAAAGTATTACATAGGTTCTCCTTTTTCCCCTTTAACCATTTCCAGCCCACTCCCATCTGCCCTCACCATTAACATTATATTTAGAATAATATATTTTAATATACTGTTGAATATAATTTTAGCTGTACTAAATTGAATTATATATAATTTGTTAAAACATGTAAAGCACATACTATTTATTATAAAAATATTATAATTTATTACATTTACTCAGAAGTTAAAAATGACAATATTCTTAGTATCATTTAAAGTAACTATGAAGTAGGTTGTTTCAATTTATTAATTAAAATACATATTTTCATTTCTTGGTATTTTTAGATTTAAATTGGTAACTTTCTTTTTCATTTGTTTGTTTGTTTGAAGGATTACAAATAATAGTACATATTCCCCCTTGACCTCCCCCTAGCCTTCTCTTCTCCCCTTCCAACCCTCTCCCCCGCATATGCCTTCACCTACCCCACCCCCCCCATGTCTTGTATCCACTAGTTATGTTTATATGCATGCATACAAGTCCTTTGGTGACTTTCTACAATTAAAATGTTTAGCCACTGGTTCATTAAAAGTGCTAAAGTCATAAACATATTTACTTTTTAAATTTTTCATACTTTTTTTTGCAAATATAAACTTCATCATTAAAATTGAATTATCATATGAACAGTAAAATACCACAGTAACTTCCATGTAATATGGTTTAAAATATTGTTTAGATATTTCCAGAGATATTTAGACATATGCACATTTACATGAATCATATGTATATTTTTCACAAATGGTAGCAAACTGTATCATAATTCATATTGTTATTTAACAGTACTTCTGAGAGATCTTTCTGTAACAATGAAGAGCTTCCATCTATGTCACCTTTAAAGCATTTGTAGAGAATTTCTAACTATAAATCACTAATATTATCTTCTTAATTCAACATTTCTTTCTAAAAAGACACATATATGTGAACATGTAAACACACACACATATACACATATCACTTACCTACAAATAAGTGGAAATTCACTCTATATAGGGGAAAATGCCTTTTAAAAATATCGTGATTGCCCTAGCTGGTTTGGCTCAGTGAATGGAGTGTTGGCCTATGGACTGAAGGGTCCCAGGTTCGATTCTGAACACATGTCCAGGTTGTGGGCTCGATTCTACTTCCTATTCTGTCAGAACCTTACGTGTCTATAGACAAGATCATTTACGTTTTTAAGGTCCTTTTCCTGACTCTGCATTATCATTTATTGTCTTCCTTTCAATAATATTTCTTAATATCCAGTAAATTACTTTCTTGTGTTGTAAAACTTTGTATACTTTATAATACCACCAATTTATATTTATATTTCATATGTCGTTTTTCAAACCTAAATCACATAATCAATTTAGTGGTAGGAAAAGAATATATTTTTTTAATTACCATTTTAGAGATAACAAAACTTAGAGAATCTGAAACTTGGCTCATGGTAAATCTAGAAACAAACCTTTGTTCTTCCCACCACAGTTACCTTTGTCTTCAGTACATAATACACAAAAAGAAAAATATTTCTGACCCTAAACCTTTACAGATCACGCTGGTAGTATTTTCATATATACTATGTACTTCTAGGAGTCACTGATTATCATTGGCGCTATTTTACAGAAGAGGAAATTGAAGCTCACACTTTCAATTACCCAAAGTCATAGAGTTATAATCAAAGTAAGGGATTAAACTCAGATCCTTTGGCTTCAAGTTTCATGCTCTTTGGTTACAATTCATAGGATTGATGTGTCTGATATTCCAAGATTCTGAAAAAATAGAGGAAGAAACGGAGTCCCAGAACACAAGTGGTAATTTTGTTACCGTCACAACTAGCTAGCTAATATTAGTAATGGGAAAGGAGCAAAGGGAGGCCAGACCTTGTAAACATGGTCATCTGGGCAGTTTTATCAGGAAGCTGCAACTTCACACTTCAATTGCTTCCAGATCTTCCCGAAACTTTTATTCCATTTTTTTGTTTGTTTTATAATACTGTACCATGTACTGATTATTCTAATAGAAATACAATATGAGTTACATATTTCATTTTAAATTTACCAGCAGCCCCATTACAAAACTTTAAGAGAAACAGGGAAAATTAAGTTAAAATAATATGTTTAATTTAACTCACCATATCTAAATATTAGCATTTCAATATGTTGTTGATGTAAAAGAATTATTAATCATATATTTTACATTCTCTTTTTTTGTATTATTTCTAAAGTCCAGTGTGTATTTTATAAATGCAGGGTGGGACAAAAGTAGATTTACAGTTTTTTGTTTGGAAAATAATACAAAAATTAATAAATAACAATAAAAGAATAAATTGTGTTTCACATACATCTGTAAATCTACTTTTGCCACACCCCGTAAAACAATCTTGATTCAGACACTAAATTTTCCAAAGCAAACATTTGCTCTGTATTCAGATTCCATAGAATTTACTGAAAAAGTAAATAGACATACCCCAGTTGTTTCAAACGTTCATAAAAGTAATCCAATGACTGAACCATGTTTCAGTTTTTAAATTTAAATTTAAAATAATTAAAATAAAACAAAATTTAAAAATTTGGTTCCTCAGTGGGACTTGCCACATTTCAAGCACTCAGTAACCTCATGTGGCTAGTGATAGCTGTATTGGGCATCAAAGACATATTTTTTGTTAGGCCATTAACTGAATACAGTATCTTGTATCACTACCTTGTATTTGGTTCACTATGATGATGAAAATCATCTCATTGGTCACCAAATAATTTTCTGATCCTTATAAAATATTGTTGCCTTTAGGAGTTGAGAGAGAGAGATTGAGAGAGAGAGATTGCCCCACCCCATAATATTTCCTGACTTTTGGTATATCTTCATTGGTCTGGATAATCAAAAATTGTATTAGAAGTGACCAAGTATTGCATTTTATCTTGACATAGACATCAGTCAGGCAAAACTTGACTTGAGCAGATGAGTTTTCTATTAATGCTTTCTGACCACCAACAGGTATTGTCTCATTTCCAGAAGACGCAAACTCTTGGTCAAAATCTAGACCAACAAGGATGTGAGTTCCAGAGACAAAAACTGCATAGAAACTATTCTATTCTAAGTCCCACAAAATTGAGTTTAGGAATACTTAACTATAAATATAACATTATAAAGCACTCTAGTTTTGAAAATTAGCAAAGACCACTACTCATAGGTACAATACCTGAACTGATAGTTAAGGCCCCCCAAAATCCTGTTGCAGACTTTATTACCCTAGGAATAATATGTCTGAAGGAAACAGACATGTCTCTGGAGGTTTTTAAGCGTGCACATGCAGCCAAGAAGCGTCCAGGCTGACTGTCAGAGCACACTAACAGCAAAGGACAAAGGCATTCCAGGAATTTAGAATTCATGAGCCCCTCACAAAGTCATATGTGAGCTGCATTGGGAATCACAGCACTCACAGAACACCTGTGGTGTGCAAAACACTCTGCTTGTCCCTGTGATTAACATAAATCCCTCTGCTCAAGCATCAGAGACCACCCTACAAGTTCATGTATCTGTCCGGCCTCAGCAGCCCTTCTGACCATAGCACCGGACCCTCGGCAACCGAGTCCTTGACAGAAAGTGCTGAGAAAGCCCAGTGATGGCATTCACGGGCTGACTACCCATACCTAGGCTAGCTCCTTGTTCATTTGCCCACAATTACTTGTGTCTAAAGCACTTAGAGATTTTATTTCTAGCTCATGGAATAAATTTTTTAAGATTATCTCAAATTCATCACTTCTACTCCACCACAGTCTACCCATCCTTCCAAAGCCTACATAATTGTCCCACCAATTTTCTAATCAGAACACTTATATTTCAAAATTAACATGCCTCGTGTCTAAGAATATATATGCGGTAGACAGATATCTAAAATACACTGTGAACTTCTTGAAGCTTGAAATCACGTCTACTTTTCCCTACTATCTAATTCACGGCTTGGTGTGGATTTATCCCAGAATTCTGCAGACATAGAATCCAAATGGAATCCTGCTTTCAGAAGGACAAGCATGAGATGATTCGGGTAAGTGAGATGGTATCTTCAGAATAGGAGTAAAGGATTAAATTAATCCCCGTCGATCCCACTCCACACCTCCCCAGCTGGCTGCCGTGCACCCCATTCTGGCCCTTCTTGGGGAACACAGGGAAGAGATCAAGGCAGAGTCTGGACACAGCCCTAGGCTAGGATTTGCCAGTCAGTAAGCCAGAAGCTACTGACCTGAACTTGCCAGCATTCTCTCTCTGAGAGCGCAGAACAGGCACAGGGTGAACAATGGGGCCCCTAACAGCCAGGAGGCCTTCAAGTCGGATCGCTTTACACCTGTGCATTTTAGCACTTGAGCCCCCGCTTTTCCCAAAAGGACGTGCTCTCCAACCGGATAATTAGTCCCAAGCAAGTCGCTGGCATCAAAGCCCACCGGCTACAAAGAACATCCACGCGGGTTAAATATAGCCACTCAGTTGTCAAATTTGTTTCTATTTGCGAACACAGGAAAGTTGTCGCTTTGTTTTCTGGTCCTAGTGCTCAAGACTAAAGAAATTTCACCCCATCTTTATAATGTTTCTTAGAAAGGTCCAAAATATGAAGTTTGGGGGTTTTTAATGTATTTTATTGACTTTTTTACAGAGAGGAGGGGAGAGGAATAGAAAGTTAGAAACATCGATCAGCTGCCTCCTGCACACCCCCTACTGGGGATGTGCCTCCAACCAAGGTACACACTTTTGACCGGAATTGAACCTGGGACCCTTCAGTCCACAGGCCTGTGCTCTATCCACTGAGCCAAACCAGTCAGGGCCAAAATATGAAGTCTTATCTTACCTATGAAACATAAGATAAAGGAGAAAAAGAATTTCCTTCAGAGCAAACTATATTCCTGCATTTAAAGCTGTAGCATAATAAGATATTAATATGTAATACTTTACACTTATATGGTGTTTGTTAGAAGAGGCACTGTGCTAAGAGCTTGGGCATATTAGTTCATTTAATCACAGTTTATTAACTGCGACTAAATTTTTCCAACAGCCACATTTGAATCCCAAAGAGCTGAAAAAAGTGAACCTCCAAATCATCTCTCTTGCAGGCTCGCATCGGCCTCTTCCCAAAAGGGAGACGCGGGAGGACGGCAGAATGTGTAAGATGACACAACACTTCCCTCACAGACAGTCCCTCTCCACTCCCCGTGTGGAGACAGAACTGCATAATCGCGGAGCCGTAAGGCTCTGAACTGCTCAGGAAAGTGCACTTGGCAAACTGCCCTCCCCAGCAGCCCGCAGATGCCAAACAGAGGAAGTGTGTTCACTCCCCGCATCAGCTACTCCCTGCAGATTCCAGAGCTGCTCCCTGCTGGGGCTGCGGGCTTATCTGGGGACGTGACACTGAGGGGGCTGTTATGTGATCCACCCTGGCTGCCTTGCGCTCCTAGAACGCTTTTTCTATTCAATGACTTTTACACGTTTCTTACCATTGTGAATGAGGTGCCACGGGACTTCCTGGTGCAACCACAGGGAAGGGCTTTTGTGGGTAGAGAAAGGGGCTCCTTCTCCACCTGAAGCGCTTTCTTTAACCGAGAAAGCAGAGCTTCCCTCTGCACAGCCCACCTGCAGCAACTGGCCACCAACCCCCATCTTTCCGCACCCCCTCAACAATTGGGCCCCACCTCAATAATTGTGTCCCCATCTCTCTTCACTGAAACTTCACTTATTAATGTGTTCTGCAATTGCCAAACCATGACACTTCTGGGCCCTCCATACTCAACTCCTCTGGGGCACGTGATGCTGTGGGCCATCCTGCCCTTGGAGCTCGGTCCCCTCAGGGCCACAGGGACCATGCCCCCTCCTCCTCCCACCACTGTGCCTGCAGCTTCTCAGCTCCCTTCCCTGCTTCTCCTCCTTGTTTCCCCACAAGCACTGGCATTTAGTATTGGCATAGGTATCTTAGTGAGCTCAAGCTGCTATAACAAAGTGCCACGAAGTGCGTGTCCTGGGACAGTAGAAATCTATTTCTCGTGGTTCTGGAGGCTAGAAGTCCAAAATGACCAGGGTGCAGCGCGGTTGGGTTCTGGTGAGGACCTTCTTTATCACTGACTTCTGTCTTTGCATGGTGTCCTCACATGGCAGAGAGAGGACAAGGGAGCTCAGGGTCCCTTTCCGAAGGGCACTAATCCCACTCATAAAGGCTCCACCCTCATGACCTAATCACCCCTCAAAAGCCTCACCTCCTAATACCATCACACTGGGGATTAGGGTTTCAACTTAGGAATCTGGTTTGGGGGAGGAAGTGGGGAGGACACATTCAGTCCAAAACACCAGGTCTGTGTTTGAGCCTCTCTTCTGTCTTTGCAAACATTCCCTAGAGAATCTTCTCTGGGTTTGCAGCATCACCTGCAAGAGATAAATCTTAGTCCTCATTTTCAACTCCCACCTGTCACCTGAGCTCCAGGTATGTCCTAGCTGGGCATCCCACCTGGATCTGCACATGGGTCTCACACTGAAACTCATTCTTTTGCCACCTCTCCCACCCAGCAAACTCTCTTCTCCTGAATCCCTTATGTCGATTAGTGGCACCATGATGCTCACACCTGCCATGCCAGTTTGAAGCATTGGCTGTACATTCTTTGATACACCGGAGATTTCTGAAGATGAGTCATTTAAAACACTGGCAGTTTTTGCCCTGTTTTGGTGACACTTGTTCATGGAGCCCTGTGTCATGATCAAAAAGTTCGACAATGCTAAGACCATCATGCCTGAGAGGTCAAATGTAGGTGTTCAGGCCACTCACGTGAGTAAAGAGACAATCGTGGAAATGGGTCCTCCAGCTCAGCCCTTCCAGCCCCCACCCATCCTAAGTACCCTTTGCCATTTGTACAATCAAAGGTCCCACATGATGTAAAGCAGGGGTAGTGGGCGTGGTCCCTATTATGGTCTTTCTGAATCGCAAATCCACAAAAACCATGAATACTAACAAGATGGATAATTGTTTTATGTCACTAAATCTTGGAGGGGAATTGTTCTGTAACGATAAATAATTGTATTCTCCCAAGCTTCAAACATAGAAGTCATTCCCTTTCTCTTTACTGTATTTTATTAACAAACTAGAGGCCCAGTGCACAGAATCATGCACTAGTGGAGGGCATGGCCTGTGGGGATCAGCCCGGTCAGCCGAGCAGTGCTCCCTCTGTGGGAACACACTGACCACCAGGGGGCAGCTCCTGAGTTGAGCATCTACCCCCAGTGGTCAATGTGTGTCATAGTGACTGGTCAACCGGTCGTTCTGGTTGTTCCACCTTTCAGTTGCTGAGCTTTCTATATATATAAGATAATTTCATTATGAATTGAATGTGTGCCAAGCACATACCAAGCACTGGTGATGCCAATAATGATGGCCAAGTGGAGAGGCAGTGCAGGAAAACAAATCACAATACAGTGAGACAGCATTTCCCAACCTCGTAACAGAGAAATCTACAGACAGACAGTTCTCAAAAGAGATGTTTCCTGGTCAATTAATTCTGGGGAAAGTGAGTATAAACAAGTTTCTTTCTTGAATTACTTCTCAGGAATATTTATGCTCAAATGTATAAAATAAATACAGGAGTCTAGAGTAGAGTTTTCTAAAATCACTTGTCCACAAAACAGATTTGGGGCTTTTTGTTGTTGTTGTTTGCTTTCTTCTTTAGGGCAAATTCAAGGAAAAACACTATGTAAATAAGGCATTCAATTATTAGATGTAAATAGAAAGTGACCTAGGACCCTCTAAGGGGCACCAGAGCCTTTCTTCAGTAATCTGGGGAGGCCTCCACGAGGAGGTGGTACCTGAAGCGCAACATTAAGAGGAAGTGGAAGGTGCCTGGTGGACAAGCTGCTGAAAGGCAGAGCACTGGCTTGTATGGAGGTACTGCAATGGCGGCCTATTGAGGAAAACTCAAAGAAAATGTTATAGAACGCTGATACTTTTGTCCCTCTGAAGACAGGTGCTACAATTTCAAGTTCAGGTCAGAAGCTGTTTACTTACTAGCAAATCCTAGCCTAGGGCTGTGTCCAGGCTTGGTCTTAATCTCTCATTTTCTTTTTCCTGTGTTTCCCAAGAGGGGCCAGGTGAGGAGCCACAGCAGCCACCCGGGTTTTTATTATTCCTTCATTTCTGTATCTACAATAAGTGTTTTCTTACTTTTAAAAGCTACTTCTCAATTGGATCCAACAAACCCATACCTTTTCAAAAACTGCATTTGAGATACCATGGTTTAGATTTCTTAGGGCAGGGGTCGGCAAACTCATTAGTCAACAGAGCCAAATATCAATGACTGAAATGTCTTTTGAGAGCCAAATTTTTAAAATTTGAACTTCTTCTAATGCCACTTCTTCAAAATAGACTCGCTCAGGCTGTGGTATTTTGTGGAAGAGCCACACTCAAGGAGCCAAAGAGCTGCATGTGGCTCACGAGCCTCAGTTTGCCGACAACTGTCTTAGGGTGATCACTTTGCAAGGTACATAAATGTCAAATCACCATGTTGTACACCTGAAAGTAATACAATATTGCATGTCAATTGTAATTTTAAAATTTTAGAAAAAAAATTAATGAAAACACTTCCTGAGAACAATGACTGTGCCTTACTCATTCGCCACTTATCCCCAGTGCTTCACACAGTACCTGGCATAAAATAAGTGTTCAATAAATAACTCTTAACTAAAAGAGTATAGAAATAAGTCAAAAAATAAATATTTGACTAATCAAATTATTTTACAAATACATAGAAACTGGAGTAAGGGATAGGATCTGATATTTTAGTACTTATTCGACAACATCTTTGAACATATGAAACATTTTATCAATGATGTATGCTTCATGACTAGATGGTTATTTAACCAACACTTTTTGCGAGGGGGGAAATTCCATAGAGTTGCCAGGTTATTTAACTTGCAGGCATCCTGTCTCAGAGTTTTAATAAGCTTTCTATCCTGACTAAGTGGTATGACTACAAAAGATAAAATCCTGCCCATACCTTCATATTTCAGAAATCTTCAATGGTGTGTCACCGTTAAAACTCCTCTCCTCCCACTCCCCAGGAGAATCAAAATTCTACCATCTCCCAGGCTTGACATAATTGTAATGTAATGTGGGCTTCAAATTTATGAATGTTTACACTGAGGAGATTGTGGGAGAACTATAGTTGTGATTTAAAGTAGGGAGTATACTGGTGAAATAAAATGTAGGCTTTTAAAGAGAAATAGAGTTCACAAACATGAAGCACTTGAAAAATAAGAAACTGAAATTCACCCGAGCTGGCTTAGCTCAGTGAATAGAGGCTCGGTCTGTGAACTGAAGAGTCCCAGGTTTGATTCTGGTCAAGGGCACAAGCCTGAGTTGAGGGGCTCGATTCCCAGTAGAGAGAGTGCAGGAGACAGCTTATTGATTATTCTCTCTTATCACTGATGTTTCTATCTCTCTCTCTCCCTCTCCCTTCCTCTCTGAAATCAATAAGAAATATTTTTTAAAAGAAACTGAAATTCTACATGGTGCATAGAGATACCCAGAAGTGTCATGATGGGTTGAAGAGTGGATAACAGAGAATGTATGGAAGCAAAGAAACAAAACTATGCAGAATGAGTTCTGTAAGATGGGCAGAAATGAACTGTTATTCAAACTATCAGAGGAAAGTTTAGACAAAGAACTTTGTTCCTTTAGAATGAATTTCAGGACTTATAGGAAGCTGAAGTGCCTACAGAGAAAGTATTTCAACATGTCAAGAAAACCTGACCGGAGAATTAAGCCTACCATACTTGGCAAGCCAGTCACAGAAACAAACAGAGAGCCACAGACTGCCACCGAACAGCAGGTACAAATGAAGCAGTACAGCAGAATGAGGCTGTGCATTTGAAATATATTTGGATTATATATTGCTTACTAGTGGACCCCAAGAACCCCACAAACAGCAGCTAAGTCTCATTATACATAGGAGACCACATAATTTATCCCCCAGACTGGGACACTTCTAAGGGAATGAGGAGATCTTACTAATAATTAAACTGGTACTTAATTAAGTTTGAAACTGTCTCAAACTGAGATGTAGGGTCAACCTAATTATATATTAAACCCCTATATTATGCCAGAGGAACATTTTCAAGAAAGGCCACCAGAGATGAACTCCTCGGAGGAAAAACTCTTCTTAGAGCAGATGGCCAAACCTCACCCAGGCAAGAGCTGACCTGGATGAGTGGGGATGTGTGTGTGACGTCCTATATTGTTGGCCAGGCACAATATTTTCACAATGTTTAAATAATTTGTGTCTGAAAGTTCTCAATGTTTATATGGCCTTTTATTGTTTTTTCTAAGTTGATGACGTCTGGGAAATTTGCGGGCCTTACCTGTCAGGAATTTTGTTTAGCTTCCTGTATTCTGGCTTAGCCCGTGTTGCTACTACATAATGCCTATAGTGGAATATGAAGATTACTTCCATCTCTGAAGAAACCTCTTATTTCTTATGGATTAACACCATCGTTCTCTTAAGTGTGGCCCATTATGTATGGTGGTGCAGCACAGATGTGTTTGGAGTATGTACAGATCAGAGGCCCAACAGAATACAGATGACACACTCAACAGGGGTAAAGGAGCTGAATGTAATGAAGGGCCATTAACAAAGGTGTGAGCAGAGATAAAGATAACCAAAGGGCCAATTAAAACACCCAAAGGTGAGAAAACGTGAGACCACTACCATCACTAGGCTTGAAAGGCAAGGAGAGCGAGACATGGTAGAAACCTGGCAAAGGCTATAACGGTAGGAGAGACCTACCAGACAGGATCTGTGGCCTGTGGTAGAGGAACACAGCCACTGCCAGTCCACAGCCCCGAGGGGAAGAAGCTGTGGAGCAAATACCCCAAATTCTCTTTCCTGCAACCTTTCAATCTCTGGTTGGTACTTCTCTTTGTCCTAACCCATAGTTCAAGAGTGCCTCCTTGATACCAATCCATAGAGAGAAGCCTCCTGGGCAACATATAAGAATGAAGAAGAAGAATAGATCAAGAAAAACAAATGGAGAACATACAGCAGAATTTAATTGAACACTATAAATGCCCATATTTCTAAAGTCTAGGTAGGTCACATGCACCCTTTAAGTTCATAAGTGAAAACTGAATATTACTTGATCTTCATAGAGATACTAGAGATAGAGAAGTTGTTATTAGCATTATCTACATTTACAAATGAAGAAATAATAAACAGAAAGGAGAAATTACTTGCTTAAATCATCCACAAAAATAAAAAGATTTAATGCATGTTACTGTGTCTATGGACCTATCAGAGAGCCAACTTATTTCCCAAGCTAAGCTTCCACCTGTAAATCCAGAGATCTTTCCATTTGTTTTTAATAATATAAGCTTATATAGTCCTCACTGAAGACTAAAAACCAACTACTTCAGCATGTACCAACAGAGATCTACACAATGAAGGTTCTGTCTCTGCCTTCCAGAGGCTCCCAGCTTATGAACAAAAAAGAACACCACTCATTACAATTTGGGAAGACTATCAATCAGCAATGAGCATGCCTCTAGCATCTACTATGTATTAAATGCCAAATACATAAAACTTTTGTGGCTGCAATTAACCATTTTATTTTTGTGGTCATTTCTTATTACGATTTGTGTTTTATATGCTCAAAGGATTGATGGTAAATTGGCAAGACTGACTCACAATAAAATGATGGTTGACATGACACAGTGTGCATGGCCAATGTAATATTAAAAAGTCAATCCTAAGTAGTGTCCACCTTCGATCCCTTCATAACGAATTCTATTGCCAGCCTCAAGTTTTTGGTGGTGCAGCTAGTAAGAATTGGTGCTTACTACCAATTCTGGAAGTGAGACAATGTCTTCTTTCTGTAGATCTCTACACACAGATCCAATGACCCCTTAAAAACAAAGTGTGAGAATGGCTACACATCCTACCCAGGATCTTACCTGAGACAAAGACCACTCTGTGTTTATAAAAACCCATTTTCTTTATGCCCTGGGTCTACAGATAAACCAACTTCCAACCCTCTTACATGTAGATGAGTTCTGGCCAAAGTTGCAGAAGTGATTTGCTCCACTGTTAGGCTAGCCCATGAAACCCCTGAGAGATCATCTACTCCCCCTCCTTTCCATCCGCCAGTTACTTATCAATGTCCAGGAAATGCTAAGTTGAAGATGGTGGGACCTATGTCAGCCTGACTCCTTAAGTGACTATGTTGAATGGCCATGTGGAACAGCCCTAATCCACACTGACTGTCCCCACCCAGCTATTGGTTCACTAAAATTAATGAGGTTACTACAATGACCTTAAGCAATATGCCATTTCTCAAGTATAATCACTCAACATTTTATGTGCAAATATGGACATACATTTCCAAAACATACCCTATTGTTCACATTGTCTTACAGTCTTTTTATTTGGCACTACATTGTAAACAATTTCCCATGTTCATGGAATCCTTCAGTATTACAATTTTAAATGTTCCAAGTTTAGATTTTACTACTCAATTTTTCACTTTTTAATATAACTTCCACTTTTCAATATTAGATAGTACATGATCCAAAGACCTTTGCGATCTTCTTATTTAAAAAAAATTATTTCTCCATTGTAGTTATTTGCCAACCTTTGGCAGTCATTTAGAGTAATGGACCACTGATTTTGTGCTGTTCAACCTCATTCAAGTTAATATCTTTCTTTGAGTTTGTTCCATATGATAAACCTTTCTCACATCCCATAGGAAGATACCTAACAAAAGTTAATAAATGTTCTTTAAAAAGTTACAAAATACAAGAACTGGTGTGAATTAGGTCACTGACTTCTCTGTGACCTCTATTTGCATATGAAATGATTAATTTCTTTGCCTAGGGTAAAAGTGGTAAAGTCAAAAATAAAATATAAGTCTATTCCTTTCCAAAAGGAACATATCCATATAATCGCTTGAGTTCCTAGTTTTTCTTTTTATTAATTATGGCTATTTTTACTAAATATACATAATTATTATCACTGTTTTAAGATCTGGAAATACAATATACAACTTTTAATTGGAAATTTTTTTTCACCTCTCTATTAAGTGGTAAAAGCTTTTCCTTTTGGAAGCTTATTCAGGTAGGAGTTGAAAAATACAAATTCAGCAATAATTTCAAAAAAGTGAATAATGTTGCACTATATTTCATATAGTGCATAGTAACATACAGTAGAACAAAACAGGCTATCTCAAAATAGGTGATGCAATCTTTGAAAATTACTCAAGTGAGGAAGATGAAAGTTTTCTATAGCTTAAAAAAAATCTGCCAAGTTGTGGTTAATATTTCAATGTAATTTCACCCTATATAACTCATTTATTTCAGAGATAACCGCATTGTACAAATTTCTTTTCTTTTTGGTGCCCTGACCAAGAATCAAATTGTTGACCTTTCGGTGCATCAGATGACATTCAACCAACTGAGCCACACCAACCAGGGCTGCTACAATTTTAAATAGCATAAACAGATTAGGCTATACTGGGAAAGATAAATTTCTCCAAATATTTGAATAAAATGAGATCACCACTGGAGTATCTGTGAAATAACATTAACATGTAGAGGGGAAAGCTGGTGCAAAGGTCCTAGACAGCAGCAAGTCAGATGAGAAAATCAGCGAGGCCAGGGAGGGCACAGCAGGAATGGGTGGGAGATGGCAGGTCAGAAGGGGGCCCACATCATCATCTGCAGCCTGGTGGGCCATTGGAAGGCTTCGGGGTTTGAGTGGAATGGGAGGCATCTGAAAAGTGAGTAGACCACACCAGGAGAGACAGAAAGGTGAGAAATGTGTACACTGCGCAAGTTCCCAAGGGAAAGGCAACAGTGGCTGTGTCAGGATGGAAACAGTAGGGAGGATGAGGACGTGGTCAAATCTCAATATTTAAAGGCAAAGCTAATTGGATTTGCTGATGTACTGGATTCAGAATGTGAGACCACAAAATAAAAGATAAGAATAGCACCTCGGTTTTTGGCTGTTGCAGCTGGAAGGATTGACTTGCCATTTATTGAGAAAAACTAAGAAAGAAGGAATTGGGGGAGGAAAGAGCAGGAGTTTGGTTTCATACTGTTAAGCTTGAGGTGTGCACTAGACAGCAAACATAGAAAAGTGAGAAAGGTCCCAGATCAAAGAGTCCAAAATTGACAATAAATTTTAGGCTGGTGGTAAACAAAACCTAGGATTCAAGAATGTGTAGATGATAAAGTCTGAAAACTAGATGTGATCTCCAATCAGGAGCCAGTGCAGACATGGCAGAAAAGAGGTCCAAGGCTGAGCACTGGGGCAGTCAGTGGTTAGAGCAGCCATGGGCAAACTCCAGCCCGCAGACCAGATCCAGCCCGTTCGGCTGTTCTAAACTATTAAATTAAATAAAATAAAAAGGCCATACCCTTTTATGTAATGATGTTTACTTTGAATTTATATTAGTTCACACAAACACCATCCATGCTTTTGTTCCGACCCTCCAGTCCAGTTTAAGAACCCATTGTGGCCGTCGATTCAAAAAGTTTGCCCAGTCCTTGGTTAGAGAAAGAGTAGACCCAGACTGAGTGGAGTGCTTTTTCTCACACCAACCAATTCTCCCACTCTCCAACACCAGTAGGTGGCTTGCAATCCAATTCAATTCTGACACTAACTACTGATTCAAACCCCACATGTGTAAGGCCTCAGTCCCTCAATACAGCCCTCACTTCAGATGTCAATTGCCAGTGTCAAAAACAAGACAATGGGTCCAAACTGGAGTCACTTATGCTAAGCCCCTTGGGCTCTCCTGGAAATGGAATCTTAAACGAATCAACCAAGAACCACCTGATCCTGGCTATTGTAAACAACGCTACAATGAACATAGGGGTGCATATATTCTTTTGAATTAGTGTTTCTGGTGTTTATGTTGGATCCAGTCCAAATCTGGTCATTTTGAGACCCAGTAATGAAAAAGAAATGGTCAAGTAAAGTTTTAAAGCTCATAATGCAAAGCTCTGGAGGTGGGATTTGGCAGGGGGTTTACTCCTGGCGTCCAGAGGCAGCAAGAAGAGCCTCAGCAGGTCCCCATGCCCAGCTGCTCATTGCTCTGAGGGAGCAATAAGGTCTCCTTTTGACATTAGAACTATGGAAAGGTAAACTGAGGCATATTAACACTTTTTAAGTTTATTTGAGCAAAAATTGATTCAAATTGGGCAGCATTCACTGTAGCAGAGAGAAAGAACCTCTGAGGCCTTATACAAAATTAGACTTTCCTAAGCAAATAGGAGCAGGAGCAAGGACATGCTGGAGGCAAAAATTCAGGTTACTTAGTCAAGTTTGGGATTGCCGGGGTCTAACAGACAGGTTAACTTTCTGGTGATGGTCAGGTGATTATTATGCGTTCAAAGATCATAATAATCTGGCCACTCAGTATAAGCCGGAGAAGGAGGAAAGGAGGGATGTGAAAGTAGGGAGGGCCAGTGAAACACGATGGAACAACAGCTATAGATCCCACATAGGTGTAGGGGTCTGGGTCCAAGAGGGTGAGCGAATGGTCAGAGAGAGAGATGCGTGAAATTCATTGGCAGTCATAACTGCTTCAGGTTATTGCTAATCATATGCATACATTACTACAAGATTCATAACCGTGGCATCATTATGGTCTTTCTGTTTTCTGAGAAACCCTGAACCCAGAGATGAGTCAGGAATGGTGTTGCGCCCATCCCATTACCGGGCCAAGCAACGCCTAAGAGTCACATCTCCTGCAGAGCTTATGGGCAGCACACACAGCCTGCTGTGCCTCTTCAGCCCAGGTTTGCGCTTGGTTTGCTCACAGTGCCCTCTGCCTCAATGAACAAGTGAGGGCAGCAGGGGTCCCCACTTGCTGCAGGTTCCAAGATTGGCACGATCCTCTGCTGCTTACTTGTGAGAAAACGTTAGGCAAGAGGCACTTTTTTCTCCGAAAAGGGGCTATCAAGCTTGTGGAAATCAAAGCAGCTAAACAAACCTCTCATTATTAGAATAATGACCATGACATTCAATATCCTTCGGGGAAATCTTAACCTGGTCTTTGATTTTGCACTTTTAGCTACTTTGAAATTACATCAAACAGTAAAGGGGGGGGGTGGGAAACAGAGAGAGAGAACAAAAGACAAAATAAGGTCATATACCAATTTTACTTTCAAGCATGGCTGAAAGAAAAACAAAGTCTTCCTTACGCTCTGACGAATGTTCCACCCTCTGCTTCTGCAGAAAAATGTGTTTTTCTGCTGTTTTATAATAAATCTAAAACACTATCATTTTTAGCATGAAACGTGAAGTAATTGCTTTGCCAAAAATAGTCACTCCATGCTACGACCGGTCTGAGTTTGTTTTAATAATCTTCAGATACCAACTACCACTATGTCAGCCCTCTCAGTCCAACACTACGATTATCTGTTGTTTAAAATAGATGTCCCAAGTACGTTATCTAAGTGAACAAAAGCATAAACATTTCACTATCAAATCATCAGAACTGCTTAGGCAAGCATATATATCTCCTGGCTCCAACGTGTCCCCTCACGGGATTTGTTTTTCTGTTACTTTCCCTGCTTTTGC
This sequence comes from Vespertilio murinus, assembly GCA_963924515.1. Classification (NCBI taxonomy): domain Eukaryota; kingdom Metazoa; phylum Chordata; class Mammalia; order Chiroptera; family Vespertilionidae; genus Vespertilio; species Vespertilio murinus. The sequence goes on from OZ004705.1 coordinate 8,785,186, forward strand.
AATGATAGCAGGCCCATGCTGAGATAATAAAATTATGGATCTTCTTTTTCTAGTCTAAGAGCTTTTTATTTCTTAGGAAGTAGAGATTTATTTCCAGGTATAGTTCAAGCACAGGGGGGGGGGGAACAAATGTTTAGTAAGTCAGGTATATAATCAATAGATGATCCCATAGGAAGCATAAGTTGTATTTAGGAGAAGATTCGGGTATCGCTTAGATTGCATTAGACAAGGCAAAATGTTAATACTCATTTTACATGTTTCATTCTTTTATTGGTATTTGTCTCACTTTGACCAGAAAACTGAGTTCTCAAAGTCCTGTGTTCATTTTCCAAACATCCCTTCTGTTTTCCATAGGGAGGAACCGCTCAGTGACTAACTGGTTTAGCATTGTTCCTTTTGAGGTCCCATCTTCCCATGACTCAAGACCGCCGACTCTGTGCTGCCCATCAAAGGTGACATACCATGGAGGATTACAGAGAAATACAGGAGAAACCGAGGCTGGTGCTGGTTTCCCCAGTGAGATCATCCTTTGGATCCATATCGCATTCCATTTAATACCGTCCGTCCCTGAGATCTTTCTTCTTCCGCCACAGGAGTCCCCTCGGCTGTCACGCTGACAGGCCGGCCTTTTTCTGATGTCCCCAAGTGCCGGCACTGCCCCAGCCTCGGAGAGGAACGGGGGATGAGTGACTGGGTTAACTGATAAAACTGCTAATTAAAGCCCTGTTTTCAACACTCCTGAAAGATTAACCCACCGGGGCCAACATTTGCAGCACAGAGGAAGTTTAACTTTTAACAGTGGACAGTGTTTGGCAAACAAAAAGGCTTTAACAATTCCAAAGAGAGTAGTGTCAAGAAGTTTCCAAAGAGAGTTTCTCCCCCAGAGAAATGGGACAGCTGAGTCAATGCTCAAGCTTTCTCCTCGCAACGCAAAAGCAGTGGAACATTTTTCTTTAAATAAATAAATCTAATCTAATAATTATTTTATTTTTATAAAATCTGTCAGACACTAAGAATTACAGGGAAATACAAGGGAGACCGAGCCTGGTGATACAATGCAGCGGGTTTGGGCATGGACCCAGCAACCAAAAGCCCGATTAGGCCTCGTCCTCCACCACTTCTTGCTGGGTGACCCTGAGGTCATTGCTAGGCTTCTCTGTGCCTCAGTTGTCCCATCTGGGAGGTTGGAATGCTGGTGACAGTACCTGGTGCTGCAGTGAGGGTTAAATAAATTAAATCTAGCGCGGGTTTAGAAGAGGATGAGCCACGTCATCACAGGGTGTGTGATGTTATTATTATTCTGAGTCTATTAACAAAAATGACCTTGAAGTGTCTGAAGCGAAGACTTAATCCTGCGTGTGTGTGTGTGTGTGTGTGTGTGTGTGTGTGTTATGAGAGCTCCTTGGAGTCTTTCAGCAGCATCCCACACCATCATTTGATTCCTGACTCTTTTTCCATAAAGCATCCACTGCATTTCATACCAAGAAACCTGCTGTCTGTAAAAGAAAGACCTTGGGCAGCAGGTTGTTAAACTTCCTGCCTGTTGAGCGGCCCTCAGCCTGAGGTCTGCCGCTCCTCCCTCGCGGGGCCCACCGGCTGCTTGTCATCCCCCTATGCCTGCTTCCCACGGACCCACCCACCCACCCAGTGCCTTGCCCAGATATGAAGGTCACCCCCTCCACCGGGGAAAGGCCACGGAGAGGGATCTCTCGTGACCTGTTTTTTGTTTTTGTTTTTGTTTTAACTTGTAAAGAGAAGTGGGTTTGTTTGCTCGGAAGGATCTCTCTCCCCAGAGCCAGTCAGTGCCTCTGGGCGACAGGCCTGTGGCATCTGGACAGCGTGGGGAAGGCAGGGCGGGATGCGGGTGGCAGGGGAGCCACACACAGGAGGAGGCAGCCGGGCCCAGCCTGCCCTTGCCCACTGGCCCCCCCTGGGGGGGGGGGGGAAGACCATTAAAACGTGACTGTCTCTGATATGGCGTCTGCCGGGGCTGGAAACAGGTCTCTCACAGTTCAAACGTGGGGTATTTAGACTGCGCTCACGCAGGAGGCTCCGGGAACATCAAAGGCGACTCGTGGGTGGCTTGGGCCCGGAAGGTCACCCCGGCCTGGGCCCTAATAGGTGTGGAGACGCTGCTGCGTACCTGCGGAACGGCCGTGTTTGCTTTCTTTCCGCTGATAAATGTGCAGCTGGGGCGGGACCTGCCCTGGCGCTCAGGAGTGATCTGCTGCGGAAAGTCTCAAGGCAAACAGGTATCGGGTTGGGGTTACAGGGGCCAAGGCTGCGAGCGGGGCGTCCTTTGTTCCGGAGAGTAGAGTAGCTTCTCCTGTCGGGGGAGCGGTGACAGGCGCTGATAAGAGGGCTGCTGCTTGCCCACCAGGCTTAACGCACAGGCAGGGCTTTCTGGCAGCGGGGGATTTGGATGGCATCGAGGAACGACATGGAACAGAGAGTAGGTTCACCTCAGTTTGCTTTTTTTATGTCTAAATATCTTTATCCAATGTATTAGTTCCATAACACACACCCAATGTGCATGTGTGGTTTTTTTAACTGCAATAGCATAGAATTGAGATAAGCACACTTTGCAGAGCGTCTATGACCCTACAGGGCAGCCTCTAAGAAATGCTTTCTGTCTTCCCTATTTATTTCTATCACATGTATTTATTATAATGAAGTCTCTTTATCCACGATGGCTCTTGAAAGTCTTTTGCATAATTTATTCCAAACGCCCTTAAGATTAGGAATTTATGCCATGAGAGAGGTCTTGGCGAGACCATCCTAATCTCTTTTCAGAGCAAAAAGCAACAGTGCATCCACGGAACGTGGGCCATCAGTGACGCTTTGGCCTCGGGCGCACAGGGCACTGCAATCACAGCGAGAAGCAGCAGCCAAGTGGAGGCCGAGCAAACAGCGCTGGACCAGCCTCATCCTGGGGAGCAGCTGGGATGCTGCCTCCTCACCCTCGGCGGGGCTCCGTGGCAGTGCCACTCCCTCCTGGACCTTGTTTGTTAGGAACCTCACTTGAGGGGGCTCATTTTCCAATTCGCAGGCTCTCCTGGACCCAACAGTCTCCCTGGGGCTTTGTTTGGATCGCCTTAAAATTGTCGCTTATCCCTTGTAACCACCCTGGTATTTTGCAAATTGCAGGAAGTGCTTTGCTTTCTACTTCCTGATCTCATCCCCCATGTAACCAGCGCAACACCCTTTACGCAAGGGAACCGGCACGCCATCAGTGGAAGTGGGAATGAATGGGGTCTCCACCTGGTGGGAAGGCACAAAGAGTCTAAGGTGAACCTCCAACTCCTCGAGGACCAACCCTCATGATCTTCTCAGTGGACTCCACACATAGCCCAGCATTGCATTTCTAACTGCCGTGTTATATATTGGAGGGGGGGGGGGGGGTGTTGATCATTTTCTGCTAGACGCAGGTCCAATTTCCACAGTGATTTTTGCCCTCCAGAAATAAACATCGTGGTCAGGATGTCTGCCCGGCATCCTTCTGCCCCAGCAAAGCAGCAGTTTCCGATGAAACGCGAGTGCTCTGGGGAGCCGGTGCGGGCCCCCGGTGGCTGCACACTCACCCACCACAGGTCTCTAACCACAGGCAGGCTTTCAAACCGCTTAATTGAATGACAAGTTCCTCAAACAGCTGTCACTTAAGATTCCTGGGTTTAGATGAAAGGCCAGAAGTCCTTGTAATTGCTCCCCTCTAGCACCCCCTTCCTAAACACAGCGCACAGCACTGGCAACAATTTTCAACAGAAGGACCAGCCTGAGCCCAGGAGGATGGAGCAGACATCTAATAATCGACCAAAAAAAACAGGGGTTTTGGTTTATCTTTCTTTATAGTTACAAGAAAACCCCAAGATTTAAAAACAATTACAGTTCTTAAGACACTACTAATTTTCATCTCTTTCCATCTTTCATTGGATTCCAAGATCCGATGCCCTGTGGCAACTTAGCTGAACCCCATTTCACTGGTGGAATTCACCTGAAAAGGAAATGCTGATTTCCTGAGTGGAGGGAGACATTTCTTCAGACACATGTCATCCTTCCACTTGGAATTCTGGCTGATAACTTCTAACCCCTCTAGGGGGGGAAAATGAATCTAATTGGCAGCCATTTTGTTTACCAAGTAACTTAACTTAAACAAGACTCCTTCCCCTGAAGAAATAGATATATATCCTATATAAGAAAGCGCTAATATGCTAATTAGACTGAACAGCAGAACGATTGGATGACCTTCCAGGCAGCCAGGGCCGCAAGGGCTGAGCCCCTTGCACAAATTTCGTGCATCGAGCCTCTAGTTTAATATACTAGTAACTGTCAAGACAACTTGTGAGAAATGCCTGGCCAGCATCATGATCCCTATTTTACATATTAAGGAATAGACTTAAACATGTTCATTCACTGGCCCAGAAGCTCTCTTAGCTACAGAGTTGGTGCTGAAATCCACCGCCCATTGTTTTCAAATCTAGAATATAATCGTATTTAAAAAGAGAATCTCAACCTCTTTCGCATTCACTTCCTTTTCTTACGATTTCCTCTCAGCAGCTCCTAAGAAGCTGCATTTCCTGGTCCACTTACTCATTCTCGTCGTCCTTGGTGCCCGCCTCCACCCTTTCCAGCTTCCTCTCTGCATTTTCCTACTCCTCTTGGTTTCTCCAATCCAACACCTAATCTGCCCAGTCTGTCCCTCCCACTCTGTTCTGCCAAAATCTTGTCCAACCATTCTGTAGCCTCAGACTTTTATTTGACCAGTCTTTCCACCTCTGCTCTTAAATGTAACCAGGCCACCACCTGGGGTTACCACAAGGCCAATGGCTACATGTCTAGTATTAAATACCGTACTTCTGGGTTGATGGTAAAAGTTCCCCTTTCCTCCCAAACACTGTTCCCAACCCACTTTTATACAGTTTCCTCTCATTTGCCTTTCCTCTTCTACAGGGAAATCCCCACTTATGCCACCTTTTCCTCACCCTGTGTTCCATCAAATACAGTCTCTAGAACACTCTCATCTCTTTTCATTATATGTCACTTTTGCATAGTCTTTCTCTCTACCTGCCATCAGTCATCATTTCTCAGTGACTTCACCTCCAGCCTAATAATGATTTCAACACCCCAACATCTAATGTCCCAACTTTCACAATTCTAAAGTTCTTTCCTCCAATTTAGCTGAACACAACCACATACTGGCCAGTATGGCAGGTGGAATGCCGCTGTGCTGAGATTAGGAAAGAGCTGTATCTAAGCAGTGAGAACTGTTCGCGTAAAGTCAAGGAGGTTTAACTGTGTTTAGTATTTTGTGGAAATGGGAACAATATAGTTTGCCTAAATTACACAGAAGACTGGAACTTAAAGGAGATAAGAGAGACTGATCGGCTGTTTATATTTATGCCTTATCTTTAACCTTCTTGAGAGCAGAAGCACCTCTGAGATTATTTTTATTCCTCTACATTATCTAGTAAAATAGTCAATAAATGTTTTCTAAAAATGCAACCATCTGTTGTCCAGCAAAATATACTACAAAAGGACATACAGATGGCCAATACACACATGAAAAGATGCTCAACTTTTCATGTGAGAAATGCTAATTAAAACCACAATAAGGTATCACTTCATACTTGTCAGAATGGCTACCATCTATAAATTTAAAAATAAATGTTGGTTGGGGTGGTGGGGGCTTGCCCTCAGGGGTGGGAGTGGGCTGAGGGGATCATTCACGAAAAAATGAGACATATGTAAAACTTTAAACAATTATATATATATAATTTAAGGCTAAAAATAATAAGTGTTGGTGAGGATGTAGAGAAAAGGGAATCCCCTTGCTCTATAGGTGGGAATGCAAATTGGTGAAGTCACTATGGAAAACAAAATGAAGGTTCCTCAAAAAAATTAAAAATGAAATTCCTTATGACCCAGTGATTCCACTTCTGGGTATGTATCTGACAAAACCCAAACCACTAATTTAAAAAGGTAGGTGCACTGCTATGTTCATTGCAGCATTATTTACAATAGCCAAGATATAGAAGTGACCCAAGAGTTTATCAGTAAACAACTAGATAAAAAAAAAAGTGATGGTACAGCTGAAACCAGTTTGGCTCAGTGGATAATGCATTGGCCTGCAGACTGAAAGGTCCCAGATTCGATTCCAGTCAAGCACATGTACCTTGATTGCAGGCACATCCCCAGTATAGATGTGCAAGAGGCAACTGGTCGATGACTCTCTCTCATCGATGTTTCTAACTCTCTATCCCTCTCTCTTCCTCTCTGTAAAAAACCAATAAAATATTTTTTAAAGTAATGGTACAAAGGAATATTACACAGCCAGGAATAAAATCTTACCATTTGTGACAGTATGGATGGACCTGCAGGGTATTATGCTCAGTGAAATAAATCAGACAGAGAAAGACAAATACCATATGATTTCACTTATATGTGGAATTCAAAGAACAAAATAAATGAACAAACAAAACAGAAACAGACTCATAAATACAGAAAACAAACTGATGGTTGCCAGATGGGAAGAGGGTTGGAGGACTGGGTAAAAAAAAGGTGAAGGAATTTAGAAGTACAAATTGGTAATTACAAAATAGTCGCCGGAATGTAAAGTACAGCATAGAGAATATGATCAATAATATTGCAATAACTATGTATGGGGCCAGGTGGGTACTTGACTGTAAATTTAGAATTGGCTAGCCACTATGTTGTATACCTGAAACTAATATAAAATAATACTCAATGTCAACTGTAAGTAAAAATAAAATTTTAAAAAATATGAATATAATATACTTAACTTCTGGCAAATACATACAGATTTAACTCATCCTTATAAAGAGCTGTGTATTACTTTATATAAAGATGTATCATATTTTTTTTACAACTGTATTGTAGCCCTAATTGGTTTGGCTCAGTGCATAGAGGTTTGGCCTGCGAACTGAAGGGTCACAGGTTCAATTCCGGTCAAGGGTAAATCATCCCAACTGTGAGAATAATTTCACTTCCATGTTAGATATCTGTTGGGTAAGCCTCTAATGAAATAATATGCATCAAAGTTACAGAGTTTGACAGACTTCCTCTGGGAGATAATGTGGTAAGTGCAGTGGAAAGAGTACAGGACCCAAAATACATGGCTTCTAGTAAGTTGAGACACATGGTTTCATAAACAAAAATGTTCTGTGGGTACCACTGAGCTGAAATCTGAAATAATGAATCTGCTGGGAAATTAGAAACACATGATTGCTATAGCGCCAGCTCTCATATCTCTGAGATTTTGTACAAGTGATGTGACCATGCCTCTATCATGGTCACATCACTTGTACATATCTGCCTTAATGAACTCAGAGCCCTTGTCATCATACCACGGGAAATAGGGAGCTTCCTCTCTGTGTGACTACCCTAGCTTACACTGGCAAAGAAGACTGGGCTATGACTCCACTCCTTGTCTCTCAAGGTAACATTTAAAGATCATCTTAGACTAGGTAGTGCTCAGCTCTTCACTGGTCCTTCCTCTCTTCCCTTCCCACTTCTTCATGTGCTTCCTTGTCAATCTTCTCTGAAGGATGAGCTGACCATCATCTGGGTCTTTCTGATTCATGGACGCATAACATGGAAGATATTGTCAATTGTTGTGATTCTTTTCATGTTAAAGGACTTAACTTTTCACCAAAAATAGACTAATTAAAGAAAAGCAACAAATTGACCCAGACTAGACTAACGTTTTTTGTCTGTTTCCATAAAATTCATAGTCTTCACGTTTTCTTTAAAATCTCATTCAAAAATTACCCATTCAATAAAAATAAAAAAATTACCCATTCGGGGAAAGAATACCATCTTGTCATCTACTTTGTGGAAGTGCCCAAGTTAAATTTGGAGTGTGAATTTCCATGGACAATTAGCATTACTTTAAAAATTTCAGAACTGGGTTAACTTCCCTGAGGCCAGGGTTGTGTGTGATAAGTAAAATATAAAGTCTTGAAAGCCTGTCTTAGTAAGTGAACTGTTATTATTTATCATTTATTTGCTAAACTCAAGACATTTTGCCATTATAAATGCCTCAAAACCAAGGTTCAAACATTTGATACAGTAAAATTGGATTTGTTCTCACATGATCCTTTGTTCTCGCATGTTCTCTTTCTGTACTCATGGCTTTGGGACATTAATATCATCCCATCTCTTCAACCACTGGTACAAGTGAAGAGTGACTTCCAAATATTAGTTTAAAGATTAGCCCTAAAATTATTAGCCAGAAATGTTTATGCTTCACTGCCCCCTCTTTAACTTAATATCAAGAATGTGAAGCAATTTCTTTCTCCATAAACTATCACTTTTTAAATTCTCTATGACCTTGAATGGCACTAACAACCTCCTAACCCCTCTCAAATACTGTAGTTGATATTACTCCAATCTTTAATCAACTTACTCAAGAAGAGAACTCTGCCTTGAATTGAGATCAGAACTTTCTCTCTCTCCCTCCTCACGATGTGACACAGGAGAAGATGGTCAACTGCAAACCAGGAAGAAAGCTCTCACTGAAAACTGAATCTGCAGTACCTTGACCCAGAACTTCCCAGCATCTAGAACCCTAATAAATAAACATCTGATGTTTCAGCCCCAGTCTATGGTAGTTGATTACAGCAGCCCAAGCTGGCTTAAATAGGTACTCAGAGAGAAGAGAAAATGGAAGGGGAGGGGAGGGGAGAGGAGGGGAAGGGGAAGGGAGAGGAGAGGAGGAGGAGGGAAGGAAAAGGGAGGGGAGGAAGAGGGAAGGGGAAGGGAGGGGAGAGAAAGGGAGGGGAGGGGAGGGGAAGAGGAGGGGAGGGGAAGAGGAGGGGAGGGGAAGAGGAGGAAAGAGGAAAAGGAAGAGGAAATGGAAAAGGAAAAGGAAAAGGAAAGAGCCAGTCCTCTTACATCTCAGTGGAACCATATAAATGAGTCTGGACCAAAGGAATATAAATAAAACTGCCTGGTCATGACTTCAGAAGGAAAGGGTATACCCTCATCTTCCTCTTTTCTCCTTCCTCCTTCATGTGCAGGAATGTGGACACAGTGGTGAGCAGACGAGAGCAGCACTGAGAATGGAATAACAACATAGGAAAAGCCAGACCCCTGATGACTCTGTATGTAGTCACCATCCCTGCCCAAACTTTTAAGGGAAATAAAAGGACAATTTTATCTTGTTTAAAGCCTTGTTGTTTTCAACCTCCATTAGAAGCAATCAAACCAATATCTAATCAATACATTCTACTAATCAATACATTCAACATGTGAGTATTTCTTGGAAGAGTGACCCAAAAAAGGAAATGTCAAAAAATTCCTCCTAACCAATAGAGTTGCATCCAGAAGAAAGTTATAAAAGGAGAAAATATAAATGTAGACTCAGGAAAAAAGAAATACAGAGCATCAAGAAACACTTCATCTACTGCAATCTTTTTTTCAGGGAGGGCCTGCCCAAGTCAACCATACGCTCAGTTTATAGCTGAGCTTTGTCATCAAAATACTTTGTCACACACACCACCATTCCAATCTGCCCTCCGAGCTCACATTCTAATCCTCGCTCCCTGTTTACGCTTGTAAAGGCCTCTAGTACCTTGAGGAACCATGTGTCTCCAGATGTGGCCCATTCACTTTGCATCCCTCACCCTTCCTCTCCACCCTTGCAGCTCACCAACCCTAGATTCCAGCTACACCCTCATTTCCAACATGAGGTATTGGTGGCAAAAAAATAAAACTAGTCTTTCTGATTTAACCCAAATACCAAAGCCCCACAAACCCACCCCACCCCATGCCACCACCCACCCTCCGGAGATTGTTCACATATGCATTGTGGCAACTGCTGCCAGGACACAGGTGGTGATTCCCCCATCCCAGACTCACTACCAGATGTCTGGAAGGGTTCCCCTGCATCTGCTCAAGTCAAGTGAGAAGTATCCTTGGCTGTCTGACTTTTCACCTGCTGGCCTTGCTTGCTTATCTAGCTCTCAATACTTTTATTATCTCAATTCCAAACCACTTGCTGAGACATTAAGCAGAAGGCACAATAAGATTCATTAGGAAGCCAGTTCATTCAATTGACATATCTAGATATTGCCAGCCCTTAAAAAATCAATTAGTCTTTTTTTTAATTGATTACTCTTCTTACAAAGGGGAAAGATTAGAATCCGTGAAAGAAGCTATAAAGTAATAATTCAAATACATTTGTGTACTTTTTTCTTATTGGTTAATCTTTATATGTAGATGTCAAAAGTTTTGGAAGTAAAATAATCATAGAATGAAGAAAGGTAAAATTAGCTGGGTACAATTGAATGAATGGATGCATGATCTACACAAGAAAAATCCTACAGAATCAGTTATGGTATAATTCTAGCCCACAGACATTTAATTAAGTTAAAATATGTTAAGTGGGTGCACATTCTAAAACAAATAGTTTATTGGCTTGTTTCAAGATGATTTTAGTCATACGACACACCATATACCTTATACAGGAAATTTTTCCCCAAGTTCATACAGAGGAAATTCTGACCTACTACTAATATTTTTGGCAGTAATCTCTGTGGACAGTTTGCTGTCCAAATCAGATTTGGCACTCGAGATCCATTTCTACATCTACTTGGCCCAAAGCGTACTGTACATATCACTTGAAACCTAGTTTTTCAAGAAATTATGATGTTGTAAAAATTGTCTGAGCATGCATTTTTAGCCCCATGATAGGTAAATATGTGTGATTTTGTGTGTGCTATAATCCTGGAGAAGCAAGAAATGTGATTCATGTAAAACACACACAGACACACACACACATACAAAACCAAACAAACAAATAAAAAAACAAATGCATGCACCCACGCTGTGCACTGCGTTGTGTGGATATTTTCAGAGTGGCAGCTGGGCACGGGCTGCGCTGTCTGTTTGCAGCTGCAGCTGCTGGTGCCGTTTGCCACTCTCCTCAGAGCAGTTATTTACTGACACATGGAAGCCTGCAATCACCCCTGGTGGTACAGAAAAAGAAACAAAGTCTGTCCCGTCCTCTCCCCTTGCCTCCCGTACTTCCACTTTCTGTTGTAAACGAGAACTCAGAAGTGGCAGTTCAACGTGGCCTCATCCACATTTCGGCCTGTTCAGTGGGGACTGTGCTTCTGGGAGTAATGACGCAGGTTGGCATGAGGAAGCTGCGATGCTTTCTAGCACCTCACACATGAGATCTTTGCAAATGGCCTTGTGATTTGTTTGGACGGCTGCGGGGGTCCTCGTGGCCAAGCGCCTCCTTATACTTCTCTCCGTGGAGGAATGCATTGTTTAATATTTCTGGTTTAGGACAATTTACTATTTTTTTTTCACTCCCTGTGCCCCTACTCATCTTCAGAACCAAGTAAATGAGAATTAACTATTTTATTACTTATTGATCCACTGTATTTCTTAAATTCTAAATCACATCTTTTATATTTTGAAAGTTCAGAAACTACAGTGTGCCTGAAAATCAATGTGTACATAAATATGGCAGTCTTTGGTTCCCCCAAATAGTAGTTATGATACCAGCAATGTGTCTAATCCTATATAATAAAAGGCTAATATGCAAATCAACCAAATGGTCGCTATATGCACACTGACCACCAAGGGGCAGACACTCAAGGCAGGAGCTGCCCCCTAGTGGTCAGTGCACTCCCACAGGGGGACCACCGCTCCGCCAGAAACCAGGCTCATGGATGGTGAGTGCGGCAGCGGTGGTGGGAGTGTCTCCCACTTCTGCAGCAATGCTAAGGCTGTCCAACTGCCGGCTTAGGCCAGCTCCCCATGGAGCAGGCCTAAACCGGCAGTCAGATATCTCCCAAGGGACCCTAGACTGCAAAAGGGCACAGGCCAGGCTGAGGAACACCCCCACACACACACACAGTGCATGAGCTTTGTACACCGGGCCTCTAGTAACTAATATCTTGATCTTGATACAAAGCCAGGTTCAATTCATAAAGATGCAGCAAATACAGTATTTCCCTGAAAATAAGACATCCTCCAAAAATAAGACCTACTTACAGGTTTCCTTCTGAGTTAAATATAAGGCATCCCCCAAAAATAAGGCCCCAGGCTCTGTCTCAGAATGAAGATTAATTTACCATAAACTGGTCGCTAGGGCTGCCCCAACTGGCATCTAGCAACCAATGGCATTACTCAGAGTCTTGATGTCACTGCTGTGTGAATGGAGAGGAATCAGTGTGGAAACTGTGAAACCGAAATTGCAAGAAGTTGTAAGTTGGGTGAAGAATTCATGGGAAAAAATCACTGACAGTTGCATTGCAAATGTACTGCAAGCAGGCTACCTTGACAAGAAGTACTCATTTAAAGACAGTGCTATTGCTAAACATGAGAGATTTGGTCCACTAATTCTGAAAGAAATGGAGTCACAAGAAATTCACCAGGAAATTCAGGAATTGGATTGTTATGATGATGTTCCAGAAGATGATGACATGATTGTCATTGAATAAATGAGTAAATTCTTGAGACTGTAGGATTCACAGCTTGTCTGGTTTGTGTTGACAACTACCGTACTACCGTACCGTATACAGGTAATAAATTTCCTTTATTTTCATTTAACAATAAATGTGTACCATATTCTTCTTCATGGAAAAATAAGACATGCCCTGAAAATAAGACCTAGCACATCTTTAGGAGCAAAAATTAATATAAGACACTGTCTTATTTTCGGAAAAACAGGGTAGCCGTTATTAAAAAACAGTTGCACTGATGTCAAGTAACTAATTTTTTTTAATATCCTTCAGAAAAGCATTCAGGTGTCTGATCAACAAAGTAATTTCCACTAAAGTAATACATGGCATTCAATTAATAATAGGCCAGGGGTTGCAAAGCCCTCCCGCTCAGTAGCGGGACAACGTTTATGTGATGCTCTGCACACTCTCCCTAAAATTCAAATGAATTATGGCTTTTATCCTAGCTCTAGTGAGAATAATTACTCATGTCATCAAAGCTAAGAGGCCAGCACAAGCTATATTTGCTGTCAGCTCAACTTAAACTTTCTTTTCCTATTTTAACGATGTGCCCACTTCTACCCATGGTTTTATTTGCCATTTTGCTAGGGCCAGATGAATCCATCTCTGAGATTTTATGGGCTAGGATATTGAAAAGGGGTTTACGTCATTTATGCTAGCGTCTTGTGCAATGACAATCACTTTTGCCCATGTAGCTTTTACAATCATTTTGTACTGTTTTAGCTCCATTCTGTAATCTTTCCTCGCCCCCATCTGCATTTTATACTTTATTATTCACACATTCTATTCTTAATTTCTCTGGATTATGTGATTTAGTTGCTCTAAATTTTTAAAAACAGAACTAATGGATATATTTTGGTGGCCATTTCTTTTCCTACTCTCGGTTGGTTCTCCTGAGCCTCCTCCCTTGGATTTATACTTGAGGATCACCTTTCTTCTTAGCATTCTCTCTCCTTTAATTTGGTAATCACCGTCGTGCGTTTTACTTTTCTGGGTCTCACTTGATTCCCAATTACAATCTAACTGAATTATGATGCCTATCACTCCGCTAAGCAGTCCCTTATGTCTGCATCACCAACCATTTCCTCTGTGTTACTCAAAAGACAGACATAAACTGTTTCCTTTCTGGTCTGTTCCTTTAAAGTCCATATTGGGTAACCAACCAACCCCTACCACGTACACAAACGTGCAGTTAAATTGATTTCTTTTAGCATCCTGTGGGCCAACTCATGTCCAAATGGGTGAACACTTCCCTAACTCCTTATTTATCCTTTTCATAAACCCTTTCCTTGTTTTTTCCGTTTCCTCTGACAGCATTAGCCACACTCCTCATATCAGTTTACCCTGCGACTAAATTTAATTTGGAGTTGCTTAACAATGATACTACAGTTCCATAAAGGTCTTCTCACTCTCTCAATTACTCCCAAACCTCATTTAGTCCAAAATTTGTTCCTCCAAATTGGGTGAAATAGTCACAGCTTGTTACATAGGCACGGGGGGGGGGGGGGGGGAGCATACGCACATAGTAAAGTGTAGGTGAATCTGAAAAATTATAAGCATTAATCACGTTCTATATACAAATGGAATTTCTAAGTTGCCTAAAAACAGTTACTTCTGATAAGTTGCTTCTGGATGAGACTTAGGAGATCTGGACTGTGGTCCTATCTCCACCATTAATCACTACATAACTTTGAGTCTGTTTCTTAGCATCAATGTCTTATTCTGGAACTATGACTCTCCTTGTAATGAGATAAGGCTAATAATTTACTCAACAACCATTCTCTCAGAGACTACAAAATAAACTTGGGCCAGTCTTACACTACCTCATCACAAATGCTGAATAAATTAGTTCTAATGAATTAGTTTGAACTACTTTTTTTTAGAATCTAGCGGTGCAGCACTCATTTAATTAAACAAAGTAAGAAGACATTAATTTAAATGAGACAGAAAAAGAGAGCGTGCACTGTCCAACAGCCAAATGAATAGGAGGGAGCAGATATTGTTCAAATTGACCAAAAAAATTAGCAGTGTTCATCGCAGTCTGAAAATTTGCTAATACACATCCTTCCTAAGGTAGGGAAATAATTGCATTTGCTTTAATGCTATTATTAAGATTTGATGATCATTCTCTATCAACTCAATACTTCTTAAATATAGGTGGTGGTAGTACTTGAAAAGTTAAAAGCAGTATTTGTATGTTATTTACACCCATAGATAAGTAAGTACTATATATGTTGATTTTTCTATAGATTGATGTGCATGATCCAAAAATAGAACATGAGTAGGGAAATAGAAATCGAGAAAATATCCTTTTTCTACCTTAAGGCATAATTGAAAAATTATATATACTTAATGTTTACAATGTGTGATTTAATATAAGTATACATTTTTTAAATATATTTTATTGATATTTTACAGAAAGGAAAGGAGAGAGAGAGAGAGCTAGAAACGTCGATGAGAGAGAAACATCCACCAGCTGCCTCTTGCACACCCCCTACCGGGGATGTGCCCGCAGCCAAGGCACATGCCCCTGACCGGAATCGAACCTGGGACCTTTCAATCCACAGACCGACGCTCTACCACTGAGCCAAACCGGTTTTGGCGTAAGTATACATTTTAAATGATTCCCACAATTAATTTTATTAATTAATATATCTATCACTTCACATAGTTACTTTTTGAGGGCAGGGTGAGAATATATAAGATCCACTCTCAGCAAGTTTCAGGTACACAAAGTAGTTTTATTAACTAAAGTTGCCATACTGCACATTAGCTCTCCAGAACTTACTTATTTTATAAGCTGAGAGTTTGTAGCCTTAGACCAACATTTCCATATTTCCCTATACCCAAACCCCTGGTAACCAGCATTCTACTCTGTTTCCATGAGTTCAAATTTGTTAAGGTCCATTTATAAGTAATATCATACAATATTGACCATTCTGTCCTCATCACATCCCTACACACACACATAAGCGAAACACAAAAAATTCAACCAGGTGATTGAAGTGGTACAAATGGAGGCTAATTTTACAGGTAACATTTCTTTTATACCTCCAAGGGACCTAAACATCCTCAGGATACACAGGACAGGATCTCACCAAAGACTGAAATGATTTTGTTCTCTCCATCATTAGACTCTCACCAATACCAGACCCTGGAATTAGCACATCACTATAAACAGGAAGTGAATCACAAGAATACCTTGGAACTATTTTTATATCTTGGCCACAGAGTACAAGATAACAAGCCGGTAATTCTTATGTGACAGTACCTTGGGGGAGCTGACATTTGTTACTTTGAGAATTAAGTTATGGGATGGATTAGGGTCTGTTTCATATTATTTTTAATACAAGAGGTCTGATACACGAAATTCAGGCACGGCTAAGTCCTCACAGCCCCGGCTTTGTCCAGAAGGTTGTCCAAGACGGTCATTCCACTGTTCAGCTGTTCAGTCGATTTGCATATTATGCTTTTATTATTATAGATTAGGTAAATACCAAGAGTCTTGGGAATGAGTTAAGTATGAATGACTCAGAAATCTGAGTTATATAAGTTTGGCTATTTTAAGTTTTCTCTATTCTTTTCTTTCTTTCTTTTTTTTCTTCTAAATTTTTATAAAAATTCTAGTCTGCCTAATGTGGGCCACAGGAAAATCCACTAGTAGGATTTTAGTTTAGACTTGAGTCAGAGATTTAAGGGAGGAGCAGCAAACAAAGGGGCCAACAGGGAATTGACAGCAGGGCTCGAAGGAGAACCTCGAGGAGATGGTAGGCGTGGCTGGAGGAAAGGGAAAGAGGATACCTGCTTTCATAAAGTGTTGACAAGGCAACAATCATCTAGTTTTTTATGAAACTTATTTTATTAATATTAAGTAATACCATTTTATTAATAAAATCACCTAATAAAATTATCAGGAAAATAATTTTAATTAATAATCATGGGCTTTCAAATAATTTAAGCAAATATTACAAATATCCTATATAATAAAAGAGTAATATGCAAATTGGCCAAATGACCAGTCGCTATGACACACACTGGTCAGTGCCCTCCCATAGGGGGAGTACTGCTCAACCAGAAGCCCAGAAGTTGGGCTCATGACTGGCGAGTGCAACAGGAGCCTCTCCCACCTCCACGGCAGTGCTAAGAATGTCCGGCTGCTTACTTAGGCCCACTCCCTGCCTAAGCCATCAGTTGGACTCCCAGACTGTGAGAGGGCACAGGCTGGACTCAGGGACCCCTCCCACTGAGTGCATGAATCATATATACATATGTATTTGTTTATTCATATATTCCTATATTATAATATTTCCCTTCCTTATAGCAAAAAAATACATTATTAAAGATTTTTCTATATAAAGGTTGAATTATCACTTAATAAAACTCATTTAGAATTCCAAATTAATACATGTGAGTTGAGAACATTTTGAAGAATTTTTCTTTACAATGGAATCATTGATTCCAAAAATGGTTCATCTCTTAATATATCTGTTACAATTTCTTTAATCTCTGAAAATTAAGCTTTGGCTCTAAGAATAAATACATAAACAAATGGTAAATGATATTGTATTTTAATATTGGTATCTTTTGCTATTCTTTCAGATTTTTTTCACTTTCAAAATGTGTGCTATTTTGAAACATATGTTTTCACTGATCTAAATTCACTTTTTAGCTACATTTATCTAGCATTGTTGGCATAAAAATTGCTTTTAATTTTCATTAACCTCTAAGACATGAAGGTAACTTTCATTTTCTATGTCCTCTCTTAAGACATCTTAAGATTAAAAGATTCAAAGCTAAGTTTACCATCACCATGACTCCAAATGTTATGGATTTGTGTTTTCAAGTTAGCTTCGCATTAGAACATACAGTCTTCTGGGAGCAAGTTTCAATCTCAGAGAGAACCTACAATATTGATAAGCTGCTCTAGCCACTCAGCCCCTAATGACCATTTAATGCACTCAAGAGTCATATCTTAAGAGATTCTCTGTCAAATAAAACTGTCTCAAAGTCCCTAAATGAATTTAGACCTTGATCACTTCAGACTAATTAAATGGAAAGAAGGGAGCTAGCAATCTGGGAAATTAAGCTTGCTAGACAGTCTTAAACATATATAAAATAAGCAGACAGCAGTTGTGTGTTGCTGAAGGATGCCCAGGACCAAACCAAAGAGTCAGACCTGCATTACCACCATTTGTCCACCAACCAGATCTGAAATATCATGGCTGACATGTACACATAAGGAACTATTTCACATTGAAATTGGGACTCAAAAGAACTGTTGGCCCAGAAAGGAACTCACTACAGACTGATTCATTTGCCTCTCAGCATAACCATTATGGCTTGTCACAATTTAGGTTCTTACAAGGGTATTTCTTGGATCACATGATGTCACACATTTAGAACAACATAAACTGATGAACAAAAACAGACCCAGAGAAAGAGAAGCAGCGATCAGACTCTCAAACCTCAGAGGGAAAGTAGGGGAGGGTGGGGGAAAGGGGAAGAGATCAACCAAAGGACTTGTGTGCATGCACATGGGCCTACCCAGTGGCCATGGACAACATGTGGAATATGTAGGGAGGGGTTTGGGATGGAATATATATATATAAAATTATAAAATTATAAAACCCCTCCCTACATATTCCCCATGTTGTCCAGTGGCCATGGATAACATGGGGAATATGTAGGGAGGGGTTTGAGATGGAATATATATATAAAATTATAAAATTCCTTCCACCAGTCTCTAGGCTCCAAAGATTTCAAAACAATTTGAAGCATTCTATCCTGAATCTGCTTTTGTAGTAAGAAAAAAAATTGCATTTTTGGTTCACTGGTCACCTTACCCTATAAACCATGCAAATCTTGTTTTTCAGGAAATGCTACCCACCTAGCTGAATATCAATAGAATATTCAGTTTTCAGTAGAACTTTGATTTCCTGAATACAATCTTTTTGAAGAAACAATTACACATTTGAGAATAAGAAATTAGTCCTTTATATTCACTTGACCGTCTCTAAGTTTCTAGCAGATAGCCAGTAATTTAGTGGCTAAATTATTTCTATCTGCAAACATCTGAGTTCATTTTGCTTATTATTACCTTCTGTCATAAATAAAATTGTTAAAAGGTATAAAATGCAAAAGGAAAGGAAAATTAAAGCCAAATCCCTAAAGGCCAAATAAAGTAGAAGAATTATTTTTTCAGTATATTTAGATATATCACTTATTTAATCATTCATTGACTCATCAAATGTTTAATGAACAACTATCATTTCCAAGGTGCTATTATAAGTACTGACAATAAAAAGTAATGAAGGCAAAATGTAATCCCTACTGTAATGGTCATATTCTAGAAGAGGAGATAGACAATGAAAGGATAAATA
Source organism: Vespertilio murinus (assembly GCA_963924515.1). Lineage (NCBI taxonomy): Eukaryota > Metazoa > Chordata > Mammalia > Chiroptera > Vespertilionidae > Vespertilio > Vespertilio murinus. Next base: position 8,804,060 of record OZ004705.1, read on the forward strand.
AATAAATGAACACTATAACGCCAGAAAAAAGTAGCCCTAATATGTTTAACATATCAATGCAAATAAACCTATAAGCATAAACATATAAAAAGATATAATCGTATATAAAAATAAACATGTATAAGAGATGGACATCTGCCGCTCTAAATGACTAGGATATCATTTTCATCAAACATTTATAACCAAAGAAATGGTCTGGTTCTCAGGAAAAAAAAAAATGTTTAAGGAAAATGTCTCAGCAAATTTCTCAACTTTTTTTAAAAAAATTGAAAAATTAAAAATGAGAATATTTCTTCAGATCCTTTCAGTTCTTTGGATGGTGCTTTAAATACATATATACATTCACCTGCCTGAAATCCAACTAAATGTGTTCAGTTGCTTCCTCAGTTGCTACCACCCAAACAGAACAACTTTAATGCAACTTAAGCTTGTAAGTGTAAAAATTTTTTGTAAATATTGAAGAGTAAACAAGCGGCCAGATGCCACTTTTAGTGACAGTCTTCCACTCAGTGATAAGCCTCCGCTGGCTCATACCAGCCCACAAAAGCCAACGGTTAAATTTTCAGGAATGTGTTGGTCTGGCTGACTGCATGTTGGTGGTAGCTTGAATCAGCCACAGTGGTAGTTTGCACCACAGAAATCAACAAACACTAAAAATCAGAACCTTTTTTTTTTCTTTTAGATCCACTTGTGCAACAGTTACCACTTCTTCCAATTAACAACAAAAATAAATAAATCCTATATTAAAAGCTGCCATTTCTCAAGCCTAACTTAGACAGTCAGCACGCTAGGCCATGTCAAGTGATATGATAAGCACACATCCCAATTTAATATTCACAGTTCCCATGTGAGCTGAGACTGTAATTAACTCCATTTCACAAATGAGACACTGAAACACAGGAAGATAAGTAATGTGCCCAGGGTCGCATAGCTCGGTAATAATGGTGGCAATGGGACTCAAACCTTCCGGTTCTAGAGCCCTTACTCGTATTTAACCCAAACAAATAAACCAAAGGAGTGACCTGAGTCAGGCTCTAAAGAGAAATAGCCTCTCCGTTCCTTTTCTTGACTTTACTCCAGGGCTTGATACTGGACCTTCAAAGATGTCACAGATATTGTTGATTGTTTATCCAAAAGCCACCCACCACCATCACCACACACATCTATGTTAGTGCATAATGTGGCAGCATATGGCATTGGCTGAACAGTTGTTGTAAGGAAAGATCAGAGACTGCTGAAAAGATCTCTAATGTACAAAATTTGCCTTAGTCAAAAGTAATAATCCTGATATTTAAGAGGCCAATGTTGGGAGTATTTAATTTTGCTTTCAGCAAACTTATAAAAAGAAAAATAAACCCACAGGACTGGGGAGGAGAGAACAGGTCAAGAAATAGAAACAGATCACTAAAATCCAATCCCAATGCCTCAGTACCCAAACAATAGACAGGTCTCCTACCTAGAAAAGTCTTTTATTTATAAAATTGATAATTATTATCACACTAGAGGTCCAGTGCATGAAATTTGTCCACTAGAGGTGGGGGACCCTTCAGCCTGGCCTGCGCCCTCTCACAGTCTGGGACCCCTCAGGGGATGTCCAGGACCCCTTGCTCTTTACCACCCGCCTGATTGCTGCTCCGTACTTCTCTGCTCACTGTCACAGAGGCGAGAGAGGCTCCCGCCACTGCCATTGTGCTCACCAGCCATGAACCTGGGTTCTGGCTGAGCAGCGCTCCCCCTGTGGGAGTGCACTGACCACCAGGGGGCAGCTCCTATATTGAGCATCTGCCCCCATCCCCATGGTCAGTGTCCGGTCATTTCACCGTTTAGTCAATTTGCATATTAGCCTTTTATTATATAGGATATTCCTCTGAGCAATTTCTACCTTAGCCTCTCTCTCATCCTGTCCTGTCTGTGATGCTTGTTTTGCTCAGATATTGTTATTATTAACCATCTCCATATCATTGTAGCACCATTTAACCGTGATCTAATGTATATAGTTTAACTTTATTATTCTTGAACATGTTGAAAATAACATTACCAATTATCTCATCTTGATACTTCTATTTTAAAAATATTAAAAACTGCCTGATTGGTGTGGCTCAGTGGTTGAGTACTAACCTATAAACCTGGAGGTCACAGTTCAATTCCATGGTCATTTTCCTCAGAAAAATTAAAAATAGAACTACCATGTGATCTAGCAATTCCACTTCTGGGAATATATCCAAAGGAAATGAAAACACTAACTAAAAGGATATCTGCACCAAAACATGAAAATAACCAAAGAGTCTATCAATAGATGAAACAATAAATAATGTGGTACATATATACAATGGAGTAATATTTGCCCATAAAAAATGAAGAAATCCTACCATTAGATGGAACTTGAAGGCATTGTGCTAAGTGAAATAAGTCAGAAAGAGAAAGACAAATATGATATGATTTCACTTAAATGTGGAATCTAAAAAGAATATAAAAACCAAACTCACAGAAAAAGAAATCAGACTGTGGTTGCCAAAGGCAGAGCATGAGAGAAGAGAGAAATGGGGAAAGGTTGTCAAAAGATCCAAACTTGTGATTATAAGATAAGTAAATGCCAAGGATGTAATGGACAACATGATGATATAGTCAGCACTGATGTGTGGTATCTGGGAAAGTTTTCAAGATATTAAATCCTAAAACTTATAACAAAGAAAAAATATTCTTTCCTATTTTTCTCTTCTTTCTTTTCTTTTTCTATATGAGATAATGGGTGTTAGCTGAACCTATTATAATCATTTCACAATATGTATAAATCAAGACATTATTCTGTATGCCTTAAACCTATACGGTGATGGCCCAGCTGGTTGAGTGTCGACCTATGAACCAGGAGGCCCTGGTTCAATTCCCAGTCAGGGCACATGCCTGGGTTGCAGGCTTGGTCCCCAGTGGGGGCCATGTAGGAGGCAGCCAATCAATGATTCTCTCTCATCATTGATGTTTCTAGCCCTCTCACTGTCTCCTTTCCTCTCTGAAATCAATAAATTTTTTTAAAAAACTTATACAGTGATGTAAGCCATTTGTTTACTTTTTTCAATAAAGCTGGGGGAAAATTATTACCTCTTACAGTTTCTTGGGGAGAGAATTTGGGAAGGGAGTGGCTGGGCAGTCTTGGTCCAGGGTCTCTTAGGTGGTTCCAATGAAATGGTGGCCAAAGCCCAAACATTGGGGAGGGGGGATGGCCAAGCACCTCTGTACCCTCGTGGAGTCTCAGGGTCTCTCCCTGTGGTTTTCCCCTGGGTTAGTTTGAGCTTCTGCACAGCAAGGTGACCTCTTACCTGACTGCCAAAGGCTGTGAGAATGAGCACACAGGCTTTTGGTTGAAGCAACGAAAGCCCACCTCCCTCCAAGGAGAGGGGCCATAAATTCTACCTCTCAATGGGAAGTGTGACTAATAATTTGAAACTTATTTTGGACATATTTTGAAACTACCACATCTTGAAAATCTTTGCATTATAGATGGTTAATAAGTAAAGTAATGGCAGTGTGCTATACAATTCAAGATCAAATAAAAAACTCTTTGGGGGGAAAAAGCTCTTTGGATTCCACATTATGCAAACAATAATATTATGCCTCACTGCTTTTACTAAATATAGTCTGCAATAGCTGTGACTGATTTTGATTTTTGGTTTGGAAATCTTTATATATAACAGATTACATATAAAAATAATTCTGTAGTTATTTTCATAAAAATGAAAGATCCTATTCTAATCAAGAATAATCACACCGTGATTTATCTCATGGGTCCAGATTTTAACCATGAAGTTTGATCCTTTGTCATGACCTAGAGGGTGGCACCCTTTTGGCAAATTATCTGAGTGAATGACTATACTGTTGTAAATTAAAACTTTTTGGTCATGAGTTATTAATTTGTTTATCAATGAAATGTAAAGTTAGGCTGATAATCAACAATTCTGAGCTACACTTCCAACCATGAAAAAACTGGGCAACCAAGTATTTGGAAAGTTCAGTCATTTACTCCTCAGCTACTTAACCCCAGCTCACTCTGCCCAGCATTTAAACACATCCATAGACAAAGAGCAAATCATCACATAATAGATACTGTCTATTGAGATCTCAAATATTGTATACCTGACAATGAAAGCCAGTTCAAGAGAACACGAGAATTTGAATCAGGCCTATGACTCATACAGCTTAGCTGTGACAAAAACCTTCAGTCCTAAAATAGTCATCTTCTCTGAAACATTTCAATCATGTAAACATTCCTAAATAACACACTTATTACTTATTATACATTAAGTTATTTAAAGCTGTTGTTCAGTATATTTTCATTATGTAACTTATTCCCTAAATCCTTACTACTCTATTCCTCTTTTTCCTCAAGTTTATTGCTTTCACTCTTCAAGGAGCTTCCCCACTTTTAATATGCTGAAATATTAAGGCTGTAGGCAGTAAATCTGTCATTGCCTAGTAACCCACACCCACCTCAGCTTCACCCACTTCAAGATGTGTCTGAATCTTCCTAGCCCATCTTCCTAAATGTGTTTCCTCCCCATGTTCATTCCTCCTAGCTGATGTAATTGCTTCCTCCCTTTCCCATCATCATCTCCAACAACCCTGCAGACCTTCTAAGGCTCAGAATTGAACATGGAACCATTTGGGACAGTGAGATAACTTCTTCTGCCTCTTTCCAAAACACTTTCAGCAGGTTATAAATTAAAGTTCCAGGGGCTCTTAAATTTCGGTGGAATGATAAGGCATCAATGGCTGGGAAAGGGCAGAAACAATAGAGTCATCAAGATACAGGCAATGTCCCAGTGCCTACTTTAGGCCAAGGAAGCAGATGTCCCATAGTTTGCATTCCATCAGAGCTTCCCATCACTAATCAATATCCTACTAATGCTCCCATTTTTATGTTGCAGTAACTCATGACCAATTGCATGAATCCAGAGACACCTCCAGTAATATATTCCATATGGATCTTGTAGTATAAATTACAAAAATATGATAATTCTAAACAAACTCCTCAGAACATGTGCAGACACAGAGGAGACAGGTCTGCAGACCTCTTGGCATGGCTATTGCCTTATTCATCTGTGTCTATAGCACCCAGGGATCTCCAGGATTGAATAGCCCTCATGCTGAATTTGTTAATTACTAGACAATGAATGCAACAACAAAAATAGACCTCAGAAATCATCTAATCTAGCCTCTTTTTCTTTCAATGAAGAAGCTAAAATATAGAGTCTTTATCTTGGCAGGGCCTTGGGAACTTGCCCAAAATTAATAGCTAGGTAGTTGACACAACAATTCATCATTTTTCTATAACAGTATGCTCTATCTTGCAAGTTTTATAAAAACTTTTGTTTATATAACACTTTAAAGAGATAACTTTCCAAGCAATAAATATTCACACTGCACAATCTAAAAAACAAGCTCCCTTGACACAACATATTAATTTAGTTGACTCTGTCCTCAGTCTTACACGTATTATAATTGCTGGTATTAAATTGGCTGGTGTTCTCCTCACCACACCCCCAACTCCTGCCCCACACAGAGTCCTGGACCAATTGCTTTGTATAATCTGGCTTTGTTTATCGAGCCTAATGATGCTGTGCCCAGATATTTTATGCATTACTAATCATGTAATATGTTAACATTGACAAGGCCACTAAAATTTCAATAGAAATTCATAAACCCGCTGAGCAAACACCATGTATCACTGTCTTGTGCAGACCCACATTCACTGCTATTGTGTCGGGTTCCTGTGCAGATGATTCTCTGCCTTAAAAGAGAGTAATTTTGAGAGCAATTAACTCAAAACACTTGAAAACGTGAGATTCCATGAAGACTCATTTGAGTGCCTCCCTTGAACCTGTGTTTGCCTCTTTCCTATTCTCACTTTCCTCGCTGCCTGGTGCACCCCACCCAACTCATCTCTTCTGTATGCGCCTCAACAAGAAGTGGATGAGAGTGAAAGAGAGATGGAAATACAAGGCCACTGAGGGAATTTGAATCCTTGTCCTTTGCACACAGTTCTGAAGTATAGTATCTGCAAACCACTAACATCTGCCTAGTAACATCTGGGAAACAGAAGTAACAGCATTGAAAAAGCCTCCAGATGTCACATAGCCCCTTCTTTTGTACCAAGTCAGATGGACCCTGATGATAACAAACAGTTAAGTATCTCCAAGGAAAGAGCTGCTTTCACCTCCTTTGATATCTATCATACTAACTATGATAAACTGATGGAGTGAGTGTGGTATAAGCCATGTTCTCATGATCCAGATGGTTCTCTCTCAACAAAACAAGAGTGTGGATGTGTTTGCAGAGGCATGTGCAAGAAAATACACAATCTGGCTTGTGCAAGAGTTGTTAAGGGAGAAGAGAAGAAGGAAGAATGGAGATGTGGGGAGGGGGCTTTATTTGGTTAAACATTGATTCTCCTGTGACATCAATGTTTAAAGATCATGTGTCCTTACCTGGCTCAGCAAATACGATTGGGAGGCATCTATGTAAAACAGAGGCGACCAAAACCCATACATTCTGGCCACTTACTGGTAACGCACCAGAAATAAAACAAATCAGAAGTCTCACTCCTCATAACCATAGATCCTATCAACTTAAAGTTTTGAGGGTTTAACCAATAGATTTTATTTAAGGTAAAGAATAACTGTTTCCCCCCCCAAGGGGGGGAAAAAGGCCAAAAAAAATAATATAACTATCTAAGTTTTTAACGATATGGTAATGAGAGTAGTTCCTCAACAGAAAATAGGTAACTATATGCATAAATCGGGTAAACAAATCAATAAAAACATGTGTTTTGTTGGCTATGAAAGGGGGAAAAAACAAACATTTATAGAGCATCACTTATTTTTTTAAACTGTGCCATTATATGGGGCAAGTACTATTACTTCTACTTTTACATAAGAAATAATTACACAATTGGTGATAAGAAACAGTGTTCAGATTAAAAATCTGGAGTTTCTGGTCTTTCCATGGCACCACACAGAAAAATAAAAATATTATTTTCTGATTTCTCCTTCAAACAAGAAGAGGGTTGTTTTTTAGTGGGGCAATTCTTACACTTTGTGGTTACTGGAATCTTACTTTTTAAAGCAGATTCATTAAATAAAGAGACCAGAGTTTAGATTTACCTTTTGTGATACTGAAATATGTTATCCCCCTTGATTTACAACTTGATGCTTGACCAGGGGGTTATTCTTTTTCTTTTTAATATATTTTTATTTATTTCAAAGAGGGAGATGGAGAGAGAGATAGAAGCACCAATGATGAGAGAGAATCATTGATCCGCTTCCTCCTGCACACCCCACACTGAGGATCAAGCTCACAATCCTGGCATGTACCCTAACTGGGAATCCAACCATGAGCTCTGGGTTCATAGGTCAATGCTCAACCACTGAGCCACCGCAGCTGGGCCAGGGGCTTATTATCAAAAGGATCTCTTTATTCTCTCCTCACCCTACATCTCACATGGAATTATGGAAAGATAACCTGGCCTAGAAGAAAAGGAAGTGGAGGCAGAAATTTTCCTATGTGAATTCCTACCGTACAGGTACTGGGGAGTTAGCAGCACTTAACATTCTAGCTAGCACATAGTCATTCAATGTCTTAGATCTCCTACTGTTCTATGCTCCTTTTATAAGCAGGAATCATACCTTAATCATTTGTAGATTCCCATAGTAGACATAAATAATCTTTTGAATGTATTCATTTTAGCCAAATAATTCTACAAAGATTGGTTGAATATTGAAGCAAGACTTTTAAACCAAATATATATTTGTTAAATCAAACCAAGTATCTTTTAAAGAGCTGCTGGTGCCCTGGAACCCAGAACTAAGAGTGTTTATTTCTAGAATCAGCCACCTGAAAGCCTTTCTGGAGAAAGGAAGGCAATAACAGTTGCAGATCAGTATTGAATGAATCAGTCAACCACAACATTTTTTTTTACTAATGAGGACACCTTGGTCTCAAGAGGTTAAATAATTTGTTTAATGTCATGTAAGCTCATGGAGGGCCAATATTAAACCCAGGCCTCCCATTTAGGAATGAAGTGGCCTTTCTCTCCTGTGACTTGGATCATCCTTCTTCTCGTATTTCTGAATGAGTAAATACACTGACAAGACTTACCAAATATGGAAGGAACTGGACGAATACCATGCTATGGACTAACAATATCAGAGCCAGCCTTTACGGGAATATGATTCTTGCTTCCCCAAAAGACATAATTAGATAACTGCTACATAAGTGGATATTTATAATAAGCTACAACAAAATTATATTGCATTCCCCCATTACCTTCATCTGTTTTGGTTACCTCGGAGGTTGGATTTGTTGTGTTCTTGTATTTTTCAAAGATGCCATGATGACAAGTCAAGCTTCATTCAAGTTCCTGAGATGCCTCGGTTCCCATGTCTAAAAATTACAAACCCCAAAATATGTTTTTCCTTCCTGCTGCTTCTTTCCTTCTCCTATTCTGCAGGTTAGTTTACAACAGAAGGGATTCGTGGATCATGATTTGGGATGGAAAGTATGCTATTTTCAAGGCATTCTCAGTGCTTTGTGGCTGCTGGGGTGAGCATGTAACAGACCCTGGGAGAGGGGAAGACTGAGGAAAGAGAGGCTCCACCGATATGCTTGTGGCTCCATTTGTTTGTTAGCAAGAAACAAGAAGAAAACCACAAAAGCCATAATTTGCAGGTCTCCTTTGCCAGGGACACTCTCGAAGGCAGCACATCCCACTGCCTCCATAATCTTGTGACCAGACTGAATTCCCGTGGAAGGATGGAACGTCAAGGCACCATGGTGAGCACCCTGCTCCACCTGGGTCTTCCTTCCTCATCTTTTTTCCCACCTTTATTAGCTGCTTCTTCATTCAATGTTGGTTTTTCCTTTTGTCCTTCTTCCTCTACTGGTTCACCCTGGATCAATTTCAGGAAAAAAAAAATACTTCCTCTCATTTCTGCTTCAGGTCATAGCTTCTTTTTTATTTCAGTTGAAGTAACTAATATAAGAAGCTGCAAAAGAAGCAACTGCTGTAGCCCGGCCACATGGCTTAGTGGTTGAGCATCAACCTTCAAACCAGGAGGTCACGGTTCGGTTCCTGGTCAGGGCATATGCCTGGGTTGTGGGCTCAATCCCCAGTAGGGGCCATGCAGAAGGCAGCCAATCAATGATTCTCATCATGGATGTTTCTATGTCTCTCTTCCTTCCTATCTGAAATCAGTAAAAATATTTTTTTTAAAGGTAACTTCTGTAAGCAGAAATGACAGCGTTGAACAAAGCATTTTCTGAAGAGAAAGAAAACTGTTCTTGCATAGGTCACATTAATTCCAAGGCAAAGATCTAATAGGCCACTGTAAGCTATGTGGTTCTCTTTCCCTGGATCATACTATATTTCATAGCTTTCCTTGCATTTAGGTGGGGAAATGTATTTAGTTCTAGCAAAACAGAAAAGGAATGGAAATTATATGTGCCACCTTTAGACATACCCTATGTATTAGTAAACATTAAATATGTTCCTCCATGTGTGTTAGCCTCTGTCTGTCTGAGAAGGAAGAAACCACAATGATCTCGAGAAACGTGGTTGAAAATGCCAGCTCCTCAGTCAATCTAAGTCCCTGAGAAAAAGAGAGACACCCTAAAAGAAATCTACTTCTAGTATTTGTCAGTGACTGTACATTTTATATCTCTTTAACTAGTATACATTTCTTTATAGGGCCTATAATCAGAGAACAGATATCAAGATACCTATATATCTCTCCAACTCCAAACTAAATACAAGTTTTTATACATTTTTATTGATTTCAGAGAGGAAGGGAGAGGGAGAGAAAGATAGAAACATCAATGCTGAGAGAGAATCATTGACCGGCTACCTCCTGCAGAGCCCACACTGGGGATCAAGCCCCCAACCTGGGCATGTGCCCTGACCAGGAATGGAACCATGACCTCCTGGTTCATAAGTTGATGCTCAACCACTGATCCATGCCCCATGCTGCACTAAATATAATTTTTACCTTAGGTGTATTCCTTCATTTCTTTGTACCTCCTAATATTTACTAGGGGTAAAAACAATAAAGGTAAATCAAAGAGACACAGAATTTTAGTCTTAAAAGATCCCCTGGTCCAGTTTCATTATCATACAGATAAGAAAAGTACAGTCCAGACCAACTCACCAATATGACAGATCTCACTGCCAGTGAGAGGCAATGTTGGCATCAGAATCCAGAACCATTCTTCCAGTCCAGGGTTCTTTTCTCTAAAAGCCTATAGTGAAATGATCCCCACAAAGGAATATTTCCATGAGCAGGAGGAAAGAATTCACATATATGTAAATTGGGATTCTATTTGTAGTGCTAACATTTAAATAAGTGTCATTTGATTTTGTAAGACTCTGTGCATTGATTATATTGTGCCTAACAGGAGACCCCCTACTGCATAGTAAAAGAAATCTTATGAATCACTGATTAACATTACTGACTCAAAAGAGAGTTTTTTAAAGTTATGCATCTTGGACAATAATGGCACAGAGGTATCTAATGTCAAGGACTTTTTGCTATTTCTCTCCTTACTAGTCAAATCCAAAATACTGGAAAACAAATACTTGAGTCCTTGGACTATCTACAATTTTTTGAAACCAATAATCTTATTTTGTTGATGATTTATTCCCAAAATCTAGCAAAGCACTTGACACAAAGAATATCTTTGATAAATGTGTGAATGAACTCATTACATTTATCCCATAGAACTTGTGTGCTATAAATATTTACATCACGATCATTTGCTACAATAAACTACCCATTAATTATCCTGTGAAATGTAGTAACCTGCACTGCAAGCTTTTTTGCAGAAAGCCCAACACATGCTTAAACCAAGAGGCAAAAAAAACCAACATTGTCATGGCTTAAAACACGGAGTAGTCAGACGACATAGATTTTCATCCCAATTCTAAGGATGGCCTTGGACCCTTTTTTTAACTTCCCTGTGCCTTAGAAGTCAAGTATGGGTGCTGATAATGACGGAACATACCATGTTCAGTATGAGTGTTAGCAGGAAAACAATGGCACTCTCAGCATTTTAGGAGAGTTTAATGAAGAACTATTTATATATTTGTGAGCAAGGAATCAGAGCACCCTGAGCTAGCAATAGCAAAGAGGCTTTGCCACCCCTAAGTTTAATGGATAAAAGAAAAGAAGCTGTTGCCGGGACCAGAGAGAGTAACTGCCTGAGAAAACCTAGTCAACAGAGGCTACAGTCTTTGAGAAAAAGAGGCAGCCAACCCACAGCCACTCAAAGGGATGGAACTAATGTAGTAAGTATCATGACCTCACTTTGCTTCCACCTCCTGATCTCATTCTAGAAACCCTTATTGGCCAAACACAACCAGAAATCATAAGACAAAATATTAATCTCAAAGGTCTGCCTCTCAAGGAACAGAGCGGAGTCTGGAAGGACTGAGAGCATCTTGAGGGATATATAGAAAATGAGCATACCTCGTAGGGTTTTGTGAAGACTAAAAGTGCTATTGTACATAAAGTTCTGACAGTAGTGTCTACCACTATGAAAGTGCTTGCATTATTCTTTTTGAGTAGAGCAACAGTACAGCAAAGACCCTGAAGCCACACTGCCCAGAATCAAATTCTAGTTCTGCCTCTTACTGGGACCATGACTTTGAACAAGTTTCTCTAACATGGGGGTAAAAAAAACACCTTCTGGAGCTATGTGATAATTAAGTGAATAATACATGTAAAGCACTTAGAACGGTGCCCAGTACATAGAAGCATGCAAACATTTTTATTATTCTGTTTACTCAAAAACTGTTGACCTAAACGAAATTTTGATTAATTCTGGTGCAACAAAACCTGAAAAACAATCCCTTTTCAACTGAAGTATTTCCCTACTTATTCCAAAGAATTGTGCAGAAGGCTTGTCAATATACCCAGTGCTACATTATCCAAGAGGTCAATGAAACACATGTTTAGGGCAGGCTCAAAGTGGGGATAGAAGAAATAAGGTTAAGAGAGAGAGAAAAGTTAGCTTTGATGGATTTATCAGAAAATCTAGAGAGAAGCCATACGTCTAAATTTCAGGTGACTTAGCACTGGTTTGTTTTGAATAATATACCAAGGGTGGGAAGGGTGAAGGGCATACTCTTTCCAGTACTTGAGGTGTCTTCAGGTCTTCATCTAGTGCTAGGACATCATCATTTGCCTAACCTAGGGGGTGTGTGTGTGTGTGTGTGTGTGTGTGTGTGTGTGTGATCCAATTTAGAGATAATGCGATCTCTTTTCAAGATGCAATGAAGAATAGGGAAGCCTAGATGAAAAGGGGATATAATAATTGGACGAAATATATAAAAGCCATTGTGTTGGGCCCTGTCCAACATGTAGACCTTTATCAGAATTGCTTTTATTTTTTGTTTGGCAACATTTCTAAATAAATCAGCCCCTCACACTCAACTTTAAACACAGCTTCCCAAGAAAAATATCTCACTATTTCATCTTCCAGGAAAAAATGTTACACACAAGAATTTTTAAATACTTTGTATTTCAACAAACTAAACATTTCAAAAGCAAACATTTCATGGGTTTCTCCATTGAAAGGGAAAGTGTACCCTTTTTATAACTGGATGTTGGCATTCCCAGATCTCTTTGTATGTTATGGTGACAAGAGAGCACACCTTTTAAGTGTGTGATTATGCTTCTGCTGACCCTCTGATCGGTTATGTCCTTGTTGGCTAAGATTAAGAAAGAGCAATTAGATTGGGTGGGTATTCAGAGACAAAGTAACTGAAGAATGGACTGGCCAAGCCTACACTGCAAGGTACCCATCCAGTTTGCCTGGAGCCCTGTCTTCAGCCTGGTCAAACACAGAACCTAGAAGATTCCTATTCCTCTTTCTTATTCTTGGATACCATCAAGGAAGATGCTCTGACCATTTAAAACCCAACAGCCACATACCATCTCCAAGGGAGGACTCGGGTCCTCACATCTCCTAGAGTTAGAATTTTTTGAAATACATATTTTGAGTTCTTAAAAAAAAAGCTTAGTTCTCAAAAACACTGTTTATAATAAATCATATGTCTCTGTTTTTAAATTGTAATCAACTATATGGTGAGAGCAGCCCTTTTATAAAAACTCTAAAATTAAAACAACCACTTAACACTCCAACCTAATGCCTGCAGTAAATCAAATGTCTTTGTTGTTTAGATTTCAGCTGCACAGGTCCATATAAAAAAAGGAGTTTTAGCACTATTTATAAGAAGAATTGTCTCTCCAAACCCATCCAACTATTTTTTTTTATTCTTTAGGTAAAAACCTCAGCAGGAGCTTAAGTGGGGTATAGGCAGGCTACCAATAACTTTTTGTGCCAGAAGTCATATAACAAGGTCAAATTTTAATGTACACACAAATGTACAGCAGCTTAAAAGAAGCAGTTGTTCAAAAAGGTATCTGATAAATCATTGCCATGGAGCTTGGAGGTGTGGGAGGGTAGTTGTGTTAAACCACAGCTTTGACACTACTACACTGTGTGACCTTGGACATGTTACTTAACCCCTCTGCCTTCCAGCTTCCTCCTATAGGATTGCTCTACTACTCACCCTATAGATCCGACTCTTTATAAAATAGAACTCTGTCTCATGACACTATAAATCTGTTCTAAGAAGAGCAGTATTCCATGACTATTCTTCTATAGACAATGCAGTTCAAGTTCACTATAATACGAGAAATACAAACTAAAACTACACTGATATCCTATTTTTCTTTCATCGGACTGATAAATATTTGAAATCTTGATAATATATTTTGCTGCCGAAACCGGTTTGGCTCGGTGGATATAGTGTTGGCTTGTGGACTCAAAGGTCTCGGGTTCGATTCCGGTCAAGGGCATGTACCTTGGTTGCAGGCACATCCCTAGTAGGGGGTGTGCAAGAGGCAGCTGATCGATGTTTCTCTCTCATCGATGTTTCTAACTCTCTATCCCTCTCTCTTCCTCTCTGTAAAAAAAAAACAATAAAATATATTTTTAAATATATATATATATATTGCTGGCCAGGCTACAAATGAAAAAAGCTTGGAAACGACAGGTCCAGTCAGTATCAATGAGCAGCACAGCTAGTGCTCCATCTTGTTTGCTAAATACTATTCCTTACTTAATGAAAACAGAGCTGCTAAAGAAATCGCTGGCTTCAGGGCTGTCCAGGAAAGTTGAATATGAGCCTGAAATATCTTATTAGGTGATCCCCTATTGAAAGGGGAAAAATGGTTTTTAAAGGGCATGAGTGGGCAGTGGAAAAAGTTGAAGTATAAACTGTAGATTAAAGTATCATCTTAAAGTTTGACATCTATACTATCTATAATAATAAGAGTGTAATATGCTAATTAGACTGAATAGCTGAATGACCTTCTGGACATCATTCCAGACATTCTTTTGGACAAAACCATGGTGGTGGAGGCTGAGGCAGAGGTGATTAGGGGCGATCAGGCAGGCAGGCAGAGTGATTAGGGGCAATCAGGCAGGCACACAGGCAAGTGGTTAGGAGCCAGCGGTCCTGGATTGCGAGAGGGATGTCCGACTGACAGTTTGGGCCCTTTCCTGTCCCTGTGGAATTTGGTCTAAACCCAGCAGTCGGACATGCCCTGATGAGCCTGCGATTGCAAGAGGGCACAGGCAGGGCTGAGGGGGGACCCCCCCCAACTCCCCACCCAAGTGCACGAAATCTGTGCAGTGGGCCTCTAGTGCTTATATAAGAGAATAGCCTTTTCCTTAGGATATACGCAAGATTGTGGGAAAGAAAGGGACATGATCATGTTACCTATTCTCAAATCATTTATGATACAAATAAATTATAATATTTTTAAATATACAATTTATCACATACTGGAAAGGACAGAGCATAAGGTTTAAACACAACCTTTGGTACAAATCCTTTCCTCTCCACTAACAATAACTTTTGACTTTTGGGCAAGTTTTAACTGTTCAGAGCCTTAGCTACCTCACTTGTTAAATTGGAGTAAAATGATTTGTCTTATAGTCGGTTCTGAGTATGAATAAGATTATTACGTCTTAAGAAGTACCTAGCAGAATAGAAAATACTAAATAAACCACTAGCTTCCTCTTTCATCCACCTCTTTGTTCTAACTAAATGCTGGGATATTTTAGAAACTCATTAACTTTTAGGCTGCTAGCATACGAAAAAAGTAGGTCCAAGTATTGTCATCCCATGAATAGAAGCAGCCTCAAACCCTCATGTGTCAATCCAATGTTCTGTGTCACTTTCTGTGTGGAACAGTTTCATGAGGCCATTAAATATTCTGTGATGAACTTGGGGTTAACTTTCCAAACTTTGATATTTTCTCGCCTATAAATCAGTCATAGTATTACCTATGATTGCTATAAGAACTAGGAAGAATATATGGAAAATACTTACTTCCAAAAAGGTGACACAGTAAATGGTATATATTGCTATTATGGATATCAATGAATGTCTACTAATTGTTTCACAGTCCCTGACAAGAGTTCCTGGTTGTTTGTTTGTTTGTTTGTTTGTTTGTTTGTTTTCTATTATAAGTGGGTACATTGATGAGAAGAAAACAGTAAGTTACAGAGCTTATCAGAGTTTTAGTGCTCAGTCCTTCACATTTCCTCTTTAAAGTTGCCAATCAAGGGCAGTGCAATAGTTGCCCTCATCTGCAGTTTTGTTTTCCTCTGCTTCAGTTATCCACCATCAGCTACATCTGAAAATATCTAAGTAATTCACCTCATTTCATCTCATCACGCAGGCATTGTGTCATCTCACAGCATCATATGAAGGATGGATGAGTACAGTACAATAAGATAGTTTGAGAGAGAGAAACCTCATTCCTATAACTTTCATTATAATATACTGCTATAATTGCTATATTTTATTATTACTTATTTCTGTTAATCTGTTACTGTGCCTAAATTATAAATTTAACTTTATCATAGGCAGGTATGGATAGTGGGGGGAAACCTAGTATATATGGGTTTGATTCTATCACAGATTCAGGTATCCACTGGGGGTCTTTAAAAAAAACCCTCATGGATAAGGGAGACTACTCTGATTGCTATTCAAGGAAACAGCAATCAAGTGGAACATGGATTCTGATTTATTGATTTCTGGGAGAGAACCCAATAATCTATGATTCCAGAAACTGTGCTGATATTAGGGATAAAAAGGTAGCTAGTGAGGTAACTAAAAACTAAAGAGAGAAGAAGGATTGGGAACGAAAGACTTTTAATTTCCTAACTTAAGAGAAAGTGGATAGTAATGGACTAACAATGGAAAATGGCCACTCAGATAAAAGTCATCAAAAATGACCAAATTACTTGGAAGAGCATTCTCCTGAAAAAATAAGAGAGGAAATCTCTGGAGAAGAGTCAGACATCACTAAAGGCTTCTGGGTTTTTAAGACTGGAAAATTTCTTGGCTTCTTTTAGTGGCCTGAACGACCACAGATACCATTCTAAGATGGACTCTCAGTTCCATGTGTACTTCAGGGGTTCACTTTTAGGAATGTTAACCAGGAGGCAAGGGCTTTCTGCTAGCTTCTAAAGCACTATATATAAGCTACAGTACTAAACCTACCTCTCGGGGGGACTTTTCCCAGATGGGTTGTATGGGGACTCAGCCAATAATGTGTGATTTTCCCATCTACTAATCTTGGTCTGAGGGTAAAAGTGATTAAGAAATTTTGCAAAGTAGAAGACCAAATTCATGGAACATTGAAATCCCTTGAACCAACCATGTAATTATAGGTTCAGAACAACTAAAGAAATCAAATGATTAAAATTGGACCCCAGAATCCAATATCATGTCCAGAGATATCACTCCTATTGATGCAGACAGTAGCACCATAATAAAGCAAGTCAAGTGTGATATGGAACCCAACATTGAAATTTTTAAAGTACATTTACTTTCCAAATGTCAGTATAACAGAATATTGCTGAGGCCCTCTTCCATTCTACATTTAGGAGAGGCCCAAACCCACTAGACTTCTTGGACTGTCCCAATCTCAGCCAGTCTAGAGGAGACTTTAGGAAAACAGACTTTTGTCTTTTTCTACACTATAAAGCTGTTTCTTTCAAGCAGTGAGGCCAATTAGAAGAATAACTGAAGCAATATTATGATATTATCTATTAATATTGGACACAGAAAGTAGATTAGTGATTGCTTGGGCAAGAGGGATCTTACTGGTTGAAAATATTGTTAAACTGATTTATGGTCATGTTTAATGTTACTAAAAGTCATTGAACTGTATATTTGAAATGGGTTAATCGTGTATATGTAAAATATACCTCAGTATATGTAAAGCAAAAATAAGTAAATAACCTTAAAGCCTTTGTTTTTGTTTTTGGGGTGGTTTGTTGTTGTTGTTGTTGTTGTTGTTCTGTTTTATTTTGTTTTTTGTTTTTTTGGTCCACATATTACACTCCTATAATGCTTTGGTCAAAACTTTATAAGAGCTAAGTAGTTCTTGCATTATATCTTCAGATACCAATTGGTATTAAGCTATTTCTCACTGCCCTGTACTTTTGTTTTGGTTTCTTGGCAAAGGTTTCTTTTCTTAAATTATCCTTCTACCTTATGCACTGATTTCTAACATACTATGAGACCTGCTTTTACATTTGATCTTACTCCCTGTCACATGGGACTCTCCCAATACCTTTGATCTGTTAACACTGGACCCTGGGTACACCAGACATTCTGTCCACCTTGGGCCAGTTAGAGAAACTAAAGAAGTTTGAAATCAGAGACAAGCTTCCAGGAGAGACTGGAAAAGGTAGACACAGGTCATACTGACAAAGCATTGCTAGGCAGGACCCTGATCTGGGTGCCCACTGCTTCACATACTTGAATCAGACCTCAAGCAAACTGTGGTCATCTTTGTTTCCCACCAGGACAACTGTGTTATCAGAGATAAGAATCCCTTCTTGACTTTCTGGACCAAGGGATCATCATTCAAATAATGCAATACAGACCAAAGAAATGTTAATAGTCATAAAGTTCAGAGCCAAGAGAGGAGAAATTCACGTTAATAAGGAAAAATTGAACCATCTGAAAAGAAAAGATACAAATAAGTTACCTTATATGTAATACTTTCAACAAGAAAGATTTTTTAATAAGAAGGTACCTTTTAAGATGTTTAATATAGCTGCTAAGCCATGAAAAATACCACATTCAGAGGAAACACATACAAGAAAATAAAAAGAGCCTCTAAGGTTCCAAGTTTCCAGCCAAGATCAGTAAGATAAGTACATGAAATATTATGGCTGTGAAATTTTAACCTTTTAACAGTTCAGCTGAAATATCTTGTGCTAGAAAGTGAATGATTCTGGAGAAAACCTCAGGCCTGCAGGTCATGTATTTGTCCCCACCCATGTACAAGGCATTGTCAGTTCCCTGGAAAGCCATTTACTTTCATTGTCAAATGATTTCTTTGAGAATATAATTACTACCCATGATTTCCAAGCAGATTTTTTTTTACAAATATAAAACTGTTCTAAATTCAGTTTGGATAAAACATGCTGCTTTCTAAAGGAGATTCTTTCAAGACCTCCACCTAACCCTCATAATTCACAGGTTCTATTTATTCTTTCATAACTTACTATTTATCAACCTAAAGTCAACAGTAAACAAAATAAATGAAAGAAAAGTGAAAGCATGAACTACATTAGTACCTAAGATACTTCCTAGTATGCTAACCATCAAAACCATAACCCCTAGCCTTCTGCCCACAACTTCATTCCTCACAAATTTATCCTCCATGATCTCTTTTTTAAGAGTTAAACAACTTTATTAAGACCAGAAGAGTTGGAAGAAAAAGAGGTAAAGCATAGAGTTTCTCAATATTTTCTTAAATGTCGGTATTCCTTCCATTTTACCACATTACTCTTGAACTTCTTGCTTGGGGTTTAAGACTCTGTGGTGGAAGAACATTGCCATAGGTAGGACATGTTTCCAAATATTCGGTTGTTGGGCAAAACATGCCAGAATTTTCGTAAATCCTTGTGGTTCCAAGTGGACAACGATGTCACCCCCACGTGCAGGTCTAACTAACACAGCCACCAGCTCCACCTGCTCTCTGCCCACAGGGTCCACTGCTCAGCGTCTCAGAGCAGCCGCTGCCCTGGTTCCAACATGCCTGCCATTGTCCAGGCAACGCGGGCTCCCAGGAGACCTCCTCCATGATCTTTTATTCTTGAACCAGTTTTCTCCACAAAACCTATGCTATCAGACCCCAGCCTCTATTGGATTTCTTCATCACTCACTATATAGCAAACAGTATGAAGATCCACTTTATGTTGGTCTTTAAGTTGGAGAAAATAAAACAAGTTTCTATTGTCCATGCCAAGCATTACTGTTGAGTATAACAAGGTTTCCTATTGGGTGAAAGATATAGCTGTATCCAGAAAATTGTTTCACATCTATTAAACTCTATGCCTATATCACAGATATTTTGTTATTATTCAAAAACACACATGGTGCCAAAACCGGTTTGGCTCAGTGGATAGAGCGTCGGCCTGCGGACTGAAAGGTCCCGGGTTCGATTCCGGTCAAGGGCATGTACCTTGGTTGTGGGCACACCCCAATGGTGAGTGTGCAAGAGGCAACTGGTCGATGTTTCTCTCTCATCTACGTTTCTAACTATCTATCCCTCTCAATTCCTCTCTGTGTAAAATCAATAAAATATATATTTTTCAAAAACACACATGGTATCAAAGCTTACCCTCAATATTCAACCCATCTTCCATGCCTCTTCTTTGAGCAGAGTCATATCGCACTGACAGAGAATCAGACAAGAGAAAGCAGGACTTCAGCTCTGGGGGATTCAGGAATATCTCTTCTCCCAGGCAAAATTAGGGCTGAATCCCAAAAGAGAAAGCTTGGGTCCTGTGTAACAAACCCATTCCTCTCCCAGTACCCCCAACCTTGATCTGGCTGTACGTTTTTCATGGGAAAATGGCAGCAACCTGTGATATTGTGATTTATAATAAAAAATATATATTTGGTCTTCATCCTTTTTATTTTTTTCTATCAAAGAGCTCATAAAACTCTGGAATTTTCTAAGTGATGAAAGTCACAAAGGTGTCTTTTGTTATATTGGTGAAGTGGCTTTTGAATCTCCCTTAGGGATGGGGGTTGGTTGCCAAGAGACCCAACCATGTGATCAGAGAGTTGGAACTTGCAATCCCACCTCCATACCACCACCTCCTGAGATTGAATCAATTATCAGTAGTCAATCATTACTAGGTAAGGATACCTTCACAAAAAAGTAGGGGTTCAGAGAGCTTCAGGGTTGGTAAGAATTGAGTCAAATGTGCCTGAGATTTCTTGGTGTTGAGCTGGAAGCCCCCATCCACACTCACCCTACCAAAACCCTGCTGGTTGGAAATTACATCTCAGAGCCCTGAAAGGAATCTATACCCTTTATTTTTCTTTTCCCTCTTATAGAAAAAAAAGAGAAATTTATAAAACTTAAAGATCCAAAATAAAGGACTTATTAAGTTAAGCTCACTCTATGAAAAAAAAAACTTTTTAAGTGCAAAAGAGAGATTAACCCTGTCTTGAGATTAATATGATATTGCATAAACTCACCCAATGGCTTGAAGTTGGAGAAAATATTCCTCATCTCCTGGACCTGTCTTTTTTTCTTATCCCTGGATAATACCCTAAGTTGTTGTCATAATTAGCTAGCTAATATTAACAACTAGAGGCCCAGTGCACAAATTCATGCACAGGTAGGGCCCCTTGGCCCAGTGCTTGAGGCCTATCAGGGGGGCCAGCTGGCCAGAGGCAGGGACCTGGGAGGTTGGCTGTGGGAGTGCACTGACCACCAGAGGGCATCTCCTGCATTGAGCATCTGCCCCATGGTGGTCAGTGCACGTCAACCAGTCGTTCTGGTCATTCGGTCATAACAGTCGCTTAGGCTGTAAACATGGTCATCTGGGCAGCTTCACAAGGAAGCTGCAACTTTACACTCCTCAGGGAACCACCAATCCATTCCCTGCAGATCCCTGGGGGAAGAAATTGAATAAAGAAGGAGATGGACACATGTGCATGAAGTTGGGATGACACAGCGAAGGTACTTGCCTGTCTAAGCTGGGAAAAGGATCATTGGCTAGAGGGAGGGTGCTACTGCAAGTGCATGAAATCCTGAAGGGCCAATTACTAAGATCCTAGGTATAGTGCCCAAAGAGTGCTCTCTCTCTGGCACACCTGCTTCTCACTTGCTCCATGGCCTGCGGTCACCCCTGTGCTAGCCTACCATGTGGCCTTAACCAGCAGCATGGCCCATGTGCATGTAGATCCCACACACAACAGACTACAACAGGGAACACAAGCCAAGTGAGTCCAGATGCTAGACTGGACTGTGCTTTAATATGGAGTGCAGACTCTGGGCAGTGGCCTTAATTCTAGCCCAATTGAGGACAATGTTAGACTTTCTACATGGCCAGACAGAGGAAGATGGGGCCTTGGAAGAGAATCCCCTTAAAATTATGTCATCAGTAAAGCGTTCCATGATACCTCCATCCTTCCCTGGGAGCCTCAGGAAATTCTTGTTCCTAGTGGAACCCTAATAATTCCATTTCTACCAGTAGCAAGTGGGGACACAGAAGGCTCTCCACTGATAACAAAATTAAAATTATATGTTTGCCTATGTTCAGCCGCCTCACCTAAACCTCTGTACTAATCCCTACGTGGGCCTTCTGAATACCAACCCGTTTTCTCCACTCCACAAGGCTACAGCAGACACTGAGTTCTGACACCTCAATCATGGATTTACCTAACAGGGGTGGGCAAACTTTTTGACTCGAAGGCCAAAATGGGTTCTTAAACTGGACCAGAGGGATGGAACAAAAGCATGGATGGAGTGTTTGTGTGAACTAATATAAATTCAAAGTAAACATCATTACATAAAAGGGTACGGTCTTTTGGGTTTTTTTTTAATTCAATAGTTTTACTCACCGGATCCGGCCCACGGGCCGTAGTTTGCCCAGCCCTGGATAACCTCTGCTCCTTTTGAACCTCTGAATATCCACCCCAAACTGTCTTCTCAAAATCAAAAAAAAAAAAAGCCCAGCTTGCCCAACCGCTGAAGCTCTAACCTCCAGTGTATTCCTAAGACTCTCTTTAGTCCCTCCACCCTCAGCCTTGCCTTCTTCTGGCCCTCCTCCCTCCTCACCTGACAATGTTGACATCTTACCACCAACTCCGGATGCTAACTTAGAACATTCAATGGGACTCGTCAGCCAATTCTTCTACTTAATGAAGAAATGATGAGAGGGCTAGGGATAGTTTCCATCAATTCCCACATCAAGCTGATGGGTTCAGACAAGAATTATAGTCAATGTGATTTGAGGACAAAATTGACAGAACCATATTTTTTGCCAAACAAATTTACCAGTTTGTAAAGTTGGGTTGTTTTCTTAATAATCCAAGGAGGGTAACCTAGCCACATGTGTCTATACTTGTAAGAATCAGGTTTTAATTATTGTTGCATTTTAAAGTGTCATTTTCACACACACACACAAAAAATGTTAATCCTATTTAGGGAATTGGCATTACATAATCAGCAAATATTTCACCCTCGTAGATCATTTAAGACAGTTTTTAAATCTTGCTGCATTCTTCCACAGTTTTCTCCATGCCGATCTTAACATCAAAGGTGAAATTCCTGAATGTGTAAGACTTAGGTCTTTACATTAAGTTTCAGTAAGACCTCTACACAACATCACTAAATCATTTCTTCCTCAGAGTTCACCCCTGGTCATTGACTGTGTGAATAGTGAAATATGCGGTGTTTTTGCACATGGCACAATACTCCAGTGGAAGATGTAGTGCCTGAGCCCCCTCATTCCATCTGCCTCTGGTTTGTGTCAAGCTGACACGCTGTAGGTCAGTTCACTCATCCTTAATACGTTGTTTAAATATACAGTAAGAGCAATATTCATAGAGTGGTATAAATATCATACCCCCAAATTACAACAGTTCTATTTACATACTTCCATCTTCTACAGAACTCCTGGAGACTTCAATGTTCCCATAGCTTGAGATTAAAACAGACCAAAAGAAATGCTCTGAGATGGACGATACAAAAGCCAAATATGACAAGAAACATAAGTGCTTTTCTTTAGGTCTCCTTTTTAGGCATCATTGCTTTGCAACATTTGGGGGCATTGCTGGTGAATGTATGGATCTTTATAAGGGGTAAGGATCTTGTTCTAGAAGCTATTTCTATTTATAAAATGCTTCTCCATCCCCACTGAGGATATCAGGGGGATGAAAACAATAGGTGTTTTTGTCAGCAATACCAGAAGACATTCATCATTAAGGCAACAAAACTAAGACGTAAACCTCTCCATGTAGAATGAGACTGCAAAAGCTATTAATTTGCTGTGCTAACTTCATACAAGGTGAATTATTACAAACAACCAGAAAGTAATATATATTATTAATTACTAGTCTCACTAGTGCAAAGGTCTCCCAATTTCTATGTCCCTGCTGCCTGCCTTTGCTGGTATTTAAACAATAGGAAGTTGACTCTGGATCTAAGGAGTGCTCTGAAAGGCGAAAAAGAATCTTCGTTTTTATCACAAATAATTGCTAAATAAATATGTAACTTAGCTCAGAAATTAGAGAATGATTTTTAAGACTTTTCTTTTAAATGTTTATCAAAAATAACTCCCAAATCCAGAAAGAATAAGGTGTTTTCTACAATGTGAGAATTTCTGAAGCCAATACCTATACTTCTGTTTCAAAAATAATGCTATCATATTTATCATTATGCATAAAGAAAGAGAGATCTCAGTTGGAGAAAAAGGTAACCAAAATCAAAATAAATGTGAACCTCAATATTTCATTTAATTATTAGTACCACATGCATTACCCCTTGCTTATGATCATTTAAACAAAGATGCTAAAATAAATAGCTTGATTGAAACAAGGCGTATTAAATGCTGTCTTATTTTGACAGGAATGCATGGCATATCTTCACAAATGGTTTCAGTAAATGAAGTTTCCTGACATGAGAAATGGCAACAAAGCCAATAACACCAGGTAATACTGAGTCATAAACCAAAACTTTAGCTGAAAGCTTCAAAGCCCCAAAGAATTACTGGTGAATAACATTTAAATCCACTGATATGAGAAGAATTTCAACTATTTTTCCAATGCAGATGTCTGTAGAATAACGAATTCAGTGAATACTTGACTTTTATTGAGAACTTTTTTAAAAAAGAAAACCCATCTCCTGATGGCTCAACAGCAAAATCAACTGAAATTCAATTGTTGTCTAGGGGGCTCCGTTCCTCTGCTTTTGGTAATTGTGGGCAATCTAGACACAACATTTTCCTCAAGTGTAAGCCAAAGCCCCGGATGCCTGCCAGGATTCTATCCTTCCCAATTTACTCTGACATCCTCGGTTCCTTTCAGAGGAAATGAACATTAGCCTCTTGTGCCTCTCAACTCTTTGGTGATGTCCCATCTGAAAGACCATCGTCAGATCCCAGCCAGTTCTTACCTGACCCAAGACACATCATGGAAATGCCGTGCTGCAGGTGTTTGGCAGATGAGCTGAGAAAGAAGCCTCGGCAATTTCCATGGTCATTCTATAACCCTACTGTTTGGTTCTTCAATCATTTTTCCCTTCCTCTTCTTGAATGTAAGTGAATGTTAAAATAGTTAATAAAATGAGACCACATTGTAATTTTTGCCATTTCTTGAAATCTGCCAAGTTGATGTGTTGTTTTCATCGTTTTGTGACCTATTCCACACTCTGGCAAGGGCTTACTCCCAGTCTGACATGATGAGCTGGGCCATCATTCATGGAAGGATGAAGAACTTGTCTAATAATCAGTTCCCTTAAAAGATGTAATGCCTGGTAAGATTTGTCCTGTCAGCTTCCAAAAAACCAATGGAAGAAAAAAGTTGATATTTTTGCTCCTTATGTATAAGTCACCTCTGATACAATTTCCTTAGGAGCTTGCTGGCAAAGGGACTATTTATTCTTCTGTGGAAATTTTCATAGCCACAGGATAATGGTCTCAAAGAAAGGAATGGGAAATGATGAAATAGCAACAATGCTATTACCCTTTCAAGGAGAAAATTACCAGTATACTTCAACTGGGTGGTCTAATTATTACAAATGAATATTTATTTTTTATTTGTTTGTTGGTATTGTGACTTATTCCAGAAAGAATTTAAAACAGCTTTCAAATAGACTTATGATACAGCAAGATAAAATAACTTTAAAACGCATATGGAAATAAATAAATAAAAGCTCAGAGGATAGAAAAATGAGTGAGAGAAAGAAATTCAGTAAATAAAATTCATGTATATCCTTTGTGTTGCTAAAGTATGTCACATATTATTACTATTACTAATTTTTTATTAACTATAAATTACTAAATCCACAAGTAACAGAAGCACTCCTTGTAGAATGAGGATATGGGATTGAAAACCTCTAAAAGCTGTTCTTGAAATGAAGATTGTAGAATTCTTTGTAGGACAGGCATCAGTGTCACTAACAGGTGGATTCATGTTACATTGGAAGCAAAGATGCATATGCTATGACTGATATGCACTTTTAGTCCCCCAAGTTCCTAAATATTAAAGCTAATCAGAAAGGGTAACTTTGTTGAAAGTTTATATTTATCTATTAAGGACCATGGCCTGAAAATTTTCCTACACATGGAAAACATATGCGCTCTTATCTTCATTGCAAGCATTATTCACTGTTGCCAAGGCATGGAAATAACCAAAGTGGTCTTTTATAGACGATTTGATAAAGAAGACATGGTACATCTATCCAATGGAATACTACTAAGCCATAAGAAAAGATGAAATACTTACATTTGCAACAATATAGACAGACCTGAAGAATACCATGCTAAGTGAAATAGACAAAAAAAAAGTTAAAAACCATATGATTTCACTCATTCATGGAACATAAAGCTAAAAATTAATAAATGAACAAACAAGAAAAACAATCAAACAAAAACTCGTACACACAGACAACAATATGGTGGCTACCAGAGTGAAGTGGGGGTAGTAAAGGGTAAAGGGGGTCAAATACATGGTGACGGAAGAAGATCTGACCTTGGATGGTGGGCACACAATGCAATATACAGATGATGTGTCACGGAATTGTACACTTAAAACCTATATATAATCATGTTAATCAATGTCATCCTGATAAATTTATTTTTTAAAGTATTCACAATTTGCATCCTAGTATTTCGTGACAATCAGAGATGAGCAGCGGCACCATCCAACACTTGTAATGTGGACCCGGCTCTCTGTTGTCTCCGGAGCAGTTCCTTGCACACCTGTGGAAGAAAATTCATGACTGACTGAAGCAGTGGGGGTGGAATTACTTCTTTTCCAAAATGAGCAGTCAACACTCCAGTGGAGTTGGATGATTTATTACTCTGCTCTGTGGAGTTGGCATTAAGGAAACTGACTCACTATTCACGGAAGTCTTCTCGTCGAGAATCCTATGCATGATGTGTTCTGACAAGGCAGGGTGATTTTTCAGAGTCGCTGGTGGCTGTCTTTCCCTTTCCCCCAAATGGCAAAGAGTTTAGAATTGTATTGGCTTCATCCCCATGGCTGCTTTCTTTAGGGCCAAACTGGACATATACAAAACTGGACAGAGAGAGAAGTTTCACTGATTTTAAATGCCTGTTGAGGTCTTCTGTGCTACTCTGTCCTTCACTGACACCAGGGACCTTTCTATACTGGCAACACTTTAGGCTAACGTTAACATTTTCATCTGAAGGCACTGGTGGGTTGCACTGGCCTTTTTCTCGGCCCCAGCGGGGCGGGGTGTCATCATGCTCCAGTGAACATCATGCTGAGCAGTGTTTTTGGAAACAATGCTTCATTTCACAGGGTCGAATTGAGAGTTCCAAAACTGCTTCAAGATTGGTTCTGGCCCAGACTTAAGAGTATGTCACAGAAGATGGCCAAGTTCTCTTCGCTATGAATGAAACACTCTGATTATTGGAAGTGAAGTGAGCATGTCTCCAGAATCTCTCACTTTCACTGCCTGAGGCCTCTCTGGTGTATCAATGACCAGAATAACAATCTACATACAGGCTCTTTCACCCTTATCCAAATCCCCACATCTATCCCTTGTATCCATGGGAGTAGAAACAACCTGCATCAACCTAGCCAAAGCTAATCAAAACACCAATAACAACAGCAGCAGCTCCTATTTACAGAAGACCCTCTTGTATGCCCAGCATCAAACTGGATGTGTGGCTGTGTTATTCCATTTGAGTTTATTACCCTCATTTCACAAAGGAAGAAATCAAAAGTTAGAGAAGTTGAGTAATTTGTTCAAGATCACCCAACTAGGAAGTGCTTAGGTTTAACAAGTGTGAGGGTGGTTGAAAATTCCTTTCAACTCCTTGGAGAAATGCACCATATAAATTATAAATTTTTTGAACCTTCTGAAAAATTTTTCCCACACCAACCATGAAATTACGAGGCAATATGACTAATAAAACACAGAAAGCCACATGGACAGCACAAGCACGGTCTCCAATCCTCTCGATGAGCTGCCAGCCTGGGACTATGTGTGAGGATCTGTTGTAGCTCGCTATTTGTTAGTCTACACCAGCGATTTGCAGCCTTTTTCATCTCATGGCACACAAAAAAACTACTGAAATTCTGTAGCATCCCAAAAAAATACATGTTTTGCCTATCTGGCAAAAAAAATAGGCATAATTTTGATTCATTCACACCAGATGGCTGTTGATATATTGGCTGTTGTTATTGTTTTAAATATATTCTTTATTGATTTCAGAGAGGAAGGGAGAAGGAGAAAGAGAGAGAAACATCAACGATGAGGGAGAATCATTGACTGGCTGCCTCCTGTACACTCCACACTGCGGATCCAGCCCACAGTCTGGGCATGTGCCCTAAATGAGAATCAGACTCTGACTTCCTAATTCATAGGTTGATGCTCAACCACTGAGCCAGCCAGGCGGTTCTCTCTCTCTCTCTCTCTCTCTCTCTCTCTCTCTCTCTCTCTCTCTCTCTTTTACAATCTAAGGGGAAAGAAGTCAGTGCCCCTGACTAAACAGGCAGGTATTACATGTTTAAAAATTATTGCAGCACACCAGTTGAACATCTCTGTTCTACACAGATTAAATAATGACCAACTGAGTTTCAGTGAGCTTCAGGTCTTCCCAGGAAGGTGGGGCCCATGGGGCATAACCCACAGTCATTTGTTCACTCACAACCCACCCCGATCTCCAAACTAGCTCAAGCTGCCTGAAAACACCTTGTTTGTTTCAAGGAACCCAGCAAAACCCTATCCAACTGAAGGCTTAGCAAAATGCCTACAAGCAATCCAAGGCCTGCGGGTGCATTGGGAGCTAGTTTGAGAGGTCAAAGCTTACACACAAGGGAAAACAAAACATGTGCGAACGTGGCTGAATCTTCCCTTCCAAAGCAGTGCTGGACAACTCATGTAAATATACAAATACGCTGAGCTGTGTTGTGAAAGGAGCCATTTGTTTTACTAACACAAGTTGGTATGGTGCAAGATTTTTCTTGGCAAATAAACAGAACACAATGAAAAAATTTGTAAACAATGGAGTTTTCTGGCAATTTTTTGAAAACTGAATGGACAGCCTTTCCAGAAGGTATAAACCTTTTCCTCTTCCTCAATCCCCCATGAGTTACTACTCACATATAATCACTTTAAAAGTCAAAGCAGATGAAGAAATACAGCTCAGTGATCCGCGGAGCTTGTTAAAAGGACCATTTGGTCCCTAATGAGCTAACCTGCCAAATGCTCAACGTGGGGACTGTGTCGGCCAAGGCAGCCTGGCCAGAATGAGAAGGCTTTCAATGACGGTCGCATGCTACAGTTCAGGAGGTGAAGAAACCACTCCTCTTCCCAGAATTCCTCTGAAGTGTAGTCATCATCACCGTTGACGGAGGTTCGAATACAGAGACTACTTTAGTTACCGAATGTTACTACAGAGACCAAATGTTCTTGCATAAACATGGGGCGTAATCCACAGTCATTTGGGGAAGTATGGGCCGATGGTCAGAAACATAGAAAACTTCCCCACAGAGAAGATATGTGATATTTGCTTAAGAAATCTCAGCCTATATATCACAAGCAGATTCCAGACCAAATGGGTGATGTCTGTCTTCAGCGTGCTGTGCATCTTTCTTTCTACTTGGTCATTCAAATGGTTAGATACACTATTTTGGAGTTACTGTCTGACTCATGACATCATTTAACATGATCAGAAAGTACATTGACATCATCCACATGTTAAAGATACAAAGGACTATGAATTAAATCTTTTCTTATATCGATTTATATCCAAACATTTTTCAGTGAGAACTTTCTATCCTTCCCCAAACATCATTGTACAAAGCTACACAAAAAGATAAACATTAGGTTTTGCTATCCAACTGCAAAGCCCCCTCCCTAAAGCACTGGTTGGTAATAGCCCTTAGTTATTATGATAAGGAACTAATTCTGTATCCTCACTAGGCTTATTCCACATGCTTTGTCATAAAATATATTCTTACTTCAGGGTTTCCACCATCAAAGTTCATAGATATTATTTAAATCTTATCTGCTTTCAACCAACTAACCAATATTGACAGTCTGCTAGCCTGTCTATTATATATTTTATACTTTTGTGCATTCACATATAAGCACATATACAATATATGCATGTTTATGTGCATAATTTGATGTATATACTAATATAGGTGTGGGGAATTTTCTTTGATTTTTAAGAATGAGGCTACATACAAACATACAAACATATTTTTTTCTCACATAAGGGTATATCATGGAAATCCCGCCAAGTACTAATTTAGTTCATTCCTGTAATGGTTATTTCTAAGTTCATAGTACTAGTAAGTATTTGCCACAATTTAATTAATCATTTCTCTGTTGACAGTGCTGTACTTTGTTTATAAAGCACAGCACAATGGGATATACATAAAAGATTAACCTGCATAGCTGGGGTGCGTGAAGCCAACTACAAATGGAACACACAAGAGGGATTATTCATACACACTTTCTATTCTTCTATCCTCCTCATTGCAATAGTCCCCACCTGATCTCTCTGTCTCCACTCCTGTCCTTCTACATTCCATTCTTCACACAGCAGCCAATGAATTGTGAAGACAATAAAACACCTTATTCCATTCCCTTGTTGAGAACTTTCCAACAGTTTTCATTCACACAAAGAATTAAGTCCATAGCCAACCAAGTCCTACATGATCTAGTCCTTGGCCACCTCTCCAACCTCATCACCAGACACTCCCCACACTCATCTCACTTGTTCCTTAACTGCTCCAGGAACCCTCCAAATACTGACATTTGTCCCTGATGTTCTTTATGCCTGAACAGCCCTCCCTGGGAGTCCTGGGCTCCCAGTTTACCCAAGCCTCTGCTTCAATGTCCTCTCCTCAGGGAAGCCTTCTCCAATTATCCTATCTAATAAAAGGGTGATATACAAATTAACCATCACTCCATCACAAAGACGGAAGCACCCACAGCCACAAGATCCTCTCAGCCCTGCTGCAGTCCCCCATTCCGGGCAACCACTAAAAGGAGGCAGTGTGAGCAGCCTGGTGGAATGCTTGTTTCGTCGCCATGCCCGGCTCAGGACGCCCCCCAGAGCCAGAGCTGACACAGACAGGGACAGGGGGGCTGTCCCACAGCCTCTGTGGCCGAGTGCAGGCCTAGAGAGGAGACAGCAGGCCCGCCTCCCATGGGAGCAGAGGGAGTCCCTCCAGTAGAATCGGAGCAGATCCCTCACAGCTCTCACGGAAGCAGCGTGGCTCCCAGTGGCGCCTGCAGTTCCCACTGGCTCCCACAGAACCGGCGGGTGGCCTACTGAACACAGTATCGCACGATGGGCTACTAGTCTTATATAAAATAGCCATTTGCCTTACTTTGATATCCCAGATCACTAGCTGACATTACATTATATAATTATATAATTACTAGTACACCTTGTCCTCCATTGGAATACAAGCTCCATGCCTTGTCCTCCACAGTTATCCCCAGGCCTTGGAATAGTGCATAGCATGTAGTGGGTGATAAATAAAAACTTGTCAAAAATAATTAATGAATTGGAAAATGAATGAACATAAAGGGTTAAAGGCGGAACACTATGATATAGATATAATACCCATAGACTGAGTCTCTTAGGAAGGCTGTAGCTGAAGGAATTTTGGTTGGATTGGCCCCGGCATGCTTCATGCATTAGTAACTTTTTGTTACTAAATCTTCTCCACAAGCATGGACAGTTAAATTTTCCTCTGAAAGCCGACAATTGGGTAACGGCCCTGAAGATTCATTATGCCATTTGAACTATGGCACACAGTTGCCTGAGCTGCCATTTAATTTCACCCTTTGTGGTCTCCCCCAAGCATGAGCTATAGTTATTAGTGAACACCAATGACAACACTGGAGAGAAAACGATCCCTACGTGTGACAGACCTTCTGTTTCCCTCTGGGGAGTACTGTGAAAAGGAATGATGGGAAATGGGTGCTGACTTGTGCTGTTTCTCATTTTCCTTTGAGTCGACATAATTCGACAGACACTACCATCATCTCCTAGTTACACATATCCATGCACATTTGAGCTTCAGTCAAAAGAACTACTTGACTAATTTCATTTAACTAGCTACTTAACTAGTCAAAAGAGCTACTTAATGTTTCATTTCAAACATTCTATGAACTGGGAAGCAGCCGAGGATTCCATTAAGCAAAATACGCGTAGAGAGGGCTCGCTCTAACTATCTGCCATGGGCCGGCCTATCTGCGGACTTGCCGTGATGTTACTGCTGTCACCGCTCCAGGCACCCTGAGCCGACTGCCTCCACCACAGGTTCTGCGGGATCCTACCTCTTCTGCTGGGAAGACTCAGAGAATTTTTCCAGCCGATGGAAAGAAGTGGGTTCGCCAGACTTTGGAGAAACATGGGGCTCACATGAGAACAACCGCCTGTGAATCCCTCCACCGTCTACACCAAGGGCAGAGGGGCCGAGAGCTGTGCCTCTCCTGGCGGGGGGTTGCCTCCATCCCTACCCCTACCTGAGGCACCTCTGGTGATGATATTGCTTTACCTTCATCTGAACTAAGATACTGACAGAGAGTACATTGAAACACATACATTCCCTTTTTAACTTATCAGAGTTAGATAGCTTACCATGTGTCAGACGTTGCTCTAATAATTTAAAATGACATCTCATTTCATCTTCATGTCAACTCTGTTAGGTCACAGGTATGATTAGTTGGTCAACTGATGTGTCCAAGTCACATAGCCGGAGACTAGCAGGCCCAGGAGTGGACCTAGCAGCATGACTCCCGGGTCCACGCTTACACCCAAGACCGCACTGCCTTGCACACCACCTGCCTCCGAGCAAAATCTCATCCACAACTTTTTTTCAATCAAAAAAGCTATGTGTGAGAACTGTCCATTTAAAAACGAAACAGCAACCAAAAGCAACCAGTTTTCTCTTTTAAAGCGTATCTACTACTTTAGCAAAACCCAGCTTGAAGAGGAAACTCTGTATTTGAAGGGGAAAAAGAGGTAAAGTATCCACATTTAATGTCCTGGCTGGAGGCTCTACCACAACTACTTGCCGATGGTAATTTCACTTCCACTGATCCTTTAAAAGCCGGTTCCAGAAAGAAGTTCGATTTCACAGAGAGGAACCCCCATTGATAAGCCTTGTGATCTGTGGCTAATTCCTCTAGGCTGCCTTTACCCCCAATTTGTACAAACAAAATTAGGCTAGGTTTGTGATGTATATGCATTTGAATTGTGTGCAATTAACAAAACGCATATAAACTCAGTTTTACTATTATAGCTAATATTTTGTAGCAATTTTTCAAAGAGTTCTGTGCTGTGGGGCATTTGTCTCATGACTGTGATATGAGGCAGGAATTGAAACAGAAATTATATGTTTTGAGAGAGGAAAATGTTAAGGAGAAATTTTTAGAAAAATGTAAACTGAAAATGATGAGTTCAAGAGTATCATCCCACTAGCTTGCATTTTATAGTTCTTCTCATCCCAAAGTCTGCAATTTCAAACAAAACCTGCTCTCTTTATTCCAACCAGGAAAATTTGGCCACAGATTAATTGGTGGAGAGTCCAGGGTGTTGTGACCAGCTTGTGATAGAGGAAGGACTCAGACTTTCCACTAATTTTAAAAAATCCGTATGAAATATTTTCTGCCTTATTAAAACAGCAATAGTCCAAAGCAGGTTAGAAGAAATGTTCAAAAACTACTTGAGAAAAATTCTAAAATTCTCTGAAACTCACAAAAGCAGAACAAATGGGAGACTTACCATGTTCTTGAAGGGAACATCACATCATACACATGTCATGTCTCCCTATATTTATTTGTAAAGTATGAAATTCAAATAAACATAGCTCTCAGAAATTGTTTTTAAAAAACCTAGACAAGTATGTTATAAACTTCGGAAGAAGAACAACAACAGTAAACATTCATCTTAAAACAAGGGCAATGAGAACAAGTGTCTTACATAAACTAAATATATGTTAAACGCCTATAATTAAAACTATATGATATTGGTTCATGAGTCAACAGACCAGAGAAATAGAAAATCCAGAAATAGATGGACATACATATAGAAATTTAATGTATCACAAATAGTCTGAGGAAATGAGTTCTTAATAAGCATTGTTTGGGGGGGAAACATACCCAGCTCTCACACCAGGGGAGTTAGGAACATAAACGTAAAACAAAACATAAAAGTACTACATGACAGCATAGCTGAATTTCTGAATAAACCGGGAAGAGGAAAACTTTCCTAACCGTGACTGAACCCCCAGAAGCGGTCAGCAAAAAGACGGAGAGATTTGAGTATATGTTATACAAATTTTAAAATAATAATAATAATAATAATACAATTGTCTCCCTGACTCATTAGGGAGACATTCTAATACCCCCAGGGGATGCCTGAAACCTCAGATCTATGTTGTCTCCTATCCATATGCACCTGTGATAAAGGTTAACTCATAAACTAGGCCCAGTCAGAGAGTAACAGTATCTAACCCACGTGAATGAGCTGTCTCAGCAAACCAGGGCGGTTTGCTTTTTCCTTCTTCACAATTTCAAAGACGGAAGCTTGGTTCTCACCGGTGTTTAGCAGCGGCAGCATACAGCTGATTCTCTCCCTTATCAAGTCGAGGACGTTCACCTTTCCACCTGAAGGAAGCATCACAGCTTGTCTGAGGCATACGTGAACTGCCAGCATCCCGACTCCTGTGCTCTGGGGCCACTGTCAAGTTACATGAGGGGGACTTGGCCGCCAGCACCCACCGGGCGGAGCTGAGCACCCGCAGGGCCACGCAGAGGAAGGGACACGCCGAGGAAGGGATGTCTCGTGGACCAGGACTCGCGAGATTTCATCACACGACTCAGAACCGCCTACATTTAAAACGTATGAGTTGTGTTTGTTGGTTGGTTGGTTGTGTTTGTTTGAATCCTCATCGAGGATATTTTTACATTGAATTTTAGAGAGAGAGGGAAAGACAGAGAGAAACATCCATGTGAGAGAAACACATCAATTGGTTGCCTCCTGCATGGACACTGACCAGGGCCTGGGCCAGGGAGGAGCCTGCCACCCAGGTACATGCCCTTGACCGGAATCAAACCCAGGACCCTTTGGTCCTCAGGCCGATGCTCCACTGAGCCAAACGCATAGGGTGGTATGACTTGTTTATCTCTGGGATTTTCCAGATCATATTTTTGGGCCACAGTGGATGGCAGACGACTGAGACCTCAGAAAGTGAAACCATTGGACAAGGAGGAGCTACTGTAATTTTTGCATGGCAACACACTCCTTAAGCAAAGTAAATCAGAACCAATAAGCTGGGGAGATTATTTGAAATTTCTATCACAAAGGGTTATTATCTTCAATATGAAAGACTAGTGTGGCTCAGATGGTTGAGCATCGTCCCATGCACCAAAAGGTGACTGGACAGACTCTCAGTCAAGTTCGATCCCGGGTAAGGGTGCAGAAGGCAGCATCTCAAATATATCATGAGATCTGAGCAACTCTCCCCTCCAGTGGTGACAATCAAAATGTGTCCAGATGCTGCCAAATGTCATCTGAGAGTGAAATCACCTGCAACTGAGGACCAATGGTTTCAGAAAATTAAATGCAATTCACCCTTATGTTCAAGGGCTGAATCCACCCATAGTAAGAGAAAATGTAAACCAAAACTACAACATACCGCTCTAGCCGGTTTGGCCCAGTGGATAGAGCATTGGCCCTCAACTGAAGAGTCCTGAGTTTGATTCCCATCAAGGGCACATACCATGGTTGTAAGCTCTATCTCTGGCCCCAGGAACCAATCCATGTGTCTCTTTCACATCAATGTTTCTCTCTGTGTGTCTCTCCCTCTCCCTTCCACTCTCTCTAAAAATCAATGGCAAAAGATCCACGGGTAAGGCTTTAAAAAAAAAATACTACAGCATACCATTTACTATATCTAATATTGAATATAATCTAAAACTTGGTGACAAGAAAAAATCTTGTCACAAGGCTATGGGGAAACTCCAACATGTATTACATGGAAAAAGCAAGGTACAGAAAAATATTTAAAGTATGCTGCTACCCTTTATCCAAAAAAGGAGGGAATACAAATGTGTATTTACATTTTTAAAATATATTTTATTGATTTTTTACAGAGAGGAAGAAAGAGGGATAGTTAGAAACATTGATGAGAGAGAAACATCAATCAACTGCCTCCTGCACACCCCCCACTGGGGATGTGCCCACAACCAAGGTACATGCCCTTGACCGGAATCAAACCTGATACCTTTCAGTCTGCAGGCGGACTTTCTATCCACTGAGCCAAACCGGTTAGGGCTGTATTTACATTTTTTAAAGAAACAATAAAATAACAAACTAAAAACAAAAAACAAAAACAAAAACAAAAAATTACCTGTGGGGAGGAGAAGGGAAAGGGTACAGGATGGAAGCCAGACTTATATGAGTGTACCTTGTTTTAGGGTTTGATTTTTGACATATCAAGAAACAAAATTTCTTTAAAATCAATCCTCTACATTTAAAAATAAATAAGCCTAACTGAATATAAAGTTGAAGGCACAACCACATAGAAAATATTTTTAAATACAGTATTTTTATTATAGATCAATAGTGGAATATATCCTAAGGACACAAAGTAACACAAAACAAACTTCATTTAAATGTCTTATTGTTAGTAGTGGTGATATCATTGTTATTTTGAAATTATTATATGTAACTCCAATATTGTTTATGTAATATGTAACTCCAGTATTATATATGACCTCAATAATATATATGTAATATTTAACTCCAACATTATATATAGTGAATAAGTAATATATTAATGTCATCAGGAATCAAGATCCAGTGTAAGAGGTATATCTGTAAAATTACAGTGATTAAATAAATAAAAAAACCTTTAATCTTATATTTGAACTAGAGGCCTGGTACACTAAATTCATGCACAGAGCAGGGGGGAAAAGGGGTCCCTCAGCCTGGCCTGCACCTGGGACCTCTGGCTCCTAACTGCTTGCCTGCCTGATTGCCCCTAACTACTCTGCCTCAACCCCCGCCGCTGCAGCTTAGTCTGGAAGGACATTTGGCTGTCCGGTCTAAATAGCATATTATGCTTTTATTATTATAGGGATGAAATATCACAATATATTCATGATTTCATTTTCTAGCTAAAACACAAATATCTATTAAGTTTCTCTGGCCACTGACAAGGTCTGGGAACAATTACGACTCAGTACAGATGAGAACACCTAACACTCAGGTCTCCAAACACCACTTGCTGGGCAAGTGATAAACAAGAGGAGCTGGATAACTCACTTGTCATGCAGAAATCAAGAGAATGTCCTGAGACAACCGTGGCCATGCCATAAGGACACAGAAGCTAACTTACCTGGGCTTGCTGGCTGAAGAGGGCTCGCACAGAGCAAAGAAATTCTTAGCATTAAAAAAAAGTTAAATCAATAAATAACACATCAAATGCATAAAACTCCATGAGTTTATCATTACTGAAAACACCCACAGTCATCACCTCTTTGTTCACCACTGAGCATCTGGAGTACCAACTCATTATTGTGAAATAATAAACTGATAATAAAGGGAAATAATTAACTATCTATCCTGTTTTCCTGCACAAACTACTTGAGGGCAACAAAATTATTGATGAGGGTCAGAGGAATTCTGACTCTAAAACGGAAGGAATAATAGAACTATGCAATCATTAATGGCTGCTAACACCATTAGGTAAAGGTTGTTGGGAAGCTTTATAATAGAGATCAAGCTGAAAACCCTTGAACGCACTAATCAGCGTTAACATCATTAAGTGTCAACCAGCTTGCCATCAGATGCCTCCTGTGTGAATCAAATAGAAGTACACACATTTATGAGGTAGTCTCAAAAAAAACCAAATAAATTTTAATATAACCGTCTCTAATTTTAACAACGAATTTAGAAGAAGGGTGTGTGAGATAAAGGAATAATTAAACGATGCCCTGAAGATGCAGTCAACCAAATCCAGAGTGAGGGGCGTTCAATAGCACCAATTACTTGGTTTCCTCAACAAAGTAATTCCATTAAGAAAAAAGAGGGAGCCGAAACCGGTTTGGCTTAGTGGTAGAGCGTCAGTCTGCGGACTGAAAGGTCCTGGGTTCGATTCCAGTCAAGGGCATGTACCTTGGTTGCGGGCACATCCCCGGTAGGGGGTGTGCAAGAGGCAGCTGGTCAATGTTTCTCTCTCATCGACGCTTCTAGCTCTCTATCTCTCTCCCTTCCTCTCTGTAAAATATCAATAAAATATATATTAAAAAAAAAAAAGAAAAAAGGGGAAAAACCTGTTCTGGATTGATGAAAATTTGAGACAACAATTAAATAGAAATCTAGTCCTTATTTGAATCTTGCTTCCAATAAGCCACCTGGAAAAAAAATTGGGAAATTTTTAAATGGTCTTAGATTTTAGATTATAGTAAGGAATTGGTGTTATTTTTATTAGGTATAACAATAATATTGTGATTGTGTTTGTAAGCCCTTATCTGTTAGCAATGCCTAATGAAGTGTTTATAGGTAAAACTAGAGGCCTGGTGCACAAAATTTGTGCACTGGGGGTTGGGGGTCCCTTCAGCCCGGCCTGCACTCTCTCACAGTCTGGGAGCCCTTGGGGGATGTCTGATGGCTAACTGATGGCTTAGGCCCCCTCCCCACAGTCAGGCATTCTTAGCACTACAATGAAGTCATGAAAGACTCCTGCGGCGACCGCTGTACTCGACAGCCATGAGCCCGGCTCAGGGCTTTTGGCTGAGTAGTGCTCCCTTTGTGGGACCTCACTGACCACCAGGGGGCAGCTCCTGCATTGAGTGTCTGCCCCCTGGTGGTCAGGGCACATCAAACGACCAGTTATTCCATTGTTCGATCACTTTGCATATTAGCCTTTTATTATATAAGATACTATATAGTCTGTGGTTTTCTCCCCGGGGGAAAGGGAAGCAATCTGAGGCATGAGGCAGATATAAAATAAAATTGTTGACAATCTGAAGGATGGATATACTGCAGTTCAGTGTACTAATTACCTTTGCTTTTATGGGTGTTTGAAAAGTTCCTTAATAAAGAGATTTTTAAAACATTTGATCAAGTTCAGGGATGACACTGTCAATTATCAACAGCTCCTCCCAGAACCTAACTTGTCTCCCCTGATATGTCTAAGAAACATATGCCTCATGTACTGATACACACTCACGTGATGCTCTGCCCATCTGGATCCTCCTTACTCACTGAATGTTCCCATTCTACATCACCTGCAGTCCAAAATATAAGGGATTTAATGCATTCCTAAAAAATGGCAGGCAACGTGCTTCAGCCGGCTCCACAAGCTAGTGAGATCGCAAAAACATCTGGTGAAGGCCAGCCTGGTTTAGGTAATATTGAGCTTTACTTTGTCGTATGAGGAGGTGTATTTGTCAGGGCCCTCCATGCAGATATTCCAGAACAAGGACAGTATTCATATCTCAAAGCTAAAATGAAAAAGGAAACATTCCCAAGATTCATAAACTGGATTTACAACCCCCTCTGACACCACTGCTTTCCCTATGGACCACATCACAGGAGGATCTCATTAGAAATACAGTACACAGACTGGGTCATGTGATGACTTTGCTGTCCTCTGATGCTTCATGGCTAGTGGGCTAGTTGTGCAAACAGCAACACCAAATAACCCCCAAACGACATCTTAAACCCTTTGTGAAATACTTGGTGCTGTTGGAAAAAATAAAATTGTGACACTAAGATTATTTGTAAGAACACTGTTTAACCATTTTAAATTATTAAAATTAAACATCCAAAAATACACTGTCATAGAAAACACACAGATTTTTAGACTCAAGCCAGCTGCATTCGAATCCTAGTTCCATCACTCGCCCAAGTACGTATTCCGTGGGCAGGCTGCTTAAGTTCTCTGAGCTGCTTCGCCTTCTTCATTTGTCAGGTGGGCATGAAAATGACTATTTAACAAGGCTGTTATAAGGATTAAACAAAGTTTACACACACATACACACACACACACACACACACACACACACGTTCAGTAAAACACATAATGAGGACTAAATGGTATTATAGTTAAACTAGAAGACTGGTGCACAAAATTCATGCAAGGGGGGGTGGGGGGGAAGAGGAGTTCTTAGCCCGGCCTGCAATCTCCAATCTGGGACCCCTCAGGGGATGTCCAACTGCCTCTCGCAATCCAGGACCACTGGCTCCTAACTGTTCACCTGCCTGCCTGCCTGATCCCCCCTAACCCCTCTGCCTGCCTGCCTGATCACCCCTAACTGATCCCCTGCTGGCCTGATCACCCCTAAACACCTCTGCCTCACACAGGACCCAGGACCCAGGATTCCCTCTTCTGGCCAGTCACAGGCAACTGAGACCCGGGCTTCCCGCCTTTTGGCCAGCTACAGGCACCAAGGACCCAGGCCAGCTTTGCCTGGGCTGCAGCCATGGGCACCCGGGATCTCAGGGTGGACAGCTCGTCCCTCTTCCAGACCACAGGTGCAGCCGCTGGCACCCGGGACCACGGGGCATGCGGCTTGTCCTTCTCCCGGGCTACAGCCTGGCTGGTCCCATTTCTCTTTCCTCAGTGTCAAGTGTCTGAGTCTTAACAGTATGAGGACACGATGAGCATTTGCATGTTATCTCTTTATTATATAGAATTATTATATATTATGAGTTGGATTGACAAAACGTTCTAGCCATTTGAGATGAGAGGCTATCTGGCTACAAAATGAGAGAGAAAAATCAACAAAGCAATTTAAATACTACTTCCGATGCATAGTAAAACATGAGTACCTGATGTATATCATTTATCAATGCTGAATACACATCTCCCTCCCTCCACTTCACCCCACAATGTGGTAGGAACAGATCTCTAACTCTACGTACAGAGGCCAAGATTGCATGGCTGAAATGCCTTAGGTAAGGAGGGCAGTTGGTCAGTGGAAATGTCAGTCCTATTTCCTGCTGCCTCCCATGAAATGTCCTTTGGTCCATTTGCCACATCACTTGGATTGCATCTCATTGATTCCAGCTCAGCCTGGAGAACAATTCCTGTGTTATGCCCAGCTTGAGTGCTCACCCACTATCTCGTCTATGAAAGTCATTTACCATTTTCTTTGCAAATACTTGCTCTTCCATTTTTTTATAGCATAACTTTTCCTTTTCTTGAAATATTTCCTTCTCTTGCTTATGAGACATCACTCCATCTTGGTTCTTTTCCTACTTCAGGGACTAATTTTTTCTTATCTTTCAAAACTTTAAATGTTGGAGTACTAAGACCTCTTCAGTTCTCTCTCTGATTCTGCCAGGTGATCTCAACTATATGATTAACAGGAAGCTAATGAGTGTTAGCTTGGGCAGTGTGACTCAGTGGTTGAACACCAACCTATACACCAGAAGGTCACAGTTCGATTCCAGGTCAGGGAACATTCCTGGTTGCAGGCTGGATCCCCAGTGTAGGGTGTGCAGGAGGCAGCCAGTCAATGATTCTCTCTCATTGTTGTTGTTTTTATCTCTTTCTCCCTTTCCCTCCCTCACTGAAGTGAATAAAAATGTTTTTAAATATTAAATAAATAAAGACATATTAGCCCAAAATGGAATTTTCTGCTTGATGTATTAGAATATCTTCTAGAAGGCTATTAAGTACATCAGATCCTCACCATGAGTTGACATTACTTAATGATGTATATGTATCACCTGCACCATCTTGTTTATGCTCTGTGGTATGTACTCCATCCTTTACGGCTGGGATGGTCAAACACCTAAACAAAATCGGCCCTACTTCCCTAGAGATAGAAGCATCAATGAGAGAGAATCATTGATTGGCTGCCTCCTGTATGCCCCCTACTGAAGGGGATTGAACCTGCAACCCAGTCATGTGCCCTTGGCCAGAATTGAACCTGGAACCCTTCAGTCCGCAGGCCAACGCTCTATCCACTGAGCCAAACCAGCTAGGACTGCCCTGGTGTCTTGATCTCCTCAGTAAATGTAACCAGCAGACTAGCTGGACGCTTCCGTGGACCAGATGGGATCCACTTTAGGCCTGGACAGGGCCAGGATGGATATCATCAACGGTTGTTTCTAATTTTATTTCTATGCTTTCAAGCCCTTTTCTAATCGTCAAATCTTTTTTCTTTCACCATGGAAATCCTTCCATGAAGAAATAGTCAAATCTTTTCAACCAGGAAATAATTAGGTACCTTCAAAGTAACTTTGTAAATCTCTAATCTGATAGAGTATGTATTTATTACACATTTTACCACTCAGAAGACAATGTTATTTCTTTCTCATATTTTTAGGTCATTCATTGTCACATGTGTTTTGGCTATAAATTCATAATACTGTGGAAATTGTTGGAGCAGGAGTGGGTAGGTGTATGA
Organism: Vespertilio murinus; assembly: GCA_963924515.1. Lineage (NCBI taxonomy): Eukaryota > Metazoa > Chordata > Mammalia > Chiroptera > Vespertilionidae > Vespertilio > Vespertilio murinus. Next base: position 8,846,101 of record OZ004705.1, read on the forward strand.
GCAGTGGCCGGGTCTAGAGCCGTGGGGGAGGTGATGTTAGAATTCAAATACTTTGGCTTTCTCCAAATGGACCGATAAGCGAAGTCATCTAGGCAGAAGGAGCAGCATGTACAATGGTGTAGAATCATGAAAAAATACAATATATCCGAAACTACTTAAATACAGTCCGGGAGGTGATGATTTCCACTTAAACGGAAGGTTATCAGAGGACACAGCTTCCGCATAAATAACAGAATCCAAAACTCACACAGTAATAAATAGTATGGCATAGACGTCAAAGACATCAGAATTTGGGGTCCGATTTGGGCTATTACCTCAGATTCAAAAATTATTCTCTGTATGGCCCAGGGCAAATGAATTAACATCATATGCCTCACTTCCCAAGTTGTCAAATGGAAAATAGTTCCTACCTCTACCTATTTCATAGTGTTATTACGAGGGTTAACTTAGACAGGATCCTTGACCAGTGAGTGGTTCTTGACTGTGGGTCATTTGGCCCCCTGGGAACATTTAGTACTGTCTGGAGATACTGTTGACTGTCATGACTCAAGTTGGGGAAAGAGGTTGCTACTGGCATGTAGCAGATAAAGGTCAGGGGTACTGCCTAATACCCTACAATGCACAGCACAACCCCCACCACAAGGCTATTTATCAAAGGTGCTGAGCTTGGGAAACTAACTTAACCTAATGCTTAGCTTGTAGTGTTCAGTCAAAAAATGCTATCCAGAGAGAGGAGGAGGAAGAGGCAGAGGATGGAGGGTGGATGCTGCCGTACAAAGGAGCTGAGTTCACTGCAGCTGCTTCATGCTATGGGGAATGTCAAGCCATCCAGACCTGCTGTCATCGGCGCACCCTCCAATCCCGGAGCCAGCTGTCTTTCTACGTGGGCAATTGGTCCTAGGGTGCCGAGATGAGAATTACAGACTACTGGGCCTAGGAGAGCAGTCACGCACCTGCCCACAATGAAGTTCTTTAACACCAGGAGTCACCAAACGTCCTGGCACCCCTAACACATAGCCACCACCTCCTGTCCCGTGGACAAGTCTCTCAGGCCTAAGAACAACCAATAACAAGATCTGGTAACTACGGTTGGCAGTTCACTCTATCCACTAGCCTTGATATAGTGAATCCTCACGGATCTATATTTTTAAAAGAACCACAGCACACTGTCCAAACAGGTCTTACGTATAAAACCTGAGAGGCTCAAATACTTCCGATGATCCCCATCCCCACCCCCACCCCCACCCAAAGGCTAGGAATGGCGGCGATGAGAATGGAGGGTGCCTGGTGAGTGCAGGGTTAGCTCCAGCTAACCACACTTTGGCAGAACAAAACACAGAAGTGAGTCTGTGCCCACAGAGGCCTGAGCCACAAACCCAGAAGCAATCTGCATGTATACATGATGTGGAAAGAACTGCTTGTCAGATGTTGGTTTTCCTCAGCCACAGCCTCGCCGGCAGTGGTATCATCTTCAAATTATGAGGGACAGTTTGAGTCTGTAACTACCCAGGCATGAGAGAAACTAATGAAGGGAGAATGCCCAATGCTGACAAGTTAATGTCTCCGCAGGGAGAGCCAATTAGGAAATGTGTCATGTAGGGTGCTGCCTATACTGCCAGAACCCACTCCAACAGCTCCTCTGTTTGAACCGGCATCTCGGGGTAACGGATAAACGCCGAGGCTCTGGAGCCAGACGGAGCAGGGTTTGAAGACCAGCTCCGCAGTTCACAGGCCATGTGATATTTTTGCGATGCTAGAAAGAGGAGGAGAGCAGTGGCTGTTCCATTGTGAAGATTAAATGTGATAGCTTGGGTGGAATTCCAACCACCGCACCCAGCAGAGAGGTACTCTTGGTTAAATTGTGCTATTGGCATCCATCAAAAAAAATCACTTTCCTGACGAAACCGGTTTGGCTCAGTGGATAGAGCATCGGTCTGCGGACTGATAGGTCCCAGGTTCGATTCCGGTCAAGGGCATGTACATTGGTTGCGGGCACATCCCCAGTAGGGGGTGTGCAAGAGGCAGCTGATCCATGTTTCTCTCTCATCGGCGTTTCTAGCTCTCTATCCTTCTCCCTTTCTCTCTGTGGAAAATCAATAAAATATATATATTTTTAAAAATCACTTTCTTATTTTCACGTATCACCTCCTACATTTGAGAGCAGAGGACAGAAGTCCGGTCCATCATATGTAGATAAGTGTGAACTGGGGCACAGCGGCACATGTAGAGAGAGCCGTAAACTAGAACTGTGACTCGTGAATTTACGATTCTTCCTAGATGGGGACGTAGCCCTTATTACATTTTGATATATATACTCGAACATTTGTCCTCCTACGTTCTTTTTCACATCCATATTGCCACCATTTTGAGAAGAAGAAAAAAGTTTGTTTTGAATCATTTCTTCCTCGTACACTTTTCTTTCTTTGCCATGATATTGGGCAACCACTGTGGCACCTGCAGATATGTGTTGGCAACTGAGGTTCCACTGGGAGAAGTTGGTATCCGTCAGTGCAATGGTTCAATCTCAGGGACTATCGTGAGAAAACAGAACCATCTTCTCCTAAAATTCAGAAGAGGCTAAGCTAGTGTCCCAAATACCACATCTCAGAACAGTAATGCCTCGACTGAACTCTAAGGGACAGTTTGCTCCTTAAAGAAATGTTTGGGCCCTAGCTGGTTTGGCTCAGTGGCTACAGAGTCAGCCTGCAGACTGAAGGTCCCAGGTTCAATTCCAGTCAAGGCACATGTGGGGGTTACAGCTCAATCTCCAGTAGGAGGGAATCAGTGATTCTCTCTCATCATTGATATTTCTCTCTCTCTCTCTCTCTCTCTCTCTCTCTCTCTCTCTCTCTCCCCCCCCCCCCGCTCCCTCCCTCCCTCCCTCCTTCCCTCCCTCCTTCTCTCCCTCCCTCTTTGTTTTCTCTCTCTCCCTGCCCTTCCTCTCTGAAATCAATAAATAGATTTTTTTAAAGAAATGCTTGGTAAAATATTAGTCAGTTTAGCCGAAACCAGTTTGGCTCAGTGGTAGAGCGTCGGTCTGCGGACTGGAAGGTCCCGGGTTCGATTCCGGTCAAGGGCATGTACATTGGTTGTGGGCACATCCCCGGTGGGGGGTGTGCAGGAGGCGGCTGGTCTATGTTTCTCTCTCATCGACGTTTCTAGCTCTCTATCCCTCTCCCTTCCTCTCTGTAAAAAATCAATAAAATATATTTTTAAAAAATATTAGCCAGTTTCATAGATGAAGCACAGGAGGACTAGGTTAGAATATTGCAGTGAGAGAAAGGCAAGAAGCATGCATTTAATTAAATAGGCATTTCTTGAGACAGATCGGTGACTACGAATGTATCAGGGTTCATTAGTAAGTGAAACCTAATGAGAAATGACATGAAAGTTAACGTATTTTGGAGGGCTCACTATGTGCCCGGCACTGTTTTAATCTTTCACGTGTATTGTCACAACAGTCTGATAAGATGGAAACTGTGGCACCCACATTTGGCAAGCTAAGAAAAAGGGTTAGAGAGATATATCAAGATAACACGGCCAGTAAGTGGCAGGCCCGGGGTATGAGTCTGAAGCATTCCCTTTGAATTTCCACACTTTAATGCCCCTGAATCAAAGTAAGAAAACATTGCCTGTCGGAAACCATTCAAAATCTATAGACTAATCCATTTCAGCCAATCACATTACAAAATGAAATGATGTTCTCCTCATAAAACAACTTAAATGGCTTTCCTTCCTGCCAAAGACTAATGCTGTATTTTAAGGAGAAGAGAGAGACATTTTTAATTCACTGAGTTTAGGCAGTGACTCTACAAAACATTCAGGATTTGGTAACTGTAATGATCTTAACGAGGTGTTTTTTTATTCCAAGTGTTTAACATTTTTACTGGAAAGAAAGATGAAATTTTCTCCAAGTAGTCTAACAACTATAAAAGGCTGTCCTAAAGTTTTCTGATTTTTTTTTCATTGCCTTATTCTATTTAATTCACAAATTTTCCTTGTTTCCCCTGAAGTGAATAAAGCATAAATTCAAACTTTTTCCTAATTGGTTCACAAGCACCATCTAGTGAAGAAACAGAATAATTACAGAACAATTCCTACTGGTGATCACGATTTAATCTGTGCCAAATACAAGTCTCGACATGCCCCAGTTTGCCATTGTTCTGAGACAAAATGAGATTTGTTGAATGCAAGCAATGTGGATGCGGCTAAAAACAATATGTGCTTGAAGTTCTGTTATGGTTTTGAATTTTTAGAAATTGAGAATTAGCTTGCTTTCTTTATCCCACCCCCATTGGCCTTTCTACTACCAATGATGTGGGTGCATTCTTTTTTTTAAAATATGTTTTTATTGATTTTTAGAGAGAGAAAGGGAGACGGAGAAAATCACCCATCAGCTACCTCCTGCATACTCCCTACTGAGGAACAAGCCCACAACCTGGGCATGTGTTCTGACCAGAACTCGAACCGGTGACCATTTGGTGCACTGAACCAACTGGACAAGGCCACAGAGAGCATTTTAAATGGTGTATTTCACTGTATCAATATCTAGAGTATGTGTGTGTGTTTTTAATTGCTTTTCTGTATCAGCCCAAACTCTGCTTTCTCTCTCCTCCTTTTCATTTATCACACTAAGTTTTTTAGATATATTCACCTAACCATTGATCAAAGACAATCTCTTCTCTCAGGAAGCCCACAATCCAGTAGACAGAGACGTGAAGGAAATAAAGTATTACAGGTGTTACAACAGAGCACAGTATAGAGTAGAGTTAGTCCATTCTAAGGGTCGGGAAGAATGGCTACCGCTTTGTAATTTCTTTGGAGGGCAAGGGGCACATCTTTTTCTACAGCAGGAGTTCTCCTAGTCAACCTCCATTTAGCCAACCCGCCACATGAACCCGAGCTCTCCACCCCATCCCCTTGCCCATGGCACGCTGACTACGGAGGCCAAGCAGGCTACTCTAAAACATTCGTGAACTTCTGTCCCCACCAGCTGAGTAGAATGCTTAACGAGAAGCAACTGAATGTTGTTCCCAAATACATACATACGTGCCAGTCTAAGTTGCGGTTACACAATATTAATTACATCATTTCAGTGAATACTCTTGTCAGTTGATCAAATATAAGTTCAAAAATCGGTCTCAAATTAAATACAGAAGATTGGAGAGGAATCGTAAAAATCTGGAAGGAGTCTGCATTCAGTTTGATTTGAAGATGTTTTTAGAGTGATTCTTACTCTGGTTTTTTTATTTTTTTTTTTAACTAGAAATCTTAGCTGATACTTATACGCATGTTTTACGCAAGCAAGACAATGCACAGCATCGCTCAGATCTCAAACTTTTAAAGGAAGTGGGGGGAAAAGATGACAAAAGGATTCATTACCAAGAATAATCTTTAAAAGGCAAAGAGGTAGAAGAAGTGTGCCAAAGAAAGCAAAAGTACAAAATGAGCTCAAGATTGTGGAAAAATAGAACAATAAACTGGGCTCTTTAAATTGTATTTAGGAAAAATGAGCTCATGAGAGGTACAAGTCTTTGGCCTCTGGAAAGGATTGCCATAATAACAAGAAGCAGAGAGAAGGCTGATTTCCTCAAATCCTATTTTCTTCCTCGCAGAGTGAACTTGATCTGGAAAAGATAGAAGAGAGGACTTTATAAAGAACCTCCTAACGCCTCCAAATGTGGTTTGTACATGCAGTTTCCGAATACAACTCCAAGATGTGCCTTGAGGTGGCCAAAGCTGTCAGGCCTTTTTGAGGAATCCAGACAAGCAGGAGAAATGCTAAAAGAATGACAGTAACCTTCCAAAAAGGGCAAGAAGTATACACTGAGTGGCCAAATTATTATGATCTCTGAATGCATAGTAATCTGGCCACTCAGTGTATATCCTATATAATAAAAGGCTAATATGCAAATTGTCCCCTCAACCAGGAGTTCGACCAGCAGGCAGGCGGACAAACCCCTGGCCAGGCTGGCCGGACCCCACCCATGCATGAATTCATGCTCCAGGCCTCTAATAAATATATATACTGAGTGGCCAGATTATTATGCGTCAGAGATCATAATAATCTGGCCATTCAGTGTATCTTGCACACGATGGACTAGAAAATATGCTTACCATCCTCCACCTCATTCTGAACAAACTTTTAAAATCACAGGCTACAAACATTTAAAAAGGGAACAGCGTTGGGTGTGAATCATGATTAGTTCATAGGAAACAACTCCTACCAAAACGAACTCATTTGTTTTTGTATGTTTATTAGGTTAGTCAGTTTCCTATTTCTGTGTATGTTTAGAAGACATTTGACAAAGCTTTTAAAGTTACCCTTCTGGACAAAGAGTGAAGAAATTGCTGTTTGTATCTAAATTGGCCTGAATAACAACAGATCAGAGTCAGCCTTGGAGAACAGTCTGTAGTGTGGGTTGTCCAGTTTTGTCCTGAGCCCGAAATAATAAGGACATTTTTTTTTCCCTCGAAGAATTCAATAAGGTAATTGATGCCATACTTGCAGGCGACACAAAATTAGGGCTAGTCAACCCATTAGATGGCAGACTCAGGATCTGATGCCAAAGATAGAACATGGGCCCAAATGAGTCAAGATTTAAAAAATAAAGAAAACTCTAGTGAATAAATGGGACAGGCATTATCAGCAGTATGTGTGGGGAAAGAGTTGAGGGTCTTAATTCTTTTTTTTTAATTTTAGGAACAGCGTCAAAGAGATAATATGCTGGTAGTCTGTATTAATCACAGTAGCAGTACCCTCAAGCTGACACATTTTCCAGAGTGGCTGGTCAGTGGTGTCAAATGTTATGGAGATGCCCAAGAAAGTGATTTCTGAGATTTACATCTGGTGATACAGAGGTCATTGTTGACTGTCAAGAGAGTGATTTCAGCTAAGTAAGTAGGTGAGCATCCAACAACAAAGGCTTTTGAGGAATGTAGAAAGTGTGCGCAAAAATAAACTACCCATTTGAGACTTTTGATGGGTAAAGGGAAAAATAATAGCTTTTAAGTAGAGAAGATAAAGTAATACTGAATTAACGTCAAGTTCTCCTGTTTTAGAAAACTTGAATAATTTACGTAATTAAGAGCAAAAAAAATGATAATTAAAACTCAAAAGCCCTCTGTGTAGTGTCCTTAGACTATTGTCCAGCTTCAGCTAAGCTCTGCCTCTAATAACAATTTTCTGTATTTTATATTACTTCTACATCTATTATACAAATAAGCATACCAGAACGACTACCTCTGGAGTAAGATAGAAGACCTAGAATATAGAGCAGAATTATTGGGCTAGTAAAAGGACTTTGAGAGGGGTCTAAATTATGAATGATTACGGACAGAAAGACAATTTTCTGCAAAAACTCAATCCACTCTACAGTAGAGAAGCGACGTCTACAGGGAACATGGACCAGTATTAAACAAAGGAGAAGGTCAGACAATGATGAAGAACCCAGATAATAACAAAGGGCAGGATCAAAAATAGAGGTAGCATGCTGGACTACCGACTCTGTCAGTGGCTAGCAGCAGAAAGGAGTGGCAATCAACACCAGAACCATGGTGTTAACTGGTGCTGGGTTCAGAAACACAAGATTTAGTATTAAAATTAGACTTACTTTTTAAAAAATATTTTTAATATATTTTTATTGATTTCAGAAAAGAAGGAAGAGGAAGAGAGATGTAGAAAAGTCAATGATGAGAGAGAATCATTGATTGGCTGCCTACTGCACACCCTCTACTGGGGATCGAGCCGGCAACCCTGCGGCATGTGCTCTTGACTGGAAACCCAACAGTGACCTCCTGATTCATAAGTTGACACTCAACCCCTGAGCCACACTGGCTGGGCCATGATGTGATTTTATAGTGGAATTATTTGTAGTTTGTTACATGGATCTGTATGCTGAGTACAATAAGGTCTAGAGCTATGCCATTAAAAAGGAGAAAAAAAGAGAGAGAGAAGAAAAGGAAAACTCAAGAGCAGCCCACACTTGAAAATGAGTAGCTCACCCTAGAGTGAAGCACATGACTCTTCTCATGGCACCTCCCCAATATGACAAATTCTGTATTTCTAAAAGGTGAAGAAATCTCTTGGAAAAACTGACTCTGCCAAACACATGCATGAAGTTAAGCAAATGTCAAATTGGTACATTAAGCTGTGCTTCTTTGCTTCTTTGTTTAACAACCAAAGCGTTCACAAATTACAAGTAGTTCCCAACTTACCAAGCAGTTGTTTTCTAAAAGTCCGTTGGCAAATCAGTCCGGTGACAGCATTGTGTTGAGGTTCAGAGTGGAGCCAGGCCGCTCGGGTTCAAATCCGGACCCCACCACCTGCTTAATTGATTGGACTACAGCTCCCACCGCTACAGAATGGGACACCTACCCAAAGCATTGTTTTGTTGAGGTTAATGACATTGAAAGTTCTTAGACTCGGGCCTGGTGTATAGTTAGTACTCTAGCTTGTTGGCTATTGTTATCATTAGCACATGCACAGGAACTCGGGAACTAGTTCCTACAGCGGGGGGGTGGGGGGGGCGGTGTCAGAGGGACTGCAGTTACGGAGAAGGATGGAAGAGAAATGTGTCCCCAGGGGGTTGGTAAAATGTCTGAACCTCTCCACATGCATAAGAGGAGACTCCTCTCTAGGTTACTTAGCAAAATACACTTACATTCCAAAGAGCACGTTAATCAAAAATAAATAGATAAATTTAAATGCTTAATTAAATTTGAAGTTCAGTGATCAGATGGCAATGAGGTATGTTGTCTACTATATCCTTTCCTCTTGGGGAGTTACAGTGCATGGTATCAGTCCTGGGATTAAAAAGAGAAAAATACTGCCCTCGACGGTTGTGTTCAGTGGACAAAGCACCGGCCTGCAGACCTAAGAGCCCCGGGTTCGATTCCAGTCAAGGGCATATACCTCCGCTGCAGGCTCCTCCCTGATCCGGGCCCAGGTTGGGGTGTGTGCAGGAGGCAACCAAATGATGTGTTTTCTCACATTGGTATTTCTCTCTGTCTTTCCCTTTCTCTTCCACTCTCTCTAAAAATCAATGGGAAAATATCCTCGGGTGAGGATTACAAAAAAAAGAAAAATACTGTTGAATATTAACTCAGCATTTTCTAAACTTTTGTGACCATCAAGTCCAACTTCCTCTTACCTGCGATCAGGCCACCCCATTGTGGGAGGCGCCTCTGTGGGTCAGGTGCTTCCCAGATACTCTCAATTAAAGAACCAACAGCAGCTGTGCCTAAGGAAATAAAAGAGGAGGCTTTGACTCACCAGCCTCAGAGAATTGTGAAAATGCGACCCATAATGTGAATATTGGTTAAATCATGATTGCTATTCTTGCTCAACCCGTCCAAAGTCAGAACGGCAATGTTAAAACAAAACATAAAACTCCAGCATTTCCTTTTCTCTGCTCATTGCAGTAAATCCACTCTATATAATTTTTCTGTTTCATTTTATGGACTTTAATGAAGATAAATCTGAGAACTCTAAAGTGCATTGGTGCATTATAATTCTTCCTTAATAAGTTAAGACTTGTTTCATTTTAAAAGAAAGGGAAGCTTTTAACTATAATTGCATGGAAAAACAGGTAATATTAATGACAACTCAGTGAAGTTTTTACAATGCATTCTAGTACTTATGCTAGCTAGCTCTTACTAGTTTTCTTGCTTCTGGTAATGTTTTTTTTTATCTATGGGTTAGGTTAGGATTAAAATGAATCAGATGTAGCAAGGGAGCGAGCACACATTGCTCCAATAAGTCTTAGTTTCAACACAACTCTCTTAGCTTTAATTTCCCTTTTTGAAACATCTCATAGATGTTTTAGAATGCCATGTGCCTGTTTTCCTGCCCACGATGGTAATAAAACAATCAGTCTAGGCACAAAAATTTCTAACATAAGAAGAGAGAAGTTAATTGCTCAGAATCTCAATTCATTCATTTAACAAATACCTGTTGCACACATTCCACATGCTAGAATATATGCTGAGTATTTGAAATACTATGGTAAACAAAAATAGATTAAGATCTCTAGCGCCTTGAAGCATCTAATCCCAGAGGATGTGTGTGTGTGTGTGTGTGTGTGTGTGTGTAATACATATATGTGTGTATATATATATTTATATTTATATATATATATATATATATATATTTACTATAAAAATATTTAAGTGAAGTTGCTCTGAAGAAGAGATACTTGGTTCTATGAACACCTATAATAGAAAAAAATTGACTTAATCAGGGGGGCCCAGGACACCCCCCTAAGAAAGCATTAATGGAATCAGGAACTGAAGGAAGAACGGTGGTTAAATGGATGACAAAAGAGGGGGAAAGCCTGGCAGGCAGAAACCCACAGGCGGGCAAGACCCTGGCAAGCAAGGGCCTGGTGCCCATCCCTCTCAGTTAGCCATTTCCTGGGAAAGGAAACTGACCAGCTGACCCTGACTCAATGGTGAGTGACAAAAAATAATGCCATGTGGCCAGAGGTAGTTGCCTTTTCATTCTTAAAGATGGAGAATCTTAGCTTGGGAGTGGGGGCAGGGAGAAGCTTCAAGTACTAGGAGAGACTGATAAGGAAACTATAACGTAAGCATGGCTCCCAGGGGCTCCCACCTAATGCTGCCTGGAAGAGTCACCTTCCTGGCCCCCGTGGAAGTAAGGAAGAAGGAATCTAAGAGGTGGAAGTAAGTTAATGCATAGATTGAAAAAAAAAAGATGAAACAAAGTTTGTTATTAATGCTCTGTCATAGCTTGTTTCAGACTTCCTCTACTGTGTAACAAACCGCCCCTACACAATTAACTCCTCAGAATGCTGGTTGTCAGGATGCCAGCAAGGCTCATGGGGGTTCTCCTGCCCTCGGAGGCAGCTGCCTTCAGCTGGGAAGTCCGAGACAGACTCGAATCCTGCCAGACTCGCCAGGTTGCCCCTCGTGTTTGGGTCCAAGCTGCGTTATACGTGGCCGTGGGCTCCCAAGAGGAAGCTTCCCAGAAGGCCCTGACCCGATGCCCAGCACCAATCAAGCCTCAGGCTGCAGGTCACTCGCTAATGCCCCACTGGCCAGAACAACTCACAAGCCCAAGGTTAAAGAAAGGACTGATTCACAGATGCAAGAGAATGAATTCCAAAATGGTGCCTTCTCCGCATGTGTACATCTCTGCTTGCCAACGCGTCATTACAAGGTTTTAGCCTCCTCCTTTTATCCTATCTGCAAACGTTCTCCGCACACACCCACTCCCTGCTGCAAAGAAGACAAATCTTACCGGGTAGTTAAGTCCCTTGTGGCATTAAACTCTGCTCTTTAGAAGAAAACAATCATGTATATGGGAGAATCAGCAGGTCAATTTATCACTGGGTTCATTTGTAAAAGGGGGTGAAATGGGAGTCACCCAATTTGGCCATTTGTGAGGAGAAATGGTTGAAATTATTGAATAAGATGTTTAATCGCCTGTGATTTCAATGATTCATGCCATCCCAGTTCCTTATCGCAAATGGGCTGTGCTGGAATTCATGACGTGTGATCGGGAACTGCGCCAGCTAAGGTTCCATCCAGGAGGCAGAGCTGCTGTGAGTGAAAGGGAAGAAGCGATTGGCTGGGGGTCAGCTTCCCGGGGAAGAAGGCTGTGGGCTCCGCTGGGTGCAGGGACCAGGCCAGCAGGCCTGACACCCCAACAAGCACCCATTATGCTAAGCTCTACCCTATTGCCCACGTTCTCCCTTGCAATCAATTCAATTTCATGCTCAGGTAATGGCATGGAAATATAAAATCATGGCAGTTAGAAACACATTTATCTCCTTTGTTCCATTTTAGCTCAACTTCCTTGATTTCTGTGGGAGAAAACAAAAAAAAAATGTTACTCCAGAGGAGCAAAAAGCTTACGCATAAAATAGGAACCATGACATATTTTGAAATGACCAAGCACTTGTAATTTAAGAAAGAAATATAATTAATTGGCAGAAAATGTGGTTCTTGTTGTTCCATCTGCCACAGGGTAATTATGGGAAGATTGTGATATTTGTTTGTGCTCCAAATTCTCCAATGAAAAGTACAATTAATAACATATACAGAAATTAGTATTTTTTTAATGTATATTGCATTAGTACAAAAAAACTAGATGGGCTAGAAACACTACCTTGTGTGCTTAAAAAGACAATAATTATCAAAAGAGCTGAGCTTAGACTTTTTTTGTCTTTGTTTCAGATGTGCTCCAACTACGAATGAATAAAGGTTCTTTTCGACTCCTGGCTATAGATTTAATACCAAAGCACTGCTGATAAACTAGTAGAAATTGGACATTAGAGCTTTTTATTATTCCTCACAGAGCAAGGGGCGAGGGGGGAGGGAATCCCTTCCCAAAACAACTCAATGACTCGCTAAATTTTTAAAAATACAGATATCTGAAGCAATTCGGTTAGTCTCAGGAGGATAAATGCCTCTTTCAAATGCTTTGACTAAAAGCATTTGGCTCAGTTCCATTTAAAGTTATTTAGATGATAGAGCACCTATTACTTTCTTTGTGGAAATAACATTACTACTCTATTCTCACATAAAAACCTTTAAAAAGTTTCATCCTAGAACAAAAAGATAGATACAGAGGCAGTAAAGCATCCAACAGGCTGTCAAATTATAGCGGGAAGGCTGGGGAGTGCTGGGAAGAGGGGGAAAGAGATCAACCGAAGGACTTGTGTGCATACCTATAAGCACAACCAATGGACACAAGACACGGTGGGGAGGGGGGGAGGTAATGAGGGCATGTGACAGGGGGTAGGGGAGGCTGGGGGAAGGACAATGGGGGGGAAGATATATGTACTACTATATGTAATACTTTAAACAATAAAATAAACTTTTAAAAATAATAAAATAAAAAATAATAAAAAGTTTCATCCTAAGTATAGATAGTGGTAATGGGATGTTTTATATAGTGAGACTGCCATATCCTCTACCTTATTGCTCTAAACACCCTGTAACTTCATTCTTCCACTAAGGCCAAAGAAGAATATGAGGGTGTCAATGTGCAAAGATGGTAACCAAGACTAGATAGGACAATATACATCTCAGAGGATGCCAGCCTGGACAGGTGAAGACCAAGTACCCGACCACTCCCCTCACCCTTTGGTGTTGTATAATCCACTTTGCCTCTGAATAAAGATGTGTCCCCAGGAGCAGGATGAGGAGAATAAAACACCCTGCCCAATAATAAATGGGCAGACGACCTACATAGACACTTCTCCAAAGTGGACATTCTGGTACAAATGGCCAAGAGACATATGGAAAAATGCTCAGTGTCACTAATCACCAGAGAGATGCAAATTAAAGTGACAATGAGGTATCACCTCACACCTGTCAGAATTGCTGCCATTAACAAACCAACAAACAACTGCTGGGGAAGACGTGGAGATAAGGGAACCCTCGTGCACTGCTGGTGGGAATGCAGACTGGCGCAGCCACTGTAGAAAACAGTATGGAGTCTCCTCAAAAAATTAAAAATGGAACTGCCATTTGACCCAGTGATCCCACTTCTGGAATATATCTCAAGAAACTGGAGACAACAATCAGAAAGGATATATGCACCCCTATGTTCATAGCACTGTAATTTTATAATACCTTAGATCTGGAAATAGCCCACGTGCCCATCAGTAGATCAGTGGATAAAATAAGCTGTGGGACATTGACACAATGGGACACTATGCAGCAGTAAAAAGAATGATCCCTTGCCCTTTGAGACAGCATGGAGGGACCTGAAGAGTATCACGCTAAGTGAAATAAGTCAGCCAGAGAAAGACAAGTATCACATGATCTCACTTATATTTGGAATCTAATGAACAAAACAAACTGATTAATAAATAGATCCAAAGACACAGAAGCATAGAACAGGCTGCAGAATCTCAGAGGGAGGGAGTTGGGGGTTGGGGAGAGATTAACCAAAGGCATAACCCATGGGCACAGACAATAGTGGAGTGAAGGCTTCGGTGGGGATGAGACTGGGGAGGGAGGGTCAATAGGAAAAAAGGGGGGATGTCTATAATATTCTAAGCAATAGATATAAATTTTAAAAAGAAAAATATATACATATGTCCAAATAGTTTTGTATAATATGGCTCTTCCCTTCCATGAATGGCATCGTTTCCTTCCCTATTTTTAACAGACGCCAACAAAGTGGAAAGTGGTTCTTGCTAGCAGCCAGATCACTCTGCTACTTTCCACTGACGTGTGGACTGGATGCTGTTTAGCACCAGGTTCGTACTAATTAACTAGTAGCTACTGTTACTATTCCCCACCCATTGAGCTACTAATATGAATGGAGGGAGTCTTTCTATCTTGAATTTTTTGAAAGCTAAGGTAAACTTTCCATTAGTGATGGGAACTGCCTACATGGGGTCAATGTGGATGGAACACACATAATAATGCATTCCCCTTCCCCACCCTGTATTTTATCAGAAGGGGGATATACACTGTAGAAATGTGTATCCAACTGTGATTCATGATGGGGAAGCCAGCAGCACCTTCAGGGTGATGCCATCATCCAACTCCTCATCGTGGGCTCATCTCTAAAATCCACACTTTGGGGCTGGCTAAACGGTGTTCTGGGTAAGATGCATTAGCAGTGTTTCCCAAAGTGTGGTATGCATACCCCCAGAGGTGCGGGAAGAGTTTGGTGGGGATATGCACTGCACCGTGCTTAGCTGCACCTAATTCTACGTTCTCATGAGTCAAGTCAAGATAGTCTTGTGAGGCGTGAGATGGTCTGGTGTGCAAATAAATGTTATTTATAATATAACTTTTATTTATATTTTATTATGAATAATTTTATTTTTCTTTTATTATTATTTTGTGTATGTACCAAAAAAATAAAAAATAAATATATTTTGATTGCTATTAAAATACATCCTTTTTTTTTACGAGAGGTACTCAGCATTACAAAAATTATAGAAGGAGTACACATATGTCAAAAGTTTGGGAAACACTGCATTACAGCAAAGACCAAAACCCATGCAGGCACTCTGAACTTACACGTACAGCATCCTCATAGGATTTTCAGTTACACCCTCTAAACGTTCTATTGGTCTCATTTACAATGACGACTCTAATGGCTATAAGACCATGTTTCCAAGTCACTGCATTTATACCCAACACTAAGGAAGCAGTTCTCCCCCACCAGGGTGGACCTGAAGGGTGTCTAAATGTGTGTCATGCCCATTTATATCCCAATGGGACAAAGCCACAGCTAGCTAGCTAGCTACCGTTTGCAAGAACAAAATGTTCGATGAATCAGTAAGGCCCCAAAAGCTTTCAAAGGCCTTTCCAGAAGTAATTTCTGACACACAGTATTCCAGTAAACTCGGAGAGTGTAATAGTCCCCATTAATCCAAGAGGGATATGTCTCAAGACCCGAAGTGGATGCCCAAAACCATGTATATTATCAAACCTTATACAAACTGTTTTATCCTATACATGCATACCTTTTCACTCAAAAGAAGGACTTGACACCTTCTCTTTGAAATATCTGAATTGCCAACATCACCACTCTTGGGCTCTGGGGCCATTATTAAGTAAAATAAGAGTTCATAGAACACAATGTCAATCTGATAACCACAAGTCACAGTGTGTACAGAGTGGACATGCTAAGACAAAGGGATGATCTGCATCCAGGGGTGGACAGAGTGGGACCCGCAAGAATTCATCAGGCTACTCAGAACAGCACACAATTTAAAACCGATAAACTGTTTATTTCTGGAACTTTCCATTTAATCTTTTCAGACCACCATTGGTTGCAAATAACTAAATCCGTGGAAAACGAAACTGCAGATAAGGGGGCATGAGTGTAGTGATAAAACATTCTAAAGATCACACCGTGACATGGTTCCATGCTGTGGGGAGAAAATCAGCTCTCTCCTGACATAGTAAAAGTGGGTGGTTTAGTCACACTTTCTCCCATTCCTCTGGAGTTTTAGGTGTAGCTGCTCACCCTCCCCGGTGAGGCTGCTGCCTGTGTGTGTGGCAGGGGACCAGCCTCGCAGGGTCTGCAGGGAATTAACGGGGCACAAGACCTGCTGTGCTGGTGTGAGCCCCTGCTCTTGTGGGAGGGGCACCCCTTCCCTGGGAGAAGGAAGGGGAAACAAGGCTGGCGGACAGCCACTCGCTGGCCTTGGGAAAGCAGTTCCTGAAAAGCGCTGGTTTAGACAGAAGTTCCGTGGCTAACCCTAGTTGTCCCCTTATGGGAGAAGCTTCCCAGTTCTGCCTTTCCAATGGAAACCAAGAAGGAGGAGGATGGAGAACAATGGCCTACTTCATGTCTAAATGGTCATTAGACCCGTGGGTGGTTGCTATTCCCTACACCACATCCAGGGCTGCTGTGTGGTCTTCGTCCCCAAACCCAACAGGAAAGGGGAAGAAAGGGGTAGCTCTTCATGTGCCACCTTTACAACAGGGGGGCTGGGAGCACCTCGGACCCCCTTCTCTGACCTCTGCTTTCCCTTTCACTTACCTCCACGGTGGGGGTCGGGTCACCATCATCCCATATCACCCGCATATTCAAAGTCCACAGCCCTCCTCAGTTCTCAAAGCCCAAGGCAACCACTTCTGCTCTGCGCCATCCTATTGCCACAGGCGTACTTGCCCCTGAACCCAGGCGCCTTGCGTGGCTGCGTCCCTTTACCCTCTCCATGCCTGTCCCTCCGTGTCTTCGCTATTCACGATGACCCGAGCAACGCCGCCCACGGACCCGGCTCCCTGAAGGTCTGGCTTGGTCTGTGGGTGAATGTGAACTATCCAGCGGCAAGCCAGACTCCACATCCTCATGGCAACCTTTCCACTGGTTTTATTCTTCACAAACAGGCTTCGGGAAGAACTGGAAAGCAAAGTTCAAGGTTGCGATCTTTGGCAAGAATATGAAGTGCAAGTATTCTATACAGAACAATGCTTTGACATCAACATGACAGAGATGTAGTATGTCCCCATTAGTTAGGGCCTAAGCTTTTCAAGTTCTCCATAATCACAAACTGGCCTTCCTCTACCTATCCAATATGATTTTCAACTCTTCCCCCAAAGAAATTATCTACTATGACCTAACTTTTTTCCTACTACTATCTTAATCATTATATGTAAGAGTTTCATATATCTAATCACTGTCTCATCACCTACATAATTCTTTTACCAGCATCCAAAAGATTTCCATCCAGAATTATAGTATACACCATGTTAAATATCCATAACCATTTAAGTAGTTTTAAAAAAAAAGTTCAATTCCTTAGCCCAATACGTAACTTCTAAGAAATAAGAGTTTAAGAACAGCTAGCTATCTTGAGTGCTTTAAAATTCAAACGTTACCATTTCTGCTGCTTTACTAAACAAACACTTTAAAGGTTTCACTTACAAAAGTATTCTTTTCTCTTTGTTAATTAACTTAATTCTTCTTTCTTTTGGGAATCTAAAGAGCAGCTGGATTATGCAAGTTGCTGCCACTGGAGTGAAGAGTTTGGGGATGTTGTTTTTACCATTCTGACCCAATAACATTTGTTGGCAAAGACTCTCCAAAACTGGCAAGAGCTATAAATTAGATATTTGAACTATTCTCCCTAGCTGCATGACAGAGCTATCCAACTTTCCAGTACTAAAATGCTTTCATTCGCAAGACTCATGTCTTCGGGGACTAGAAAATGTGCCTCTAAGTCAGATGAACACATGGGTTATGAGTTATTAATTATACAGAAAAGTCTATGGGATCACATAAATTGAACTAAACCCTAAAGCTGACTGGTGCATAATACTTCCCATATTTGCTTTGGACGAGACCGCAGCAAAATCTAAAAGTCAGGGTGGTCATGACTCAGATAGAATCCACAAGGCCAGGGCCCATTTTCCACATCCATTACCACAAACTTAACTCTATCCCCTGGCTCGTCGAAGGCCTGAGCACCCCCTGCAGGAAGAGATTATTCCTCTCTCTGAGTCCTTTCTATCCCAATCCCTAGGGCGAAAAAAAGAGTTACAGCATAAGATTTATATACCAGAAACTGTCCAAAGTGACATAAATAGGTAGGCAGATAGAAACATATGTATAATGCATAAATTCTTATACATTTACTTACATATGCTCTTTCCTTAAATGAATAACTCAAACTCAAATTCTCAATTTAAGACAAACAAGAAAACAATAAAGGACAATTAGTAAGGCCTAAAAGACAAATCAGCAATAGCACTTCACTGCCTAAGTGAAATCTTATTTTTTGATACCAGACTATAGGGTACAATGGAATAATATATATATATATATATATATATATATATATATATATATATATATATATATTTATATTTGAATATCAAAAAGATATAGTGAACAATACAAGAATAAAATTCAGTCATTTATTCTCAGTTGTATGACTGATCAGAAGAGGATGGATGATAAATTGGATGGGTGAAAATGATCTTTGTTGGTTTAAGTCTTCACTGTAATTAATAATCTAAGACCACCAACCTTTTGGAGTATTGATTTAAGGAATTATGTTTCAAAAAAAACTTCAATATTCTAACCAAAAAGTAAAATAAAACCAAATACATCATAAATTTTCAATTAACACAATTGAATGACAAAGGATTACTATCAAAGAATGAGATTACCCTAAATTTTAAAAGTATTTACTATAAATGATGAAAATAAGTTTAAAAATCTAAGCATAATTATTTTTATTTAAACTGAATGCAGGAATTTTCTCCAGGAAAAAATTCCAAGTCACTGCTTCCCAGGTACATCTACAACTAGAAAAGGAAAAGGGCATATAGCACCATCTACCTGCTTCTGATAGGACTTCAATGATATAATTCACTCTTGGGGTTCCTTATAACCTGAGTCCCATTAACAAATTGCATTTATCTCTCAAAAATTAAAAAAGGAATCTTTTCTGCTTTAAAACACACACACACACACACACACACACACACACACACTCTTGATTGCAAGCACAGCAAAACAGAGATTGATTACCGAACCAACAAATATTGTGAGTTGTAAACTCAGTAAACATGAGCATCACAGTAAAAATTTCACATCAGTTTCTTATTTTTCCGGTTTAGAAATCGTTTTTAGGTGTTAATAATTGTTTCATTCGTCCTCTCTAGAGCTCTTGGCAATGTAGCAACATCACAAAGGAAATACACACTTTTCCTGCAAAAAGACGTGGTCTTGACTAGTGCTTAAACCAAGCACTAGTAACTAAAGGGGGGAAAAACGTGCCACCATTTCTCCCAAATGTGATCAGTTACGTAAGACCTCAAAGCACACTCTGATTTGTGGGTGGGGGGAAAAAAAGTATTTCTTGCAAACCTTAAGACAGATTAATTTCATCTACTTTATAGTAGCAAGTCTTCCCCGGATATTACTAACAAGCAGAGCTATTCAATGTTAGCATTTTGTCGCCAGAGACAATTGCTACATCAATGTGCAAACATAATGAACTCATTTTATTAGGCAAATAGTTGAATTCCATTCAAGTGCACTTAGTACAGTACTACACATTATAAATTGATTGAAATTAAAGAGATCTCCGATTAGAAATGGGGTTTTAAAAAAATACAACTAATACTGATTTCACATTATGTTTCATTGGTGTCCTAATGAAACATACAAAGCAAATGGCTTAACTGTTTCCAGCATCTCCGGAAGGTTACCTAGGCCTCTAACGTATTAAAAATAGAAGTGAGAAAATACACCCTGAAATCTACAATTGAAAGTACAGTTTGAAAAACCAAACCCAACATGATATGATTGGTTCAGGTGATAAAGGTCAGAGGTCAGGCTCCAGAGTTCATGAAAGTTTCAAATTAGTCACATTTGTTGGAAAAAACCATCGACCCAGGTGCCTGTAATGTTTACACCGCGTCAGATTTTTCAGATCTGTGTTTGGATAAGTCTCAAATCCTAGACTTAATGTCTTAAAACATTACTGGCTACTGAGCAGGAATTTTAAAAAATCCAAACAGATTACATTGAAAATGAGGTTGTTCTTTCTCCTTTTATAAAATACTTTGGATTTATAACACCAACAAAAAAAAAATATTCACAGGACATGTCGAATTTTTTCAATCCTTTTTGAAAATGCTCTTGAGAAATCTCCCTGTGTTTGCTTTGCTTTCTTCAGGGTCTTCCTTTCCGTGCAAGAGCTTTGCTACAGATGTGCATCAGCGGTCTATGGTGATACTTCCGTTGCCTGTTCCCACAAGTCCCCCCGCTGCTAGACAACCGCTTGACCTTCGAAGTTTACTTCTGATAGGATTCTCGAACTTTCGCCTGTAGCGCATCACAGGTCTTCTTGGCATCGCCTAGCAGCATGGCCGTGTTGGGTTTGTAGAAGATTGGATTGTCCACTGCAGCATAGCCAACGCCCAAGGACCTCTTCATAACAATGACCTGGGGACCGAAGATGAAGGGAGAGAGAGCATGTAACATCTGGGCTGGGTACGAGGCACACAGACATTGCCCTGCCCGCACTCTGAGCAGCCATGTGCCCCTCTACCAGTTCTCTAGTTCCGAGACTCTGAAAATACACAAGGAGTATTTTTTCTTTTATTTTCTTTTTTAATTTTTATTTCTTTTTTTTTTACAATTTTATTTATAACAATATCTGTTATTTAGTTGTAAAGGAATTCAGCAAAAATTATTAACACGTTCCTGTCCCCAAAACAGGGCTACCCGCTTGCCCTTCCTCGGTGTGGCCCCCCTCCTCCCCAGGGGAGGGGAGTCTGGGGGACTGTCTACCAAAGTCTCCAGCCCTGGGAGCTTTGTGGGGGCACTGGAGATGGGGTGCCTGTCTGGGAGGGGTACTGAGTGTGGCTGTCTCAAGGCTGCCCCTAGAATGGGGACTGGGGCATGGGATGGATGCCCCAAGAACTAAAAACTCCATCCTTTCCTTCCTACCTCAGCCAGAGCCAAATCCTCCAGACAGGGGCAGCGAGGACTCTGCGCCCCAGAACCAGCCCTCAGGGAGCCAAGAGGGTAAAGGGGGGCTCCAGGGAGAGCCCTGGCAAAGTGTCTTGACCAGGAAGGGGAGGCAGCTCTCCCAGTGACAAGGAGTATTTTTTAAATATATTATTTTTCTTCAGAGAGGAAGAGAGAGGGAAAGAGAGATGGAAACATCAATGATGAGAGAATCATTGATTGGCTGCCTCTTGCACGCCCCCTACTGAGGATGGAGCCCACAATCTGGGCATTTTGCGCCCTGACCAGGAAACAAACCAGTGACCTCCTGGTTCATAGGTCAATGCTCAACCACTGACTCACACCAAGGAGCATTTTAATGCATATTTACATTGCATTAACTTTAATTTTTAAAATGCGCCCATACTTTTAGACCAATGAAAGGAAAGGTCATGTGAACAATCATTTATCTGAGTGAGCAGAGTGTGACTTCCTTCTTAGTGCTTTTGTCCACAGACACTATGTATGGCATTTTTCTGAAAAATGTGCATCTTTCTATGAATGGACCAAAGAGAACAAACACGGTGATTAAGCTTCTACTACGAACTTTAAACTAAAGGTCGCTGAGTGGGAAAATGGCATCAGTCCTGCTCCCTCACTTTAAGGAAAGTCCTAACACAGAAGCCCGAAGAGCACCCTCGCTGTCACAGGGGAGGCCACTCGCTAATACCGCGGCGGCTCTGAGGCTGCTGTGCTACAGACATTTACAATTACGCACATTACAGCTGGTGCTGTCCTGCTGAGTATCAAGTCAATTTAATGAAAATAAAAGCCTTCCCGTGGTCTAGGACTAGGTCCTGCCATCTAGCCAAGAAGGGAAGCAGTACAAATGTGTTCACGCTTCAAATAGCATTTGTTCGACAGTGTGCTCTGCAAACTCTTTGTTTTGTTAATCCTCACCCGAGGATATTTTTCCATTGATTTTTTAGGGAGAGCGGAAGGGATGGGAGTGAAGGAGAAGACAGAGAGAGAGAGAGAGAGAGAGAGAGAGAGAGAGAGATACATCAATGTGAGAGAGACACATCAATTGGTTGACTCCCGCATGTGCCTGGGCTGGGGCAGGGGCCAGAGATTGAACCTGCAACCCAGGTATGTGCCCTTGACCGTGAATTGAACCTATGACCCTTCAGTGCACAGACTAACTGCTGAGCCACACTGGCAAGGGCTCTGCAAACTCTCCAACGTTAATGACCAAGGCAATAATTTCTCCTCTCCCGTGACCCCGTGCATGGCTTACCTGCTCACATCCCACAAACACTAAGTGTTAACCTCATGTGTACCGTAAAGAAAAACGAAATGAAAGGGGAAATGTGCGGTCTGTGAGCACGGTTCTGAAGACGCAGATCTGACTCAGGGCTGGCACAGAAGCGTGCCCACGGCTGGGCAGAGGACAACGGGCGAGCGCCGAGCTCCCCACGACTAGCAGCCGCCCTTCAGGAGCGTGTGCACGTGCAGAGCCTGCTTCCCCGTGCCACGCTGCTGTCCGATTTCCAAATCACCTTCCTTCCCGACACCCCATAACGACATACAGACTCCCTCTCGATAGCATTGCATGGGGAAAAAAATGTGCTCGTCTTCATATAGGAAGGCGAGGAACTGACTCACTGTCCCGGAGGGAAGCCATCTGCTCCCCGGGACTGGAGCTGGAACTCAGCCAGACTCATTCCAAAATCCCTTGTTCGGCCGCAGTCACAGATTCCATTAATCCAGCTGCACAGTCCCCTCTGGGTCTGCCGTGACCGAGGCGTCCACTCCGATTCCCCGGTGGCCACCGGGCACAGAAGCTGCATCGGGAGACCCGGGCCCTAACCCTCCTCCAACTCCCGGGCCGCCTCAAGCCTTCGTTACCGCTCATCGGTGACCAGGGAAAGCTCCGGGCGCGGGCATTCTGAGAGTTTTGATAACAAGGAGCAAGCCCGAGCCTGAAACGTACCTGCTTGGACTTCCAGACCTCGAGAACCGGCATGCCTGCGATAATAGAGTTGGGGTCTTCTTGAGCCGCTGAATTGACAGTGTCATTAGCTCCAATTACAAGGACCAAATCGGTGTCTACATCGTGAGAGAGAGAAAAAGAGGAAATATAAAACTCAGGGGAGTCGCTTGCACTTTCTTTCCAGGAAAATGAGAGTGATCTGGCTTTGCGACAACGATAATAACAAAAGCTAATATTTGTCAGACCCGTGCCCAGGGCTGTATCAGAGAGGTTCAGTAACTTCGCCAATGTCACACAGCTAAAAAGCAGCAGGCCTGCACCTAACCTGAGCCTTCTGGCTGGAGCTTGCATTATTATGCTTTTCTTTCCCTAATGTAACTTTATATAGTTCTCTCATTATCCCAAAGTGATCTTGCCAATTATAATATTTTACAATATCTGTGT
Organism: Vespertilio murinus; assembly: GCA_963924515.1. Lineage (NCBI taxonomy): Eukaryota > Metazoa > Chordata > Mammalia > Chiroptera > Vespertilionidae > Vespertilio > Vespertilio murinus. The sequence goes on from OZ004705.1 coordinate 8,869,449, forward strand.
TCCATTTTCACAACTTCTAAGATGACCACATAAACGCAACTTGATGTCTACAAGAAAGCGCTCTATGAATCTGTACTATATTAAAGCTGTGTCCATAATTCCTGGAACTGGCAGGTTTCACACATAATTCAGCAACGGTGAAATCGGAAAGGAGGCATAAAATTAAAATGGCCTAAATTCCCTCTTTAAGCATTCTAGTGTGAACTACCTTAGCACTTTGCCAAAATGCCATGTGAATCTAGACATACACACGATTTCCTTATTTTTCTCTAGCAAACAGCTTGTTTGTTTGTTTGTTTTTTATGTGAACAGTGGGCACTTGCCAGAGGGAACTGGTTTAATTTTAGCAAACATGAGCTCGGGCCAAATGTCATGAGCATGCAGCCAACACCCATGACAGCCACACAGGACGGCACCTGGCCCCAGCGAAGGCGAGCACTTTACAGGGGACGGAAAACTGCCATTCGGATCCTGACTTGGTACAACTGGAAACCAGTAAACGCGGCAGAGATCACACTGAATCAGCAACAGCAATGTGACAAAGGAGGAACCTGAGCCTGAGTAACTAGTTCAAGGTCATGAGAAAGAGAGCCAGGGCCCCGATTCCAAAGTGTTCTGAGTCCCCAGGCAATCCACGGCCCTACGTGGCCTCCCAGAGCTCCACCTTCAGCTCTCCTCTCGGGAGCAGCGTTACCTGTGCTGCTGACAGCCCGGCTGAGCCCATCAGCACTGTTTCGTGTATGTCACTGTGACTGCATCCCCACCATGAGCAGGCTGCCCCCCGTCTGACGAGCAGGTCTCCCCAGTTCCTGTCCTGGTCTGGCATTGCTTCCGTCCCTCTAAGAACAAGTCAGTGTCACCAGCGGCCCCATCGCTTACCTGGGAAATCCTGGTTGATCTCGTCCATTTCCAACACAATATCATATGGCACCCCCGCCTCGGCCAGCAGCACATTAAGCTGGCCAGGCATCCGGCCTGCAACTGGGTGGATTCCAAACCTAGATGTGGAACGAACGAACAGCTGGCCTTACTGGATGGGCCAAAACGTACAGAGGCCCCGCGATCACCTCCCGATCGGCACAGTTTGTTCTTGGCCCCCCTGCTCCCCCTGGTACCGCCTGGTCTCCGCAGGCAGAAGTAGAATCAGCACGGAGGTGAGGTCAATCTACAAATATTGACGTTGGAGACTCGGTATCGCAGTATCACACACACTAGGACTCCCCTCAGAAAAGTAAGCATAACTCTGGAACATGGACCCTCCATATCCGTTTGAACTACAATGAACTTCCAACAACATTCCTAGGTAGGATCACCTTACGTTCCATAAGCATTCTGCTTTCCTTATACTTTTTGACATACCTTGAGTCTTTAAAAAAAAAAAAAAAAAAAAAAAAACATATGTAAGTCAGCATGGAATTAAACATTTGCCATGAAAAATCAACTCTAGCCAAAACCAGTTTGGCTCAGTGGATGGAGTGTCGGCCTGTGGACTGAAAGGTCCCGGATTCGATTCCGGTCAAGGGCACGTACATTGGTTGCGGGCACATCCCCGGGTGTGCAAGAGGCAGCTGGTCGATGTGTCTCTCTCATCGATGTTTCTAGCTCTCTATTCTCTCCCTTCCTCTCTGTAAAATTTCAATGAAATATATTTTTTTTAAAAGAAAAATCAAGTCTACAGTCAGCTTTAACTTCTATGTTCAAAAGTGGGGAAATAGCCGAGACTGGTTTGGCTCAGTGGATAGAGCGTAGGCCTGCGGACTGGAAGGTCCCAGGTTCGATTCCGGACAAGAGCATGTACCTTGGTTGCGGGCGCATCCCCAGTAGGGGGTGTGCAAAAGGCAGCTGATCGATGATTCTCTCTCAATGATGTTTCTAACTCTATCTCTCTCCCTTCCTCTCTGTAAAAAATCAATAAAGTATTTTTTTAAGTGGGGAAATAAAGTATTGTCCTGTGCATGAGTGAATGGCCCACAGTCTTTCAGAGAGTGATGAAGCATTATCCCACGTCACAGAAGAAATATGACAGAAACACGCTGCGGCGTCCACAAGGCGGAGGTATACAGAGATCAGAGCTCCACGCTTTATCAGGGAAAAGGAAACAGAAGCAACAAGCAATTTCTTCCACCCCAGCCATATGGAGATCTTTAAAGTCATGTAAGCCTGCCTCTTGCCTGTCACACTGACCTGTGTCTCCTCAGCATCGGGCACAGTCCCTGTCATATAAGAAGAGCTCAATAAAAACCAAACCCAAGGAAAAAATGTATTTTATAGAATCTTTTTTTTATTAAGGTATTATATGTGTACATAGCTTACCATTGCCCCCCCCACCTCCCATTCATGCCCTCCCTCCCCAGAGTTCTGTGTTCATTGGTTGTACTTATATTCATGCATACCAGTCCTTCAATTGTTCTCTTATCTCCCCCCCCCAGGTCTCCTTCCCCTCCCCGCTGTCATTTGACAATCTGCTTGTTTTATGGTGACTATCTCAGAATCACATGAATAGAATCCGCCCCTCATTTGGCAGTCTGCTTGTTTTATGGTGACTATCTCAGGACCACCCGAATAGAGTCCGCTCCTCCTCTGGTTCACACCGTCCCTACTCCCGGGTCCCACTGCTTCCCCTGGGACACACGGCTCACCCGGGGCACACAGCCCCCTGGGTGCATTTTACAGAATCTTGTGGCAGGGATCCATCCAGTCTCAACTTAAATCCCTTCAGTGACCAGAAACTGCCTCCTTCCTAAGGTCTGCTGTGTTACTAGATAATCCTGATCGTTACACAGAACACACGCACCCGCGCACAAGCACACACTCGTTACAGTAAGCCGGGAGAAGCCCATCTCGCTGCTCTCCACGGTCTGTAGTTTTGCCATCTGCAGCCACGAGTCTACCCCCTCTTCCCTTTCAGCCATCCTAGGATGCCTCCTGAGCAAAACATCCTCGAGTCTCCCAACTATTCAATGACCGTGGGATGTCCTAGCTGCCTCTTCCTACCTCCACTGTCGGTGCCCAGCTCAAACCCAGCCCCGCACAGAGAGCACAGTATCGCTGGGTGTGATCTAGATGACGAGGCTCAGCAGGCAAATCACATCTCCAGATCCCCCACGGGGAGGCCTGAGCGGCGTGAGCACTGACAGCCCGCACAGCCCATCGCTGTCTGACAAAGCGCGGTCACTGGAGATGCTGTTGCTTTCACAGGAACTCCTGCCAAGCCAGGCCTCCCTACACTCCCAGCACGGTCCCGTTAGGAAGAGTCAGGCATAGGAACTGACCCCTCACCAAGCACGCCTGCAAAGAGTTATAATACGGCCATTTTTGTTAAAAATATATTTTATTGATATTTCACAGAGAGGAAGGGAGAGAGATAAAGAGTTAGAAACATCAATGAGAGAGAAACATCGACCAGCTGCCTCTTGCACACCCCCTGCCGGGGATGTGCCCGCAACCAATGTACATGCCCTTGACCGGAATCGAACCCGGGACCTTTCAGTCCGCAGACCGACGCTCTACCACTGAGCCAAACCGGTTTCAGCTAATACGGCCATTTTTATCACCCAGATAACTGATAAATGCTTTTCTACACCCCTAAACTGTGAGTCTGGATTATTGGAAGGCTTATCATTGGGGGAGACATCAAGTGATGGATATTCTCTTTATCAGATTCCCCTTTGCATGATCTTCCTTCGGGGACCACGGAATGTTCCTCAATGACCAACTTAGGTTTAAAAAATAACAGAAACTCGGACCGAAACGGGGGGGAGGACACTTATTTCTAGGTGGTTGTACAACAGATCGTGGCTTTTTTCTCGTGTCTTTAATATTTTTCTATGAGAAAGTACAGTTTAAATTAACTCCATATAAAATAAATTAACACTCCATGCTTTTATGTTGTGATATAACTTAGAAGCGATTTCTCGTGTGTTATCTTTTTCTGGCCCAAACAGTCCCCATCAAGATGTAGAATTTAGGGCAGCTGATTCGAATCTAGTACTTAGTTAAATATTAAATAGGCTGGGTTTGAGAGCTGCATTCCGTTATCTAAAAAGAGGGAGCAAGAACGTGTGCAAGAGGGGCCGGCATGTAGGCGGACATAGTGGTTAATATTCACTCTTCAGGATGTACGATGCGGTGTGCACAACTTGCTTAGTAAATGGTCACCCTGGGACCCAAGAGTCTGAGCTTTTTGCCGAAACCGGTTTGGCTCAGTGGTAGAGCGTCGGCCTGCGGACTGAAAGGTCCCAGGTTCGATTCCGGTCAAGGGCATGTACATTGGTTGCGGGCACATCCCCGGTAGGGGGTGTGCAAGAGGCGGCTGGTCGATGTTTCTCTCTCATCGACGTTTCTAGCTCTCTATCTCTCTCCCTTCCTCTCTGTGAAATATCAATAAAATATATATTTTTTTAAAAGAGTCTGAGCTTTTAACGACTATACGATATAGTCAGTCATGTCAAGCAATGTATGAGATTATTTTGTTTAGTCAATAGTTCAGGTTAACCAGCTGGGTGATGTTGGTTAGTCACTTAACGACTCTCCCTCCGTCTGTTTCCCCATAGAGTAGTAACCAGCTGCTGTTATGAGGCCCAGGCCTAAGGCTATAAAAACTCTCAGTAGAAGGGGTCTGAGAAATACCTATTTCCCTCTGCTTGAATGGGTGCGATAAGGAGTTCCAAGAATCCAATTTCCAGTGTGCTTTGGGAAAAGCTGAGAGCCAAGAATTGTTCAACAATGCTACAAGCTATAAACAATAATTGAGTATTTGCGAGGACAAACAGACACAGGAGGGGAAAATGTCTCTTAGTATGCAAAGTGCTACAACAATGCAAAACATTGACCAGCATCCCTTCAGTGCTGGGAAGTAGATTTTGAAAAACTTACCACAAGTGGGAGGTAGAAATGAACTGGATAAAATAAACTATTAATAATTTATGATTCATCTAAAAGGAATTCCTCCCCTCTTCCCTCAGTGGGCTCTCTACAGTCCGATTTTAATGAGAATAAAACTAAAGACAGTCAACAGTTTACTTCAAACAGTGCTCCTCAACTTCACTGTCACATATGCTTCCAAGTTCTTTTTTATTATTCATTTTTTAGAGAGGGGCAATGAGAGGGATAGAGAGATAGAAACATCTATGAGAGAGAAACATCACCTATCGGCTGCCTCCTGCACACCCGCTTCTGGGGATCAAGCCCACAATCCAGGCATGTGCCCTGACCGGCAATCGATCCTTTGACCTTTTGGTTTCTGGGTCAATATTCAACCCCCAAGCTACATCAATTGGGCAGCTTTTAAGTTCTTCAACCATAGTTTCTCTCCTGTCATTTTGGGGAATGTAACAGTTCAACACTTGAGTAAAAAATTTACAATGTTCTCTGAAAAGAAATATTGCTTTTTTTTTTTACTTAAAATTTAAATGCTAATGTCATTCTCTTTTCCATACCGGAGCTTCCAATCACTCCTGGAAATGAAGGAAATTAGGCAAAATACTGACAACTGACGTTCTCGCTCTCCCTGTAGAAGTGCAAGCTACATTCAGCACGACCGCAGCCATTTTCAAACTGACTCGGAGAACACATTTCCAAAGTGTTACGCAGACTCTTTGGTTGAGATGTCGCTTTCAAACTGTGATATTTTTACAGTAGCAGTAAAACATTGTTTTAAAAATTTCTCCAGGTACCAAAGTGTATGCTCATTAAATGATTTATTACTACTAAACTCCAAATCTGAACATAAATATCATTTTAATACTTTAATAACAGTATTTTAGGCAATAATATTAAAAAAATAGACTAAGAAAGAAGATGCACACGTTAAAATCACCAAAATGGCCCTCACTGGTTTGACTGGGTGGATAGAGCATCGGCCTGAGGATGGAAGTGTCTCAGGTTTGATTCCGGTCAAAAGCACGTGCCCAGGTTGTGGACTCAATCCCTAGAGGGGGGGATGCGGTGGATGACAGAGGCAGCTGATCAATGATTCTCTCTCATCATTGATCTCTCTCTCTTTCCCTCTCTCTCTCTCTCTCACCAATAAAAATATATTTAAAAAGAAATGGTGACCATGTCCACTCACCTATTAGAAATGAAAAACAACTTTTAGTTTGAAAAGCTCGTTTCACATGACAGAGGTTTAAACATATTATTAATCAGCTGATTTTCATTCAAGGTTAACGCCCATTTGCTTTTCAACTGTGTCCATTTCAGGTCAACGCTCCAAATGAGCGCAGGGTTGCTGTCCCAGATTCACGCTCAGGCAGTTTTTCCTCCGTCACCGACTAGACCCAATGGCACAACTAAATAGCCAGGTTCCGTCCCGGGAGCTGCTGCCCAAAAGCATCAGAGGTTCAGAAGGAACACAGAACATCCAACGGCTTAGCAAATAACACGCTCTAAGTGGAAAAAGATCAGCTGGCTAGGAAAATGACAAAACTATTTTCAAGCAGACCCAACGAAACAGAAGTTGACCGAGTAGTCCTCATTTTCTTTACCCAGAATAAAATAAGATGATCTTCAAATGCAAAAGGAAGAATTGGACTTAAAAATTCAGAAGAAGAAAAAAAAAACCTACTTGCTGTTAATTTAAAACAAATGCCCCAGTTAGGGGATGTGTCAGGCGTCTTCTCTGTGGATCAGGGAGAGAGAAGCTCGTGAATCTGAGCTGATGCACTTGGAGTTCAGAGTATTTCGCATGCAAATGCGAAGGGCAGCTGGTTGGCACTGGGCATGATCAAGGCAGCTGCAGCAGCTGGCACAGCCTTCCAGGTGTGAGAAGAGACAGAGCATCATCAAAGGTCTGAACTACCCGGAAGAGAGGACCAGCTTAGGTGGACTCGGGACTTCCAGAATAACGTAAGATATGCTCTGTCTCACTCCTATAGTACTAACTGCCACCAAGGACTCATCTGAGCTCCTCTGAGATAGTAATAATAGTCCTGAACACCAAAAACTTTGTCTTGCCGAAACCGGTTTGGCTCAGTGAATGGAGCGTCGGTCTGCGGACTGAAAGGTCCCAGGTTCGATTCTGGTCAAGGGCATGTACATTGGTTGTGGGCACATACCTGGTAGGGGGTGTGCAGCAGGCAGCTAATCAATGTTTCTCTCTCATGGATGTTTCTAGCTCTCTATCTCTCTCCCTTTCTCTCTGTAAAAAATCATTAAAATATTTTTTTTTTTTAAAAAAAACTTTCTCTTAATCTCCCAGCCCTCTGACCACCAAGAAGTATTTCTTGCTTCCCCTCAGGTCCTTTCCCCTTCCCAAACATGACTGGTGAGACCTAGGGAAAGACTGAGAGTCATACTACATGACACTCGAGGTCTGAATTAGTCTCCTATCGCTGCTGTAACAAATTACCTCAAATTTCGTGGCTCACAGCCACACAAATGGATGACGCTGTTACAGCTATGGTCAGTCAGAGTCCAAAGTCCATTTCTCTGCCCTGAAATCACGGTGCTGGTGGGACTAGGAATCCATTGCTTGCCTTTTCCAGCCTCGGGAGGCTGCCCCCTTCCTTGGCTTGTGGCTGCAGCACTGTGACCTCTCTTTCCGTTGTCACTTCTCTGACACATGAGCCCACCTGAATAATCCAGGATTACCTCCCTGTCTCAAAATCCTCACCTCAAATCTACAAAAGTTCCTTTTTGCCATCTGCCATGTAAGGCAACACATTCACAGATTTTAAGGATTAGGAGGTGAACATACTTGAGGTCACTATTCAGTCTGCCACAAACTCCCTTTCCAGTCTAAAATTCCAGGAACTAGAGTTTCTGTTTTAGCTGAGTAAACCAACATACACCTCGAGATTTACTTTTGGATTTCGATTTTGTATTCCTCTTTGACTCCGGTATTTTTGTTTAACTTATTTACTTGCTTTTAATACTACCTTTGCTTATCTTTAAATTAATCCACTGGCTATCATCTTGATGCTCTCACTGAGGTGTCATGGACCACGTTACAAATCAAAAACCTCTACATGTATGAGTTACTATTGTAATATGTGATTAGCTGCAGACTTCATAAAGATGATGTTTCTTTTGAGCTGGTTGCAAAAGGGTAAATAATCGCAAAGCTAACCAACATGTTATGCTGAACACCCCAAAGGGAAGATCACTTTATATCTGTTTGTATAGTAATTTATTATACTAAACTTTTAAGACGCTAAGATTGGAGACAAACACACGCAAGACTCTTCCGAGAGAATGCCAATGTTTTGAGAGAAGCAACAGAACACGCTACATTTTGTAGAAATATGTATGTGCATGTTGATGAGGCAATGGGAGTTTATAACAATCCTGGCCCGTGGAACTGGCTGATCTCCAAAGTATGTATTAAAGTTAATTGTATCAGACATCGGTTGGCCAAGACCCGCAATTTCCAGGAACCTACGGCCAAAGCTCATCAATGTCCCATCATCACATGAAGAATATCCAGAATTCTGAACTGCAAAGCCTACTAGCCTTTTGGTTCTTCCCTTTGAACTAGAAAAAAAATTATTTTTATTGTGTACATGCTTAACAAAACAGAGCCGGCTGTCCCTGACCACAACAAGATTCTACAGAAGGGAAAGAACTACTAAGTGAGATCACAGGAAGGTCTTGCAGCCGCCACACTCTTTCCTTAGGCAGCTCCTCCTTCCGATGGCTACGTCCTCCAGGCCGAGAGCTCCTTAGTGTAGGAGCCACGTTTATTTATCAGAGCCTGGCACTCGATTCTCGGTGCTCAATGAAAGGGGTGCCAGTGTGGCAGGCTTACTCATAAACTTCCCACATCTCCTTTTGGAGAGAGAATCTGGGGAAGCAGTGAAACGCTCTAGAGACCCACTGCCTGGGTTCAAGACATTTGGACAATTAACTTCCGTGTGCCGCCATTTCCCCATGTGAGCAATGGGAGAGATGATAAAACCTCTTCAGGGAAGTACTGTGAGATCTGAGTGAGACGATCAGACCCACCACCTGGCACACATATGGTAAGCCTCCAATAAATGTAACCTGTAAATTATATTCAAATACCTTTTGGTAATTTAAATGTTTATCTGTATCTTTCAAATACATCCACATTTTAATGATCACTTATATAAAAAAGAAACACACAAATGTTGGTTTGATGCCAACATTTTCTAAGTTGGCTTTCTAATTTTTAACTTGAAATCCTAGTAAATATCAATGTAATCCAGCAAAAGCCACAAATTGTTTGGACTCACAACTACATCTAAAGACTAGAGAATCGCCCAAACCAGTTTGGCTCAGTGGATAGAGCGTCGGCCTGCGGGCTCAAGGGTCCCAGGTTCGATCCAGTCAAGGGCATGTACCTTGGTTGTGGGCACATCCCCAGTAGGGGGTGTGCAGGAGGCGGCTGGTTGATGCTTCTCTCTCATCGATGTTTTTAACTTTCTCTCCCTCTCCCTTCCTCTCTGTAAAAAATGAATAAAATATTTTAAAAAAGAAAAGATTAGAGAAATGATACTCAACAGAGACTGAGGCTAACAACAGAGACTGAGGCAAACAATTGTGAAGACTAAAGTCATCGGGAATTTGGTCATAACTAATATTAGAATACAGATTTACTTTAATAGAGTCAAATTTCAAAAGGCCATCTTCAACCCTTCCACAGATACCATTAGGCAAAATATTGTTTCCTCCCCAGCCTGTGTGATTCAGTGGTTGAGTGTCAACCTATGAACCAGGAGGTCATGGGTTCAATTCTTAGTCAGGGCACATACCTGAGTTGTGGGCTTGACCCCCCAATGTGGGATGTGCAGGAGGCTGTGGATCGATGATTCTCTCTTATCATCAATGTTTCTATCTCTCTCTCCCATTCCCTTCCTCTCTGAAATCAATAAAAATATATTAAAAGAAAAGATTCTCTAACCCAACCACTTCCTAAGGTAGGACTCCTTTATTCAGAATTACAGCAAGTAAACATGTACAGTACAAACTGTTGAGTCACAAAACAGGCTGTAGTTCCCCTCTGAGGCCATAATGAGTCCCCATATGTGCTACACACGAAGGACCTTTGATTGTATGTTTGCAGGTGCAATGCACCATCTGAGAAGGGTCCATTGAAGTAATAAAAAGATTTATTACTACATTCAATATTTTTTACTAATTGCACATTTTACCTGCGGAAAATAAGATGGGATCTGAAAAAGGCAGGTTTCTTTGGTGTATGACATCCTGATCAGAATTTCTGATTGACAGTTACCGGTCACTCACCCAAAGCGCAAGAAAAAGCTATTCTGTAGTAAATGTAGTTTAGAAGAAAACTTTATGAAACGTGAAGCAAGGGGAATGGGACGTAAATTAATCCTTACTGCTGAAAAGGCGGGGGCCAGCTGGGTGGGGTCAGCCCGTCCATTAGAGGAGGAACCTGGTAAGGCGTGGGAAACCTTCCCGACAAGGCAGAGCGTGTCCACACAAGCTGATTAATGAGCGAAGCTACAGAATCCACTTTCTGGCCAAGCTTCGTAGGCGAAGGATAGACACCCAGCTTTCTAAAATTGTGAAAGTCCTCCCGACCAGCAGTGGTCCAGACGAACTCACTCACAGGATTCCAAATGAAAAGAAAATGTTCGCTTCCAACAGCTAGAACGAGAGAACATTATGTACCTTTCTTTCCCTTCCCTTTTCTCTTTTCTTTTTTTGAAGGAAAATAAGGGCTGAGTTGCTGCTCTGATGTGAAATCTGGTGTGCATCCACGGCCTGCCTTTCTTCGGGAAGAAAATGACGAACTCGGTAAAGAGATCATAATTAGGTCCCAGGGGCTCCATTTTTCTCTGGGACAGAATAATACGACCTGTTCTATGACGGATGAGGATATGTTTGACAAAGGGCGGCGGTTGCATGTCCCATGGGCACATGTGGCCTGTGCCACAGAGGCCACCCAGAGAGGGTGCAATCGGGCCATCTCGTGCAAACACTGACCATGTCACAACACGACCTCGTCCGCGGGGCCCGCAGAGGGCTCTCCCATCACTGAACCAAATCCAGCTACGAGGCCCAGAAGAGAAACAGAAGGCCTATGAAGCAACAGCATTTCAAAACAGCCCGTCAGGCTGTGAAGAATGACATCAGAGACAATATTAAGCATCTACTTTGCCACTAACGTTCTAGAATACTATATGCTGACACAGTGCAGAGACGCGGTAGGAACTGTACCTAATTTCATCTCTCTGTCAGAAGCACTAACGACGCTGCTGAGTGGCTCTTGAAGTGCAATGCTAGCGCGCAGCCCGAGACACACACTGTACGCAAGATACGGAAGGCTTTGGACCTGAAATGAGAAGAGGACCTTTGTTTGTTTATGTTTACTTAAACCTTACTGAAGAGAATCAGCTCAGAGGGGGCCGTGTGCCCCGGGTGAGCCGTGTGTCCCAGGGGGCCGTGTGCCCCGGGTGAGCCGTGTGTCCCTAGGGAAGCAGTGGGACCCAGTGGGAGGGGCGGTGAGAACCAGAGGAGGAGCGGACTCTATTCGTGTGGTCTTGAGATAGTCACCATAAAACAAGCAGACTGCCAAATGAGGAGGGGATTCTATTCATGGGATCCTGAGATAGTCTCCATAAAACAAGCAGATTGTAAAATGACAGCAGGGAGGGGAAGGAGACCTGGGGGGAGATAAGAGAACAACCGAAGGACTGGTATGCATGAATATACGTACAACCAACGAACACAGAACTCTGGGGAGGGAGGGCATGAATGGGAGGTGGGGGGGGGGGGGCAATGGTAAGCTATGTACACATATAATACCTTAATAAAAAAATTTTGAAGAAAAAAAAAGAGAGAATCAGCTCAGAGAGTTCCTTCTCACAAATACCAGGACTAAGAACCCAACGCCACCCCGGTGGTCAGAAGCCCTGGCTTCATCGGCAGTGGGTTTTCCCTCAGACCACAGGGGCTTCCGAGGGAGGAGTCCAGAATGCAGGGCTTTGCAAAGCACCGAGGCACAGGCTTCTAGCACGGCCATCTGTGCTCTCCTCACACCGATGTGCAGGGGACAGCCTGAAGCCCAAGGACGTCTGGCCAACAGCCAGAGCCCGCGAGAAGAGGCCACGTCCTGGGAGCACAGCAGACCCCTCCATCTGAGGGGTTCCTGGCCACTCTGCACGGAGGTTACACTCAGGTGTGAATGAAGACACAGACTGGCTTTGGTTTGATTCCCACATGCCCAGGTTTCGGGCTTGATCCCCTGTAGGGGGCGTGCAGAAGGCAGCCAATCCACAATTTTCTCTCATCATTGATGTTTCTATCTCTCTATCACAACTCTTCCTAAGAATTATTCATTGGCAACTATCTCTGCTTTATAATGAAAAGCCTCTCATAGCCATGCAAAGGCTGGGAAATATCAAGAAGGCATGTCTAGCCTGACCGGCATGGTTCAGTGGTTGGGTGTCGACCTATGAGCCAGGAGATCATGGTTCGATTCCCAGTCAAGGCACATGCCCAGGCTGTGGGCTCGATCCCCAGGGTGGGATGTGCAGGAGGCAGCCAATCAATGGTTCCCATCATTGATGTTTCTCTTTCTCTCTCTCTCCCTATCCCTCCCTCCCTCTCTGAAATCAATAAAAATATTTAAAAAAAAAAAAAAAAGACATGCCTGTGCTCTTGTAAGATTTTTCACAAAAAGCTTGCAGAATTCAAGCATGAGTTAGGCGAGCCCAAAGGAGTTCCGGGCAACTGGGAAGTGACAGCCCTATGGCCAGCAAAGAAAGTCAGTCAGGGGGCTTTCCCGATGATCCGCACGAGCCCCGTCCTGAGAGGCCTCGGCCCCGCTGCACCTCAGCTCCCGGTGAGCGGGTTCTGACTCCGGCCCAGGAGGGAGGCCCAGGAGGGAGGCCCAGGAGGGAGACCCAGGAGGGAGGCCCAGGAGGGAGGCCCAGGAGGGAGACCCAGGAGGGAGGCCCAGGAGGGAGACCCAGGAGGGAGGCCCAGGAGGGAGGCCCAGGAGGGAGACCCAGGAGGGAGGCCCAGGAGAGAGGCCCAGGAGGGAGACCCAGGAGGGAGGCCCAGGAGGGAGGCCCAGGAGGGAGGCCCAGGAGGGAGCCAGCATCTCTGCATCCATCACGCGCCATGACGTCACACAGTCGGGCTGGGTAACAGATGCAGTTTTTCTAGGCACCACGTGAGCATCACTCATTGATGACAGCCACATGTCCACCCTGGCCCGTGTCCCTGAGGGCTGTGTGCGGTATGTCACCACATCTGGAGGCTGGGCGGGAGGCGGGCTGCGGCTCAGAGCGCCTAAGCCAGCGGCCCGCAGCTGTGCTGCAGGAGCCCGTGGGCGCCCGGGGAGGAAAGGACCGAGGTACCGCGACCGCAAACACAGGTCTCCCCCTTAAAGGGCGGGGTGGCCACGGCAGCAGCCTCCTGGTCAGCCAGATGCCCGCCTCTGCGAGAGGCAGCCAGCATCCACGGATCCGCACAGTCCTAACCTTGTAAAGAGAGCGTGCCCGTCTCCGGTGAATGGACGGCGGCACCGAGGCAGAGCCAACCACGTTCCCATGAGTCCCCTCACATAAGTGAGGAACCTTCACCCAGAAGAAAGGGACACGACGGCAAGGCACTGTCATCCTGTCAGCAAGAATCGTTCTCTTCGGTTAAGGCAAACACAAGACTTGCATCACTTGCTACAAAGCCGATGTTGAAAATTCAACCTATTAGAGTAGTGGTCGGCAAACTGCAGCTCTCGAGCCACATGCAACTTGCAAGCCACAGTTTGCTCTCTGCTGACTAACAAGTTTGCCGACCACTGACCTAGATTTTCAATTCCAATAATTACAGGACGCTGTTGTTCCTTGTGATTAAGCCCCTATCCCAGTGGTCGGCAAACCGCCGCTCGAGAGCCACATATGACTCGCCAGCCGCAGTTTGCCAACCACTGTACTAGAGTAAAAGTTAAAAAAAAGAAAGAAAACTGTAACACACGAACATATAATTATATATCTTCCATAAATCTTAAGTCACATAATCACTTTTCCCCGTGAACAAAAAATGCAAACTTTAATGAGGTCAGAAACGATCATCCATTTGTGTCCTCCCCTTCCTGTACAGAGCACGTTTCCTCTTATTCACTTCCTTTCACGTCCTGCCTTCACCCAGCTGCCCAGCAGTCGCTGATGCTCATAGCTCTGCACCCACCCCTCTCACCCTGGGCTGAGTGCCCAGGCTGGGCAGTGGGCAAGCTAAGGATAGCGGAGGCACGGAAGCCACCTTCCTGTTTTATCAGCTTTGCCACTCGCCTCCCGAACATCTGCATGGTGACAGCAGGCGGTACACTACATTGGCCTTCCCCGTGCGGACGGAGCACAGAGAAACACTTCCTTTTAGGAAAAGGACTGAAGGTTCTGTAACACGTCCTTGCCACTGGTAGGTCTGCAAACGCTTCCCGGGGCGACTGTGACCACAAAGAAGCAGAGTTTCGTACCCTACGTGAATGTAGGAGTGAGTTACCAAGATGAGACTTCTTATCATGACGACAGGTCGACCAGTCGCTATGACACGCGCTGACCACCAGGGGGCAGATGCTTAACACAGGAGCAGCCCCCCTGGTGGTCAGTGCGCTCCCACAGGGGAGCAGCGCTCGGCCAGAGCCAGGCTCACGGCTGGCGAGTGCAGCTGCGGTGGCGGGAGCCTCTCCCGACCCCAGGGCAGCGCTGCCAAGCAGCGCAGCAGGCTGGGATGAGCGTGAGGGGCACGGGGCCAGGCCTCGCCTCGGCCTCCTCCCTGGCCGCCTGCTGCTTGGCGCACTGTTACATCCCCCAAGGAGCCAGGATGTGAGAGGGAATCAGGCCAGGCCTAGGGCCTCCCCACCCCACCCCACTCCCGCTCTGTGCCTGAATCCGTGCACCGGGCCTTGCGTGTGAAAATAAAGAAACAACATCCAGATTGACTTCTGCAATTCACCTAAGATGATCCTACATGTGGGAACCACTACATCCCGGGAATGCTGGTCCTACCACAAAGGGGTGTTTTAACGCCTCACATTTTTAAAAAATTGCCAGAAAGTAGAGAGAGGAGGCAGGGGTGGGAGAAGAAAGGGTGGGGAGAAAGAGAGAAGGACTATGCAGCCGACGCTCAAACGTTTGAGATAACCCTCTGGTTGAACCACCCGAGCCCCTTTGCCACGGTTAACAGCTGGACATTCCGGAGTGGCCGCTCTAATGCGGATTTCAGAGAGTGGATGGTTCATAACCGGAAGTCCCTGCCGTCATTTCCGCCCCGAGGGGGTGAGCCACCTGAGTCCGCCCTTCGCCAGCCCACCGGTCCCCACCGGTCTGCCTCTTCCCTGGCCTCTCCTGTCACACGTGTCTGGCCAAGCGAGGTCACCCCGATGTGACTGCTTGATCTCCTTCCCCAAACCCAACCAGAGAGACGGGACTTCTGGTTTTCCCTGTGAGTAGCTCTCCTGGAATCCCGTATCATAAAATGTCCCTTTGTCACCTGAATCCATATTTAGGTTTGACGCTATTTGACAGAAACAGCAAAAAAATGAGGTAGTCCGACTAAGGTGAGAACAGGGGGTTTTGCAACTTAATTTCTTTCCTGTCATGTCTAACCACTGTGCTCTACACATCAAAAATTTATTTTTTTTTTTACTTTTTAAAAAATGTCTACATCAATTTCTCAGGCGAAGCCCATCAAGTGGCCACCATTCTGGAAGGGTGCAGATCCAGAACATTCCATTTCCACAGAGAGATCTACTGCCCCGTGTTGGCCTGGAGCAGGGAGGCGGGATCTCTTCCTGCCGGGGGCAATCTGGATGTTTATAACATCATTCTCAGGCCATACGGAAGTACCAACTTAAACATTAGCCTGCCGCCCTAGCCAGTTTGCCTCAGCGGACGGAGCGTCGGCCTGCGGACCGAAAGGCCCCGGTTCAGTTCCAGCCAAGGGCATGTGCCCGGGTTGCAGGCTCCTTCTGGGCCTGGGCCCAGGTCCGGGGCAGTGCAGGAGGCAACCAATCGATGTGTTTCTCTCGCATCAATATTTCTCTCTGTCTCTCCCTCTCTCTTCCACTCTGTGAAAATCAATGGAAAAATAGCCTCAGGTAAGGATTACAAATAATAATAAAATATATATATATTTTTTTTAATTTGGCTACGTTTGGTCAAATATTTAATGAACTGACCCCTAATGCCTTCGCAGGGCCAGGCCAAGTGATCTCACAGACCTTATACACCCCCAGGCCGGCCACTCCCCACCCCCGGTGCAGACTTTGGCCCGCTCAACCTGGGCCTCAGGAATGGTGTCTGAGCCCATGGCCGGCCCAATGCTTCTGTTCCTACCGTTCAAACCCACGGGAAGGGAGCCTGGGACCTCCAGGGGCCGCCCTGTAGTTCGGTATGGAGGAGTTTCTCTGAGCATGCGGAGCAGCGGAAACAGGGGTGGCTGTCCAGGCATCAGCTCACAGCGACGGCCAGTGTCCCCGCCACACAGAGAGGACGGTGAAATCGGCCGAACCACAAAGAGGGGCTGTCTCCCGGTGGAGAGACGATGATCACTCCTGGCTTCTTCCTCCTCTCTAGCACTATGTGTTTTATGGTTGTATTCAATAAGCACACATTCTTTCTTATGGAATGGGAACTGCAGGCCAGTTACGCCCGAAAGGAAACAGTCATCTACCGGGAGGCCATGGGCGCTGCTTGCGCTCCACGGCGAGCCGCGCGGACGCACCTGACTTTCTTGCCCTGCTCCGTGAGCATCTTCACCAGGTCGGCGATGGGGTACTGCGCTTTGGCCGCGCACAGTCCGTAGCCTGCGGGGAATGCAAGAACACGGGAGAATGCGGTTTTATTTTGGAATTCCTCTCTGGATGGAAACATTTCTTATGCCAAAAAAAAAAAGCAATCCATGAACAGGACTACAAAATGAAAGCAAACTTATCACATGGCATTTTTTAAATCCTGGCCTAAACTTCAACTTCAAATGCTAACAGTCCCTCCGCAGTCTTGTTTGTTATGGAGAAGTCAGGACAGAACACAGCAAACATAAGCCAAATATAGCCATGTCCGGGAAGGCATGAAGAAGATGGCAGCCATGGAGGTGCCACTGGCTCTCCCTTCCAGAAAGAACTTGATGTTCAGTGGAGGTTGTATAGTTAGTAGACAGATTCCTGCTGTTAGTGCTTTCAGGATCCATAATGGCTTTTGATTTAAAGCCATGTTTTTTTTTCTGGGTGGTTCTTTAACAATGACTGAGCATATCAGGGGTTCTGGTGCCTGAACATTTCTGCCCAATAATAGGAGCTGCTTGTTCCTTAGCTCAGTATCCTTCACTCTATAACAATAGGGTTGCTTCTAAGTTCCCACTATGTTTTCAAAAACAAACAAGTGTCCATTAGATGTTTTCCTATTATAAGAAACTGTTCATGTAATCAATGACAATGCCTTTTTTTTTTTTCGTACCTGGAGTAATAATAATGCTACCAGCTTCTCGAATCATGTCGATGGCATTCTCCAGGTTGATTTCCGTATGTGTGCCGGAGATTTCCATGGGTTTTCCACCGGCTGTCGAAGTGGTACCGTAGCCTCCAAGAATCACATTCGCCAAGGAGCGATTCATTGCCTGGAAAGCCAAATTATCCGTTGTGAGAGCTTAATCCACATGACGTTTGGAAAATGAACTGAACATGTGATATTCAGAAATAGTCAACAAAGAGGTATATTTGATCATCTAAAACATTTTAACCACATAATTTGATCTAGCTTCTGAAAATTATGTCAAAAGTGTAAATGAAGATATCTGGGGAACCACATCCTTTTTCCTATAAAATCAAGGACACATGAATATATGTTCAGTAAGAGAGTAACGTTT
Source organism: Vespertilio murinus (assembly GCA_963924515.1). Lineage (NCBI taxonomy): Eukaryota > Metazoa > Chordata > Mammalia > Chiroptera > Vespertilionidae > Vespertilio > Vespertilio murinus. The sequence continues at coordinate 8,887,248 of OZ004705.1, forward strand.
GTTAAGGCATTTCAACCAGTAACATTAAGAAATTAATGAAAAACTCAGACCTGGTTACTACCCTGTTTCCCCAAAAATAAGACAGTGTCTTATATTAATTTTTGCTCCCAAAGATGCGCTAGGTCTTATTTTCAGGGGATACATTATGTTTCCATGAAGTAGGTCTTATTTTCGGGGAAACATGGTATCACCTGCACATGGATCAAGCAAACGGTACCTCCACATTCACCTGTATGTCACAAGCGTACAAGGAAGGCACAGGAATATGGACTTTTACAAGGTGACCCGAGAGAGCTCTCAGGTGAGTTCCATTGCCAGCTGCGAGCGGTCCAGAGGCAAGCCGGAGGGAAGGGGCAGAGATGCCTCTCATTTAGAACTCTGCTGCCCTCTGCTGTCCAGAAAGATACATGTAGACGTTGACGGGGTCTGACTTTCCAAATCAGCTCTGAGAAGCTAGAGTAGAAGTGACTGGACTCATGACTGGACTCCTAATGTATTTCATTTCCGAAAAGCTAGATGAGTGAACTGATGCACTTTTTTAGTAAAACATACACCACCCGTTGAACCAGAAAAAAATTATATCGGGGTGGGGGGGGGGGGAAGAAACAGTAGGAAGGCACTTCTGGTTGCTCCTTTAAAAGTCACCCAACAATGTCCCATTCAAACACCTCCACGGAAACATTCTCTTAACTGACTGGGTCCTGAAAACAGTTCAGGTATGGCCTTCTCGAGGCGAGGTGGTGGGAGAAGCATGAAAAGACAAGAAGCCAGATGTTCTGAGGGATCCACTACATCTCAAGACTTCAAATCCCTGTACATGATCAAAGCAGTCATTCCACGTAATCACAACAGAATTTCTCACTTAAAAAAAAAAAACTCCCCTCAAATTACTAAACCCTATTTTAAGGGTTGTAATAAACATAATCATTGAGCCCCTTATAAGCTATATGAGTATCAATCTATTACTTTTCTCTCAAAAAGACACATGATTATTTCAAAAAGCAAAAAGCACCTGGAGGTTTGCAGTGACAAATAACACATCAGAGAGAAGCACATGACCACCCATCCAAGGACCGCCCACCGGCTGCCACCTTCAGGGCACAGGCCGGTGAGCTGCTGAGGGAACAGGGGAGAAGGGGCAGAAAGCCACACTTGACCAGGGGCAGCATGCCAACAACCTAACTTGCAAAGATGATAGATCAACATATCATAATTTTTCAAACTGTTCTTTTGACCTAAGTTCACTGGTGAGTACAACATTCACATTTCACAGAGCCTAAAGTCTAGTAAACTTATCTAAGATCATCCTATATAATAAAAGCCTGATATGCTATGTGTCCCGTCATCCATTCAACCAATCAAAGCATAATATGCTAATGGTATGCTAAGGCTGTTCAACCAAATCACTGTGACGTGCACGGACCACCAGGGGCAGACGCTCCAGACCAGTAGGTTAGCTTGCTGTTGGGGTCCAGCCAGTCGGGACTGAGTGACATGGGTCTGACATGACCTGGAGCCCTCACGCAGACCCTCCCCAGCTGGCCAACCTCCTGCATCCCTCCCTGGTCCCCATCATGCACTAGTCAAGTCCCTCAGCCTGAACTGCACCCTCTCGAAATCCAGGACCCCTTGGGGGTTGTCAGAAAGCTGGTTTCAGCCCAATCCCACAGGCCAAGCCAAGGGGCCCCACTGGTGCATGAATTCATGCACTGGGCCTCTAGTAACATATAAAATAAAGCTCAGAATGCTTTTATGTATATTATTAGTAGATAAGAAGGGCAGAGATATGTTAAAGTAATGCTTTTACATTCATAGTCCCCACCTGACATGAAGTTTTAAATGCTGAACACCACCTCCTCTACTTAAATCCAAGGCTTAATGAAAATCTACGTACCAATAGCCGAGACTTCCCAAACATTCAATACTTATTGATTTTGATCAAGTCTATCTAGTTTTAAATTACAGGATTCTGAAAATAAATAACCAAAAAATAGCTTCCACCAAAATTTTTGCCCTTAAAAACTGATTCTGAGACCTATTTCAGACATGGAGTTATGTCTGCCATAGATAACGTTTTGTTGTTACTCTTAATCCTCACCCAAGGAAAATTTTCCATTGATTTTTAGAGTGAGTGGAAGGGAGAGTGAGAGAAAGAACCAGCGATGCGAGAGAGACACATGGATTGGTTGCCTCCTGCACACACCCTGACCAGGGTCAGGGAACCTACAACCAAGATACGTGCCCTTGACCAGAATCAAACCAGGGACCCCGCAGTCCGAGGGCCGACACTATACCCACTGAGCCAATAGGGCCATATCGATCTATTACAGCTGCTAGGGCCATAGATAACTTTAAAAAAAAAGTCAAACCTACAAAAAGACTCCATCCCCTGCATTACACAGTTCTGTGAAAGGACAGAGCAGCGGGATGGATGCAGAGACAGATGCAGGTGACAGAACCCTTTCATCTTAGAGTAGATCTCAGATGTAGATGACAGAACCCGTTCATCGAACCCAACAGTGCATTTGGACTTAGGAGGAACCATTTTTTATTTCCCATGGAACGGAGTGGAGGAGAAGAAAAGAATATCTGAGGGCACTTCATTAATGGGGACCCACTCCGGATGGCATCTTGGGGAGGAAAACAGGGAGCCACACAGTAGTGTAACAATCTAAGTCTGCTTGTTAAACACGTATCCACAATTATATCACCATTAAGCTAATTCCATGTGGTCTCTTAAAAATGGAATTATTTTTCATCTCTGAACGTACCATTGCAACATCATATTTTCAACAAATGTTTAGGGTTTCGGGCTTTTTTGTTTTGTTTTGTTTCCTCTCTTTTTGGCTTGCCTGAGTGATTAATGAGACTATCCTGTGACCACTGACCCCAGATTGAAGAGCTCCCAGCTCCGAGACAAAGCATTTGCAGCCCTGTCCAAGACTGTGCCTTTTAAGTGATTAAGCCCTATAATGAAAATTGTATGCTGCATTAAAGAAGCCCTCCAATTCACGTAATTCTAAGCAAAATGTAAGAAGAAAACTCTGAACACAAAGGTCACGACGTGGAGCAAACCAAAGCAATAACTATATATATATATACCGTTGACTAGCATCTCTCATTTTGGTGCTTTGTAGGTGCTGATTAATTGGTTGCAAAGCAAAAACAGAAAAGTGTTTTTGTTTTTGTTTTAGTTTGGCTTTGATCCACTTAATTCTGTTCTATTCTCATGGGGGGGGCGGGCTGGGGGGGAACAGCAAAATGCAAAAATCAAAAAATTGGGTCTGAAAATGCCGTTCCATTTTCCAAGTAAGCGGACGATACAATCATAAAGAGGTTAATGTCTAACGGCATCTGGATACAAAGCACGGCGTCCATGTGCGCTGGTGGTTGGGGCACTGTGGACATCTTTCCGTTTTTATAATACTGGGTGTTGTGTAACCACGACATTAGGCTCCGAAGACACCCAAAGGGATTCTTTGTCAGAAGGAAATCCAATTTCAGGGGCTGTTCATTAGCCGCTCCGGGTGCATTCCATTCCCTCTGGCTGGACAAAAGCATGCTGGTCTGGTTTGGCCCGCCCGTCTCCTTCAATAAATAATAAAGCAGCGAAGGTAAACAGGCCGGTGATAATACTAGATATTGATAGTTGATAGTACATCTGCTACCACAGCCTACCCGGAGGGGATTCCAAAATATGAAAAGAGCTAACAAATAAAACATTCGTCTAACCGTTACTGAACAACTATTGCTATTTATTTGAATGTGCCCCAGTGCGTGTGAAAAAGACCACAAACACAAAAGCAAATAATGCATGATCTCTTAAAAGACCTTCCCTGCAAAAGGAGAACAGCATTTCCTACCTCCAGAGTGTGCGTGGGGAGCGAGTGAGCTAATATTTGTGCAGCAACATCGCACTCTGCCTAGTGACCAGCAGATACGTCCTTTTTATTAGTATTAGGAACGGCCAGCAGATACGTCCTTTTTATTAGCATTACGAGCCGCCCTGAGCTGCCAGTAAGCACCAGCCACGAAGAAACAATTGCTTATCAGGAACAAGCACAGAATTCTAAGAATTCTTGCAGATGAAGGTGGAAAGTCAGAAAGCCAGGAAACTGCAGAAGCGAAGACCATTTCTGTCTTCAAAACTGAAACCCACAGCAGCCCTGCTTTTGTCGTCTGTTCTGTAATAAGGCAGAGGGGCAGAGGGTTCAGCAAAACGCCAGCTCCACACGTCACCCGCCGGGAGAACTTGCAGCGAGTCCTCGGTGGAGACCCCTTTACCAACATCCACAGCCACCTTGGCCAAGCGGCTGTACGTAAAGACAGTAACCAACGATGCACGAGGAGAGTGCACTGCAGGAAAGAAAGGTAAGAGCAACTAATAATATAGAGATGGGTATGATATAATGCCATCTTAGAAGACACCAAAAATTATTAGAAAACCGTGTCATAGAATGCATTTAAACATATGCATGTGAAAAGACTGCAACTAGAACATTAAATGTGGACAGTTAGGTGGTAATGGGATTACAGATTATTTTATTTTCTTATTCAGCCTTACCTATTTTCTGCCAAATTTCCCACAATCAATGCCTTTTGTTTTTATATTTGAATAATTTTTAAGATTCAAACTTCAGCCGTCCTTGAGCCCAAAGGACTACAGTTGGCTATTCCAGAGCATCAGTCTGACCCAGGGTGACACTTGTGTTCACAGACAGCTGTAAGAATAGCTTGTTAACCTGATACACAGCACAGGAATAACGAATATCTGAGGTCCGCTGGCAGTGGACAGCATGCCTGAGGCAGAGGAAATGGAAAGAACATTAAAAAAAAAAAACAGAATAGAGAAAACAGATCAAAGAAAAGGAACTAGAAAAAAATTAAGAAAAAAGATGATAGAATACATAAGTAGACACAGAAAAGAGGATGTTCAACTCCTGCCTCTTCTTACCTTGTTCTAGTTACTGCTGTAGAACTGCTTCTATCAAAGCTACTGCAGTTACTCTAACCAAAAAGAATAAGGAACTAAATGAAGAAGGAAAGGAAACGGGGAGGGAATAAAAGAGGCACAGACAGACGGAACTGGGCAAATAGCGCTGATACGTTTAAGAACCGGAATAAAACCCTGTAAGAAGAAAAGGAGAAAGGCAAGAAGGTATCCAAGATCTAGGTGCAAGTCCTCGGTCCTCTGCCCCTACCAGAATGCCAGGAGCTGTGTTAAAATTCAAGCCTCTTGTTTTATTTTAAAATCAGTGCTTTGACCAACCACAGGTATTAGTGAAAATCTGCTGCCCCCTGCTGGTCATTTAAATTCACCAAATCAAGCAAAACCAAATTAAGGGTTAAAGGTTCATTTTTTAGAGAAAATTATTTCTACTACAACTGAATAAATGGTTTTTTCTTCATAAGCATTTGGTTTTTTTAAAAAAAAATAAAATAAAATAAAATAAAAAGAACAACTCCAAAGCCTAAAATTTTCCAAATAGGAGACACAGAACCCCCCAATTTCCAAAATTTCCTCAACAACTAGACTCTATTTACTAGAGGGATTTAATTTTTTTTAATATATTTTATTGGCTTTTTACAGAGAGGAAGGGAGAGGTATAGAAACCTCGATCAGCTGCCTCCTGCACACTCCTTACCGGGGATGTGCCCGCTACGAAGGTACATGCCCTTGACCGGAATCAAACCTGGGACCTTTCAGTCCGCAGGCCGACACTCTATCTACTGAGCCAAACCAGTTAGGGCTAGAGGGATTTAATTTTAAAAGCTCTTAACTTGGTTTTAAACTTGGGCTATCAAATCCTTTGTTTTACAATATGACCGAAGAAAACTGATTTTTTTTTTTTTACAAAAAGACGGCTCCAGCATTCAATTAACATTGAGTTTTTTCAATTAAAATATAAGAGAAAGTCTCAGTCGTCAAGTAAGGGCTTTTAAATAACGTAATAAAAGAACGAAGGTGGGCTAAGTGTTCTCTTTCTGAATTGCTAACCAGTGTGAAGTTCACATGCTGATTTCACCCAGCCTCATGCTTGTCCTTTCACAGCCATTCAAACCCATTATTTAGAGAATAGCATCTATAATTAGAAAAAGGTTTCTAGTCAAGCCTTTAATTATTTGCAGGATATCTTCTTGCCATCAAGAAGAGAATTACAAACAAAAAGGAAGCTAGGAAGTATTTTTCTTGTTAGTTTTTTCTTCTTCTCTTCTAGAACAAATAAACCATGCTGACCACAAAACTCCAGGAGGGCAGGCTCACAGATGACCAGTGGCAGTGGCAGTGGCAGCAAGCTTTCCCGAAACAGCATGGGAATGGGCAGAAGCCCCTGAAAACGAGCAGACCCTCCCCCTTCCAATCAATCTAAGATGAAATGCCAGAAGTGCCAACGACGTATGTATGTACAAGGAGAAATAAAAATCACACAACCTAACAGGTACAGCATTAGGGAAAAATTTTATATATTTTTTATATCTATGTAATAGACTAGTTCTGAAGTCCCTTAATATAATACCAAGATGCCAAACAGTTTGGCTCAGTGGATAGAGCATCAGCCTGCTGACTGAAAGGTTCCGGGTTTGATTCCAGTCAAGGATACGTGCCTTGGTTGCGGGCGCATCCCCAGTGGGGGGGGTGCAGGAGGCAGCTGGTCGATGTTTCTCTCTCATTGATGTTTCTAACTCTCTATCCCTCTCTCTTCCTCTCTGTGGAAAATCAATAAAATATATTTTAAAAAATAATAATAATACCGAGAAAGCATTTTTAATAAGAAAATGGCAAGGACATGGTTTGTGAAATTTAAAAAATTAAGTGTGAAAGTGTACCTGGTGATCAGACAAGGGAATACACAGCTATGTAATTCACAAAGGAAGAACAGGAGGAAATAACCCAAAACCTGAAGTAGTTATTTGGGGCGGAGTCAGAAGATGTTAATTTTTCTAATTATCTACACTGAGTACTTCAAAAACAGCCTTGCAAATATCACATGATCTCACTCATTTATGGAATATAATGAACAACATAAACTGATGGGGGAGGGGGAATAGATCCAGAGACAGAGAAACATCAGGGAAGGCAGGGGATAGTGGGGGTAAGAGGGAGAGATCAACCAAAAGACTTGTATGCATGCGTATGAGCCTAACCAATGGACACAGACAACGGGGGGGGGGAGGGGGGGGGATAAGTGGGGAGTAGAGGGTAATCGGGGAATAAGGACACATATGTAAATAATAATTATTATTTTTAAAAAAAATTAATTAAAATAAAAGCAGCCTTGCAAATTTATTCAAAGGCTACCCACTGGGATTTCTGCGGAGAGAATGAAAGCTGAGGTAATCCTTTTTACCGTCAGTAACAGAAATGACAGGGCACCCTCAGGTGCAGAACCCCGTCCCCCGTCCGCCAGGCACGTGGCTCTTACCACATACGTGGCTCTTACCACACACATGATGTAGGACAGGATGGCCCCGGAGGAGCCGATGAGCGCGCCCACGATGGTCAGCAGGTTGTTGTTGAGCAGGAAGCCCTCGGCGCACAGGGCCCAGCCCGAGTAGCTGTTGAGCACGGTGATGACCACGGGCATGTCCGCGCCCCCGATGGCCGCCGTCAAGGTCACACCCTGGGGCGGTAAGCAAAGCGCGGCTCAATACGCTGTGTGCAGTGCACACACAATACACACAATACACACACAGCCTCCGCCCTCGGACACACAACACACACACAGCCTCCGTCCTCGGACACACAATGCACACACAGCCTCTGCCCTCAGACACACAACACACACACAGCCTCCGTCCTCGGACACACAATGCACACACAGCCTCCGCCCTCGGACACCCAACGCACACACAGCCTCCGCCCTCGGACACACAACACACACACAGCCTCCGCCCTCGGACACGCAATACACACACAGCCTCCGCCCTCGGACACCCAATACACACACAGTCTCCGCCCTCGGACACCCAACACACACACAGCCTCCGCCCTCGGACACGCAATACACACACAGCCCCCGCCCTCGGACACACAATACACACACAGCCTCCGCCCTCAGACACACAATACACACACAGCCCCCGCCCTCGGACATACAATACACACACACACAGCCTCCGTCCTCGGACACACAATGCACACACAGCCCCCGCCCTCGGACATACAATACACACACACACAGCCTCCGTCCTCGGACACACAATGCACACACAGCCTCCGCCCTCGGACACCCAATACACACACAGCCCCCACCCTCGGACACACAATACACACATAGCCTCCGCCCTCAGACACGCAATACACACACAGCCCCCGCCCTCGGACACACAATACACACACAGCCTCCGCCCTCGGACACGCAATACACACGCAGCCTCCGCCCTCGGACACACAATACACACACAGCCCCCACCCTCGGACATACAATACACACACACACAGCCTCCGTCCTCGGACACCCAATACACACACAGCCCCCGCCCTCGGACACACAACACACACACAGCCTCCGCCCTCGGACACCCAATACACACACAGCCCCCACCCTCGGACACACAATACACACATAGCCTCCGCCCTCAGACACGCAATACACACACAGCCCCCGCCCTCGGACACACAATACACACACAGCCTCCGCCCTCGGACACGCAATACACACACAGCCTCCGCCCTCGGACACACAATACACACACAGCCCCCGCCCTCGGACATACAATACACACACACACAGCCTCCGTCCTCGGACACCCAATACACACACAGCCCCCGCCCTCGGACACACAACACACACACAGCCTCCGCCCTCGGACACACAATACACACACAGCCTCCGCCCTCGGACACGCAATACACACACAGCCTCCGCCCTCGGACACGCAATACACACACAGCCTCCGCCCTCGGACACACAATACACACACAGCCTCCACCCTCGGATGCCCGGTTCTTCACCATCCCGTGTCCCAAAGGCTATGGCCACACGCACGTGTCCGTCTGCCCACGACCGGGCACTCCTGTCTGGCCACGTCTCCCGCAGATACAGCACATGTAAACCCCGACCCGCCTCCCCCACCAGAGCCCCCACCCCTACAAGGCCGTGAGGAAAAGCAGGCAGGGTGAAAAGGGGAGGAATCCACACTTGGAGACCAGGGGTGGCGCTGAGCGGCTGAGTGCATGCATTTCCCAGTTTTTATGGCTTTAGCCTAAGGCGGCTGCTGTGCCAAGTGAAACAGCTCCAACAAATACAGCCCCCCAACTACTCTGAAGATCTGAGGGTAGGGTTGAGGGCGACTGAGGCCGTGTGGAGAGTGAGAAAGTAAGCTCAGCACAGGAGCAGGCTAGAGAAAGCCAGCCCCACATTCTGGGCATGACCCTGCCCACGTCTCTGGCCGGCCCCTGAGCCGGGGACCAGGCGGGCAGACCCAGACAGCCCTCCTGAAGAGGAAATGGCCGTGGGCTGCGGAGATGCAGGGAAGACAGTCAGTGATATGGAGTGACTATGCATGGTGCCAGGTGGGTACTTGAACAATCGGGGGGGCATTGGGTGAAGTGCATGAGTGTCTGAGCGCTGTGCCGTACACCAGAGACTACGACAGAGTGACACTGAGTGTAAACGCTGGTTGGAATTTTTTATTTTTTTTAAGATTGCAGCTGCCCCTGCCACAGGGGAGCCAGAATTTGGAATCTGGATCCGGCCTGGTGAGCTGCCTGCACAAACTAAGAAAGAAATCCTTGTAACCGATCCTCTTTGGAGGAGCACCACAGACTCCAAAGTCTGTCATTCACGATACCCATGATGCAACCCCAAACCACTGCACTAGAGAGGAAAAGGGCTGTGGAGAGAAAGAGTTTTGTTTTTTATTCCGCATATTGCTATATACTCCGAGTCTGTTACAATGCGAATGTATTCATGTATTGCTAAATTAAGTGAAACCCAATTATATTAGGCCATGAAATATTTTACTCATTCTCATAGGGTCATTAAGTATTTTTAAATCAAATTCACCTCTCCTCAAAAGTAACAATATTTGAAGTTTTACATTTCAATGCACAGGTTTGATTTTGGCACTTTTTTTTTTTTTTTTACTTCTTCTGCCCTGTTAGATAGATAGAAGATAGATAGATCTCAAAACTATTTTGCTTTTGTTCAAAATAAAACAAAAATCCATGCTATATAAGTCAAAATAAAAATAGATCATCAGTGGTTGTAAAAATAGATAGAATTTTAAGCTACTGAGTGTTCTAAAGGGTCTGAGCTGAAATCACAGCCAAACTCTTAGGATTACATAGAAATCCGTCTCATTTTGCCCAGCTGGTGTGGCACAGTGGTTGAACGTCCACCCATGAAATAAGAGGTCATGGTTCAATTCCCGGTCAGAGTATACGCGAGGGTTGCGGGTTCGATCCTCAGCAGAGATCGTGGAGGAGGCAGCCCATTAAAGATTCCCTCTCCTCCCTGATGTTTCCCTCTCTCCCTCCCCATCCCTCTCTCTGAAATCAATAAAAATAATTTTTAAATAAAATAAGACCTATCTATTCCATTGGGGGGGTGAGTCTTAAAGAGACAGAACTATAACCAGACTGTACTCTGATAAAACACGACGAGTTCCTCTCCAACTCTTACCATGATGGCAGAGAGCGCCGACACGGAGCCCAGGCAGAGGATGCCGGTGCCGAAGCTGGGGTCCAGCATGTAGGGGATGATCCCGCCCAAGCTGGCCGCCAGCAGGCCCGCGTTGAGCATGTGCCTGCCGGGCAGCAGGAGGGGCGCCGAGTTCAGGATGCCTGGAACCAAGCACACAGAATAATAAAATAGTTTCTAAAATTTAAAAATTTAAAAATCTTGCCGAAACCAGTTTGGCTCAGTGGATAGAGCGTCAGCCTGCGGACTAAAAGGTCCCGGGTTCGATTCCGGTCAAGGGCATGTACCTGGGTTGCGGGCACATCCCCAGTGGCGGGGGGGTGCAAGAGGCAGCTGCTCGATGTTTCTCTCTCAGCAATGTTTCTCTCTATCCCTCTCTCTTTCTCTCTGAAAAATCAATAAAATATATTTTTTAAAATAATAAAAAAAAATTTAAATTATTCAAAATAAAACAAAGATCCATGTTATATAAATCAAAGTAAAAACAGATCATCAGTGGTTTTATATAGCTAGAACTTTAAGTTACTTAGTGTTCTAAAGGTTCCATGTTGAATTTACAGCCAAACTCATAGGATTATGTAAAGAACCTAAGAGTCCTCCTCCCCTGCTCACAGTGTCTGTCCTCTAACCCTAAGCTGCCAGCATGCAACACTAGAATTAAAACATGGCATTGGAGCCGAAACCGGTTTGGCTCAGTGGATAGAGCGTCGGTCTGCGGACCGAAAGGTCCCAGGTTCGATTCCAGTCAAGGGCATGTACATTGGTTGCGGGCACATCCCCGGTAGGGGGTGTGTAAGAGGCAGCTGGTCGATGTTTCTCTCTCATCGACATTTCTAGCTCTCTATCTCTCTCCCTTCCTCTCTGTAAAATATCAATAAAATAATTTTTTTTAAATATATATTAAAAAAAAACATGGCATTGGAAACATCGCTTCCTCTCCCCACATACTGAGCCGTCGAAGCCAGCCGGAGCTCCTCCCCACGGCAGAAAGCTAGCGGATGCAGGAAACGCGGGCCTCCCCGGAACTGTCCCCGCCACCCCACCCCGGACGCCCACCGCACGCCATCCCTCTGGCCACGGGGCCATGGAAAGCCACTCCCCGTGGGCCAACCCGGGGCTACACGCTGTTCTCTCCATTGCAAACCTTCAGAACACGGCCCTCTAAGCTGAGCACTAGTTAAGTATACAATTTTACCTATATGTTCCCAAAAATTCTAGTTTAGCGCTTCTTAGTTGGGACTCAGGAATCTGTATTTTAACAACTCCACCAGGTGGTTGTTATCATGAGAGAAGCTTGGGAAACACTGTCCTAACAGGTTCTCCTGCGTGGCTGCTTTCTGAAATGGCCCCAGGCCCTCCCAGCCGCGCTGAACAACAGACACTCCCCTCCCTGCGCTGCCCGCTCACTTACCCTGCAGCTTCCCGTAGGCGATGAGGGAGCCGCTGAAGGTGACGCCGCCGATGTAGGTCCCGAGGTAGGCCACGATCTTGGTGAGGTTGGCCGCCACGTCGGTCGCGAAGTGCGGGTACTCCACGATGTACTCGGCCACGCAGGTCAGCACGGCCGCCAAGCCCACCAGACTGTGGAACGCGGCCACGAGCTGAGGCAAGTCCGAAATCTGGATGCGCTGGGCAATGGTCAGCCCTGTCGGGAAAGGCAGGCAGGTCAACGAGAAGTTGAAACGGGACAGACCCGGGAGGAGGAACCGCTACAAAGGCCACCGTGAGGGGCTCCCTCCGTGTCACCAGCCGAGAAGTATCTGCTTCCTCCCATGGGCTACCGGTAAGGACGCTGGCCACACACACTCCTTCCAAGCAGCAGGTTTCTCACCACACCTAGCCAAGCCCGCTCCAGAAAGCCTCCTCCCGGCACAGTCTTCGAAGATGGCCTGGCCTAGCGCATCCTCCGATTCCTTAAAGCTCCAGTTAGATCCCCCGAAACTCTCCCTGGGGCATGGGCACCCCAGGCCCGGTACATGAGAACCAGCTGGACGTGAAGAAGGCCTGGGTTTTCACGTGGGTGGTCAGGAGCTAAGTCCAAAAGTAGTGAAATGCAAATATCTGGCTAACAAATGTCCACTTCAGGCAGTTCTGAAGGAGTGGCACAGTTCTGGCCAGAGGAGGCAAACGTGCTGAGCTCAACCTATCCTATATAATAAAAGGCTAATATGCAAAGCGACCGAATGTGGAATGACCAGTTGCTATGATGCGCACTGACCACCAGGGAGCAGACAATCAATGAAGAAGCTGGGCTCGCAGCTGGTGAGCGCAGCAGCAGTGGTGGGAGCCTCTCCCAGCTCCGAGGCAGCGCTAAGGACCCGAGGGGGCTGTCCAACTGCCGGCTTAGGCCTGTTCCCTGCACCAGCAGTCGGGCATTCCCCAAGGGGTCTCAGACTGCAAGAGGGTGCAGGCTGGGCTGAGGGACACCCCTCCCCCCTATCCCCAGTGCACAACATTCGTGTCTAAAGGTTTTCCCACCTGAACCACCAGCACAGACACCTCCCTTCAGGGTCTTTCTAGGGACAGGCAGGACACATTGGGCCCAAAGCTAATGTGCTGAAAACTATTAGCCACCAGCTCCTCGGGATAAAAACATTTGTGCGTGTAAATACACACACGACTTTTCACTCACACCAATGGAATGGAGCACACAGTTTTCGAATAATGATGAGGGATACAATACTCTTGGATATAAATTCCATACGGCCAATTGATTTTCACAGAATGCTTTTGTTGATTTTTGCCAAACTCTGGTGCCTGCAGCCAACCTAGTGTTTGCTGATGAAGGGGTGTGGTTCCCACATGAAAGCTGGTCGGTAATTTTGTTAACAGTAACAAACAAGACGAAAGTGAAGCAAGACGCACGTGAGAACGTGGCTCACTGTCAGCCGTGTGAGCAATGGCTTCACCGGACCTGGTAAAGGCTTGCACACACGGAAGGGTACCTGGCCAGTTTCTGTGCTGTTCACACTACAATGGCTAAGGACACAACACACTTTTCAGTTGAAGCTGCGCTATCAACACTTTCTCCAGCGCTTTCCCAGGCCTGGACAATCAACACAACAGTTAAGTGAAACCACGGCCAATGCCAAGCCACCGGTGTGGTCACTGAACACGGAGTTGGGTTGCCGAAACCGGTTTGGCTCGGTGGATAGAGCGTCGGCCTGCGGACTGAAAGGTCCCGGGTTCGATTCCGGTCAAGGGCATGTACCTTGGTTGCGGGCACATCCCCAGTGGGGGGGTGTGCAAGAGGCAGCTGATCAATGATTCTCTCTCATCGATGTTTCTAACTCTCTATCCTTCTCTCTTCCTCTCTGTAATAAAAACAATAAAATATATTTTTTTAAAAACAAAAAACATGGAGTTGGGAGGAAATGAACAGCAGCCCACCATTAGACCGTAGTTCTACCAGACAATGAACACAGACAGCCTCACGAGCCTGGATAACAAACTCTGACAAACTAATTAGGAAAGCGTAGATAGCATTATTACCTTGGTTTCTACTACAATTTACCTATTTGGGTTTGGTGACTAGTCATCGCGGTTGGTATAATTCTCATTCAGACCCAAACACTAAAGCATCTGCAGAGCAAGTGCATCGGCTGGGCCAGAAGTGGGCTGAGAAGCGAGCACGGGTTCGCACGGAGGCAGAAGCCCACAAGGGCTTACCGATGGTGCCGCCCAAAGCCATGGCTCCCGACATCTGCGCCAGCAGTTCCGGGTTCGGGTTCAGGCCTCCAAGGGTGGCTGCCAGGCCTCCAGCCACGCCGATCATGCCCAAGGCATTGCCAAGACGAGCAGTTCCTTGGGTGGAAAGGCCGGCCAGGGCACCGACACAGCACAGACCGGAGCCCAGGTACATGATCTTCCCAAAGGAAGAGAGAGGAGAGGGGAGGGAGAGGAAGAGAGAGGGGAAGGAAGAGAGAGAAGGAGAGGGAGAGGGAGAGAGAGAGGGAGATGGAGAGAGAGAGAATATCAAAACTTTTGGTCTATTAACACAGGAAAGACCTCTCTTAAGGAAACGTGATTCTCTAAAGACAACTTTAAATACAGACAATAGAGACCACTCTGAGCTCTTCTTTTAATATTTCGATATATTTTCCTACCCATTAGGGAGACTAAACACCCTCCATTGTACTTGCAATTATACCATTTGTGTGAATTGGCTTCTTCGTGACTTGATGCATGCACAAGTGTACATGAGAGTACCTAAATCTAAATTATGTCATGACGGGCTCTAACCAAATGCTAGAAAGGCGGCGACCACTGACGCTGCATGTGCCCGGGGACCAGGCCACACACGGCACCAGTGTGGTAACTCAGCCCCAGGAGATCCTCGGGAGGAAAGAATCTGCAGCCTCATTCACAGAAGAGAAAACCAAAGCTGAAAGAGCTTCCATCATTTCTCCAAGGTCAGCTGATCAGTAAGCAGCAAATCTGGGTCAGACGCGGGTCTGTCTCTCTGACTCGCTGCTCCAGCTCTTCTCAAAAAAAGATGGTGCTTGCCGAAACCGGTTTGGCTCAGTGGATAGAGCGTCAGTCTGCGGACTGAAAGGTCCCGGGTTCGATTCCGGTCAAGGGCATGTACATTGGTTGCGGGCACATCCCCGGTGGGGGGTGTGCAAGAGGCAGCTGGTCGATGTTTCTCTCTCATCGACGTTTCTAGTTCTCTATCTCTCTCCCTTCCTCTCTGTGAAATATCAATAAAATATATTAAAAAAAAAAAAAAAAAAAAGATGGTGCTCATTCAACAAATGCTACGCGTTGGAAGAGGGAGAAACCAGGGGAGACCTGATTTGCCTGCTATCCGGGAGGTTTGAATCCCAGTCATTGGGAAGAAATGGAAAACACCAAGCCCAAGGTTAAGTATTATAATTACATGAGAGGCCTAAAGCACGAAATTCAGGCAAGGGGCTCGGCCCTCCCAGCCGCGGCGGCTTGCCTCAGCCCTCACGGCCCCGGCTTCGTCCGGAAGGACGTCGGGAAGGACGTCCAGAAGGTCGTTCAGCTGTCTGGTCTAATTAGCATATTACGTTTTTATTATTATAGATGTAGACCTTTCGAAGTTTGTTATAGAGTATTCATTTTTAAACTATCTTTTTTATTTTATTTTTTATCTTTTTTTATTAAATTATTATCTGTGTACATAAAAAAATAAAAATAAATGAACTATCTTTTCAAAATTAATTGGCATAACACCTCCTGATAACAAAAGATGATGTACTGGATTTTGGGGGTGTGTGTTAAGAAAAGGACTAATAGTACTTAATAAATATACTTTTTCAAATTTATTACTGATTTCATTGCATCCCTACGCCAACGCAGCCAGGTGCAAAAAGAAGGTGCTAATAACCTTCTCGGCTGTCTGTCCATGTGGGAAAACGTGGGGACCAACACGGGGACCCCCATTTGCACATTCAGTGAGTGCGTCCGCCCGGCCCTAGAACCCAGCGTCCCGATGCTTTCTTGGACCAAGACGCTTCTCTAGAGTTATTGTTGCATCTGCACGGCAGCGTGTGGACGCTGGTAATGAGAATGTCACTCCAACTGAGAGGAAAACAGGGGCAAAAACAGCAACTTTCCAAAGAGCCTCTTTACCTGCTCGATGTTGTAGCCGCTGGAGAGGGCAGCGAGGTACCCTCCCACGAAGGTGCCAGCAGGGAGCAGGTACAGGTAGTTGTACTCCGGGGGGTCCGTGGGCCGCTTGAACATGTCCAGCATCCTCTGCGTCACCAGGAAGCCGCCTTATCAAGTAAACACAAAGCAGAGCTTACGTCCTTGAGCAACGCGACTGTTTGAAAGCGCTACGATTTTTCTATGTCAAGCGCCTTTGTCGTCTATGGATAAGTATCATGTTAAGTAACAGGCGGTCAAAAGTAGAAGCTATTTTATTATTTAAGCCAGTTCCGTTGAAGGAGGAGGGGAAGAAAAAAACCTAAATTTGCTATCAGGACAGAACCAATTATTGCCACGTGACTACAATAACCAGCCATTCAGACGGTGTGGGCATGCAACCCGCCAAAGGCAGGGTTTATTTTCCAATAGGCTATCCTGTTTGGGAAAGCCTATAAAATACCACATCAGCGGGCACCGGATTTCTTGGACCCTTAAAGAATTTTCAGCTACAAAATAGCACCAGATGAGGTTCACGCACACATTCTGTGCAAAGCTTTCGGCTTTTGGAAATGAGCACAGGCTAAGCTAAGGCAAGAGACCAAAATTCTTATCTCAAATTAGACTCTAATCTAGAGGTGTTATGGTGATAATGCTTCATCAACTTAATGCCCAACTGGGCGTTTAATAACTTCCCAGCTAACTTGCATTTGTTTCATTTGTGTTGGGACCTTGACAGTTTTATCAAAGGAGTTCCTAAAACGTGCAGACGGGCAAAGTAACTAGCTCCCCTTCATAGAGGGCATTTGTGAACTGAGTGAAACATTTTTAATGGAATGTCTATTTTATACTCATTTATATTGGCTTCTCATGCCCCCGTTCCCAATGGCACCGTGGCTTCTGTCACCTCCATCGTACCTGCGATGTTGACCGAGGAGATGAAGGTGGCCAGAGCAGCGAGGCCCTGAGATGTGGTGGTGGGGTACAAATGCCCGCCCATCAGCGCCAGCCCACCGACTGCAGTCAACCCTGCAAAGAAAGCATCAAGATGGCAAACAGCACCCTAGCCGGTTTGGTTCAGTGGATAGAGCTTCAACCTTCGGACTAAAGGGTCCCGGGTTCGATTCCGGCCAAGGGCACATATCCCGGTTGCAGGCTCTATTCCCCCTTCCCCTCCAGTAGGGGACATGCAGGAGGCAGCCAATCAATGACTCTCTCTCATCATTGATGTTTCTATCTCTCCATCTCTCTCCCTTCCTCTCTGAAATCAATAAAAAAATAGATATATTTAAAAAAAGAAGATGGCAAACAGCCACAGGGACACGGCCAATCAGTGTCACAGCGGAAGGACGCCGCAGCACAGGTTCATAAAGGAGAAAGTCCTCACACAGCCCGCCCCCCGAAGCACCAGGCGGGCAAAGAATTAACAGCACCCTTCCCCCTTTTGCATACGATCCTGACCTTCCTCGGTCTTTCCAGCTCCGTTCCCCTGCCAACGACACAAATCAAAAAGGCCGTTAGCTGACGGCGCGGTGGTGGAAAGGGCCCCCGGGGGACAGGCTGCCACTGAACCGGAAGGACCGGTGCCCGGACTAGAACGCGTGACGGCGAGGCCATCGTTCGGGGCTCTCCCCTGAGACGGTGCTTCCGGGAACTGGACATCATCCCCGCGGAGACCCCCAAAGCTGTGCCTGTGGCCATGTTACCGGGGAGGCCCCAGCGGCCAGCAAGCATCCACGCAGGGCAGCTCCCCCGTGTGCCCCATGTGGCCTCGTTCCTCAGATCCAGGCTCTCCCTGGGGCCACAGGGAGCGGCCCGGCAGGGTGTGGACTGCGGCAGGTCTCACCCGGGGAGCCGCTGTCGCCGCCCTACTGGCCGCTGCGTCCTGCCCCATAAGCTCCAGGTGAACCTGGCACCAGGGGCAGTGGCTGCGGGCCTGCTGGGCCGACGCTCAGCCAGACCTAGGAGCCCCAAGAGGAGGCTGCCCCACGAGTCTGTGGAACCCTGCTGCCCAAATGTTATGGGGGGGGGTCCCCTCCTTCCGAGGCGCTCGCAGCGGAGGGAAGGACAGTGGCTGCGCTGCTGGAGGTGGAAACAGCCCAGCCCAGCCCCGCGCCTGTGGGAGCCCACGCCACCACAACCACAAGCCCTGACGCCCAGCCAGCCCATCTGCAAGCAGACTCCATAAACCTCCTGGAAAGCACTCCATAAACCCATGCAGACCCTGGAGGGGGGGGGGACCCACAAACCTGAGATGGCATTAGTCACGGACATCAGCGGCGAGTGCAGGGCAGGGGTCACTCCCCACACGGTGTGGTAGCCCACGATGCCGGCCAGGCCGAACGTGGTCACCATCTGGGAGAAGGCTAAGTTGGGAGCCGAGAGGCCCAAGCCCAGAATCCCGGTGAGGCCTGCGGACGGAGAGGGGGGGGGGTGAGCCGACAGCCACGGGGCGCGGGCGGATTGAAAGCACATGTGCGCCCACGTACGAGCGGGCACGTGGGACGGCCAGCGCTTTTAAACTCCACACCCCTGCCGGTCATGGGCAGATTTTTTTGAGACATTTCATGGCTGGGGAGGGAGAGAGAGGAGGGAGAGAGAGAGAAGGGGGAGAGAGAGGTATTGTGAACAAAGCTCAACGTCCTGGCCACCTGCCCCCAAAACAAAATAAATTGCAAAATCTACTCAAAGTGATGAGTCACCTGAACAGCAATGTGCACGTCCTCCTGCGTGGGGCTGTCTCCTGCCCTGTTTTAAGCGCCACCAACAGTGTCACGTGTGTGGAGACAAGTGTTTTCCTTCCCCAGTGACAGGCCTATGGGTGTCCCCAGCACTTCCCACGCGAGCAAGACCCCACCTGTCAGTGACGGGCTCCTGGTGGCCAGCCCGGGGTCATCTCCGATGCGGCCGAGGGTTTGAAAGGAGCGGGAAGGGTTCCGCTGCCCGCGGCACCTCCCAGGCCCGCGGCCTCCACCCACCCGGGCCCGAGTTTTGCAACGGCTCCCGAATCTGGGCCCGGACCTCGGGCCGGGCGGCAGCGCCAGCCTCAGCACCAAGTCAGCAAATGGGCTCGTCCAAAGACGCGGGCGCACGGCCAATTCAATTAAGAATGTCCCAATACACGCAGCCGGCTCTGGACATCCATCTTCAATTAGCGCCTCTCCTAACAGCAACCATGTGGGCGGCTGCTGGGAACAGAAGGAAGGGGGACCCAGTAGTCAGGAAACATGGGGCGAGAGCAGGCGACCGGGGAGCTGGAGAGGGTCCTTTTTTCCCCGGGATACAAACTAGTTCTTCATCGGTGGCTCAGGCAGAGCATGTAGGAACTGACAGTGATGTTACCTTCACTCATCCAGTAAGACTGTAGTTTTCACACACTCACACACACACACACACACACACACACACACACACAGAGTTCCAGCGCAGAGGGAGTTGATAGGATATTGTCTGGTGCTCCAGTTAACCTTTAGAGACGCTGCCCGAGGCGGTGGTGAAGAATGCCTTTCCTCCAGCCAGAGTGCCGGCATCAAATCCCGAAGCGGCTGCTTGCTAGCTGTGTGATCTCAGACAAGTCACTTAACTTCTCTGGGCTAAAGTATCCTCATCTGTAAAATTATTAGACCTTGCTCTAACCGGTTTGGCTCAGTGGATAGAGCGTTGGTCTGCAGACTCAAGGATCCAGTGTTCAATTCTGGTCAAAGGTATGTACGTTGGTTGCGGGCACATACCCAGTAGGGAGTGTGCAGGAGGCAGCTGGTCGATGTTTCTCTCTCATCAATGTTTCTAACTCTCTGTCCCTCGCCCTTCCTCTCTGTAAAAAATCAACAAAAAAAATTTTTTTTACATTTATTAGACCTTTGTCCTCATGTGGGAAAATACATCTGCAGGTTTTCTTATCAACTAATTAACAAACTAATGTCTTTGGTACACTACACGTAATAATGTCAGATGTCCAATTTCTACAGTCTGTGTAACAGAGGAAAAAGAAGAGAAAGGCAGAGGACAAAGAAAGGGGGGAAATAAAATCAAATTCCTTGAAGTATGCTATTCAGACTCCTAACGTGTACACAATAAAAATTATTTGTTTTCATTACAAAGAAGGAAGTTCAAGGTAGAGGAAAACACATACAGGGCCATCCTTTTATTCACTGGAATATGTCCTATTAAAATGCAATAAACTTTAACTTCACATAGATAAGAAAAAAAAACTAGAAAAATGAATAATCCTATTTCCTCATGAATCTCAAACAGAAATGGCAACTTGCAATCCGACTGACACACGTGCTCTCGGTGCACATTACAATAACCCGGCTTCATTTTCTTAACAACCAAGTGCAAGTGGGGACCCTGCCCATTCGCTCACAACGTTCACAACAGAGGTTATTTCGGGCATCTCGCTGAGGTTTGCTCTGTGTTCCAGGAGAGCCTCATACGGAGCTTTCAAACATCTGCACTCACATGGGAATTAGGGGAATGCTGAGGCTACAAGAATTCTCTGCCTGGTGCTGGTCCTTAATTCTTCGGAGTTTGCTTTTGTTTTGGGTTTGTTTTGGCTCTGAGCAGATCTAAACATTTTTTTAATGTATTCTATGAGAGAGAAACCAATGAAATATCAAATATCCATATGTCAGACTCACCAAGTCATAGCCAGAATGAATATTTATCCTTATGTTATAATAACTCTTTAGTGCTTTCCCCCAAAAAGTGAATTTAAAAGCCAAGGCTGGATGTTAAATTGTAAAGAAAAGAGATAAGCATTTAAACATTGAATTTTTTCGCATGAGGTGGATAATTTGGCATGTTGGCCAAACGTTCCGAAGCTATGCCTGTATTGCCCACTCTTCCTTCCGCGGAAACACCTGGTTCCCCAGCGTTCCCCGGTCTGACCCCGCTGTGCAGACCATCAGCACTGGTGTCTTATAAACCGCCAAGTAAACAAATAAACAACCACATTTATACGCACTTCACGTCAGCACAATCTGATGTACATCGCTACTCAATATAGTTGATGTAGATAAAAGTATGAACAGCCGAAACTGGTTTGGCTCAGTGGATAGAGCGTCGGCCTGCGAACTGAAGGGTCCCAGGTTCGATTCCGGTCAAGGGCGTGTGCATTGCTTACCGGCAAATCCCCGGTGGGGGGTGTGCAGGAGGCAGCTGATCAATGATTCTCTCTCATCGATGTTTCTAACTCTCTATCCCTCTCTCTTCCTCTCTGTAAAAAAATCAATAAAATATATTTTTTTTAAAAGCATGAACAATCATACTGGTATTTAAAAATATTCATGCCAGCTGAGGCCGGTTTGGCTCAATGGTAGAGCGTCGGTCTGCGGACTGAAAGGTCCCAGGTTCGATTCCGGTCAAGGGCATGTACATTGGTTGCGGGCACATCCCCGGTAGGGGGTGTGCAGGAGGCAACTGGTCGATGTTTCTCTCTCATCGACGTTTCTAGCTCTCTATCTCTCTCCCTTCCTCTCTGTAAAATATCAATAAAATAGATTTTAAAATAAAAATAAAAAATAAAAAATAAAAATACTCATGCCAGCCTTTAGCATGGTGCCTGTTCGCTCCTGGGTTAGCACATCCACACCATCTCCATCTCCGCCGGGTGGGGCAGGTGGCGTGTGTATGGAATCCTGTCCGAGGGGCCAGTGCCTAACGGAATCCAAAGATGGGCGAGAGCACCTCACTCGCTGCTCCTGACAGGACCCTCCAAACTCAGGTCCCGGCCCAGCCGGGGAGCGGCCTCACCTGCGGTGTACGCCGAGGCCGTGGTCATGGTCTTCCGGAAGGGCGTCACGGTGGCCGCTTTCTCAGCCTCCAGCTCAGCCACGGTCTTCGGCTTCGCGGGGGCCCCCTGGGGAATGTTTTTCGGTGTGGGAGCGGGGAAAATCACCTCGCCATCCTAAGGGAGACGAGCAAAAACACATTTCTCAAGTCAATCCAGTGTTTTAAAAATATATTGGAAGGGGAAAAACTCTTCTTTTAAAAATGATTTTAAATAAATGTGTATAGCCCTGGCTGGTGTACTCAATGCTTCCAGCGTCAGCCTGAACACGGAGTGGTTGCGGGTTTGATTTCCGGTCAAGGGCACATATCTGGGTTGCAGGTTCAATCAGGCCCTGTCTGGGTGTATGCAGGAGGCAACCAGTCGATGTCTCTCTCTCTCTCACACACCTCACCCCCTTCCACTCTCTCTATAAAAATCAATTTAAAAATATCCTCGGGTAAGGATTAGCAAAAAACAAATAAGTAAAAATAAGTAAATTCATATAATTTACAAATTGTCATCTAAAAGATATCTAAAAACCTAAGCGACCGTTATGATCAGTCGGCCTCAACCAGTTGCTATGACACGCACTGACCACCAGGGGGCAGATGCTCAATGCAGAAGCTGCCCCTGGTGATCAGTGCGCTTCCTCCCAGGCCGGCAAACCAACCTCCCATGATCCTTCCCTACCCCCCCACTCTGACCCCCCAGGGCTGGCCGCCCTATCCGCCCCGATCAGGACTGGGCAAGATGGCCCCAATGGCCCCAACGGCCAGCCAGGCCGAGGGACTCCACCTGTGCACGAATTTGTGCAACGGGCCTCTGGTTTTATATAAATATATAATGCACGTGTATGTAAATATATGTTGGTGTTACACATACATACATAGATACATACCTTGTATGTGCATAGAACACATATAAAGAATACAGATCAAATCCTTAAAAGCAGATAGGTCTGAGAAACATTTCATTGTCACGTTATTTGATTCTGATTTTTTTGTTTTGCTTGTTTGTTTTTCAAAAGCTGCGCATACTTTTGGCGCGTCGTGTGTACAGGCAGTCCTCAGGTTACATCGGACTTGACACACATCCTTTCATGGTTACATCACCATCTCCCATTTATTTATAAAAAAAAGGGAGGGAAAATTTCCGTCATTTCAACATATGTACATATGTGCTTTATGTTTTCCGTTATTTATTTACCACAAGTAAAGGTCAGGAATTGTTATCTTTCTTTTTTTCTTTTTTTTTACTGTTTCACATCATTACTGCTGTGTATGTGCTCCATGTGAGTGACGTAGGTGCTTATGGAGGTGGGTTCCGACTTACAGCAAAAAATCACTTCATGTTGCACCGTAGGAACGGATCTCCGACATAACCCGAGGACCTACTATATGTAAGTCTTTGCAACTTTTAAGCCATTCTGCATTTTTAAACAACTTTATTGGCAAAAAAAAAAAAAAACACACATCACTACTTTATTAGAATAGACCTCAATTCCAAACTAGGGTTCTTCCATGAACAGACACCCTACACCACGCTTGCAATGAAACCTCAGGAAAGAAGAGGCCTCTGTACCCACCTTCATCACGACAGTTCCTCTGATGACGTGGCCCATGGTGCCGAAGTCAAAGTCATCCTTCACTTCGAAGTGGAAGTTGTCCTTGTCGGGGCTGATGGCCTTGAGGAGCTTGGTG
Source organism: Vespertilio murinus (assembly GCA_963924515.1). Taxonomy (NCBI): domain Eukaryota; kingdom Metazoa; phylum Chordata; class Mammalia; order Chiroptera; family Vespertilionidae; genus Vespertilio; species Vespertilio murinus. Next base: position 8,910,980 of record OZ004705.1, read on the forward strand.
ATGTTGTTGGAGTACAGGGTGCTGGCCTGCGTGGCCATGCGGCTGGGGAGGTCTGTGTAGCCTATGTGAGTGACGCCCTGGGGGACAAACATGCTGTCAGCGAGGCCTGTTCGTGTGCTCCCCTTCTTCCCAGCACAAGCCACAGTCACAGGCGAGGCTACGTTTCACAATTCTGCATCTTTATAAAAGCATCCACAGACTCACCAACAAATACACATTCCAAAAGGAGCTCTAAACATGCCTGTTCTTTATTTTTAAAAATGTTCAGGCTTTGCCAAAACCGGTTTGGCTCAGTGGATAGAGCGTCGGCCTGCAGACTGAAAGGTCCCGGCTTCGATTCCGGTCAAGGGCATGTACCTTGGTTCCGGGCGCATCCCCAGTAGGGGGTGTGCAAGAGGCAACTGATCGATGATTCTCTCTCATTGAAGTTTCTAACTCTCTGTCCCTCTCTCTTCCTCTCTGTAAAAAATCAATAAAATATATATGTTTTTTTAAAAACGTTCAGGCTTCGGTGGTTCTAAACGTACAACGGGATACATGCTCACACAGATGAGCGGAGAGGTGGGAACTGGCTCAGAGGAGAGGAAGCTTGGAGCGATACCTTATGAACATACAGTTCTCCCGGCTTCGTGGTCTCAAAGTTTCCACCGGCCTCTGCAGCTAAGTCCACAACAACTGAGCCTTCCTTCATTGACTCGATCATCTCTCTACTGAATAGGACCGGCGCTTTTTTACCTAGGAAAACCAAGGGAAACGGTACGAATTACTTCGTAATCTTGTTTAAAAAACTATATCCTGAGTATCAGAGTCGTCTCTGGGCACTCGGGAACTCAGCACCTGAAATGTAAACTCTTTCCAGAGCCCCTCAGCCCACACCACGGGAGAACGGCGTTCTCTAAGGAAGCACAGGAGTGAGTGCGGAGCCAGGGGGAGGCGGAGCCAACGGCTCAGGGTGCAAATCCCAGCACTGCCCTTCCCAGAGGGTTCCCCTCCGCACCACTCCTGAGGGAGAAACATGGTGCTGGGTTTGGTTTATTATTTTTTTTTAAAGCATAATAATAAGCTATTAAGGAAACTATGTGCACCCAAACTGGACAATTCATGAAAATCACAAATGCCAAGGGAACAGGCAATAGTGATGTGTGCATTACAAAACAGACGCCTCCTAATCATGTTAACGAACACCGCCAGGTAGTTCTGCATGTTCTGTTAATCGATCCTAATTTAACATAGGCTGCCCTGACTGGTTTGGCTCAGTGAATAGAGTACCGGCCTGAAGGGTCCCAGGTTCGATTCCAGTCAAGCGCAGGTACCTTGGTTCCGGGCACATCCCCAGTGCGGGGGATGCAGGAGGCATCTGATGGATGTTTCTCTCTCATCTATGTTTCTAACTCTCTATCCCTCTCCCTTCCTCTCTGTAAAAAATCAGTAAAAATAATAATAAATATAATATAATATAATATAATATATACACAGGATAACTCTGAGGAGAGTCAAGAAAGTGAAGAAAGTGCCACGGGCCGAAACCGGTTTGGCTCAGTGGATAGAGCGTCAGCCTGTGGACTGAAAGGTCCCGGGTTCGATTCCAGTCAAGGGCATGTACCTTGGTTGCGAGCACATCCCCAGTGGGGGGTGTGCAGGAGGCAGCTGGTCGATGTTTCTCTCTCATCGATGTTTCTAACTCTCTATCCCTCTCTCTTCCTCTCTAAAAAATCAATAAAATATATTTAAAAAGAAAGTGCCCGGATGCACGGTCTGATGAAGCTGACTTAGGCAGCCCTGTGGTGGCCAGCGCATCCCTCCAGCTCAGTGGAAAACGACTACGGAGGCTAAGAGGGCTGTGTCCGAAATCACAGAGATCCTGGCCCCAGCTAAAGTCAAGCAGAGTGCTTTTTCCCCCAATGGGAAACAAAAAATAAAATAAAATAAAATGACCTTTATTATACAAACACATTTATACTTAAATGTTGCCTAAGAACAGGTGGTTAAACCCCAAAAGACCCACAAATTTATCTGGTGGGCAAGTGGTGACTCAAGCAAAGTACTTTCTACGTGGGCTCCACCCCTGGAACCACAGGAAAATGTTCTCTGCGTAATTAATTACTTGTCAAGGGACCACAGAAAAAGCCAGGCCAGCGAAAACTTGGGTTTCACAAATCAAAGGCCTGGAGATATTCCTCAAATGTACTGATGCCAACGAAACAGATCAGTCAGCAGCATATTTTAGCAGATGGGAGAAATTCCTAATGAGCTATTTAAAGAAGAAAGCTAAAAACAATATTTTACATAATAATTTAAAAAACATACTTATTTTTTTAAAGGTTAAGGATTATGTTAATAATTTACCTCTCATAGCTGCAAATTTCCATGTAGCTACAAGTCAAAATTTCACCCCAACTCTATAAGCTATGGAAATTCTGACCAGAACAATCTATCGCACTTCAATGGAAGCATAAATAAGAAAATGTATAATATTCTTATGGAAATTATAACATTGTGTGCCTTCCTCTACATGTTAGAGGTACATTAGCTACCAAAATCCCTAAAAAATTCATCAATGAGTATTTATTACACATTCTGATTTTACCAGTTAGCACAAAAATGATTTATCTTTAAAAACAGAAGTAATACTGTTTATTTCTTAGCCATTCAACTTAGCTCAGAACAAGATTAATTCATAAAAGAGCATCAGTGGTCTAGCCGTCGTGGCTCAGTGGTTGAGTATCAACCTATGAACCAGGAGATCATGGTTTAATTCCCAGTCCGGGCAATCGAACCCATGTCTGGGTTGTGGGCAGGATCCCCAGTAGGGGGCATGCAGGAGGCAGCCCATTGATGATTCTCTCTCATCACTGATGTTTCTGTCAATAAAAATATTCCTTTTTTAAAAAAAGAGCCCCAATGAAAGGGTTGTCTTCATAAAATTCAGGTAAAACACAGGTCCGCCGTGTTTCTCCACAGGGAGCCCCAGGCCAGATTGCCTCCAGTGGGCACTGGTTCTGTACCCTCAGGAGTACGTGCAGAGCCTGACCACCTCAGAGACCACCTTCGACATCCCACATGGTCCTTGGGAACGTCTGACTTCCTATGGCAAAGGTCACTGAGCATTTCAGTCCCGAGTACTGTTTGCAAAAGACCAGGTGTCACCAATGGAACGGCAGGGAATTATGCTAATATTCTACAGGCCAGGCCCTCCCGTGGGTGTTTCCTACATCGACTCCTCAAATAACTCTGCAAGGTGGAAATGGTTACGCCCTTTCAGAGATGAGGAGTCTGAGAGACACGTCTGCTGTTGAGCAGCGGTACCGGGAATCTCAATCTACTCATCCGTCTCTGGGCCAGGACCTGACCCCCAATGACCACATGAAATGCAACCAGGTAAAGTGACGAAGTGGGGAGGAGGAAAGAGGCTGTTAGCTGCTCAACAAATTCACATTTGTGGCCCCAGAAAACTCATGGTTTTGTTTTTACCTAATTTTTTTTTTATTTAAGTAGAGTTGGGTTTTGTGATAGTAACCCTGGAAGGCTAATAAAGAGTTCTCGTCTTCCCGAGCACACAGCTAGGTGACAATCCCAGCTTCCCTCACAGTGAGATGCAGCCCCATGGCTGACTCTTAGCAAAAGAAATGAGCAGTAGAGAGACAGCCTGAGGACTGAAGGGTCCCAGGTTCGATTCCGGCCAAGGGCACATGCCTGGGTTGCAGGCTTGATCCCCAGTGTGGGACATGCCAATCGATGATTCTCTCTCTCATCATTGATGTTTCTATCTCTCCCTTCCTCTATAAAATCAATAAAATATATGGGGGGGAGAAAGAAAAAGAGAGAGAGAGAGGAAAGAAAGAAAGAAAGAAAGAAAGAAAGAAAGAAAGAAAGAAAGAAAGAAAGAAAGAAAGAGAGGGAGGAGGGGGAGGGAGGGAGGGAAGGAGGAAGGAAGGAAGGAAGGAAGGAAGGAAGGAAGGAAGGAAGGAAGGAAGGAAGGAAGGAAGGAAGGAAGGAAGGGAAGGAAGGGAAGGAAGGAAGAAAGGAAGGAAGGAAGGAAGAAATGTGAGCAGGTCTGCTGTGTGCCACGGCTAGGCATCCCACACACCCTCCTCCTCGTCCCTTTCCTTGGCTGGCTGGAACAGAGGCAGCGCCCAGAGTGACCTCCACAGCTTCCCGATGGGGATGGCCACGCCTGACTTCCCCAGGGGCCACATGGAGGAGAGCTGCCCACCCATGTGTCAGCCATCCATCACCGTTACCTCAGCAAGAAGTGCCTCCGTAGGATGTCGGAGCCATTACACACATGGGGCTGAGCTGGTGTGCAGCTGGACCACGCTAACACGAAGCACAGAGAGGACGGGGGAGTGGGATGCAGGAGACACAGAAAGGCACAGGGGGGGAGTTCTCGCTGTTAGCTCCCGTGGGTGCTGCTTCACCTAAGGCAGCCTCCGCCCCCCCATCCTCCCCACTCCTTCCCACTCGGGGAATCCCAGCAGGGAGCACAGTGCTTCCCAACGTTGCAACACACTTTTGGACAAAGAACAGACCAAGCCAGAATGCCGCAGCACACATTTTCCTAACAGAACATCTGTTACATTTAGCCCAGTCGCTCACTAAATGTGCTCAGACAACACTCTAAGAAGACAAGGCTGATAAATGGAAACAGAAAACTCCCCATTTTGGCACCCTCCCCTCGATGACAAGTCGCCCTGTGGGTGTTGAAATCTACCAAGAGGTGCACAGACAGCCGATCACCAGCCCCGGGTAAGGATGTTGCAACATTTAAGTATTTCGCTCTGCCCTTCAAAGTTCTCAAAACCAATGAAACTTTGTAAAAGTAATATTATAAAATCCTATACAACCATTCTACACAATAATATATTTAAGGAAGAGGAGGATGGTAATGCATCTGATTACTCAGTAAAAAAAATAAAAACGTTAGGCCCAGGCGGTGTAGCTCAGTTGGTTAGAGTATCATCAAGGTTTCATGTTCAATTCCCAGTCAGGGCATATTAAATACAAGGAACAACAAATCAATGTCTCTCTATCTTCTATCCTCCCCCTCTTCCTCCTCCTCCTCCTCCACTTCCTCTTCCTCCTTCTTCTCTTCCTCTTCTTCTTTTCTTTTTCTCTCTCTCTCCCCTCTCTCCTTCTTCCTCTCTCTTTCTCCCCTCTCTCCTCCTTCCTCTCTCTCTCTCTCTCTCTCTCTCAAATCATTTTTTTAAGCTAAATAATTCAACTAAGTTGGAAATCACTGCTCCATATAGTTTTGTCCTGGAAGATCATAATGCTTACAGAAGAAAGAACAGTCATCTGAAAAATAAACCTTTACTGTAGGGCAGGGGTGGGGAACGTCCGGCCCGAGGGCCATATGTGGCCCTAGAAATCATTTGGTCTGGCCCTGCTGAGGCATTAAGGGTGAATTAGTTAAACGCTTGACCAGATGGAGCAAGCTACTTGTTGAGCTGATAATTCTGCATGGCCCACAAATGATGTTATAAATCTCCAAATGGCTGTTGGCAGAAAGAAGGGTTTCCCCTGCTTTAGGGGAAAACTGTGCTCGGTCACCAAAACAAAATTATCTTCGTGGAATTGAAAAAGTGGAGAGAGCATCACTGTATGCATTCTCTCGTCTGAGAGAACACGTGTGGAAATCAGTGTGGAAAGTTATGCTTTTGTGCTACATTTCTACTCCGTGTAAAAGGCACGGCCGCGTCACTAGAGAGCCCGTGCTGGTGGTCAGGAGAGCTCTCTCAGGCTGGGTCCCATGTGTAAGGCCCGGCATGTCAGAGCAAACCACCCCTGCCCGTCTTTCAGCCATGTACAATCACCACAGGGCCCTGCAAGGGGTCTATTCTATGACCCTAACCGGTATAGAGAAAAAACAAAAGTACTATTACCCCTTTGGGTGATAGAGATTGTGCCTAAAAAAAGAGGTCCAAGTATAGATGGCCTAAAGTATTACCACTTATAATCAAGCAGTGAATATCTTCCTTCTTGGCTGATCGGATAACTTTCCACCTTAATCTGAACAAGCCTGCCGCTACTTCCTAATCCTACCTCCTGACAGGTCTAATTAGGCACCTCCTACTGCACACGGGGCATGTTTTGCTACTTAGGAAAGTGTTTTTTTCTTTATTAAAGCATAGTTGGCATCCAGCATTATATTAGCTTCAGGTGTACATACAGCGACTCAGCATTCACATATCTTACGATGCGATCACCACACTAAGTCTAGGAACCACCTGTCACCGTGCAAAGCTGCCACACTGTTACAGACTACATTCCCCTTCACCTTCCTCATCCATCCCCTAGCCCCACCCCATGGCTTGCTCTTTGTTTCTATGAGTCTGTTTTTGTTGTGTTTTGCTTGTTCAGGCTTTTTTTTAAATTCCACCTATATGTGAAATCATGTGGTATTTGTCTCTCTGACTCGTTTCACTTGGCATCGTACCCTCTGGATCCACCCAGGTTGTTGCAAACGTCTTTCTTTTTCATTGCTGAGTAATATTCCTGAGTGTGTACGTATGTCTTCTTGATCCATTCATCTATCTATGAACACCTAGGTTGCTTCCCTTTCTTGGCTATTATAAGCAATGCTGCAATGAACATGGAGGTATAGGTAACTTTTTTGAATTAGTGTTTTCATCTTCTTTAATAAATATTTATGAAAACGAACAATCAGAAGGAGAAATTAAGAAAATAAGCCCAATTATAACTGCACCAAAAAAGAATAAAATACCTGGGTGTGAATTTAACCAACTAGGTGAAATACCTATACTCTGAAAACCATAGCCATTTCAGAAAGAAATTGAAAAGAACATAAATGGAGGTAAAAATATACCACAACCATGGGTCGGAAAAATCAAAATCATCAAAATGTTCATACAACACCAAAAAAAATAATCTACAAATTTGATTCAGTCCCTATCAAATATGAATGGCATTCTTCTCAGAACTAGAACAAATAATCCTAAAATTTATATGGAAGTACAAAAGACCCCAAATAGTCCAAGAAATCTTGGGAGTGGGGGAGTTGGAAATGTCACACTCCCTGATTTCCAACTATACTACAAAGCTATAATAATCAAAACGTGAGGAATTAGCACAAAAACAGATGCATAGATCGATGGAACAGAATAGAGATCCCAACTAATCTATAACAAAGGAGGCAAAAATATACAATGGAGAAATACCAATCTCTTTGACAGTGGTGCTGGGAAAAGTGGATACATGAAAAACCATGAAACTAAACCACTACCCCACACCATACACAAAAATTAACTCTCAGCAGGCTAAAGACTTGAATGTAAGACCTGCAAACATAAAGCTCCTAGAAGAAAACACAGGCAGTAAAGTATTTGACATCTGTCTTAGTAATATCTTTTGGGTGTGCCCCTCGGGCAGGGGAAACAAAAGCCAAATAAACAAACGGGACTTCATCAAACCAAAAAGCTGTGCTCAGTGAAGGAAACCATCAACAAAACCAACACACCACCTACTGATGGGAGAAGATATTTGCAAATGACACAGCCAACTAGGGATTAACACCCAAATTACGTAAGGAATGCGTACAACTCAATGACAAAAAAATAAACAATCCCACCAGAAATGGGCAAAGGAGGCCTGGCCAGGTGGCTCTGTTGGCTGGAGTGTCCTCCCATACTCTGAAAGGTTGCGGGTTTGATTCCCAGATTCCCAGTCAGGTGAGTATGGGAGGCAACTGACGGATGTATCTCTCTCACTCACTCTCACTCAAATTTTTTTAAAAAATGAGTGAGGATTTTAAAAATGGGCAAAGAACACAAGGACAGTTCTCAAGAGAAGACCCACAGACAGCCACCAGACATGAGAAGATGCTCAACGTCGAGGGAAATTCAAATCAAAACCACCATGAGACATCGCTTCCCCTGCAGAATGTCTATCATCAATAAATCAGCAAATCAGCGTTGGCAAAGAGGTGGAGAAACGGGAACCTTGGTGCCCCGCTGGTGGGACTGCAAACTGGTACAAGGCACTGTGGAACGCATCATGCAGATTCCTAAGAAGACTAAACACAGAACTGCCCTACAGCTCAGCAAATCCGCTTCTGGGTATAGATGAGAAAGGAAAATGAACACACTAGCTTCCCAGTCTTAAGTTGCCCTCTGCAGTGTTCCCACCCACAAGGGAACCAACAGAGCATTCTCCCTCTCCCCACGGATAGCCCGGGAAAAATAAAGGGACGGTACCAACCGAGACCTACAGGAGGCGCCCAGCCAGGACCATTAGGGTGGCAACACCTGCTGAGCCATGGCTGTGTGCCAGGCTCTGTGCTAAGCACTCGCCACCACGGGCTGAAGCCAACACCCTCGCTGAGAGCACAGGACCCAGGGCAACCGAGAACCTCTGGGATTTGTGCACAGGCAGAGGGCTGGGAATGAAGGAACGGGAGGGCTTACCACCCAGTGGAGGCGGCAGAAACCCAATCTCAGAGGGAGGAAGGAAGTGTTAACTAATGAGCAGGCTTTCGAGGGGCAGGGCAGAGCCCGGATACACGCCAAAGAGAGGGAAGACGATCAAAGGCCTGAGCGTCCTTGGTCTATTTGAGGCGATCACCCCGGCCAGCGTGACTGAAACCCGACCCGAGAGAGCTCTGCATTACTTCAACATGAGGCCCCAACGCTAAATCAGGCCCACACGCTACAGAAATACCCTGCCCGCAGTACAGACCTGGCAGCAAAGGCGGGGGGCGTGGGGGTCACGTGGCCCAATCCTGACCATTTCAGACGCCTATACCGAATGATGCAGGGAACCCGGGGCTTTAAGACGCAGTCGTCATTGTTAAACAAAGCCAGTTTGGCTCAGTGGATAGAGTATCAGCCTGCAGACTGAAGGGTCCAAGGTTCAATTCCAGGCAAGGGCACATACCTGGGTTGCGGGCTCGATCCTGGGGAAGAGGGGAGCCAAGGAGGAGATGGGTGTGCAGGAGGCAGCGGATCCATGATTCTCTCTCATTGATGTTTCTATCTCTCTCTCTCTCTCTCCCTCTCCCTTCCTCTCTGAAATCAATAAAAAATATTTAAAAAAAAAAAAAAAAAAAAAAGAAGTCTTGCCGAAACCGGTTTGGCTCAGTGGATAGAGCGTCGGCCTGCGGACTGAAAGGTCCCAAGTTCGATTCCGGTCAAGGGCATGTACCTTGGTTGCGGGCACATCCCCAGTGGGGGGTGTGCAAGAGGCAGCTGATCGATGATTCTCTCTCATCGATGTTTCTAGCTCTCTATCCCTCTCTCTTCCTCTCTGTAAGAAATCAATAAAATATATTTTTTTAAAAAGTCTTGAGCTCTATCACTCACTTCGAGCTTTATGATCAATAATAATTCTCTACACTGTGTCCAAAGGACCTTTCTGCAGCAGGAGGACTATGAGCACAGCCGAGCATGCCCAGAGCGGGGCCGCCTTCCTTTCTAGGTAGTCTCAAAGGCCCAAGAGCTGGACAGGAAGGCTGGGAGCTGTCCTGTGTGTGCAGCGCCACGACATGGGACAGACCAGGAGGCCCTACTATCCTGATGTTACCGACATCGAGTGAAATTCCAGCCTTTTCCCGACTGCCCATCCCACTCCTGGGCTCCAGATGATGGAACTCGTATGTGGTACAAAGTCCCAGGCCGCACAGTAACTAGCTGGCTCCAGAAATATTTCATCCCACCCACACCCCACACGCGTGCCAGGTCACTGCCTTTCCAAGCCCCCTGCCCGATGTGCGCCTGGGAGGAAGGAAGGTTCCCGGGTCCGTTAGGTTATAACCCGAAATGTCCCTCTCAGCATTCTCCTCCACCCAGGACTCCGGGCTGAGGAATCTCAACTCGGAGAACTTCTGACCTTTAACTTAATCTCCTCTGGACCCAACTCAAGCAAAGCCTTAGAATAACTCTGCCCTAAGGTCTTTCGGGAGCTGGCCGTGCCGCCAGGTGCCCCGCGCGAAGGCTCCGGACATAACCTGCAGAGGTGCAGACGAGGACGCTGCTGTTCAGAGGGCATCCGGGCCTTCGCATGATCTTTCCCATCTTTCTTCCGAGCGCTCACGCTTCCCGGTTTCAGTCCCCGAGGGAGATAAAAGATGGTTAAAGAGATCGCCTTCCTCCTTATAACAGTCTAATTAAATTTTCTTATTTTGGTTTTCAAAAGAAAAGAAATAACGGAAGGGTCCTTTTCCGACCAGCTTTCTGAGTGGGAGCTCTGGGCCACTGCACTGGTCTCTCTGTCCATCTAATGCTGAGGCAATCCTTAGCTTCAGAAGAGGGACAGACTAATAAACCTTCGTCAGCAGTCTGCTTTCACACTTGTTACTCTGGGGCGGCTCCACTGGTTAGAGTGTAGGCCTGATACTGAGGGTTCACTCCCCTGTCAGAGCACATACCACACATAAATAAGCGGAACAATAAATCGATCTCTCTCTCTCTCTCTCTCTCTTCCCTTCCCCCTGCTCCCTCTCTCTAAAAATCAATAAAAACATATCCTCAGGCAAGGACTTAAAAAAATTGTTATACAATTTGACTTTCTAATGAAGTACACTCACTATAAACTACTTATAATAAAAATAAGATATTATGGGATTAGGCCCTAAAAGTCAGTATGTGTTTTATAAGAGAAGTCTTATTGCCCTAGCCAGTTTGGCTCAGTGGATAGAGTATCAGCCTGCAGACTGAAGGGTCCCAGGTTCAATTCTGGTCAAGGGCACATGCCTGGGTTGCAGGCTCGATCCTCAGTGGGGGGACGGGGACGGGGATGGGGGGGGGGGGCGAGGAGGAGATGGGTATGCAGGAGGCAGCTGATCAATGATTCTCTCTCATTGATGTTTCTATCTCTCTCTCCCTCTCCCTCTCTCTCTGAAATCAATAAAAATATTTTTTAAAGAAGCCTTGAGCTCTATCACTCACTTCAAGCTTTATGATCAATAATAATTCTCTACACTGTGTCCTAACAATCCTGTTCTTTAGGAAGGTCTGGCTTGACTAGATCTAGCTTCAGGGCCTGGGTTGCTCCCTGAACAAATGTTCTAGCACCCTCTACTGGCCACTTGTCGCATCTACTCAGCAGCTGCCTTTCAGAGGTCAGATGGCACAGCAAGGCCACCCACCCTCCCCCAAGCCACCTGCGCCACAGCTGAGCGGGGGCCCCTGCCACGGAAGGACAAACCCGGCCTCTCCCACACCGCTTGTTCGCGAGTCCGCCCCGCTGGCCGATTTCACAACCGCTGCCTGGGCGCCGGGCCGGCAGTTCTGCACCCCCTCCAGGCCTCGTTCTACTCTGCACCCCCTCCAGGCCTCGTTCTACACCCACAGGCCCTGCAGCGGCTGAGCCCATGGGGCCTCCTGCTGGCTGCCTATCCTGCCATCTCAGTGGGATGGGTGTCTGGAGAGACCACCCCCCTATCGGGTCTCACCCGGACACACAGAGGGCAGAGAGAGGAGCGGGAGGCACGTACTGCCCCACAAACTCACGGATATGATCCAAGTTTTGCCCTTGGGATTATCATGGCCAGATTGGGGGGGAGGGGGTCGGGAGGGGGAAAGGGGTTAGAAGAGAACTTCTCCTTCCCCATGACTTCAGGACAAAGCAACTTCTAATTTCCCAGTCCCCTGGAGCAGTGTTTCCCAAACTTCTCTCATGATGAGAATCACCGGGTGGGGTTGTTAAAATACAGATTCCTGAATCCCAACTAAGAAGTGCAACAATTTTACCTATATGTTCCCAAAAATTCTAGTTTAGCGCTTCTTAGTTGGGATTCGGGAATCTGTATTTTAACAACTCCACCAGGTGATTCTCATCATGAGAGAAGTTTGGGAAACACTGACCTAGGGAAAGTGAGGTTCCCCGTTAATAGGATCTAACACAAGGAACCATAAGCCCCATGAGATTTCAGACAAGAAACAGATTAGAGTCATCAGGGTATTCGTTAGTCGATAACACAGAGAAAGAACATAAGAAGAGAAGAGCTGCCGGGCTGGCGTGGCTCAGTGGTTGAGCATCAGCCTATGAATCAGGAGGTCACAGTTCAATTCCCAGTCAAGGGTATATGCCCAGGTTGTGGGTTCAATCCCCAGTGAGGGCCTGCAGGAGGCAGCCAATGAATTATCCTCTCATCATTGATGTTTCTATGTATATAAAAGAAGACAAGAGCTAAGAGTATAAAAGGTGGAGAGTTTCTTCCCTCCCATGTCCTGCTATATCAAGTTAGTGCTTGTTGAGTAATAAGTGCTTATTAATTTGACACCATCATCTGTTGAGTGAAAAATATCCTTTAGAAGAGGATGTGATACTGGACTAGAAAGTAATTCCTGACATCCAAAGGGCACACAGTTTGCTTACAAAGACCCAACATGTCGAAGGACATAATGAAAAGTGACAAAGTGCCATATCCTTTAGTAAAAATATATCTATACTGGAAGTTACATAAATATACACACAGCCGAACCTCCTCTGTCTGTCTCTCTCTCACACACACACATATGAAAAAAATGATCATCAAAATACTAGAAACGAGCCGAAACCGGTTTGGCTCAGTGGATAGAGTGTTGGCCTGCAGACTGAGGGGTCCCAGGTTCGATTCCGGTCAAGGGCATGTACCTTGTACCTTGGTTGCAGGCACATCCCCGGTGGGAGGTGTGCAGGAGGCAGCTGGTTGATGGCTCTCTCATCAATGTTTCCAACTCTCTATCTCTCACCCTTCCTCTCTGTAAAAAATCAATAAAATATATTTTAAAATATATATATTAGTAACGGGCTCATCTCTAGAGGAACTTCCGATCTGTACTTCTTTCCTTCCCTATTTTTCAGTTCCGTTTGGATTTCCTGCGATAAAAAGGTAGCATCTTAACAAAAAAGAACAGCAACAAATTAAAAACCAATTTACCCAGGGTATAAGCAGAGAAAGTTATGTACAAATACAATCTTGTACATAGACTGTCATCTATGAACACGGATAAAAATACACAGAAAAAAAGACCGGAAGCAAGTAAACCGAATGACTAATGACCGCTGCCCTGTAGGGCTGTGGTGGTTTGTCTCTTCTGCCTCTTCCGTGCTCGCTCGTTTTCTGCAAAGCACGCTGGCCTCAACAATGACCCCCCGGCCGGAAGAAGCCCCAGCCAGCGCTGCAGGCGGGCGGGCTGCACGCACCTGGGATGAGGGCGGTGCTGATGAGGATGTCCACCTCCTTGCACTGCTGGGCGAACAGCTTCATCTCGGCCTCGATGAACTCCTTGGACATCTCCTTGGCGTAGCCGCCCTGGCCCTCGCCAGACTCCTTCAGGTCCACCTCCAGCGGCTCGGCACCCAGAGACTTGAACTGCTCCAAGGCCGCGGCTCTGGCGATCGGGGAGGGAGAGCGGCGGTTACGTTAGGCCCTTAATACGGAACCAAGGTCATCGTCCAGGCATTTGTTAAGAGAAAAACTGCATACATTCAAAAGCTTCCTTTTGATGTCTCTGATCGGACTGTTTCAATGTTTTTCTAAAGGGAGTTAATGCTTTTGTGATAAGAATTTTTTCGAGAGAAAAAAAAACTACAGAGAATCGCCAAAACCGGTTTGGCTCAGTGGTAGAGTGTCGGTCTGCGGATTGAAAGGTCCCAGGTTTGATTCCGGTCAAGGGCATGCACTTTGGTTGTGGGCACATTCCCAGTGGGGGTGTGCAGGAGGCAGCTGATCGATGTTTCTCTCTCATCGACGTTTCTAGCTCTCTATCCCTCTCCCTTCCTCTCTGTGGAAAATCAATAAAATATATTATAAAAAAAAAAACTACAGAGAATCCCAAATTCTTAGTCAAATTACAAAAGGACGGTCACTATTGCCATCTCTAGAAAGATTGTCTCGGGGGCTCCATTATCAATGCTGATGGGAGTTCTGACCTACATTAAGATTCACCTTCGTTCAAATCACTCAAGTGAAGGTTTTCATCTGTAAATGTTCTGACTGAGGGGGACTTTGCCCATATCAATGACTCTTTTCCCTTAGCATGTTTTACCCGGTGATCTTTGCCCACAGTCCTCATTAAATTGTGTTGGGGGGGGGGGGAGGGGAAGCAACTTGTAAATGGTATAAATGGCAAATGTAAAAAGCCAACACATTCAAATTATGTAAAAATATATTGTTATTTTTAAAAAAAAAAATGCTGGCCAAGCATTGCGCACTGGCTGGACACCCAGAGCCAACAGAGGTCTCAGCTCTGTGACAGACAGTGTTCAACACAACAACACTCATCCCCGGGTGAGTCCCAAACCTCCCTGGTGACAGCAATCCCTGCAGCTACTGCTAACATTCACATTCCCATTACATTATATCTCAGCCAAAACCGGTTTGGCTCAGTGGTAGAGCGTCAGTCTGTAGACTGAAAGGTCCCGGGTTCGATTCTGGTCAGGGGCATGTACAATGGTTACGGGGACATGCCCATTAGGGGGTGTACAGGAGGCAGCTGGTCGATGTTTCTCTCTCATTGACATTTCTAGCTCTCTATCTCTCTCCCTTCCTCTCTGTAAAATATCAATTTTATATATATATATATATATATATATATATATATATATATATATATATAAAATCTCAGCCCCGCTGGGCAGCTCAGCTGGTCAGAGCCTCCTCTCAATACACCCAGGTTTGCAGGTTCAATCCCGGTCAGGGCACATACAGGAATCAACCAATGGATGCATAAATAAGTGGAAGAACAGATCAATGACCTCTCTCTCTCTCTCTCTTTCTCTCTCTCTCTCTCTCTCTCAGATCAATAAGTAAAAAAGTTTTTTACAAACCTGAGTATGGTGCTAGTTTTCATAAAATAAAATCTTCTGTTTTATTTTGTTTTTAAAATTATTTCTGCTATACCGAGTTTTGGTCCTTAGATTTACAATACAATTCCATCAACCGTAATACTTTTCCACTTTGCTTTCACTTTGAATAAAACTGGAACTAGCTTTCAACATGCTACTTAAACTCATAAACTCTAAGGACAGCACAACATCCACCGGAAACAGGGGCGGTGACCTTGGCAGCAGTGACCAGCAGAGCGCTCACCTGGTGTCGAACCCTCGGACAATGGCCCCCATGGACTTGGCTGCACCTGCCGAGGCGAGCCCAGCAACGCCGCCGCCGACTATCAGAATCTAGGAAAGAGGGCAGAGCTGCTGAATTTTCAACGAAGTTCATCATCAATGAATCCCCAAACATCACCTGCCAGTAACGTCAGGGTCTGGTACACCATCCGCCCTCACTCAACATTCCGATCGGCAGACGGCACTCTAACTGAGGGCCACAGCTTTTTATGTATTTTTTCCTTTTTACCGAATGTATCGGGGTGACATGGATTAACACTATACAGGTCTCAGGTGCACAATTAATTCTATAAGACATCCACTGCCCCAAGTCAAGTGTCCTTCCATCACCATCAATGCCCCCTCTCTCCTCTTCCTCCTCCACCTCCTCCCCCTCCCCCCAAGCCACTGTCATAAAATTTATCGAAGGAACACTGCTGGCAAAGGCCAACGACCTTCACTGAAAATAGCCTGACAATCAGCAGCTCAGTGTCAAAGCCGCAGCCAGCAAGCCCCACAGTATGTGTGCAAAAGGTTAACGGGTTCTTCACACGGTGCCCGCGCTCCCACCGACGTTCCCGTTCCCGGTGTAGCAGCATTCCAGCTACCCTCCCCTCTCCAACGCGCGCGGGTCTGGCTGTGCTCAGCAGGTGTCAAAGTAAGTTGCAAAGATGGGTACAACTTCGGTGAGCCAGCCCACTCCAACCCTGATTGGAGCTCAAATGCTTCTGAAAGGAAGAGCAGGTGACCAAGCGCCTCATTTTGAACCAATTTGAATGGATTGTAGCCGAAATATAAAGCCATGTTATTAACCTCCCTAACCCTGGGAGGATCGGAGCCAAGGAAACCAAAGAATTCTTCAGAAACAAGAGTCTCCCCCTGCTTCCTAAGAATCAAAATAAGGAAAATAAATGTCTGCCGTGTGAGAAGTCCTATTATGCTTTCCAATCAATGGAATGTAACTCCTTGTTGCTAGGAAAGGGAGGGAGGGAGGGAGGGAGGGAGGGAGGGAGGGAGGGAGGGAGGGAGGGAGGGAGGGAGGGAGGGAGGAGCCACCCACAGAAACTGAATTTTGTAAGTTCCTCCCCACCCATCATGCCCACTCTTCCTTCTCCCTCTTCAAGACTAAACTAGTCAACTGTGCTCCAGAGCCTCCCCCCCCCCTTCCCGGCTGTGTCTCAAAAGTCCTATGAAAATTGCTCTTAATGGTAACGGTTTGTTGGGGTGGGGAGGTGGACAGGATGGGGGGGACTCTACAGAAAAGGTGACAAAAGAGGGAGAGGAGGGAGCAAAAAGGCTCTGGCTCCAAGGCCCGCCCCCTCCACACGCCACAACAATGACCTGAAATAAAGTCACTGAAATCACAGGGGGGGCCAAGTCAGCCTCAGTCAGAAATAACGAAAGAATCTGAAACCTATAAGAGCGAATGGCACTAGAATAAAGCGATGTGATCTTAAAGAAGGAATGCATTCTTTCTCTCCACCTGAGCACTGTCATTCTCTCTCCCTCCTGTTTAAAGCAGTTAACTAGATTTCTCAAAGCTGACATTGCGGGGTTTTGTTGTTGTTATTGTTTTGTTTTGTGGGGTGTGTGTGTGTGTGTGTGTTTTCATTTTTCTAGGTGCTTTACTTTGTGTGAGAACTTTGGGTTTATAATGACAAAGTACTTTAAAAGCAGGAAGCACCCTACAGACAGGTGCACTCTGCAGGTGGCTGACAACAGGTCAAGTCCTGTTTCCTGTACCTTGCCGACCAGCTTACACTGTCAGGTAGCGTGCGCAGTGTTGAGGGGTCACACGGAACCCACTCTTTCACCTCGCCATGCCCACCTCTCCTCTGCCCTCGATGAAAGAAGTGTACCTGTGCCCCCGGCCAAATATCCCGGTTACACCCCCTCCCACTTCCCATCCTCATGACCAACGTTCGACAAAAAGTGAGGAAACCTCCGAAACCGGTTTGGCTCAGTGGTAAAGCATCGGTCTGTGGACTGAAAGGTCCCAGGTTCGATTCCGGTCAAGGGCATGTACATTGGTTGCGGGCACATCCCCAGTAGGGGGTGTGCAAGAGGCAGCTAATCGATGTTCCTCTCTCATCGATGTTTCTAACTCTCTATCCCTCTCTCTTCCTCGCTATAAAAAACCAGTAAAATATATTTTAAAAAAGAAAAAAAAGAATGCAAGTTCGTGCATCAAAAGCAGAGAGAGGACTCACTAGAACACCTGGAAACATCAACATGCTTTTTCTCGGGCCATCCTAAGCGCTTGGGGGCTCCGCCATCCATCTGTACATGCCACAAGTCAGCGTGAGAAGTTAACATGCAAGGAACATGGGGAAACAGCTGTGTTTCTAAACTACACAGACCCCGCCTTTCATTAATTCATATGATGAAGAAACAGCAAACGTTTTCTCTACCTTAGCTGGAGGGACCTTGCCGGCAGCCGTGATCTGACCAGTGAAAAACCGTCCAAAGTGATTTGCTGCTAGCACCACGGCCTTGTAACTTAAAAAGAGAAACAAATGCATGAGTAATTCCACAACATGAGCAATTCCATCAGATGAAAGGCGTGAGGCTCATATAGCATCGTAAGTCGCCAATTACATGTTAATCACCAGAGGATGATAGCGAACATCTTATATGGCACCTGCTACATGTCGAAAACAGTTCCAAGCATATGCACATGTATACGCACGCCTTTGACATTCATGACGTCGTATGGATAAATACAATTATTCTCTTCACTGCACAGGTGAGAAGTCTGACACTCAGAGATAAAGAGACTGGCCCAAGCCCTCAGCCGGTTTGGCTCAGGAGATAGAGCATCGGCCTGCGGACTGCAGCGTCCCAGGTTTAATTCTGATCGAGGGCCCATGCCCGGGTTTCGGGCACAATCCCCAGAGGGGGTGTGCAGGAGGCAGCCGATTAATGATTCTCTCATCATTGACATCTCTCTCTCTCTCTCCCCCTCTCCCTTCCTCTCTGAAATAAATCAAAATACTTTTTAAAAAGAGAGAGAGACTTGCCCAAGGTCTCTCAGCTAGTAACCGGCAGAGCCCGAAGTATAACCCAGCAGCCTGCCCAGGAGGCACATGTAATCCAGGACGCTCCAGGCCTCTTCCTAACGGGCACTGCGGAAAGTCTGTTGTGATAAACGAGACATGAAGGAAAGACAAGAAATGGCTCACAATGGTTTTCTTTGGGTGCTGAGACAACAGGTATTTCAAACTTTTTGTTTTACTTTAGTACAATGTCCTAAGTTTCTTTGGTGACTACATAGCAGGTATAAGAACAGAGGGAAAACTTTTAAATTAAAGCAATAGATTACCAATATGCTTGTACATCATAAAATTCCAATTCCGGGACAACAACAACAACAAACACACTTCCCCTGATCTCTACGGGTTGAAAGCATGGGATTCTGCGACAGTGACCTCAGCTCAAGTCCAGTTCTACCGTAAAGTGCTCGGTGACCTTGGGCAACCTTCTTGAATTCACTAACCCTTGATCTCCCCATGTATAAAGTGGAACAAAAATAAAATAAAATAAAAAAACAGCATCTCTTAGCGTTGTCATGGAGACTAACTGAGGTAATGCATGCTTAGGACTTACCTGCAGCCGGTCACAGTAAAGGCTTGCTCGCTACTAGTGTTTTTAGCTAAAGACACACTCTATGCAACAAGAACTAGCAAATTATACCATCTTTTATTTCATAGGATATTTTTATCATGTAACATTACTTTCAGTTCCATACTATTCTACACTTCTGCACATTCTCACTCGGTAATAAACACTCTGTCTCACTGCTGTACAACTGTGTAATGATAAACCTCACCCCTAGCTGCCAATGAAACCTTTCCTTAATGATACCTTTATAAAATTCTTGACATAATAATTGGTGCAGCCGAAACCGGTTTGGCTCAGTGGATAGAGCGTTGGCCTGCAGACTGAAAGGTCCCAGGTTCGATTCCGGTCAAGGGCATGTACGCTGGTTGTGGGCACATCCCTGGTGGGGGATGTGCAGGAGGCAGCTGATCGATGTTTCTCTCTCATCGATGTTTCTCACTCTCTATCCCTCTCTCTTCCTCTCTGTAAAAAAGTAATAAAATATATTTTTAAAATAATAATTGGTGCAAAATCATGCACTATTTTAAGTTAGATTACATTAAAAGCAGGAAATAATATTTTAGAGATAACAGGATGTGTTCATCTATTTCTGAATCCAATGACAGAAATTTTCTTTTAAAACATATTTTTTATTGATTTTCCACAGAGAGGAAGGGAGAGGGATAGAGAGCTAGAAACGTTGATGAGAGAGAAACATAGACCAGCTGTTTCCTGCATGCCCCCTGCTGGGGATGTGCCCTCAACCAATGAACATGCCCTTGACCGGAATCAAACCTGGGACCTTTCAGTCCACAGACAGATGCTCTATCCACTGAGCCAAACAGGTTATGGCCAATGATAGAAATTTTCAAAGAGCAAATGTGATAGCCATTCAAAGACCATTGCAAGAATTTAATCTTGGAATTAATATCTTAAAAGATTCAGTTGCTGTACTGGGGGAAAAATATAACAAAAAATGAAGCTGATTTCACAGGAAATGTCCAAGAAAATGTTGATGGTAGAAAAAAAATATTAAAAGTGGGCCTGTTTTTGATGAGCATAATGAAACTCAGAATGGACATCAGTGAACTGAAAGAAATGTGTCTTCAGTGTAATGTAGCCGTGTGTGTGTGTGTGTGTGTGTGTGTGTGTGTACCATAAGTGATTTAGACAGAAAATGACTTATCACATGTTGTATAAGTATACCTGATGATTCCTCTCAAACTACACCCTTCACATACAACAACTCAGGACCTAAGTAGTGACTCTTCACATTCTGTCCCATGGACCCCCACAGGTTTACGTTGCAGCCAGCTCTGGGGCCACAGTGAGTGGGATGGAGAACAGACATGTTCTGGACTCCATCATCCCTCAGCTCATCTCAGGCCACTCTGCTCTTAGTGGAGTTGCTTCTGTTGCCTCACAGTATTCCATTTGCTCAAAAGATTCTGCAGCTAAAATCCACTCATCTAAAGCTACTGGTTTTGATAAAGACCTTTCTCAAATCTACATCTCACATGACGAAGTCAACAGCACCCTTAAAGGTTTACATTGTAGCCTCGTTAGTGTGGCTCAGTGGTTGAGGTCAATCCAGGAACCAAGAGGTCATCAGTTCGATTCCCAGTCAGGGCACATGCCCAGGTTGTGGGCTTGATCCCCAGGAGGGGGCGTGCAGGAGGCAGCCGATGGATGATGTTCCTCTCTCATTGATGTTTCTATCTCACTATCCCTCTCCCTTCCTCTCTCTCTCTCTCTAAAAAAAAAAAAAAAAAAAAAAAAAAAAAAAAAAGTCAATAAAAACATATTTTTTAAAAAGTTTACATTGTACATTTTCTAAAAAAAAATTAAGTCCCTCATTGCATAACATACCTCTTCTACAAACTAAATAAATATAACAAAAATGTATTGTGCTCCTTGGTATATCATTTATACCACACACAAAAATGTCTTTACACCAACCACTTGCCACATTTCACGAAGGACAACAAAACGTGATTTTACCTTGTTATTTTTGTTTACTGTGTCTTATTTACATCCACAGTGAGTGGCTGGAACCCGAAGTAGAGTCTGTGGCATAGCTGATGTGCTACACCTAAGATATAAAGCCTAAGAGGACTTTCAGCTCATCGGTCAGAACTTATCCAGGTTATTCTCTTTTTTTTTAAGCACTGTTTTTTTTTAAACATTTTCATTTGTTGGTGCCTCATTCATATTAGCAAATTGTCACTACTGATAGTTCTCGTGCTTAAAATCTAATTCAGCTCGTTTCGTAGCTGAGCTGATTTCATAAGCAGCTGATTTCCAGACTTTTCACCCTCGCCAGCCAAGTGAGCAACACGGCGCCCTCTGGGAGCTATTCCTGTCCCTCCCCGGGGCAGGCTGGCTGCCAGCAAGCCAGTCACCCGGGCAGAGCACAGCCAGCCGGTCCCCCGGGCAGAGCGGCCCGGGATCCCTCACCCAGCTCTGCAGGCAGCAGCGCTCCGGCAGGTGAAGTTCATTGCCCTCGTGGCCTCAGAGGTCAGAGGACAAGCTAGCCTTCAGTTATCAGCACAGGTGTTGACTGAAATTTCTGCAAGTGCAGACGTTTTTCCTATTCGTTAAACATTCTATGAATTTATGCAAGTAAAACCTATAATTAAAATGGTGAGTCTGTTAATGTGTATATATTAGATTGAAATGTGAAACTATCAATAGCCAACCGTTTTTTATTATAAAAACAGCAATTTACGTTAACTACGCCGACAGTGGTAGTAATCATGTCACAGTATGTATGTATCGAGTCATTATGTTTATACCTCAAACTTTGTTACGTGTCAATGAGAGCTCAGTAAAGCTGGAGAAAACAGCCCTAATCGGTTTGGCTCAGTGGATAGAGCATCAGCCTGTGGACT
Source organism: Vespertilio murinus (assembly GCA_963924515.1). Lineage (NCBI taxonomy): Eukaryota > Metazoa > Chordata > Mammalia > Chiroptera > Vespertilionidae > Vespertilio > Vespertilio murinus. The sequence goes on from OZ004705.1 coordinate 8,932,519, forward strand.
GAAAGATCCCAGGTTCAGTTCTGGTCAAGGGCATGTACCTTGGTTGTGGGCATATCCCCAGTAGGAGGTGTGCAGGAGGCGGCTGATTGATGATGTTTCTCTCTCATAGATGTTTCTACCTCTCTATCCCTCTCCCTTCCTCTCTGTAAAAATAAATAAATAATAAAATAAAATGTATTTTTTTAAAAACTGGGAAAAAACAGTAATTTCAATCTAATATATGCATGTGTACACACATATATGAAATACAGTCAATTCTTCATACAAATAATCTGAGTCATTTTCTTTGCTGCAAGAAAATACTACTTGACGAAACCAGTTTGGCTCAGTGGATAGAGCGTCAGCCTGGGGACTGAAAGGTCCCAGGTTCGATTCCCGTCAAGGGCCCATACCTTGGTTGCGGGCACATCCCCAGTAGGGGGTGTGCAAGAAGCAGCTGATCGATGATTCTCCCTCATCAATGTTTCTAACTCTCTATCCCTCTCTCTCTTCCGCTCTGTAAAAAAATCAATAAAATATAGATTTTTTTAAAAAAAGAAAGAAAGAAAGAAAATACTACTCGCCTCCTACCCAGGAAGATGACAAGGAGAGGACACCAGAGCACAGTGTGAAGAGCTGTTTCCTGCCTGATGACAGGGAAACAATGAAAAGTCTTGCCCAGCCAGCGTGGCTCAGCAGTTGAACATCACCTTATGACCCAGGAGGTCCCGGTTTGATTCCCAGTCAGGGCATGCGCCCAGATTTCGGGCTCCATCCCCAGGGTGGGGCGTGCGGGAGGCAGCCCATCAATGATTCTCTCTCATCACTGATGTTTCTCTCCCTCTCCCTCCCTCTCTGAAATCAATTAAAGCTACTTATTTTTAAAAGCCTTAGAAATAACTGCAGTACACTCTCAAAGGCTGCACTCCCCAACAGTCCTCACGTGTAAAATCACCCCGAGAGAGAGAGGAGCTATGACGAGCAGGTTCTGGAACGCCGCCGCGGCCGCTCTGTTGTCCCAACAAAACAGGCGGGCACCTACCCAGCGATGTTGGCCATGGAGCTCAGCGCGTCGTATCCCTGAGCGATCGTGACTCTTGGAACCTGGTCCATCGCCAGGACGGTGGTTTTCCTTTTGGAGAGTTTATCTAGCAAGTCTGGGTTTTGGGCTGGGTAAATGAAGCTAATCAGTGTCCCCGACGTCTTTAGAAGGTCAGCTTCGTGAGCATCTAACGTTGGATTGAGCATGGGGGCCCGCACCTGAGAAAAAAGCCAAATCACCGATTAGGAGGGCAAGTACCTTTATCATGCTTTGAAGTAAAGGAGACAATTTAAATAACGCGCCCTGAATACCCCAGGAGTGATCTTGCAGCAGTAAATGTCTGACTGCATTCCTGCGCAAGGCAAGGCACACGGAGATCTATGGCATCTGCCCCGGACTGGGGAAAGAAAGAGCACATATGACTAAAAATAATGCCTCGTCAGGTTCCACAATGAACTATGGAGCAGTGGCAAAACATGCAGGTTCTACAACCAGCCTGGCCTCCCAAGACACTCTGACACAATGAAGACACATTGGGCTGAAACCCGTTTGGCTCAGTGGATAGAGCGTCGGCCTGTGGACTGAAAGGTCCCAGGTTCGATCCCAGTCAAGGGCATGTACCTTGGTTACGGGTACATCCCAAGTGGGGGATGTGCAGGAGGCGGCTGATCAATGTTTAGGCCCGATCCCACAGAGATCCCAGATTGGAAAGGATGCAGGTTGGGCTGAGGGACACCTCCCCCTCCCCAGTGCATGAATTTTGTGCACCAGGCCTCTAGTCTATAATACAGGTTTAATAAAAATTAGGGGACAATTTTACACTGATTCTACCGGCCCCTATTGAGTGCTGGGCTGAAACTGTCGACGTCAGAGTGAAGCCAATGGAATGTTTCCTTGAATGTGCTTTTCAGACCACTGGTTTCTCGGGTCTGAAGACAGCTTGATGGAAAGAGAAGCCCCCAGATCAAGCGGTTTATTAGTGCAAGGATAGTGTTTCGTATCACAGGATCCCCATGCCTTCAACATGCTCACACATTGCAAATCCCTAACAGGAAAGCAGAGCATTACCAAAACGTACGTACATGTGTCACACGGAGCCTTTTGTGTGAGACACCTCAAAGCATTACCACCCCTAGCACACACGTTGGAATGGGTTACCGTGATTTTTCTGTTTTTCCTTAGCTTCTTTACTCTACCAAGTTATATCGCCAAGTACCTGCACACCTGCACAAGCTTTAGCTAAATGACAATGTATCTCCATGTCATACATTTTACTTCTCATTTTCTATAGAAAACAAAACAGTTTTGTTGTCTTCTGCAAGAACCACTACTTAAGACCCTATCAAGAGAGTGAAGTTTGCCAAAACCGGTTTGGCTCAGTGGATGGAGTGTCAGCCTGCGGACTGAAAGGTCCCAGGTTCGGTTCTGATCAAGGTCATGTGCCTTGGTTGCAGGCACATCCCCAGTAGAGGGTGTGCAGGAGGCAGCTGATGGATGATTCTCTCACATCGATGTTTCTGGCTCTCTATTCCTCTCCCTTCCTCTCTGTAAAAATCAATAAAACATATTTTTTTTAAAAAAGAGAGAGTGAAGTTTTTGTAAAAAAGAAAAAAAAAGTGTGTGTGTGTGTGTGTGTGTGTGTGTGTATTTGAGAAATTCACAGGAAAAAAAAAAAAAAAGCTGATCTGGAAAGTGAGGAGCTTATTTTAACTTGATGATCATGCTCCTATAACCCATACTTCCCTGGCTTCCTTGGCTGCAGGCTTAGGAATTTAAGTTAATGTTCAACTCTAGTAATTATCCCTGCTCACTCATAACACAGCCTCTCTGCCTTTCCCTATAGGGGATTTATTGCTCGGGCTCCATCGATTTCTATTATATCTGGGAGCTGTTTTATTAAAGCAGACGGGCTACGCGCCACTCAGCCCGCTGCTGCTTTCTCCGGGACAACTCTGCCCTTCCTAAAAATAGCACTGACGTCAGATGAACCCTGCGCCTGCCCAAGATCGCTGCACATTCAGTCCCAGGAGGAGCTCCACGACTTCCTCCTGTTTCAGCAGCTGCTGGATGCTCACCTGTGCACACCTGGGACATGTATGCGCCCCGGGGTGCAAACGTCCCTAGCCAATTAAAAGGGGACTTCCACACCGAAACCGGTTTGGCTCAGTGGTAGAGCATCGGCCTACGGACTGAAGGGTCCCGGGTTTGATTCTGGACAAGGGCATGTACATTGGTTGCGGGCACATCCCTGTTAGGGGGTGTGCAAGAGGCAGCTGGTCAATGTTTCTCTCTCATCGACGTTTCTAGCTCTCTATCTCTCTCCCTTCCTCTCTGTAAAAAAATCAATAAAATATATATTAAATAAATAAATACATACATACATAAAAATAAAAGGGGACTTCCACACAGACAATGTACAATGGAGGGTCGTTTGTTCCTCTTTTCATGGTTAAACACAGAGCACAAGGCCTGAACATGATGAATAGTCACAACATACAATCATCTCTTGAGAAAAAGGCATTGTTTGAAACATGAAAAGCTCTAACCATGGACAGAGACAGTTAATATCCATGCAAAGGGTCTGCAAAGTCCCCAAGCCATAACATTGGGGGGGGGGATAATTACTTTGACCACCAAATCCGAGGCCAGCACTTCCTTTGTTCCCTGGATCTGGGCACCTGCTGCTCTGTAGTGATCATCCGAGAACTTGGACGCTTCGCCGGCGCCGGACTCCACCACCACGTTGAAGCCCTGCTTGACCAAGGCCTGAACGCCCGCAGGGGACAGCGCCACTCGCTTCTCGTTCTGGAAAATTTCCTTGGGGATGCCAACAGTCAGCTGCTTATATGGAATTCCTACAAACAAAGCCAAAATAAAAAATTTTTTAAAAAAAGGAATATCTGATAAGCAATGTTTCAATAACAGAGTTCAGAAAATGTGGGCAAACTGTTCCAAGTAGACTGTACGTACAAGTCACTGCTCAAAATTATGTTCCTGATTCAGAATCTTGACTCTTTGACCCTTTTTTTTTTCTGGATAGGTAAGTTTTAATGCTCACTCTCCTGAAAAACTCTGGATATTTTATTTAACCAAATGGCTCTCTTCAAGACACATGACTAGCCTAGACCACTCAACATGCTAACTCCACTCTTCAAATTAATTGGAACTAATAAACAAAAATAAAATGATAGGCCCTGGCCAGAGAGCGCAGTTGGTTAGAGCATCGTCCCCATGTGCCAAGATTTCGGGTTTGATCCCTTCCGGACACATACAAGAATCAACCAAAGAAAGCATGAGTGGGTGGAACAACAAATTGAGGTTTCCTTCTCTGTCTCCCTTCCTCTCTCTCTAATATCAATAAATAAGATTTTCCAAAAAAAGAGAGAAATAGTCTGACAGGCTTGGGTCAGTGGTGGAGCGTTGACCCATGAACCAAGAGATCACCAGTTCGATTCCTGGCTAGGACACATGCCAGCGCTTTGAGCTCAGACCCCACCCAGTAAGGGGCACACAAAGGCAGCCAATCGATGTTTCTATCTCTCTATCCCTCTCTCTTCATCTCTCTTTAAAAAATCAATAAAACCATATTTTAAAAAAAAACAGAGAAATATATGTAAAGGTTCTAGTACAAAGCGCAGCAGCCTTCAAAAAAGTAAAAAGATAGAATGATACAATATCACCAATTTAAAACCCCTGAAATCATGGATTCAGTTAATCATCAGTCAGATGGCTGCTATAGCATGTGACATCTAAACTCATGGATCATCTAAACTCATGGATCCTCCTTCTTGCTATAATGTAATAGGTGACACACAGCGTCACCTGGGAAGTGTTCTTGCCCAATGAATCAAACCTGACTCTAGTCCGGCCTCTGCAGCTAACAAAATGTTCCCGAAAAAACAAGGTGCAGAGAAACTGGTTAAGTAACGCCAAGGGAATAGAGTCAGGCAAACTAGAATGTGAGAAATTCCGCAAGCAACAGCTAATTCTTCAACAAAGAAAAATAAAAAGAGAAGTGAGGGTGGGGACAGGGGCAATGGGGGGATAAGGACACATATGCCTCAATAAATAAAGAAAAAAAATTCCAAAAAACGAAAAAGAGAGGAAGGGAACTATAGATGAAGAGACCTAACAACACAACAAGTGAAATACAACATATGGACCTCGTCAGGCTCATTGTTTGAACAAAGCATCTGTAAAAAAGAAAAGAAATTAAGAAAAAAAAAGTGAAAATTTTGAGAAAATATGGTGACTGGAATTACTTTTCATGCTTTTCAATGTGATGATAAAATTGTGGCTTTATTAAGGAAACATAAAATCCTTATCTTTTATTTATTTTTAAGTATATTTTATTAATTTTTTTTACAGAGAGGAAGGGAGAGGGATAGAGAGTTAGAAACATCGATGAGAGAGAGACATCAATCATCTGCCTCTTGCACACCCCCCACTGGGTATGTGCCCACAACCAAGGTGCATGACCGGAATCGAACCTGGGACCTTTCAGTCAACAGGCCGACGCTCTATCCACTGAGCCAAACCGGTTAGGGCAAAATCCTTATCTTTTAAGATAAAAAGTAATTGCCCCGGGAAATAGTCCAGAATCAGAAATTTAAATAAATAAATAAACAGCCCAAGTCTGACACGTCATGAATACAGAGCTGTGGGTACCTGTGCATTTACTCACAAGGACCACTGTCACGTCCGCAGTGCAGTTATATTTTTTGCTTTACCCATGGCTGTATCACACCCGGTGACCTGGCTGTCAGGGAGGTTACTGCCTTTACTTTACCCACGGCTGTATCACACCCGGTAACCTGGCTTTCTAGGAAACAGCTTTAAAATCTGAAGCCAAAGCGGAGGACTCCCAGGGGCGGCTACCCTGCCAACCGCGGGAAGGCTGTGAAATCTACTCCAGGCAGACGTGAGAATCCCCAAAGCCCCGAGGTGAGGGGTCAGCGCACACCGTCAGTGCTGCAGACTTAACCTGAAGAGGGTGTCATTCCACGTGGCAAAGACTTCTGGGTGCCCCCCCCCCCCCCGATGCCCACCCTGGCCCTCCCTCCACCTTAGAGACAGAATGCCGTTTGTGGTTGAGCACGTTGCCATCTGGGATGCAAGACGAAACGCCCAAGTCTCCCTGCAGTCCTTACGGCCACGCGTCCATGTTCTGGCCGGTGAGGAGCAGCCGGGCTGGGCAGGCCTTCGGGGACGGTACTTCTAGGGACCTGTCTGGCTCAGTGTGGAAGGGCCCCCCCTTTTGACCTGTCCTCCTCCTGGCCTGCACCCCTGAGCAGAAGGGGGGCTTTGGAGAGCACAAGAAGACTTCTGCTCTTACACTGTATGAGCTAGAAAGCTGGGGGCAAATTCTGAGTAGAAGAGGGATGTGTTTTCATGTTTAGAAAGAGTACGGTCACTGTCACATACAATCAGACTGCGGGGGGACAGAGGCAGAGAGCACAGAGGTCATCCAGAAGGCAGTGACTGCTGATGGTGGCTTGGGCCGGAACGGCAGCGGCGGTGGCGGTGAGGGAGGACAGGTTCTCCCTACAAGGCCGGGCCGGCCTGCACCTGGGGAGGCTCCAAGGTTTCTAACCCCGGCAACTGAGACGATGCTGCCGCTTACTCAGCGGGGAGGCGCTGCTGCAGATGAAGCAATACATACACTTAGTTCCGCCAAAACCGGTTTGGCTCAGTGGATAGAGCGTCGGTCTGCGGACTGAAAGGTCCCGGGTTCGATTCCGGTCAAGGGCATGTACCTTGGTTGCGGGCACATCCCCAGTGGGGGGTGTGCAGGAGGCAGCTGGTCGATGTTTCTCTCTCATCGACGTTTCTAGCTATCTATCTCTCTCCCTTCCTCTCTGTAAAATATCAATAAAATATATATTTTTTAAATATACTTAGTTTCTAATTCTCGGGCACAGATGGCACCTCGGAGGGTACAACCCTCCACTGCTGACCAGGGCGGGGAAAGAGCTGCTGGGAGAAGTGGTGACTGTGAACAGTACTGCCCAGGGCTCGATGCCGCTGGTGTGCCCTTTTCCTCTCCCAGTTACCTTTTCTCCTCCATCGGTACCGACCATCTGGAACCTCTCCTAAGAAAAGGGCTCCCTAGCTCTTTCTATGCAAACTGACGGTCCACGAGCTCCAGACTGGCTCTGCCCGCTCTGCCTGTCTCCGTCCCTGGAGAGCTACGGGCTCCTCAGCCTGGGAGGCTGTACCTGGTTTCGCAGGGGATTTACACCACAGAGCCTGATGCATGTGCAAGCTGCGTAAAAACTCCTTCTTCCTGGGCACAGCCTTACAGGAGCCCAGAGTGCCAAGCAGAGGGCACGAGCAGCCGGCCACCACTGTCTTCAGGAGGTTGGCCATGTTCGCGGCGGTCCCCAACTCGCCGAGTCCCCCAGTCTTCTTGAAGGTAAATCACTAAGAGAAAGGAGAACAAAATAGTTATGTGCTGAGAAAAGCGTACTTTGTTTTTTGAACATAAATACACACACACACACACACACACACACACACACACACACATTACAAACAGACTAATCCAAAGCGCTTGGAATAGAACAGAACTATGTGGGCACCTACAATGAATTTCTTTGCCAAGTCTTTTACTGACGGAAGGTGCTTCAAAGGTTTGTTCCCAATTCAGGTATTGAAGGGTTGAAATACATTTTCCCGTTTAAATTATTATAAACTCACTCCTCGATGCAGAGCCTAGATCACATACGTGTAATTGATCCTTAATGTAGCTGGAAAGTTTTTTTAAAAAATGCGCCGAAACCGGTTTGGCTCAGTGGTAGAGCGTCGGTCTGCAGACTGAAAGGTCCCAGGTTCGATCCCGGTCAAGGGCATGTACATTGGTTGCGGGCACATCCCCAGTAGAGGGTGTACAAGAGGCAGCTGGTTTATGTTTCTCTCTCATTGACATTTCTAGCTCTCTATCTCTCTCCCTTCCTCTCTGTAAAATATCGATAAAAATTTTTTTAATGCCACAGAGTCCAGTCCCCTCTTACCTGAAAGTTATTTCTAAGTCTGCATGTCCAGCAGAAAAATGTGTATATTCATACTTACCCTTGAATTTCCCTTCTAGTATCTAAAATACTGTGTGGTGCAATAGTAACTTGTTTATTTTATTCTTTAATATATTTTTTATTTATTTCAGAAAGGAAGGGAGAGGAAGAGAGAGAAAAACATCAATGATGAGCCCTAACCGGTATGGTTCAGTGGATAGAGCGTCAGCTTGCGGACTGAAGGGTCCCAGGTTCGATTCTGGTCAAGGGCATGTACTTTGGTTGCGGACACATCCCCAGTAGGGGGTGTTCAGGAGGCAGCTGATCGATGTTTCTCTCTCATCGATGTTTCTAACTCTCCATCCCCTCTCCCTTTCTCTCTGTAAAAAGTCAATAAAAATATTTTTTTTAATTTTTTTCAAGGAAAAAAAAAACATCAATGATGAGAGAAAAATCATTGATTGGCTGTCTCCTGTATACCCCACATTGGGGATCAAGCCTACAACCCCAGCATGTGCCCTGAACTGGAATCGGACCATGACCTCCTGGTCCATAGGTCAATGCTCAGCCACTGAGCCACGCTGGCTGGGCAGCAGTCACTGGCTTAGATGCCACATTGCACAGAAAACACGCCATCCTACTCAGTGAGGCAGGACGCTCGTCCTGTGCAAGCCCTCGAACTGAGACTGGATGAATGCAAGACTCAAGGCTGCCCGGTGCACGTCTCAAGAAAATTAAGCATGTGTGGGATATGACTCCAATAAGAGAGAAATCCCAGGGTGTGCTTGGAGATGAGGGTGTGATAGGAGCTCTTCTGCCGGTGGTCCCCACTAGTGGGCACTTTTGCCAGCTCTAACCAGGCTGAGGGAAGAGTCATTGACCTTGGCTGTTATTGAACCAGGCTTCGAGGGCTCTCTCCGTAGCAGATCCCCAGGGGTTCATGGAAAGCCCCCTTCATCCCCAGGATTTCCAATGCCCCCCCCCCCAATCCTTCTTTTCTTTTCCTTTAAAACTGGGAAGAAGCAGAGGACCTGGAACTCGATCAGTCAAGCTCAGCTGATTCCATCAACTAACTGTCCATGGACGCTCTGCGCCATCACATGGGCCCCAGGTGCCCAGCACCCAGACCCAGCAAATCCCATAAACATCCCTCCCCCCTCCAGAGGAAAGGGGGGGGGTGTCCCTAGAACTCTGCCACAACTCCCAGAAGCAACTTCCTGCAACATTGAGAATGGACCTCCTCAATCCAAGTGGTGCTGATTCTTAAAATGACCGTTCATTCACCAACCATGTACTGAAGGCTGAGCCGCAGAGCATCTGAAGCATCAACTGGAACAGGTCATATATGCTCCGAGATAAGAAAAATCAACAAGCAATAACACTCCCAAGCAGAGTAACGGAAGTCCAAAGTTCTCGGAGGGATCAAAGGAAATCATGTCTTCCAACAGGGTTCAAAAAGAAGAAGGGACAAGCCCTGGCCAGGTCGGTCAGTTGGTTAGAGTGTCATCTCGAAACACCAAGGTTACAGGTTCGATTCCCAGCCGGGACACAGTCAAGAGTCAACCAATGAATGCATTAATGAGTAGAACAACAAAATCAATAAACTAAACAAAATCTCTCTCTCTCTGGTGGAGATCAAAGAACTTGTATGCATATATGCATAACCTATGGACACAAACAATAGGGGGGTGAAGGCCTGGGGTGGGCGGGCAGGTGGGGGGGGCGGGCTAGAAAAGGTCAATGAGGGGAAAGGGAGGCATCTTTCTTGTTGAAATCTTTCAACAAGAAAGATTTAACTTAAAAGGAAAGTCTCTCTCTCTAAAATCAATTTAAAAAAATTTAAAGGAAGGGAAAGGTGTTAGAGATGGAGAGAGTAATGTGAACAAAAAGTTAAGGCAGAGGGAGCATGCAAGATGTGTTCAGACATGCAATCAAAAATGCACAAAGAAAAAGCCTTCGCATTTTAATAGGTTTTATATTTTCCAAGTGTTTCCACGTCGTGTCATTTCATTCCAGTCCTAAAGCATTCCTGAGTCCCATGAATACTCTCCTCGCTCACTCATAGGTCACTTCTGGTGTCGTTCACAGCTGAGAATGCAGAGCAAATGATTCAAAACACTCATTCATTCGGAACATTCGCTGGATCCATGCCAAGAACCCAGGGAGAAGCAAAGGTCTGTAAAGATACTTCTCGTATTGGGGGGGATTTTCTAGTCCTCTCCCAACCTTCCCTATTGCAGCGTTCTCAGCCCGGGAGTCTGACCCCTTTGGGGGTCGCGCGACCCTTTCACAGGGGTCGCCTAAGACCATCGGAAAACACAGATATTTACATGACGATTCATAACAGTGGCAAAATGACAGTTATGAAGTAGCAACGAAAATAATGTTATGGCTGGGGGTCACCACGACCTGAGGAACTGCATTAAAGGGTCGCAGCATCAGGAAGGGTGAGAACCACTGCCTGGTTGGGTCACCCTAATCCCCAACAAACCCTGTCCTTTGGGGGCTGACAAGACTTGCGCAGACCTCACCCTCGAAAACACAAAGCTAGCGATCCTAGAACCTAAGTCTGCCACTCACTGACTGTGTGGCCTGAATCTGTGCCTCAGGCTGCTCCTCTATAAAAGGAGCATAGCCCTTGCCGGTTTGGCTCAGTGGATAGAGCCCGGCATTAAGGAGGTGACTCAGCCGTGAATCCAGCAAGCAGAACCGAAGTGCCCAGTTCGATTCCGGTCAAGGGCACATGCGTGGGGGAAGGCGGGGGGGGGGGGGGGGGAGGGGTTCTGGCTCAGTCCCCAGAAAGGGGCATGTAGGAGGCAGCTGATGGACGATTTTCATCATTGATGTTTCTATCTCTCTCTCCCTCTCCCTTCCTCTCTGAAATCAATAAAAAATATTTTAAACATACATACATACATACATAAATGAAGCATAGGAAAGCTCCTTTGTCGGGCTCTAGACATTTTTTATTTATGATGAGATGAGATTTTGCAGTATTTTAAAGCTGAAGTCCTACTTCGTGGCCTGGAGTCCAGAAGATTTGCCTGCCTACCTGGGAAACGGTAACGTAAAGCGACGCAGATCCCTGGCATCGGATGCCAATGGGGCCAGAGCCCTCGGAAGTCAATTTCTCCCAGAGCTCCACTTGATGGGAGTTGTGGACACACAGCACAGGGCGCAAGAGCAGTTCATAGGCAAGAGCAGTCCCCTCACTAAGCCTGAAACACAAGCCAAACACAGAGGACCCTGGAAGATACTCGGAGAATAAATACCTGAACCACGCTACCGCAAGCTGTTGCTTGTTACCAAAGATAGCATTCCGTGGCCATTACCACACTTTCTCCGCTTTAAAGCTCTCTGCTGGTTTGTGATCCAGATGCCTCTCTGACTTTCAAGCAACCGGGAAAACTTACAACCCAACATTGAAAAAAGGGGGGGTTTAGAGTGGCAGTCATACGGCCCCCTTTAATGTAAGCTGTTTGGGTAACTATCTCCCCTAAGACCCTTGAGGTTAAGCACCTGAGAGAGGGGACGGCAGAGGCTAAGAGGGTGAACTGGAGACCAGAAGCCCCCCCAGGCCGCAATATGTCGTCTGTGTGGCCTCCGCAAATCAGTCACTTAACTTCTCTCTACTCAGCGGTCGGCAAACTCATCAGTCCACAGAGCCAAGTATCAACAGCACAACGACTGAAATTTCTTTGGAGAGCCACGTTTTCTAAACTTAAACTCCTTCTAACGCCACTTCTTCAACATAGACTGGCCCAGGCCGTGCGTGGTATTTTGTGGAAGAGCCACACTCAAGGGGCCAAAGAGCCGCATGTGGCTCGCCAGCCGCAGTTTGCCGACCACAGCTCTACCTCATCTTTAAAATGGAAACAGTAACAGCACCTGCCTTATAGGGCTGTTGTGAGGAATAAGAGGATACAACATTTCCATTGCTGGTTTTATTCCTTTTGGAGTTACCTCTGGCCCGGTGATTTGCAGGATATAGAGGAAGCCAGCAGGCGGTTTGGGATTGAATGAGGGAATAGCCAGGGCTGGGCGACCCGAAGCCGGGGCACCTATGGAACATGGTCTAAATTTCCTTTGAAAATGACATGCTGTGCAGCCTTGCAGAAAACGAATGCTATGGGCAAAGGTAAGCGGCCTAGGCACTTTTGATGATAAGTAACCCTAAACTGCCCATGCAATAAAATTTTTTTTAAAAAAACATCCGAAAAGATTTGCAAGCAACAGGGACGCGATGGAGAAAAGGGGTGCATTTTCCCCCGGTTTTTAATGCACAGTTTTATTGTTGATAGTATCACAGATGTCTCCCATTGCCCTCTGGACCCTCCTTGGGGCGCGTTTTGAATAAAAGGAGCCACGCAGGCCCCGTGTCCCGAGGGAGCCTGACCTTGGGGGACTCCCTAACCCAGACCTGGGGGGAGGGGCCGGCTCCCTGGGGCGAATAAAGGACGCGGCGCCGTAAACAAGCGGAGCCTCTGCGGCCAGGCGGGCCGGCCAAGGACGGCTCCCGGTTCCCTGCGAGCGCCGAGCTCCGGTGGCAGGCGGCCCGGCCGCCCGGACCCACCGCCGGGCGCGTGCCCGGACCGCTATTTATAGCCTCCGCCCCGGGCCCATCGCACAAAGTCACCCCGCCCCGGGTTCAAACCCCCGCCCGCCCCCGCGCCCCTCCCGGCCCCCGGCCCGCCCGCCAGCGGCTCGGACCCCGTGCCCAGCGCCCAGCAGCCCGACACACACTACCTCCCCCTCGCCGCCCCCGAGGTCCCCAGCTGGCCGCCCACCCCGCGTGCCACCCAGCGCCCAGCACAGCTCGGGGCGTCCAGCTGTCCCCTCTCTCTAGGCGCACCCTGGGGGGGGGAGAGTCCCCGGTGACCTCCCTCCCTCCTCCCAGCTGGCGGGCCGAAATGACCCCCGCACCCCCGCCGCGCCCCCAAAGCCCCGGCGCCCCCAAAGCCCTGGCGATCTGCACCCCCGCCGCGCCCCCAAAGCCCCAGCGCCCCCAAAGCCCTGGCGATCCGCTGCCCGCGGGGACCAGCTCCGCCCGCGCCCAGCGGCCCCGGCCGGCGGGCGGGAGAGGAGAAAGCGGGCCCTGCGGGCTCCCTTCTCGCCCTCCCGGGCCCAGCCTCCAGCCGGCCAGCGGGCTGGTCCCCGGTCCCGGGTCCCAGCGCACCCCGCCCCCCTCTCCTTGACAGGTCCCCTTCCCGGGGACCCCCGATCGCCGCCGCGAGCCCCGCGCGCGCGCCCCCCGCCCGCCGCGCCCGCCCCTTCCCCGCGGCGCCCGGGACCGGCGCGCTCACCTCGGCGGGAGGCCGGCGGCGGCGGCGGCGGCGGCGCGGCTCGGGGGGCGACGAGGGGACGCGGCGCCGGCCGACCGGGCTGGGGCCCCGCGCTGCTGAGCTCCAACCCGGAAGCACACCCCAACCCCGCGGAGGCGCCACGTGACGGCGACACGGCCGCCCCCGCCGCCGCGGGCCCCGCGACCCCTCCCCGCCGCCCGCCCCGAGGGCCCGCCCCCGGCCGCCCGCCCGCCGAGCCGCCCGCCGATCCGCCCCCCGTCCTGGTCCCGGCGGCTGGAGCCACCCCGCCGGATGCCCGCGGGGGGCGCCTCGGCGGGGACCCCCGCCCTGCCCGGGCCCGGGCCTTTGTCCCCGCGCCCCCCGGGGCTGGGTCAGACCTGGAGCCGCCCGGCCCGCGCTCTCCGGCGGCCCCGGCCTCCTCCCCGGAGCGCCGCTCCGACGCGCGGTTTCCTCCCCGCGTCCCGCCGGGAGCGGAGAGGGCAGTGCGCCCCACGCCGCCTCTCCAGGAAAAAACCGGGCTCCGGCCGCCAGACGGGACCAGAAAGGAAGCGGGAAGCCAGCCCGGGGGTGGGGAAGGGCGGGCCGGGGGCGTCCGGTGTTTCCTTTCTGGCCGGAGGAGGGGGGTAGGAGCGCGCGTCCGTGCCCTCCGGAGGCCGCGCCGGCGAGGGCCGCGCGCCAGCGCCGGGGCCCGGTGCCCGGCGCCCTTGCAGGCCGGTGTCCCCCCGGGCCGCGGCGGGCTGAGCAGAGGCTCTCAAGGACTCCGACGCGCCAGGACTTGGTTGCTCTCTGCACAGACCGTAGCTCTGTGGCTTCGTCTGCAGGTGTGTTCTGGTTAAAGGAGGAGGAGTGAAATATAGAGCATAAAGTGGCTCATTGCCCCTAAAGCTGCACCACCCGGAGGTGGCAGGAAGAGAGGTCCCTTTAACTGGCATATCTAAGGTGAGGGGGAAATTATGAATCTTGCCCAGCCAGTGTGGCTCAGGGGTTGAGCATCGGACCTATGAACCAGGAGGTCGCCAGTTTGATTCCAGGTCTGGGTTGCACGTGCCTGGGTTGCAGGCTGGATCCCCCAGGGGGAGTCTGCAGGAAGCAGCCAGTCTGTGATTCTCTCTCATCATTTGATCTCTCTCTCTCTCTCTCTCTCTCTCTCTCTCTCTCTCCTTTCCTCTCTGAAATCAATAAAAATACATTTTAAATGCCGAAACCGGTTTGGCTCAGTGGATAGAGCATCAGCCTGCAGACTCAAGGGTCACAGGTTCGATTCCGGTCAAGGGCATGTACCAGGAGGGGGTGTGCAAGAGGCAGCTGATAGATGATTCTCATCGATGTTTCTAACTCTCTATCCCTCTCTCTTCCTCTCTGTAAAAAAATCAATAAAATATGTTTTTTTAAATACATTTTAAAAATTATGAATCTAAAACATATATTCCATATTCTTAAAGAGAAATGAATCGCAGAGAAACCCTTATTTTTTTAGAACATTTCTTGTGTGTAACTAGCCCAGCGGTCATTCAACTAATGGGCTCTCACTGTTCCGTCCCTGCAAAGCATGGCCCTGTCCCGGAGAGGTCACACACAGGAAGAGACGCCGCCAGCTGTTGTAAAATCATAGTGAACCATGATTAGTGCAACCAGAAGGACAGGTTCCAGATACTTGCAGGTACAGTGAGTCAGGAATAATTGATAAAGATTAAAACTAAGATCCTTTCACAATCTATGTAAGATAAATCATTATGCTACATAATTTAAACATGTACAGTGCTACAGGCTAAGCTGACTCACCCATGTGTGATACATAAAAAGCTCTTGCTGGTGCCAATCACACGTGTGTGTTTCTGTCATTGTTGATCATGAATCTGATTGACACTTCCCATATAGAGGAAGGGTGAATAACGATATTAAAATATTTCTTCTAATTAATTTCCTCTCAATGTGCATGAATCTGTGCACCAGGGCACAATAAAATTGGGGAGGGGCTAAACTCTTGTTTTAAAATGCGTGCATGTGTGTGTGTGTATGTGTATGTGTGTGTGTGTGTCTTAGGAGTTTGCTTTTTTCTCTTCAAAGCTTAAAAGTAAGTGGTTCGACGAAACCGGTTTGACTCAGTGGATAGAGCATTGGCCTGCAGGCTGAAAGGTCCCAGGTTCAACTCCAATCAGGGGCATGTACCTTGGTTGCTGGCACATCCCCAGTAGGGGGTGTACAGGAGGCAGTTGGTTGATGTTTCTCTCTCATCGATGTTTCTAGCTCTCTATCCCTCTCCCTTCTTCTCTGTAAAAAAAATCATTAAAATATATTTAAAAAAACAAAAACAAGCCAGTGGTTCTCCACAGGACAGTGTTGTCCCAGGGTGTCTGGAGAAATGTTGATGGTTACAACTGTAAAGGGGGGGGGGGGGTATCTAGTGGGTAGAGGCCAGGGATGCTGCCAAAACGGTACATTACACAGCACAGCCCTTTACAACATAGACGTATGGCCCCAGATCGAGGCGACATGGCTAAATGCACCATGAAGGTCGGAATCGTCGGTAAATATGGGACCCGTATGGCGCCTCCCTCCGGAAGATGGTGAAGAAGATTGAAATCAGCCAGCACGCCAAGTACACCTGCTCCTTCTGTGGCAAAACCAAGATGAAGAAGCGGGCCATGGGGATCTGGCACTGTGGTTCCTGCATGAAAACGGTCGCTGGCGGTGCTTGGACCTACAACACCACTTCTGCCGTCACAGTAGTCAGCCATTAGAAGCCTGAAGGAATTGAAGACCAGTAGAAGCTCCACAGTTTGAAACATTGGGAGCCTATAATAAATGGGTTAATTTATATATATTTAAAAAAAAGAAGTGTGGCCCCAAACACCAATAGTTTCAAGATATGAGGAACACTGGCTTAAAGAAATGTCCAATGGGTTACTTACCTTACTTGTTATACCATATGAGAACGAATCCAAAGAGATCGTACAACTTTTCATTTATTTCGTTACATAGAAAGCATATGCTATTTTTTTTTTCCTTCATTCAGCTCATTTGCCCAACATAATCATGTGGGTGCCATTGCTCCAGATGAAAACATTTGCCATTTGGAAGGGTCTGTTTTTAGACCTTACAATCCTGCATAGTAAGCACAATGTGTTCCCAAGGAAAATTAGATTATATTCTGAAGTCTGTAAGGTAGTTGCTTCTGACTCTTAGCCACTCACTGTCTTGTGTAAAATTTTTGCAAAGATTTTATACCCCCACTAGGTGGTGAGGGCTTTGTCCGTCTTGATACCTGCTCCTGCCTCTGGCTTTCCCAGCCACCAAACAGTAATGCTCCTCTAAATGCACACATTGTTCTAAGATTGGATACTTTCATTTTATTTTTATTTCTTTATAAATCTTTATTGTTCATATTATTACAATTGTTCCTCTTTTTTCCCTCCATAGATCCCCTCCACCAGGTTCCTATCCCACCCTCTGCCCTTTCCCCATCCCCCACTGTCCTCATCCATAGATGTACAATTTTTGTTCAGTCTCTTCCCGCACCCCCCACTCCCCTTTTCCCCGAGAATCGTCAGTCCACTCCCCTTCCATACCTCTGATTCTATTATATTCACCAGTTAATACTGTTCATCAAAATTTTTTTAATTCTCTTGGTTTTTAGATTCACTTGTTGATAGTTATGTATTTGTTGTTCGTAATTTTATCTTTATCCTCTTCTTAAAGAATACTTTTCAGGATTTCATATAATTCTGATTTGGCGGTGATGAACTCCTTTAGCTTTTTTTTATTTGTGAAGCTCTTTAGCTGGTCTTCAGTTCTGAATCATAGCTTTGCTGTGTAGAACAGTGTTTCCCAAAGTGTGGTACGGGAGGAGTTTGGTGGGGGTATGCATTGCACCGGAGTTTGGTGGGGATATGCACTGCACCGTGCTTAGCTGCACCTAATTCTACGTTCTCATGAGTCAAGTCAAGACAGTCTTATGAGGCATGAGATGGTCCGGTGTGCAAATAAATGTTATTTATAATATAACTTTTGTTTATATTTTATTATGGATAATTTTATTTTTCATTTATTATTATTTTGTGTATGTACCAAAAAAATAATAAATAAATATATTTTGATTGTTATTAAAATATATCCTTGTTTTTTGACAAGAGGTACTCAGCATTACGAAAATTATAGAAGGGGTACACATATGTCAAAAGTTTGGGAAACACTGGCGTAAAGTAATCTTAGTTGTAGGTTCTTGCTATTCATCACCTTGAATATTTCTTGCCATTCCGGTCTGGCCTGCATAGTTTCTGTTGAGAAATCAGCTGACAATCATATGGGTGCTCCCTTATAGGTAACTAACTGCTTTTTTCTTACCGCTTTTAATATTATCTCTTTGTCTTTGCTCTTGAAGGTACACTTGAAGTTGTCCCAGAGGCTTCTTACACTATCTTCAACTTTCTGGATTCTCTCTTCAACTTTCTGGATTCTCTACATTTTAAATATACTTCAAAATTAGGGTACACTTATGGAATTTCCTCAAAAAACTAAAAATGGAACTCCCATTTGACCCAGTGATCCCACTTCTAGGAATATATCCAAAGAAACTATAAACACCAAGTAGAAAGGACATATGCACCCCTATGTTCATAGCAACACAATTCACCATAGCTAAGACTTGGAAACAGCCTAAGTGCCCATCAGCAGAGGAGTGGATTAGAAAACTGTGATACATCTACACAATAGAATACTACGCTGTGGTAAAAAAGGAATTCTTACCATTTGCAGCAGCATGGATGGAACTGGAGAGCATTATGCTAAGTGAAATAAGCCAGTCAGAGAATATCACACGATCTCATTCATTTATGAATATAATGAACAATATAAACTGATGAACAAAAATAGATCCAGAGATAGAGAAGCATCGATCAGACCATCAGACCTCATAGGGAAAGTAGGGGAGGATGGGGTTAAGGGGGAGAGATCAACCAAAGGACGTGTATACATGCCTATGAGCCTAACCAATGGACACAGACAACAGAGGGGTGAGGGTTTGAGGGGGGAGGAGAATAGGGGAGGGGATAATGGGGGAATAAGGTGTTACATAATGACATATGTAACACCTTAAACAAATTTTTTTTTTTAAATTAGAGTACACTTTAAAATTTAATACCTCTAAAATTTAGGAGACTGTACTCACAAATGCTTAAGAGAGTATAACCCATATTTAATATTTAGAGTCCTAATCTATCAAAAGCAACCAAGTCTTTAGAAGAATGTAGCACACCATCAGGGTCTGTGGAGATGAAGGCACCAAGGGAAGCAAGGAAAACAGAGCTCCTTCAGAGAGAAAGATGCCGCTGTGAGCAGCGAGTCCCCCTATGTACACCTCCCACCCATGTGCCTGGATTTACCGATCACTCCTGTGTCTCACTGGCGCTGGGACCTTCCCACAGAAGCCTTTCCTGACAACCCAAGACTGAGTGAGGGGCCTCCCATGAAGGCCCAGCTGTAGCATAATTACAACATCTAAAGTTCTGTATTACTGTCGTCTGCCTGCTTGCCACGCGCAAGCTTCCTGAGGACAGACAATTCAATTTACTGATACGCCATCAGCACCTGCAAGACTGGCTATGTCGGGTAGTCAAAAACATGTGTTAGAAGGAAGAAAGAAAAAAAAAAAACATTGTGAGTGTCCTGGAGGCGCTGCAACAGAAAGAAGCTGCTGGCTTTGGCCTCATGCCAGCACACGGCATGCATGTACTGTGCCAGGGAGGTAGGGAGACAGAACATGCCGATAGCAGAAGACCATTACTTGACATTCATACATTAAACATTGATGTTCCTGATTGTCTTTCAAATGCCCAGTTTGGACTCTGGAAATGGCATTCCCAGCTATCGCATTGCCTTGCTGCTGGCCAGCTAGCATTTCAGTCCAGTCAGTTGAATTGTGCAATTAACTAGGATATTGCCTGTTGTAATTATCCACCCAGAAGTTCCTCTCAAATATTCAACTCTTATATCTCATATTCCGAGCGCCACTTTCTTATTTCTAATCCTCTTCCCTCTTTGGACGATGCCCCCACTAATCTATATTAACACGCAAGCTGCTGTGATGATTTGGGCAGAGGCGAGGGAACAGAATGACCTAGGGAAGAATTCAGGAGTGCTGGAATGAGGTGTATTTATATGTGTTGGTTTTTTAAAACTGTTTATTTTCCTGGAGGCTAATCCCAGCAGGTCATAATTATGCAAGAAGTTCATCAGAAGGCAGATGGATCTTGGGCCTTCTGCATAAATCTGCATATATTACCTGCTGCTGGAACAGCTGAAGGAATTTCCCCTAACCTGATCAGACTTTACCTGTTTGCATTCCTAACGGGCCAATGCGTTTCCCAGCCAATAAAAAGCCGTGGGTCCGGACATTCCGGGAGCCTTCTCTGAGTCCCCCCAAATGCCTCCCAATTTTATATTTCATGTTTCATTTATTTAATTTATGTCGCAGCCCCTTCTCCAGATTCCTGAGCCCTTGCGGCTGCGGAAAGCCCCCCGCATGATTTAGAGGTAATTGTAGGTACACGGGCAGCTGTAAGAAATAATAGGGAGGGATCTCCTCGACCCTTCACCCAGTTCCCCCAGCATCTTGCATAACTGTAACACACATCCAGAAATGTGATACTGAACCGCTCAGGGGGGTCGTGCGGGGGTTCTCTCCTGACTCTGTGCAGGAAGGCTGTCCCCATATGGATCCAGGTGGTTCTCAGAGAACCTGTGTTAAAGCCGGGGACAGTGAAACGAGAAGGGGCCTGGAGCAGAAGCAGCAGCAGAACGTGCCCAGGAGAAATGAGCTGGGCTGGGCTGCTTCGGCTCACTAAGAAGTCGGCGTTCAGCGGAAACCAGTTTGGCTCAGTGGATAGAACGTCGGCCTGCGGACTGAAAGGACCCGGGTTCGATTCCGATCAAGGGCATGTACCAGGGTTGCAGGCACATCCCCAGTAGGGGGTGTGCAAGAGGCAGCTGATCAATAATTCTCTCTCATCGACGTTTCTAACTCTCTATCTCTCTTCCTCTCTGTAAAAAATCAATTATATATATATATATATATATATATATATATATATTAAAAAGAAGTCAGCTTTCAGGGGCTCAGCTCAGGATGAGCTGGTGCAAGTCTTGTGGGATCCCTTAGAGTTTAGCAGATATGTGCCCCAGGGCGTGGGGAGGGAGGGGGAGGAATCAGTATACTTCTGAAAGGGAGAGCATTTGCTGGGACCTTCGTTTTGAGGTCCCACCCGGGGATATTTTTCCATTGATTTTTAGAGAGTGGAGGGGAGGAGAGAGAGAGAGAGAGAAGCATCGATGTGAGAGGAACACATCCATTGGTTTCCTTCTGCACACACCCCAACCAGGGCCAGGGAATCTGCAATAACCACTGAGCCAAACCAGCTAGGGCTATTTTTAGGGTTTTTAAAGGCTGGGAGTTTAGGAGTTGTCTTAGTGGAGAATCGCTAGACTACTCATTGGCTTTATGCAGATGTGCCAAAATGAGATTCATTCTCTTAACTTCATCAGTCCTTGGGTCTGGTTGACACGAATGGCACTAGTTGGATTGCTGTCCTCTCCCTGAGTAGGTGACTTAAGCTTCTGGTTAGAGAGAGGTGTAAACCATTTACTCCCGAGTGTCCTTGGTTTAAGGAAGATAGGGTTTACCAGGTGGCTGCAAACTGCATGGACACTTAACTGTCTGTCTCGGTTTCCCTTTCCTATTTGTTCTGGCTTACTAGTGTGTCTCAGCTATCCTGGGGTCCAAAGAAAAGCAGGACCATTGCAGGTAAGTCCTATTACTTTTTAAAAATATGTTTCTATTGATTTCAGAGAGGGAGAGGGAGAGAGAAAGAAACATCGGTGATGAGAGAGAATCGTTGATGGGCTGCCTCCTGCACGCCCCACACTGCGGACTGAGCCCCAAACCCGGGCACGTGCCCTGACCGGGAATCTAACTGCAACCTCCTGGTTCATGGGTCAGTGCTTAAGCACTGAGCCACGCTGACTGCGATTAAGTGCCGAAACCGGTTTGGCTCAGTGGTAGAACGTTGGCCTGCGGACTGAAAGGTCCCTGGTTTGATTCCGGCCAAGGGCATGTACATTGGTTGCGGGCACATCCCCAGTAGGGGGTGTGCAAGAGGCAGCTGGTCGATGTTTCTCTCTCATCAACGTTTCTAGCTCTCTATCACTCTCCCTTCCTCTCTGTAAAATATCAATAAAATATATTTTTTTAAAAAAAGCCTATGAAGTGCCGAGTAGTACTGGGCTAGAGTTTCAAAGTGTAGAGATGAAAAGGTGTCCTCTGCCGCCCTGGCCCGGTTCCTCCGTTGGTTAGAGTGCCATCCCAGTATGCCAGGGCACATGCAAGAACAGACCAATGAATGTACACAAAAGTGGGACGACAAATCAATGTGTGTGTGGTGTCTCTCTCATCAATAAATAAAGTAACATAAAAATAAAAGGTGTCCTCTGCCCTCAGGCTATCATAGTGGAGGAGACAGTTAAATAAACCAAATATTAACGATCCAGCACACAAGTGCCAAGACAGAGTTTTCCCAGAGCGCCACTGTTCGAAGGGAGAATCCGAGCTTAGCCAGCTGGGGGAGGTCTCCCCAGAGATAGATCTTTCCCAGAGTTCACAGCAGGCCTCTCCCCAGATTACAACATATTTTGCAACCTCTCAGAATTGAGTCCTCCTGCTCTCCTGTCATCATAAATCCATAAGAAAGGCTGAACTGTGGAGGAGGAGCATTTTAAAAATATATTTTATTGATTTTTTT
This sequence comes from Vespertilio murinus, assembly GCA_963924515.1. NCBI lineage: Eukaryota > Metazoa > Chordata > Mammalia > Chiroptera > Vespertilionidae > Vespertilio > Vespertilio murinus. The sequence continues at coordinate 8,954,645 of OZ004705.1, forward strand.
TTTTTATAGAGAGAGTTAGAAACATCGGTGAGAGAGAAACATCAATCAGCTGCCTCCTACTGGGGTTGTGCCCACAACCAAGGTACATGTCCTTGACCAGAATCAAACCCGGGACCCCTCAGTCCACAGTCCTACACTCCATCCACTGAGCCAAACTGGGTAGGGTGGAGGAGCATTTTTAATTAAAATTCTTTTCAGGCCAAAACCGGTTTGGCTCAGTGGTGGAGCATCGGTCTGCGGACTGAAGGGTCCCGGGTTCGATTCCGGTCAAGGCATGTACATTGGTTGTGGGCACATCCCCGGTAGGGGGTGTGCAGGAGGCAGCTGGTCGATGTTTCTCTCTCATCGACGTTTCTAGCTCTCTCTCTCTCTCCTTTCCTCTCTGTAAAATATCAATAAAAAATATATTTTAAAAAAATTCTTTTCAGAATCCCAAATGGTGTGTGTGTGTGTGTGTGTGTGTGTGTGTGTGTGTGTGTGTATTCGGCCTCTTAGCATTTTGCAACACCTAGCACTGGGCAGTTTGCCCTAAAACTGTCCCCAGATGAATTTGAGCTTTCATAATATCTTGGCACCTTTTTGTGGTAAAATGAGGATGATTGGAATGTCTACTTCAGATGATATGGGGATTAAATAAAAGGATAAAAGTAAAGCTCTTGGAACTGTAGCATAATAAACACTCAATAAATATTAGCTATTGTTATTATTGTGAAGCCAACCCCAAGTCAACGTTCCGTACATTGTAAGAATGGACCTCCAGTTACATCAGAATAAACAGGGGAACAGGTTCATCAGAATAAAAAGGAGAACATCTTAAACAAAATGAGCCTATAAAGATGCAGATAAAAATCGCAGGTGGACAAAGGGTGCTGTCACAGAAGTTCTAAGGGAACAAAGGGGTGACGAGTGTACACAAAAGGATGGACAGGGCTGGGCGTTACTTCCGTGGAGCAGGCAGCGTAGCTCACTCTCACTGTTTGCAAGTGAAGAGCAGAAGACGCCACTGGCAGATGGATTTTTTGGAGTTAAAATTACCGTATTTGCCGGCATATAAGATGATTTTTTGGCCCTGAAAAATATGCCTCCAAGTGGGGGGGTCATCTTATACGCCAGGTACACTTCAGATAGACTGCCCATAGTGCTTGCCCCGTGCCATAGTGGCTAGGGACTTGCCCGGCACTTGCTCTCTCCCTCTATTTGTTATCTTACTTCTATCATTGACAGTCCCTCTAGGTTGTGGGCTGCTTGCCTATGTTCCTGAGAAGCATCTACAGCACCAGTCTATAGAGTGTGTTTTCTTTAGTGAATTACCGGTATGTTTACCGGTAATAAACTTGCACAGTTTTATGTATATGTTTGATTACATACAGCCTTGTGACAGTTTTCCTGCATGTCATAAGCATTTGAATATAAATTAAAATGTTGAAATCAAATCTGATATTGTTTTACCTTTTGTTTGGTGTGTGGAAGGTGTGCGGAAGAGGGGGTAGTCTTATACGGCGAGTATATAACAAACTCTGTATTTTGAGTGGAAATATTAGGGGGTCGTCTTATACGCCGGCAAATACGGTACTTAAGAAACAGCCAGTTCGAGGACATTCCTTTGCCCCCTGAAAGCAAGAAATAAATCTCCACCTGCAGGTCCCCTCCCCGGACCAAGAGATTCGAAGCATCCTTATCACCAGAGAAAGGGAGTTGAGGTTGAGAAGCCTTCGTAAACAAAAATTATTACTTCCTCACTAATCTGCTACCGCAAGCCCAAACCTCTCTGTTTTGCCAATTCTTCACAAACTCATGGTCTCCTTGTCTGAAAGGTAAAAAAGCTGCCTCCTTTGTCACTCTGGGAGTTTCCTATTGTTATAGGCTCCTGTCCATACACATTTAAATTTGTTTTTCTCTTGCTGATCTGTATCAGTCAACTTAGTTTGCAGACTAGCAAGACCACCTAGAAGGGGAGAAGGGACAAGTTTTCTGTCCTTAGATGAGCATACAGTTTGTGGGTCTTTCCGATATGATATAAAAAAAAAAAAATTCAGCCCAGCAGCACCTATGAACCAGGAGGTCATAGTTCAATAGATTACCCCTCTGGCCACATGTCTGGGTTTTGGGCACAATCCACAATTCCTAGTAGGGGGCATATAGGAGTGGGTTGATCAATGATTCTCATCCTTGATTTTTCTCTTTCTCCCTCTGAAATATATATATATATATATATATATATATATATATATATATATATATTTAAAGTCCAGCAAGAAGTAACTGACAGAGGAAATCACTGGAAGATGGCAGGTCAGTAAATGCCTGTACTTGCCACCACCCACAACTACATCAAAACTACAACTAAAAGATAGACCACCATCCACAACCACTGGAAAGCTGCTGAATGGAAGTCCTACAACTAGAGAAGTAAAGAAGAAAGCACAATGAGACTGGTAGGAGGTGCAGAGGTGTGGAAAGGGCTGGTCCAGCACCCATATGGGCTGCTTTTTTAATCAGGAGGGAGATCGTCTCTGTGGTCCCAGCACCACATTGGACCCCCAGCCCAGGGACTTCTGGGAAAAGAAGTCCCTACGGACAGTAAGAACTAAGGCTGTAAAAACCAGTGCAGATTGGGGCCCAGTGACACAGAGGCTGCTGGAGAGCAAGCTGTTCCTCTTATTTTTTAAAAAATATATTTTATTGATATTTTACAGAGAGGAAGAGAGGGGGATAGAGAGCTAGAAACATCGATGAGAGAGAAACATCGACCAGCTGCCTCTTGCACACCCCCTACCGGGTATGTGCCCGCAACCAATGTACATGCCCTTGGCCGGAATCGAACCTGGGACCCTTCAGTCCACAGACCGACGCTCTACCGCTGAGCCAAACCGGTTTTGGCAAGCTGTTCCTCTTAAAAGGCCGGCACCATGAACTGAACTTACAAGGTCCTGCTTTCTCTGAGCTCCAGCACCAAGGCGAGACTTTGTGGGACACAGACACATAGGAGGAGGAACTGGATTGTCTGGCACCAAGGCAGGAACTTGGGGACAGCTTTCTCTTAGACCAGCCGTGGGCAAATTATGGCCCACGGGCTGGATCTGGCCCGTTCGGCTGTTCTATCCGGCCTGCAGAGCCGAAAGAGCAGAGGGTTCTCTTGCTCTCCCCTCCGCTCCTTCACCAGCAGCCCAAGATGAGAGTGCCAGCATGGTCAGGTTGCTTTTGTTCCGGCCCTCCGGTCCAGTTTAAGAACCCATTGTGGCCCTCGAGTCAAAAAGTTTGCCCACCCCTGTCCTAGACAGAGGTGTTACAGGGATCATTGTTTTTATGCTGGGACTGCCCAGTCCCAGAGCTGACTGACAGCCATTTGTTTACTCCACCCTGGTGGTTCCCTAAGACCCTGCCTCGTTCAATTTACAATCCCACACAAGCTGTGTGCAGTGGCTTTTGCATATGAATGGCCTGTGCTTGCTCAGGCTAAAATCTCTCAAACAAGCTGCAGCTGGGTCAGGGAGCCCCAGACCTATCAATAAAAGGCCTAAGACCCGGCACCAGCACCAGCCTGCCTTGCTTCACAGCTGGGCTTCATCTGGGCACTTCCAAACCTGATACAAAGAGGAGGGACCTGCAAATCTTTCTGGAGCTCCTGCTGGGTGGCCCCAGGCAGTGGCTGACTTGGCACCTCTCTGGAAACCCAAGAGCCAGTATATCCAGTGGTCAGTGTCAGACCATACCGGATTACAACGCTACACATAAGCGACACACTCAAGAGGCAGACTCAGTGAGCACCAAAGCCCCACTGAAGCAAGTCCTGCTCCATAGGGTGTCTCCTGCACAGCAGCCCTCCCACTGTAGCTGCAGATGGTCCTCACAGCCAATTGACCTGGATGTCAATTCCTCCCAGTGACACCAACAGCAATAAAGTCTCACTACAACAAGACTGTGCTCACAGCCCACAAAAGGGTGCACCTAGAGCTCCCAGCTCAGGTGACTGGGGAGGCTGAGCCACTGCACCCTATAGAACAACCTACTACACAAGGCCACTCTACCAGATCAAGGAGACATAGCAGCTCTACCCAATACATAGAAACAGAGACAGGGAAGCAGCCAAAATGCAGAGACAAAGAAACATGTCACAAATGAAAGAAATGGAAGAAAGAAAACTACTGGATAGAGAGTTCAAAACCATAGTTATTTGGATACTTAAGAATCTTCTAAAAACCTCCCTCCAAAAATGGAAAAGGACCAGTCATAAATTAAGCATACATTAACTAAAATAAAGAATAATATACAGGGATTCAACAGTAGAGGATTCTAAGAATCAAATAAATGATTTGAAATATGAGGAAACAAAAAATACCCAACCAGAAGAGCAAAAGTAAATAAGAATTCAAAAAGATGAAGATGTGTAAGGAGCCTCTGGGACAACTGCAAGTGTACCAATATTTGCATGATGGGGGAAGAAGAAGAGAGAGAGCAAGATATTGAAAACCTATTTGAAGAAATAATGACATAAAACTTCCCCCAACTGGTGAAAGAAATAGACTTACAAGTCTAGAAAGCACAGAGATTTCCAAGCAAGAGAAAACCAAAGAGGACCACTCCAAGACACATCATAATTAAAATGCCAAGGGCTAAAGACAAAAAAAGAATCTTAAAAGCAGCAGGAGAAAAGCAGTTAGTTACCTATAAGGGCATGCCCATACAACTGTCAGCTGATTTCTCAACAGAAACTATGCAGACCAGAAGGGAGTGGCAAGAAATATTCAAAGTGATGAATAGCAAGAACCTACAACCAAGATTACTCTACCCAGCAAAGCTGTTATTTAGAACTGAAGGTCAAATGAAGAGCTTCACAAATAAGAAAAAGCTAGAGGAGTTCATCACCACCAAACCAGTATTATATGAAATGTTGAAGGGTATTGTTTAAGAAGAGGAAGAAGAAGAAAAAGATTAAAAATCTGAACAAAATGACAATGAACACATACCTATCAAAATAAACAAATGAGAAATTTAATGAACAGAATAAGCTGGTGAATAAAATAGAACCAGAGGCATGGAAATGGAACAGACTGAGGATTCTCAGAGGGAAGAAGGAAGAGATTAAACAAATACCTTATATGCATATATGCATTGCCTATGGACATAGACAATAGGATGGTAAAGGCCTGGGGCAGGGCAGGAACCAGATTGGGGGGGGGGGACATCTGTAATAATCTCAAAAATAAGGTTTTTTAAAAAGAAGTGATTGACAGTTATGTTAAAGGATGGCTTTTAATGTTATGAGCATTAACCCATCTAATTTTTATACTGTAATCTTGTCTTGCCTTTAAGATATGCTTGATGCTACAGCATACTTATTTTATAGCTGAGGAAACCGAGGCTCAGAGACGTTAAATCTGTAACTTACCCAAGATCACACAGGCATTAATACCTTGAATCCTACGTTCTTTCTCACCCCAAGGAACCCCCCTTTGTGCTAGCTTTCTTCCCTGACTTCATTCATTTTGCTAACCATCAACAGCATAAATCCTTTACTCACCACGGCCCTCCTTAGAGCCATTTTTTCTCACTCATGTAGGTGAGGATGTGAATGTTTCCTGGATTAGCCAGAAGAGAAAAGGGGTTAATAGGAGTTTTTGTTCCTAATTAAAATGATTCTCAAGATGACAAGATGGAGAAGCATTAAGCCCTGCTTAGAATACAGGGCTACACTCAATGTGGTGAGACGTTTCAATCTAACAGCAGAGAAACAGATTTTTTTCTCCCTTTCATCACAAATATCCATCTTTATTTGATTCTAGCCCTGCCAGGCCTGACAAAAGCAGCGAGGTCTATAGAAATTTCCTGTGCAACCCGGTAGCCACGAGCCACGTGCAGCCTAACCGCAACGGAGAAATGCAGAAAGTGTGACATGCACATTGGATGTTGATCAGCATGGAGATAGAAAAAACACACACACACAACCCATCTCATTCATATTTCATACTGATTTCATGTTGAGATGGCACCCTTTGGACACAGTGGGTGAAACACACGAACACCCATTCCACCTGTGTCTCCTTCCTCCTTCCCTGCGGCTTCTGGAAAACGTGTAACGGCAAACGTGACTTGCCTCGGTGACTCGCTCTGTATGTTTCCTGCACGGCCCCGGTGCATGGAAAAAGAGGGGGGTTTCATTGAAAAGTAATCTATTTCCTTAAAATTACGGGGGGGGAGGGGAGGGAGGGAAGAGCCTGAGCGTGGTCCGGGGCCGCAGCGAGCGGCGGGCGGGGCGTGGGCACACTCGGCCCTCCCCCCCCCCCCCCCCCCCCCGGCGCTAACGGAGCGGCGGCGGCGGCGGCGGCGCGGCCTCCAGGGTCCCCGGCGCCGCGGGTCCGGGAGCGGCTGGCCTGCGCGCCCACGAAGGTGCGCGTCCGCGTCCGCGAGCGCCGGTGCCCGCCCACGCCCCTCCCCCCCCCCGCGTTTTTATTGCCGCGGCCTCAACCGTCGACCTCCCGCTTCCCTCTGAGCGAGCTGCACGGCGTGGGCCGGGCCGCCGGGTAAGCGCCGGGCCCCGCGGCGGCGGCGGGAAGCCCCGGGCCCGCGGGCCGGGCCGCGGCGGGCGGGCGGGCGGGCGGGCGGGGCGCGGGCGCGCCGGGGCCTCCGGGCCGCGGGGGGCCGCTGTGGGCCGCCGGGAGCGCCGCGCGGAGGCGGAGGCGGAGGCGGAGGCGGGAGCGGGCCGCAGGGCGAGCGGGCGGCCGCTGCGGGCGCGGAGGGCGGGCTGGGCGGCGCCGCAGCAGCTGCCGTCGCTCGGAGGCCCGAGGCCCGGCCGCGCCTGCCGTTCCATGAGCGCCGCCTGAGGCCGGCGCCTCCCCGCCTCCTCCCCGAGCGCCGCGCCGCCGCCGCCGCCGCCGCCGCCGCCGCGGGAGCATGTCGGACGGTTTCGATCGGGCCCCGGGGGCCGGCCGGGGCCGCGGCCGGGGCCTGGGCCGCGGAGGGGGCGGGCCCGAGGGCGGCGGCTCCGCGAACGGAGAGGGGCCGGACGAGCCGACGCCGCCGCCGCCGCCGCAGCCCCCGGCGCCGGGCTTCCAGCCGCCGCAGCCGCAGCCGCCGCCGCTGCGCCAGCCGCGGACCGCCCCCCCCGGGCCCGCAGGTACGGAGCCGCCGCCCGCCCCGGCCCCGGCCCCGGTCCACCCCGGCTCCCGAGCCCCGAAGCCGCCCGGGCCCGGGGTCGGTGGGCACGGCCCGCGGCGGGTCCGGGCCGGGCCCGGGGCCCTTTGTGCGCCCGCCGCCCGCCGCGGGGGAGGGGCGGCGCGGGCCCGGGGGGGGGGCGCCGGCCCGGGGCGCGTGGCCCGCCGCCCCCGCCCGGGGGGGGGGACATCTTGGGGGGCCGCCGCCCTCTGCGGACCTGCTCCTCCTCCGGGGAGCCCCGCTCCCGAGGGGCCCCGGGAGGCGAGCACGCCCGCCGGGGAGCCCGCCGCGGGGCTTTGTTCCCCCGCGGCCCGCGCCGCCCGCCCGCCCGCCGGCCTCCCGCGCGGTGGAGGCGGTGATGGTGGTGGCGGTGCCTGTGTGCCGCCCCCGGGCCCAGCCCTTCCCCGGCGGCCCTGTCGGTGCAGAGCTGGTCGCACAAAGGAATGAAGGCATCCGACGCCCCCTTTTTTCCTCCCTTCCTCCCTTCTTTCCTCCCTCCCTCCCTCAGAACACACGAGACCCCAGGACAACGCCCCGAAGCCGAGCCCGGAGCCCGCCATGGCCAAGCCCCAGGTGGTGGTCGCCCCCGTGCTGATGTCCCGGCTGTCTGCGAACGCCCCCGAGTTCTACCCCTCGGGCTATTCCAACCACACGGTGAGCCCGGGCCGGGGGAGGTGGGGGATGTGGTCGGGCCGAACGGACCCGCAGGCCGCCTGCGTCCTCTGCGCTCACACAAAGGCTGGATGCGGGGGCCCGGGGGGACCGAACCGCTCGGGAGGGAGCCCTGTCCTCACCATCAGGGCGCCATCAGCACGTCAGCTCCAGAGTAGACATTCTACAGGCTCGTCTGTTTTGCTCTCAGCACCCGCAGGGTATCTCTGATAAACGCGATGCAGGCAGCCCCCTCCCCCCCCTTCAATCTATAAAATCTAAAAAATGTTGGCCAGACTTTGTGAATGACATACAGAACGGGGGCCTGGCAAAGTTTATTTTATTTTTTATTTCTTTAAAATATATTTTATTGATTTTTCACAGAGAGGAAGAGAGAGGGAGGGAGAGTTAGAAACATCAATGAGAGAGAAACATCCATCAGCTGCCTCCTGCACACCCCCCACTGGGGATGTGCCCACAACCAAGGTGCATGCCCTTGTCAGGTTTGGGGTCAGTCGAAGTGGTTCCGGGGCAGCCTGATGGCTAGGTTTTTGAGTTGGAGAAGTACCCGCACATCTGGGCTCTGTTAACGTAGATGGGTCTGATTGCGGTCGTGCGGGAATGTAGGGGATTTTGGTAAAGGGTTTAGGTATAAGGAACTTGGAAGCTTTCAGACTCATCTCTGTCAGGGACAAACATTTTTTTTTAATTGGTCATGTTTTTCTTGAACACCAAGACGAAGCGGCGCAGTTGGGGAGAAAGGAATATGTTGGGCTAAATAAACGCATAGCAATTGATGGTAGGTACGTGGGGCAGGACCACTCGGAGCGGAAGAAATGATATGTTTAGCCCAAGTCCTATCTTCCCTGTCTTCTTAGCTTTATTGACATAAAACACACAGAATAGTGCACATACATGTTAGCTCAAAGCCTCACAAAGTGAACACTCTGGCAAACATACACTATTAGTTTTGCCTCTTCTCAAAGTTTATATAAACGGGATTATCCTGAATTTATTACACGGGTTTCTCGCTTTCATTCAATCAAAATTCACCCATGGTGTAGCATGTAATTGGAGGCGACGTATTTTCCTGGGTGACTTACTCCGTTGCGGGACTATTCCGCGGCCCCGTGGTCCGTTTAACAGTGGGGCAGCGTCCACTTGGGGCTGTTATGAATAGGGCTGCTACCTCTGGCCGCGCCTTGATGGATACACGCCCTGCCCCTGTTCGGTGCGTGCTAAGGACGGGATTGCTGGGACAGAGGCAGCCAGCTATGGTAGACACCCCACTGGTTCTCCTGAGACTGCGCAGTGCACGCTGGGAGTAGGGCATGATTTCCAGCTGCTCTGTTGGCTTGACCACCACTTAATATTTTCTCTCTTTTACGTTTAGCCATTCCAGTGGGGCTGTAGTGTCTAGTAGTTTTAGTTTGTATTTACCCAGTCACTAATGGTGGCACACCTTTTTGCTACCTTTGTTTTGCTTTCCTTCCATATTTGATAGGAAATATGGGAAAACTAGATTCCATCCTCAAACTCGGGGCATCTTAGGCTCCAGCAGGGAAAGGCTTTGGGCGGGAAAGGGAGGGCAGCACAGAGGGAGGAGCAGCTGATTTGGGCTGAAAGGAGCCATCGGTATGTAACGTAGAAGGGGATTAGTTTGGATTCTTGCCAGAAGGTTCTATTTGGCCCGGAGAGGAGAGGAACCATCGGAGACCTGTGAGCAGTTGAATAAACACTTAAGGGCACTTACCTCCTGACAGCCGCCGAGTCCTCCATCTGTTCCTCTCCCGTCGACTGAGCTGTTTTATGATCGGAGGGACGCAGTTTTTTTTCATGGATCTGTACCAGCTCGTTTTACAGGTGGCTCCTGGGCCAGCTGTAAAGCAGAGTGATGGCTGTGTTGGTCTGCTCGCTCTGAGCCACTGGCATCTTTTAGGCGTCCTTTGACATCCTCTAACACAGTGTTTCCCAAACCTCTCTCGTGATGAGAATCACCTGGTGGAGTTGCTAAAATACGGATTCCTGAATCCCAACTAAGAAGTGCTACACAGGAATTTTTGGGAGCATATACCATATTTGCCGGCGTATAAGACGACCCCCTAACATTTCCACTAAAAATACAGAGTTTGTTATATACTCGCCGTATAAGACTACCCCCCACTTGGAGGCATATTTTTCAGGGCCAAAGGGTCGTCTTATACGCCGGCAAATACGGTAGGTAAAATTTTATACTTAACTAGTGTTCTAAGCTTATAGGAATCTGTATTTAACAACTCCACCAGGTGATTCTCATCAGAGAGAGGTTTGGGAAACACCCCTAGGACGGATTGCAGTCTGGAAGCCTGGGCTCACATGTGGCCTGCAGGTGTGTCTTCTTAGGCCCTGCTGTTGCCCCCCCCCCCCCCGCCTTTTTTTTTTTTTTAAGGATTTTTAATAAATCACCAATACTTAAATTAGATATTGCAAATCTTAATTTTCTGGTGTTTCATGAACTCATAAGATCTGGCCATACTAGGCTGTGATTTTGGTGAAAATTGGCTGGACAGAAGTAGCCGCTTTAGATGGAGTGTGTGAGCTCCAGTTTACACACTGGCTTACTTCATTTGCTTGGAATACACCTGGATTCTGTAAGCATCCACGTTTGCCACCCTGCCCTGGTACATTCCCCAGCCTTTATCCGCTAGCCATCGGCCAAGGCTAGTTTTTCCACAAGCCACTTAGTCTCCTGACTCTTAGGATAAGATCTTTTTTTTCCTTTTTTCCTTTCCTCTTCTTTTTTCTTTTCCTTTTTCTTTTATATTGTTTGGGGCTATAAAATGTTGATACACACAGGTATCCATATTTTTTAAAATTTCTTTATTGGTTATGGTATCACATAATTGTTCTCATCCCTCCATTCCCATCCCAGACCCCTCCCCACATATATACCCCCCCCCCCCCCCCCCCGTTGTTCGTGACCACTGGTTAGGCTTATGTGCCTGCATACCAGTCCTTTGGTTGATCTCCCCCTCCCCCCCCCCCAGGTTTGACAGTCTAGATCTTTTTGTTCTTAATCCACACCTGACAATACATTTTTATTGACTTTTTTTTTTTTTAAGAGAGAAGAAGAGGAAGAGAGAGAGAGAGAGAGACATGAGTTGGTTGCCTCCTGTATGTGCTCCGACCGGGGATCCAGCCTGCAGTATCTTGGTGTACAGGCTGATGCTCCAACCAGCGGAGCCCCCTGGCCAGGGCAAGGTTCTCTTACAGTAACCGTAACCCAAAGCTAGCTGGATTCGCTCACTCATTCAGCAGCAGTGTACCTCCTGTCCTGAGTCAAGCACTGGGTGCAGCAGAGAGCAACGTGGACAAACTCCCCCGTTCATGGAGCCTCCGTCTAGTGGCCTCCTGGCTTGTCTCCAGCAGCTCCGAGTGTTCTTCTTAGACGGGAAAGTCTAGTGCTTGGCGTCCTTTCAGGAAAGCATGCTGCCGGCCTGCTAGCTCGGTTGGTTAAAAGACCATCCTCAGTTAAAGGCTGCAGGTTCCATCTCTGGTTAGGGCACATACAAGAATCAACCAATGAATGCATAAATAAGCGGAACAATAATATTTCTCCCTTAAATTAATAAACAAAAATTTTAAAGAAAGCATGCATTTTCTAAAAGCCATTATGATAGGATTTTGCTATGCTTTCTTAACTCTTCCAAAACTAGTCCTCCTAATCCCACAGCTAGAATTTTCTGCTCTGTGTCTTTTCTTACCATTGAGTTCTGTATCCTTCTATTCCTGGCCTTTGTTTTTCTTTCTTTCTTTTTTTTTTTTTTAATGAAAGCTTGGATATGGCAGTCAAAGTCTCTTACCACTGTAGGCTATGATGAAATTATACAGTCACTTACTGAATATATTTCTCTATCCATGAGGATTAACAAATAGACAAATGACAAGCCTTACTAGCTTTTTTTCAGAAATTTTCAAGTATCTATTAGAATATAGAGGATGGTATAATGAATCCTCATGGCCATGTCAGTTAGCTACATGTAGCCATTTTTAAAAATATATATATATTTTTATTTATTTCAGAGAGGAAAGGAGAGGGAGAGAAACATCAATGATGAGAATCATTGATTGGCTGCCTCCTGCATGCCTCCTACTTGGGATTGAGCCTACAACCGAGCATGTGCCCTTGACCAAATCAAATCTGGACCCTTCAGTCCGCAGGCATCTGATGCTCTGTCCACTGAGGCAAACCATCTAGGGCTACATTGGCCATTGATTCTATATCCCTGCAAATCTTAGATCTTATTATATCCATTGCAAATCTTAGATTTTATTATATCCATAAATAGATTAAAATCATAATTTTGATATTGGTATTATAGTGAAATACTGGTTTAAATGTTGTCAGCCATGTTGTAAATCTGCCAGAGATGAGAAGACAATTCCCTGCCTGGCTAGATGGAGCCCTTCTGTTAGAAATTGGTCATTGGGCAAAATTAAGTGGACTTGCTCTGGCTGGATTTGGCTCAGTGGATAGATTGTTGGCTTGTGAACTGGAGGGTCCCAGGTTTGATTCCAGTCAAGGGCACAAGCCCAGTTCGTGGGCTTAAATCCCCACAGGCCCGGGGGTGGGGGGGTGGGGAGGGCTGTGCAATAGCCAATCAATGATTCTTATCATTGATCTTACTCTCTCTTCCCCTTTCTCTCCCCCTCTCCCTTTTTCTCTCTCTCCCCCCTCCCTCCTTCCTTCTTTCCTTTCCTCTCTGAAATAAATAAAAGTGTTAAAATTAAGTGGACGTTATAATAACAATGGAGTGATATGCTAATTAGACT